>CADEBD010000226.1:0-1200000 GCA_902825455.1 Arctia plantaginis | reverse complement strand
TGTAACAGGCCACAATAGTTAAATGTCCTGTTCTTTGTCATTTTTTATGATGAAGGTGATAATTCTCTGTTTTATTCTCTTAAAAAAAGCAAGTTCCGCATTAGGAACATATATTCTGTGGCGCGAGGGACTTCACAAACGGACACAAAGAACACCCGACTACGAACAACAATTTGTGAATTACACAAAGTGGTGTCCTATGTGGGGATCGAAACCACAATACTCACTCACTCACAGCAGTAGGAAGCGGCGTGGCGACCGCTTAAGCCAATACGTAATCCGTGCAGTCAAACTAAAATGATGAGTCACCTCAAATTGAAAAGATGGGTCATCTGCCTGATGGTAATGCCTATGAAAATATGCCCAATATAATAATAACCCAGGAGGTAAAAGGTGTGCAGCCTGTAAGTTTCTTTTCTTAGAGGTGTAAAGGTTGTATTAGTCTAAAAATACTGCAGATGAAATTTGTTACACAGGTTGGATGTGCAATTCAAAAAGTCTCTTGAAAAGCGCAGAGTGGTGGAATGCCAATTATCATTGAAAGCCGCTGCCTCGTCGTTTCGTAACCTAATCGTTAAGTCGCCAATTAATGAATAATTTTAAGCTTTTAGAGAATCGAGACAAACTCAAAATGTGTTTGTTTAAGATTTTATAGTTTATACAAAAATTTAAACCCTTGTTTTGGATTATATGTTTCATTAAATGAAGTCCTGTCGTGTGGTAACGGATTAAGACTATGAAGTGTTACCACCCGTATTCAACACGCAGGGAGCAAACTACGCAAGACAACAGCACTGCAAAAAGAAGGAACACTTGACACAAACCCACACGGTGTGCCACTATGCGCCTGTAATAGAAGGGATCCGCGAACTGCTGTTATTAAGACATCCGGGCCCATTTGAGAAAAACCCTTTTTTTTTTTTTTTTAACGTGTGGAAATCCCCTCGGACCGTCACCCCTCCGGGGTTTGCGGCGGGGTGGTGTGTCGGACTCGGACCGACTAAAACCACACGGTGTGCCACTCTGCGCCTGTAACAGGAGGGATCCGGGAACAGCTGTTGTTAAGACATCCGGACCCCTCCTAGCGCCAGCCCGCTCCTGGTGCGGGCTCCGTCTCAATATTTTTTCCTCTCTTTAGGCGACGTCCGGCACACGCGGACGCCGCCCCCTCGCGGCTGGCCAAACTAATGCGGGTGGAGGGAAAACCCACCCCGTCCACCCGCGGCCACACTCAGGGCGGCATGAGGCGGTGTTTGAGAAAAACCCTATACCAACCCACCTGGCCAGCATGGTATAGTAGGCCGAAACCTCCTTTCTAAGGAGAGACCTATGTCCAGCAGTGGACAATTAAAGACTGTTGATGATGATGATAAAAAAAGGCGTACAACCACAATCAACCAGAGTCGTTGACATATACCATAACCCCAATAGATAAAAGTAACTTGACAGATTGAATAACGTATTTTACATCAGTAGTCATACAGAAATAAATCATTATGTCAACTACTTTATTTCATCATGTCAAATACTTAAATATATTACAAATCAATCCACACTCAGCCTTGAAAGTTCTTTGATTATAATCGCAGATAGTGTCTTAAGTTTTAGCTAAGATAGATATGGCGATAATTGTTATTTAGTCATTTCAAATAGTCAGTTGTGCGGTTATAATTAAGTGGGTGTGTTTTATGTAATCGTTAGTGAACATCGCTAAATCTTTTTTTTTTGCCTTTCATCACTACTTCTTTATCTATTAACACTGTATGTATTTATAGTACAGAGGTAGGTTTTATTGCTACGGTTCTATTCCTGAGAAGTGAAATATTGAATATTACTCGTATATTTTAGAACATTGAAAATCTCCTACTTATATTCGTAAGTATTATAGTTCGTTACGCATTTGCCTAACACCCGTTTGGTACCTACAGTATTAAATATCAGTTGCCAAAAAGTAAGGTACTTAAACTTAATTATGATCAAGATAATTATCATTATTAGAGTTTGACTTACCTAAGTGAGTACTGGCCTTGGTCATGGGGACATTTCTGGCTTTTTTCAAAAATAATCTGGAAAGGAAAAACACTTTATTTAGTAAGGTCAATACAAAAACTAAAGCGGCAAAATTTTGAACATGATTCGTTTAGATTTAAATTGTTTTATCTGTACTTCCATCAAATATATCTGAATTAAGGTGTTTATAATACATAGTGCGACCAACTGAAAAAGTAATACCTCACCACAATACTTATATGAAGACTGACCGAAAGGAGGAGTAAAGTATCTTAGACTCTTGAAAAATTTAAAAGAGGGTTTTGAAAGAAATGACTTCAAAACATGTCGATTTTCAACAATTAATCTAATTAAGTATTAAATCCCCACTAACAACAATTGTCTGATGAGTTGAAATTTGAACAGTTATTTGTTGTATCCAGGTGTAATTTATCTATAATATGTATGTGTTTAGAAAAAAATAAGTACGTTTCTCATCAGTCACACCCTTTCTTTTACCTCCACTTCCTTGATTGTGAATTATAAAAAATACATAAAATTAAATGAAGAATTAAATTTATTTGTATATATACTACTCAAAACTGATTTAAATGCGAACACACAGACACACTTACGTGTATGACAAAGATACATAGAAACACAACTATACAACTACTAATATACTAATTAGTATTTAAATAATAATAAATTATAATCAGTGCAATAAATTATATCTTTAAGTAAGTCAGTAGCACTTAACTTGCTCTAAGTGTTTGTGCGCTCTAGTGTTACTTGTCTGCGGAGGCGATGGAAATCCTCTTCTTGTAGCCAAAAGCTTTCATCTAAATTTTAAAACAGCACTTCGTACTTGATACGTTGCCAAGTATTAAGTGCCATTTATTTAATTTAAAAACATTTTAATTACACATTTCCAGTTAAGAAACTTTTGTAAAATTGGAGTTGTTTTCTCAGTCAAATTATTATCGTTCAAACGAAGGTTACGCCATTTTAAATCTATCTTAAAATATTTGATTTCGCTTTTTATTGGCACATTACATTACTTGACCTCAATTTCATTAAAATAAATAAACTTAATCGCCGTTCACCAGTTAAAAGGAAACAGCGATACCTAAAAGATTTTCCAATTAAATCAATTAGTGTTGATTGGATTGCAACAGTTTAAATGTGCAAATATCAATTAAATGTTTTTTTTTTTTTCGTACTAAGAATTCGAGCTAGCTTAGTTGTGAACATCATTTCAACACACAAGTGAATCAGAAAATTCAAAAGGAGTTATTCTTCATTTTACCTACTTTTTCTTTTCTCTTCTAAAATTTAAGTATCGAACGGCCATTTAAGCAAAAACTATTCTTCGTTCTGTTTCTTTTCAATTATAATATTTTATATTTATTACATAGTATATAGTCTTCTAAAGTCCCTTTAAGTGTATCAAATGTTCTACTTTCAGGCACCAAACGCGCTCATTTGTCAAATCTATGAGCGCGAACTTCTTAGCTTTCTGTTTATCCACAGATTAAAGGCAGTAAGAGGAAAGTTTTACATATAAAATTGCTATTATAAAATAATATAAATTTAAGGTGTACCTACTTTAGAAACACACACGACAAGTAGCTTAGAATGACCTACCCCGTATCTTTGTCTGTTTGAAGTCTAAAACTACAAATTTGCAATACATGATGAATTATAATGGAGAACTGATCCGAGTACCAATTTCACAAATAATTTCGGAAACGTAGTTTAAACTTTTCTAACATTTAACTTCCTGTCTTCGTAGACATTTCGTTAAGGTTTGACTAAGAATTTACACTGTTTATGACTCTCAATATAAGAAGCGAATACGACTGTCCAGTTATCATATCTCTCTCCACATTCCGGTCCGGATTCCGGTCTGCTCTAAAAACTATCGCACATTACATCTCATTTGAATCCTTGTGCAATATTCGTCAGTATCCTTTAACCGGTAAGGCATAACCTACATACTGCAGGTTATAACACTGGTAGCGTAAGCAAAATAGGATATACAAACGTATTAATTTACGGAAATATTATAATATAATTAACTTACTTATGAAAAACGTTTACAGTAATAATAAGTATTTAGCCGTACCTAATATCGACATTAAGTTTTATGGCAATTCCTTAATTTACCGCATATATTGTTACAAGTGCATTTTTGACAGGTTAGAATAAGAACCAACTGGTTCTTATTTCTCTCGGACCCCATAATCATTAATTAATAATAAAACAGTAAAGTTTTAAGCCCCTATTCCTACAAAAAACATATTATCATCAACTCGGGAAAATATAATTACATAAACAAAGCCCTTATAAAAGGTAGCAAGTTTCAATTATAAGATTTAACACCTTTTTACTGGCACTTTTTTTTTTTTTTTTTTTCCGTGCGGAAATCCCCTCGGATACCACCTGTCGGTGGCATGTCGGACTCGAACCGACTAAAACCGCACGCCGTCGCCGGGTACTAATAGCCGGGGAACCAGGTATACCCTAGAAAGGAAGTCCCTGGTGCCCCGACATACCTCGGGTCATCTACAGACGAGTAGACGACCCCCCCCCGTGTGGGAATCCCATGTTCCCTGTGCTCCCTGGAAGCGAGCGCGCTTCGCAACGCGCTCGCCGCCACCCCGGCCTGCTTCTGCTAGGGTGACAGATGGCCTCACCTGTCACCCCCAGGCCTGACCTTTTTACTGACACTACAAAATGCGTTCACGCAATAGAAATACCGCATTTTTTCCAACAGTCTATAACAAATAATAGACGTTGCGAAATACATGAGATAATAAGGGCTAAGTATCGTCAGATACACGCATACGTTACTCGTTGCATACCAGAACCGATAACCACTTGCACAGGGAATAATTTCTTATTTTAGGTACCCCTAGGTACTACCAGAACCTATAGTATATGCAATCAGGCTTTAAGTTAAAACGGTTATTATTATTATTATATTAGGATTATATTAGGATATATTATTATTATGATTATGGTCTAAAGTAAAAATACCAATAATGTTTTTTGTTTGTGTTTTTATAAATATTTAATTAGTATGCCGTTTTAAGGTAAAGTAAATATTAATGTTGTTTGTAAGCGTTAGGTTAAAAAATCACTGAACTGCTTTTTAAAAATGTATATCTGAAGTGGACCCCGTTAAAAAAAAAAAAAGAGGATCTTGAAATAGCAAATGAAGGCAATATTAGTGTTAGATGTGTTTTGTCCCATAACAGTGTGAGAAGAGCCACAGAATACGTTGCCGTCCTTTGAGATCCACTCCGGAATAAGAGAGCGGGTTGGTCTCCGGTAACTTCACTCGATGAAGTGAGGGAATAGCAGCATCATAAATCAACTCTTCTCCGCTTATAAAAATGAATTGATGATACGATAATAATTCAGTTTCAGCGATCAATGTGAAACCTTCAACCTGTTTGCTCTTTGTGTTTCAAGATATCTAATTTATAAAAGAGTTTTTTCACATCTTTTCATTCATTACCTCATCATTCCTTTAATTTGCGTTTGTATGCGAGTATTTGTATGTATGTAGTAAATTTGTATGTAATGCATGTTTGTGTTGTATGTATGTAAAATATGTGTAGCAATAACGAAAGGTGTTTCTTAAATGTCATTAAACCAATTTCTATCATATCTCGTGGGTATGCATTAAAATAGAATAGTTGTATAAAAGCTATCGAGAAATGTAATTGAATTTGTCTAAATATGGCTAAAAGCTTTGTATTTTGATTGCTATAATACTCGTAGAATCAAATCTTTAATCTAGTTTATGATCATAAAGCAAACACAAATCAAAAATCTTCTATTCTTAAATTGAAACATTAGTCATAACATTGATAACCTGCCAATATATTTTATGTATATATCAAATACATGTATTTAAACTATATAATTAACTTTTAAAAATCATTTTCAGTGAATTTATATCATGGAGCGTATTAACCTGTATTTTTCTTTAATTTATTTTCTAACCTAAAGGTAGGTTTTTACTTCAAAATTTTAATGGCAAACGCGAAGAATATACTTCCACTTATAAAAATAATTTTCCAAATCGGTTTTTTCAATGATGGAGTACTGAGGTAACAGACATAATAAAAATACATCCGAATTAAGAACATTCACATTTAATTATATCGGTTAAAATACTTCGTTGTCCTAGTAACTATCCAACTTTTTAAACATCTAAATCATAAATAAACTGCGATGGAATTAAAAAATCCGTAATAAAAAAGTTGTAATATTTAAAATTTTAGGGAACTAATGTGTTATGTGTATCTCAGTAAAACTGAGAAACTGAATACTGTAAGTCCCATTTCATAATAAATTGGTAGATTGTTTGCAAAGAGGAGCTTAATGTTCCACACTAAGAATACCGCTTCTTTCGCTAGCGATACTCACCCCACTCATTATATAATAATATAACGTTTCTACAAATTCCATATTACTTTTATTCCTATGTTATAAAAGTTTCATGAATACTATAATATTAATTTGAATGTTTTGTAGACGAATATGGAAATTATTTTACTGCGGCACTTTAAATTTGAATAAATTAATTGTATAAACTGCAGATGACCGAATAGAAAAGTAATGCATTTGTACAGAAGAGCTTGAGTCATTTGTATCATAACTAGCCTTTTTGGAGAGTTTTTTTTGAAAAGCTTTTTTTTTTAATGATATTGTTTTTCTGTTCTGTTCTTTGTGGGGTTTTGAAACTGAGCTTAAATAACGCCTTATTTAGGTCACCGACTGGTCGCAGCGTGGGTCTACTATTTTAAAACAACACTATTATTATGATAAGTAAAATGTCAGCGTGGCGTCTGAAATTGCAACAAATGGTTTAAATATTAAATAAAAAATAAACTTAAAGGTTCCATTCTTTATTTAATTAGTTTTTGTTAAAAAAATAATAGCCATTATTGTTCACAGCGGCTCTTTCCTTTCTGCTTGAGGTTCAGTATAATTTTTATTATGTGGGTATAATAATTACGGCTACAATTTAAATTTTGTTAAGCAGCTTTTAACATTATGGACATTGGTTCAAATGATTAATCCACAATACGAAAGTTTTAAACGGACTATCGGACATCGAATAAAATCGTCGATGCCAGTATGACATAGCCTCCTCTCATTAGAGGTGCTACTCGAGTGACATTAAAAAAGATTAATGTAATAGAATCGTAAAACCAGCACTGCAATCGAGACATTAATTGAGAAATCAAACGATTAATATCATTTATGATTTAATGGCATTATTCTATACAACTTTATGTACAATAAAATACATTTTATAGTGGTCATAAAGATGGGATTACATTTAATCGTTCTATTCATATTTTATTAGCGTGAGGTTATTTAATGTGTATCGTTGGACACAATCTTTTATCTTGTGGCGCAAACTATGTTGTTAGAAATACTGTTTGGCATTGATTATATCATTTGTAACATAAATCATGCTTCGAAATATATATTATTTTGGTATCGATTTAAACCGTCTGACGTTTGGACAGACAAACATGGAATTAAAAGGGAAGCGTTTAAATACGACTCTGCCTAGGTACGTGCAAGTAAATTTGTTTTTGGTTTGCACATATTTCGTAAAATTAGCCTTCGTAACACAAATGTTTTAATTTTAAATTAACGTCCTAATTTTAGTCTTTTAAAACGTAATAAAATAGTTATTACATTACCAGTATTACTTTATAGTCTACCCTATAAAAGGGTGAAAACGGTTCCATGATGCATTAAACTATAAAAGCAAAGTCAATAGGGGAACGTACCGCCCTAATACCGCATTTAGGTGAGACTGAAAACAAAAAAGCGTGTGTTTTGAAGCTCATTTATTATAGTTTTTTTTCTATACAAATGTATTACATGCATTTAAAATAAAATGTGCATTAAAAATATTAAAAGAAAGCATTTATGTTGAAAGTAATGTTGTCACAAATTCGTTGCAGTGGAAACCACCTTTAAAACAGCTTACCGCTTTCCATGTTTGGGTTTGCGTTGCGTTCTGTGAAAACGATTAAATACTATTAGAAATTATGTTTAAAAATCTCATATTTTATAAAGGAAAGAACGTGAATATAAATAATCTTTCTTGTTTGATAGTAATTTATTAATTATTTAATAATTGGCAACTTCTCAAATTTATGACGTAACGCCCAATTATTTTTATATGTAATGGCTAACGATTTTTTTAATTTATAGAAAGGAAAGTAATGATTCCATTGTTAAAATCACAAGTTTTTTTAATCTTGATCGAAAGGTAGAACTGCAGATAGCCTCAGTATTATTCAAAATATATTGTGCGCCATTAAAGCAGGGGCCGCCTCCTGCTGAAATGGCGCACAATTTTAACGCTTTCTGTTTTTATAATTTTCAAATTATAGTACGAGTATAATGAGACTTCGTTTTTACTTTTTCTAAATATTTTCAAAATTTGAACTAAAGTATATAGCCCTAGAGGTACTTACATGGAGGTTTAAACAGCTCTAGTTCCAACTTAATTTTGTCCATTGCGAACAACTTGCCTTCTTGACTTTCTTTACTGGAATGAACTGTGGGTTAATACCAAGGTACTAACCACCTTATGGGGTGATACCACCACCACCAGGTGAATACCACGACGCATGCGCCCATGGGTGGGGCAGAAAAATATTGATTATTTCTACCCCTATTTCCATGATGGACTGATAAGGGCTGTACACTCGGTAAACCAGACAAATTGTTGGTGGGGGTGGTTCGAAAAGGTATTAATTATGTAGTGAACGGAATGATTGATTGGGTTTGTCCTAATCGAGCTCTATGGTACCAGCAACACTATGCTTGAATAGATGGTAATTTTGATTTATCATCAATTTATGATAAACCATGAATTTTATTTAAACATTTTACTTCTACGTAAATAAGTGCGTTAGAATCCATTCATATGACATTTGACCTGGTATACAAGTATTGTGTAGGGTCGGCAGTTCGAGTTCCACGGAGTTCACCTATTTGCTTGCTAGTCATACTTAATTTAGTATAATTTTAGAGACTTAAAGGTTATTTGCTTAGTCACACGCGATATCATAACTGTAACATCTTTTGTGATAAGAGTTTACAAATAAATTGAATGGATTAATATTTGGCCTTAAAAATAATAGCACAATGGCAATCAAGTACCTACTCCAATTTTTTAATACTATTAGTAACTTAGCACTTGAAACATACAACTTTATAACACCATTGTAACTGTGTTTTCTGTATACATAAATAATTTTAATCTAAACGTGATTCGCACGATATTTGTATATCTTGTAATACCGCCAGCTGAAGTTAATGATTGTATTAAGAGTAGGTTTCTATCAGTAGTAGGGGTTCGAACCCACAATCGCTAATAAACATTTATTTATTTATTTATTTATTTATTTAACATACATATATAATAATTTTAATAATACAGCATTCAGTGTTCCGAGGCTAACTAAAGCATATGTTACACCAAATTTTGAGAGATGCAGATTTAAACTTTACTTCTCAAAATAAATGAAGTTATGCGAATTTTCGGCCAATATCAATAATTATACATATAATCTAAACTTATCGATATTCACTTCGTAGTATCAATTGATGTGAGTTATTTTTGGACTCAATCATGGTATTAAGAAAGCAATACATTAATAATATAGTAATTGTAATATGTAGTAATACACATTTTAAATCTTTGTATTTTTGTCGATGCATATTATGTTTAATATTCAGTATTTTTTTTATTTAGGCAGGCTGTATGTGTACGTGTGCATGTGCAGCGTCATAGTATGTTTACTATGAACAGAAAGTTATAGAACAGAGAATATTAAATTCTCGTAAGTAATAATATATTAAGCTGCGTGGATAGTATAGCGTGATAGCGCATTTTTGACTTTATTGCTTTACAGTGAAAGTCTTTATTTATTGGAATGTCCTCACAGAGTGAATCTTATGTACGAAGTATTGTTAAAGAAGCTATCCCTTTGTAAACAAAATTATACAAATGTGGAAATAAAATTAAATTAGTATTAATTGATTTTAAGTGAGACCTTTTATGTGTTCCGTGCCTATGAAAAGGCTATTAGTTTTTTATTATATTACTGGCCTGGTCTGGCCTGTTGGTCTAGTGGTCCCTGACTGCTACGCCAGAGGTCGTGGGTTTGATTCCCACCCAGAACAAATAATTGTGTGATGGGCACGGCCATTTGTTCTGTGTCTGGGTGTACTTTATCCATAATACGAGTATGTATGTACTTAGAAATATACTCGTATTAGTATGTTCATCAGCAGTCTGGTTAACATAGTACAGGCTCTGCCTAGTTTGGAATCAGACGGCCGTGTGTCAGATGTGTAAGAATATTATATTATACTAAGTTACCTACAATTATGTCGATAATTTCTAACCAACTGCAAGAAAAAGTAGAGGATCTCAGTTTTTCGGCATTTTTTATTACTTAAAGATGGCTTAACGAATTGCAAAAATTCTTTCATCGTTTAAAAGGGGCCACTTTTAGTTGGTCCCATTGCTATCTAGTTAGGTTCTAATCATGGGTGGAAATTAAAGGAGCTCACCAAATACTGCAGCGGAGTACCTAAAATTTCATCATCATCATCACATCATAATGTATACGAACATGTGCAAGTGATGCTGATGGTGAATTAATTAGACATTTCGTCAACAATTAACGTCTCCGGGTCGCGAAAAGTAATATCTCGTATAATAGGTGATGCGCAGAAGGTCAATTCGTTCGAAATTCGGCTCCGAACTTCTTTCGATATCACAAATGTCATAAAAGCTATTCTCGTAGTAAAGTAGTATAGTCTTGCTAAGACAAACAGAATATCGATTCAACTTTCGGTCACTATACGATATAATGACATTACGGTCAACGTTGAATGTTTAATACTTTACTACGAGAGTACCTTTTATGACATTTGTGAGAACGAAAGTAGATCGAAGCTGAATTTTGAACGAATTTTTATTACGAGAATTGACCTTGACAAGCATTGCGTAGTTCAAATATTTTATCCAAATTGAATTGGTGATATTCAGGGATGGTTGCGTTTATATTTTACACGTATTGGCGTGAAAACTAATAAGATAAGGATTACTTTTATATTATTACTACAATTTATGAATCATCAAATAATATTATTCAATAAAAAGCATCACGTTTGGATAAGAGTCCGAAATACACCTCAATTTGTTTATCAATGCATTAAAAATGTGTGGATACATAATATAATAACACCTAATTGCCCAATTTGGCATTAATGGTACTACGGACCCATTAAACTATGATCACCGAAGTATTGAATTAAGGGGTTTGATTTGTACCGACACAGAGCCAGGCTTAGTAATGACGATATTAAGCGTGATTGTGGTTATTTCACCGATCTTCACACATTAGAGTACTAGTTATTTTATTTGCTGTCTAATGTGACTGGACACTAATACCGCTTTTTTTTTCGATTTTATATATGGCATTTTTATATTTTCATTTTTTCCAACTGTAAATATTAAATTATAGGCCGACGTTGTTAACGGTCAGTAGTTAAACAACATAATAGTTTTAAAATTCAAAAAACTGAACTAATTCCATATTTTAAATACACGATAATATCAACTTGCCTGTTAGTAGTAACTAGGTACGTTTTCTAGGAACATGTATAAATCTTTTGACCTCGGCTGCCGCAATGCGCTTTTTTGACGCCCAGCTGCTGTGACCAACGTAGCTATTTTAAGTAATGTCGAACACGAAACGGTTTAGGTTATGTATCAATGGACATTTTTTTTATAATTCAAAACAGCTTGTTATTTTAAAGCAAGTATAACACGAATGTGCTTCTATAAAGCATTAATAGTGTTGGTTTTGACCGCGGCAACACGTAGTATGTTGAATAAGAATAATCCAAATATTATAAATAAATTACAATAATTCATAAATCACAGGAAAACACTCGTAAAACCATTTTTAAATAAAATATGATTTAAACTTAGTTTAACTATCTGCTATGTGAATTTCTTTGGGTTGTTGTCAATGAGAATTTTCTTTCTAGGAATAATACAAATAACTACATAAAGTTTAGCTTAATTTATTCCATTGAATTAATAAAGCTAAAGTTAATAAAACTTCTCATTCACTTAGGTAAGTGAACAGAAAAACTTTTGAACTTAGGTAATTTCTAAAGTAACTTGCCAATGTTCTAATAACACATGAATATATATCGATACCTCTGGGTTCCGTTGTCCGTTGTCCGTGTAGTGACGGATTAAGAATACGGAATGTCACTACCCCAATTCATCCCGTGGGTGTCGTAAGAGCCGACTAAGGGCGCAAAACAACGCAGGTAACTAGCACTGCAAAAAGAATGAAAACTTGACATAAACCCTTTTTTTTTTTTTTTTTTTTTTATTAACGTGTGGAAATCCCCTCGGACCGTCACCCCTCCGGGGTTTGCGGCGGGGTGGTGTGTCGGACTCGGACCGACTAAAACCACACGGTGTGCCACTCTGCGCCTGTAACAGGAGGGATCCGGGAACAGCTGTTGTTAAGACATCCGGACCCCTCCTAGCGCCAGCCCGCTCCTGGTGCGGGCTCCGTCTCAATATTGTTGTTTTCCTCTCTTTAGGCGACGTCCGGCACACGCGGACGCCGCCCCCTCGCGGCTGGCCAAACTAATGCGGGTGGAGGGGAAACCCACCCCGTCCACCCGCGGCCACACTCAGGGCGGCATGAGGCTGTGGTAGGCGGGCCTCCGCCGCCCGGTTCGCCGGCGGCGGATCGGGTCCGAGTGGAGGTCGTCCACCCGGGCCCTCTCCGCCGCCTCCTTCCGCGAGATTACTACCTCGCAGAAGGTTGCGACCGCGGTAAAACAACTGTCGCTACCGGCCATGGAGCGTACTACGGCCGGTAGCGAGAGATCCACTCCGATGACTGCAGTGAGGGCCCGGCGCTGCGCCGCCCATGCGGGGCAGACCGCCAGCGTGTGCTGGGCCGAGTCCTCACTGCAGTCGCAGTGGTGGCAGGCGGGACTCAGTTCCCTCCTAGCGACCGTGTGCAGGTACTTTCCGAAGCAACCGTGCCCGGAAAGCACCTGCGTCAGTCGGAAGGAAAGGGTCCCGTGCTGCCGCCCTGCCCACTCGGCGATGACCGGCTGGAGAGCCTCCACGGCGGCGAAGCCAGCGCGTGGAGTCTCCAGCCGGAACGACCAACGAGCCATCGTGGCTCGGCGAGCGGCTTCGCGCCACTCGCGCACTTCCTCGGGCGGAGGGCGAAATCCGCTCTCCGCCCGGAAGTCAGCCACTCGCCGATAAACTTCGGCGAGCACTTCCGCCTCCAAATCCCACGGGGGAGTTCCGGCCAACGCGCACGCCACCTCCGTAGAAACGGTGCGGTAACCGCGTATGGCTCTGACCGCCATTACCCTCTGAGGGCGCCAGAGGCGTACCCTATTCTGGGCGGTCAGAGCCGCCGCCCACACCGGTGCACCGTACAGCGCCATTGACCGGACAACCCCCGTGTACAGCCGTCTTGTCGCGACGCTGGGTCCACCCATATTGGGCAAGAGTCGCCCTAGGGCAGACGCAGCGCCGACCAGCTTTGGAGCAAGCTGTCGGAAGTGCTCGTCGAAGAGCCACCTCCCGTCGAGGATCAGGCCCAGATATTTCATCTGGGCCCGAACCGGTACGAGGACCGAGTTGACCACTATTGAGGCGCCAGGGGGTGGACCACGACGGGGCCCATGGAATAACAGGGCCTCCGTCTTATCGAGGGCCACCCGTAAGCCCAGCGCCTCAATGCGCCCGACCACCAGGGAGACTCCCCCTGTGGCCAGGCGCGCCGCCTCTTGGAAGTTTGCCCCCCGGGCTGTCACGAGGGTATCGTCTGCGTAACAGATTACACCCAGCCCGGGGGGGAAATCGGCGCGAAGGGCCCAGTCGTACCCTATGTTCCACAAGAGGGGTCCAAGAACAGACCCCTGTGGAACACCGCACGACATGGGCCGACTCCTCAAATTACCTTCTCGGTCCTCGTACACGACGGTACGCTCCTCTAAATAGTCTGCCACCAGCCGCCTCAGGTACTTTGGCACCCCATGAAAGTGGAGTGCTTCCCTGATGCAGCTGAATGGCAGACTATTGAATGCGTTGGCGATGTCCAATGACACCGCCAACAGCACGCCGCCACAGCTCACGGCCTCTTCGGTCACGGCCCTCAGGCGCAACACAGCGTCGACTGTCGAACGCCCCGCCCGAAAACCAAATTGGGCGTCCGACAGATCGGGGCCCACCTCGCAGAGGTGCCGGACGATGCGGGCAGAAAGAACCCTCTCAAACAATTTGCCCGCCTCGTCCAGCAGCACGATGGGCCTATAGGCCGCGACCGAATCGGCAGGCCGTCCCGGCTTCCTCAATAGGACCAGCTTCCCGCTCTTCCAGCACTCAGGGAAGCGTCCCGAAGCCAAGCTAGCGTCGAACACCTCCCCGAGGCGGTCTGCCATGTGGTTGAGGGCCAGGGCCAGCACTCGGGCCGGTACCCCGTCTGGCCCAGGGGCGGTGTTCTTGGAACGAATCCGTAGAACAGCCGCCCCTACCTCCGAATCCCGGACGGGCGGAACATTGTCCTCCCCGTGCTCCCCGTCGTCTCCGGCCAGGGAGGCCATCGACGGGGGAGTGTGTTCCGCTCGTTGTGGGAAAAGGCCCTCAACCACTTCTCGCAGGAAGCTGGGCTGGAGAGTCTCCGTAAGGGGGGGGGCCCGACGCGCGGAGCTTTTGTCGCACCGCGCGGTAAGGGCGACCCCAGGGGTCACGATTAAGACCCTCCAGCATCTCCTGTCTCTTTTCCTCTTTGGCGCGGCTAATGGCCAGCTTCAGAGTTTTCCGCGCCCGTCGGTACCCCTCATGAAGCCGGTCCTCCTCACCGTCTCCACGGTGACGCCGCCGACTGCGTGTGTAGGACCTCCGGGCACGTGTACAGGCCGCACGGAGGTCCGCCAGCTCCTGGGGCCACCAGTAGACCTCCTTCCTTGGAGGCCGACGACCTCGAACGCGGGGCATGGCCGCATCGCATACATGCGTAATCGCATCGCGAAAGCGGCCAGCCCCCACGTCGACCTCCTCGGTCGGAGCCTGAGGAGACAGCCACGAGTGAATTATGGCTGCCTCCTCTAGTAGGTCCCGGTTCAGCCTGGCAACAGCCCACCGCGGAAAGCGGGATAAACGCCGCGCCACGTGACCCCTACTGGAGTCCTGGGTCCGGGAGAGCTCAAATCGGATATACAGGTGATCCGAGAGCGTCTCAACCTCTTCCAGGACACGCCAGTTCCTTACTCGTGCGGCGAGGGCAGGGGTAGCGAACGAGAGGTCCACTATTGACCCCCCCTGCTGTCGCACGCACGTGTTGGTGGAGCCTCTGTTTAGAAGACAGAGGCCCACCGAGGCCGCCCACTCCTCTACGGCCTCGCCCCTGGCGTCCGTCCTGGGGGAACCCCACGCAATGGACTTTGCGTTGAAGTCCCCCAGCACAAGGACGTGCCCAGACGCTAGTCGCCGTATCGAGGTCTCCAAGCTGATTAGGAAAACCTCGAAGTCGTTCAAACTCCGGTTGGGGGAGAAATAGACACCATATATGGTGATCCCCCCCCACTCGACGGCAACATATCCAGTGCCCTTGTCTCTTAGCGACAAGGGCGGGGAATGAGCCGTCGTGGAACCGACGACTGCCACGGAGCCGTCCCAGTCACCCATCCAGTTTGGACGGGGAGGGACAGAATAGGGCTCCGCGACTACGGCAACACCTATCGACCACTGTGCCATGGTTTGCAGGAAGAGATCCTGCGCCGCGGCACAGTGGTTCAGGTTCGTCTGGACCAGGAGGTTGGAGACTTGATCCATTACTGGATCGTCTCTACAACCTCCTCCATGGGCGACGACGACGACGCACGTACTACGTCGGAGGCAGCCTGGGTCGACTGGCTAGCCCCTGACGTCTGCGGAGAACTGCGGGGAGGCTTGCAGCCTCTCTGCCCCATCTGGTGATTGGCGGGCTTATTGCCCGCCGCACACGCTGGGCAGTGAGGGGCGGCAGAGCATTCTGCCGCCTTATGCCCCGGTTGACCGCAGCGGAAACACAGTCCGCCGCAGTCAAAACAACTGTCGCACTTGACGCGCGTGTGTCCCGTGGCCAGGCATTTAAAACACCTCATCGGTCTCGCCGCCAGGACTGTGATCCTGGCGCTCACGAAACCGATGAGCAGCCTGCCGGCGTCGGCCAATACTTTGGCCGACGCTACGGGACAGCTGACCCACACGGCGCCAAGCCCTCCTGGACCGGGGCGGATGGTGCCGACCCTGACGTTGTCCGCGCTGCACCCCGTCTTCTCCCGGATTACAGCGCGGACATCTTCGGCCGTCACAGAGTCGTCCAGGCCCGAGATGCGCAGCTCTGCGCACTTAGTAGGCCTGGCGATCTTTACACCATCCGTGGCTGTAAAGAGTCCCCGCAGCTTCTCGGCAAATGTGTCCGCCGTCTTAGCGCCTTCAGCCCCAGGGAACTCGAGGACTCGAGCTCCCGTCTGGGCGAGGCGCATTCTGACCCCCACCGTTCCAAAATCGTTGGCGAGGCTGTCCCGGGCCTTTTTGAAGACGGCCGCGTAGGACAGCCCGCCGTCCGCCGCCTCCGGGGACACGGTCACCACTACAGCCGCGGTTTTGGGCGGCTGCAGCTTCCGCGGCCTCTTTGTGGAGGCCGTTGCCACCGGTGGCGAAGGCTGGGCTTGGGCTGCTTTTTTTGGCAGCCTTTTTGGCCCGCCTTCGGGACTTCTTGGAGCCCCTCGCCTCCTGCCAACCCTCGTTGGAGGGGGCAGGTGCGGAGGGGCCCGGCAGGGGTGTCGGAGTGGGGAGCGGAGGGAATGCCACTCCGCTCCTCGGCGCCGTTTTAGGCCCCGTCTTGGCCGGCGCCTGGGGATGTGCCTTGGCCGGCGCCTTAGCCGGTGCCTTGGCCGGCGCCTGGCCCGGTGCCTTGGCCCCCCTCCTCGGCTTTTGGGGAGCCGATGGAGTCGGGGCAGACGCCGCCGCCGCGTAGGAGACGCGGCCTCCCACTACGGGGAGCGCGGTCGGAGCGGCGGCCTTAGGCCGCTGTGTCGACGCGAGCGGGGGGCGCACAACCGGCGCAGGGGGGCAGTCTCGCCTCCAGGCCAGCCAGGCGTCCGTCCAGCATATTCCCAACTGCGATGAGGATTTCTCGCAGTTGGGAGTCAAATGCCCCTGAGTTGGTAGTAGGGGCAGGCTGGGACGCGGACGGGGCTTCCCGCTCGGGGAGGTTCGCCTGGAAGCGGGCGAACTGAGCGCTCAGCTCGTTCACCCGCTCCGTCAGCCTCTCGTTGGCCACCTGCAGGCGAGACACATCGCCCGCTAGGCTCTCCACGACCTCCGACAAGGCGGAGGAGGAGTCCTTAAGGGCCCTCACAAACGAGCCCTTAAGGTTCACGGACTTGGTGGCCACCTTGTCGATGACGGCCACCGCCGCTTTCGCCCTCTCCTGCACGGACACGGGAGTCTGGGGGGCATTTCCCCCCACCGGCTCCCGAACCTTGAGCAGGAGATCCGCGATCTCCTCCTCCGCTACGGCCTCGCCGTCCACCCGTACGCTTCTGTAGGACTCCGCGTTTGAGAACGCGGAGCCTGACGGGGTCGAAACCGAGGCCGGTTTGCGTGCCCTCCCTCGACGGCTGCTTGCCACTTTTGGTGGCATCATTTCGCCGGACGTGTCGGTCCCCTCCTCCCTGGAGCGTCCGCGTTTCCGGCTGTCGCTTCGCTCCGCTTCCATGGCCTCCGCGCCATCCGAGGAGACCAGAGACCAGAGTCAGACTGACTTCTGGGAGCCCCATCGAGATAGGCGTCCCCGACGCCACCTCACCCTCAGTGGACGACCCATCCGCTCCACTGTTCTGTTTCTCCTTCCTTCGGTTTGCTTCCTTTTCCGTTAGGCTTGCCTGTTTTCGTTGTGTTTGTCCGATCGTTTTCTTTAGGTTTTTGGTAATGTTTTCCATGATAAATCCCACGAGTGGGGGAGAACTAAAGGTCCACCCGGGCAGAGATCCCCCATTACCCGGGCAAGCGTAAGTTTTTAACCCAACCGAGGGGTCCGCAGGTACCTCGGCTTGGAGTGCGCTCGCGACTGAACTTCCCATCAGCCATGCATCCCCTGGCCACGCACCAGAACACGGGATTCGGGGAATTTTTTAGAGAGGTTATCTTCCTCGCGGTCCGGGCGGTTAAGCCAAGACCCTCGCCCCCGATCAGAGCCGCGAGACTTAACCACAGCGCTCTTCTCGGGATTACGATATGCCGACGGTTGACAGGGAGACTACGTCCCCCTGCCTGCTCGGTGGTAGTGTCAGTACACGCCGAGCCCGCCCTCCTTTCTCCACCGCTGTCAGCGGAGAAACTGTGGCCCCTACAGGGCCCCGCCATCTGGTTTTTTACCGAGGTTTCCTCCTCCATGCTCCGAAGAGCGAAGAGCCAGCAGGGCAACCGGCAGACACGCCCACCCTGCTGGACCAGGCCTTGCCCGAGAGCCGATGAACGGCTGCCTCTTCTGCTAGAATATTGGCCGCTGGCGATAATCCTCTCCTCCAAGAGGACAAGGAGGGAACAGTACCATCGCCAGCGTTTCCAGGGTGCACCACGAGGAGGTTTTCTAGCCCAGCACCCCAAACCCTATACCAACCCGTCTGACCAGCGCGGTGTAGTAGGCCAAAACCTCCTTTCTAAGGAGAGGCCTATGCCCAGCAGTGGACTATTAAAAGCTGATGATGTAATGGGATGACCTCTGGGTTCGAAAGGCTTAAAGGACAAAATACAAAATTTCAGGAGAAGCAATAAGCTTTTTTTTTTTTTCATTTCATTTGGCTATAGCTTTTTGTTTCTTGAGCTATTTAGATGATTCTTAGGAAGAAAGTACTAAATTTTACAGAACTGGTTTGGATCTGTATTTACTGAGATAGATTTCCTTTATGGCCATAAAATTCCAATAAAATTTACTTTACACCACTAAAAACTGCAAGGAATAGTTTCATTGATACGAGACTTTATAGTTTGATGTATCCTGCTTCTTTTGTATTTAGCTTTCTTCTTGTTGTGATTCGCTTTTAGTAGTTATTTCTCCTTGTTCCTTCTTTCATCTTCGTTATTATCTGCTTTGACACAGATTACACATTTAACTCTTTTTGGGATATGAAAGCTTTTATTATATTCGTTCTCACTTAACGCTTGCTGATTTTGTTGGTTGACTATGTTTTTCATTTCCTGGGGAAGATACGTTCTTTTAGATTTTTTCTGTTGTAGTGCGATAGGACTGCTGGAAGTTCCTCAGTAAAAGTTTTTGATTCTTCAGTGATTGTTTTCGGTATGTTAGGCTTTCGCAAATCTTTTTGGGTCATGTCTTCTTTAGAATGTCCCAAAATGTGTGTAATGAATTTTTGTGTAATATCCAGGGTGTCGATTAAAAACTTTTGGCATACTTGCTTGTAACCTTCACTATCACAGTAACAGATTAAATCGAAACTATCGTATACTATACTTTACAACAATGGTAACTGAACTTGAAAACATAAATGATATTTACATCCCAATTTTCATATTTATTGCTGCTTATTACATATTTGATAGGTCGTAAAGACATTTTTTGTAAGAATTTTAAGGAATGATATACTGGAAATCATTGGTACAGTCAAAGTTTAAAATGCCGTCATTAACTGACTTAATGCTCATTAATTAACTTTAATTTAAACAGTAATTGGTTTAAATATCGAATCCGTGAAATGCAGCTTCACAGTAACATCGCATTAATCGCTACTAAGTATTGTAAGAAAAACTGTTAAATGTTAATCAGTCGGCGCCTTTTGATGTCAAAAAACAAAAGGTAATGCCGCTCTTCACTTCAATGAGTCTTTATTACGCTAGTTGTTGAATAAAAGTAATTTACACAATCCTACAAAAACGGATCTTTAAAACTCGGTACAAACAATGTACATTATAAAATATATTTGAGTAGGCGTATTCCTTGCAAATTGTATGTCTAAAACATAAAATACTAGCTTTTGGCTGCGGCTCCGCTCGCGTGTATGTCGGTTATCGCGATAAAAAGTAGCCTGCCTTCAACGATTTCAACGAAATTTGGCATGGAGATATTTTGATTCTTGAGGAAGGATACCCTCTAACCTTCATAAACGTAGACGGAACCACGGGCAAAAGAAAGTAGTATGCATGCGCGTCAGCTATTCGAAAACTAAGACAAAAAAAAATACCTTTAAGTAAATCTTTAGAGTATACCTCGCCTTACATTAGGTCTCGTCTATCAGGTTTTATTAAAAGGGAAAGGTTTATATGCACTGACAGACTAATATAATGAGTTCAAGAATACAACAGAACAATTAAATTCATTCCAAATGGACGCGTCAGTGACAAGCTACCATAACAGTGCATTGCACCTGTTAACCAATGAACCCGCATTAATTAAATTCATGTAAATAATCAATGATTAAGTATCACTATCCAATGTATCGATCATTTAGTTTTTGTGAAATACCAAGAAACTTCAACTCTTAAAACGTCAAAAGGAATGCTACCGAGTACTGCAAGCAAGGAGAAAAAGTGAATCGAATTTTATATTTCGAAGGATGATATTACACCAGGAATTATAATTCCTTACGTTTTTTTGCAACATAAAGTCGCATTCTAGATCAAACTCGACTCACTTAAAGGGTTCAAATAATTAATATTGCTCTATATTTAAACGTAGTTTAAAGTAATTCACCTATAGATTAATCTGAGTCCATGGACTGTGCAATAATTCATCAGAAGTAAATTCTACTGCTCGCAGAAGTAATTACTGATAAAGTATATAAAGTGTATTATAATTATTTTCAAACAAAATAAAATTTTAACAAATTTTATAGTTATTTAATGCCAGTTGCAATTTTTAATGTTAAATCTCATGCCATCCCAATTAAAATATGTTATTAAAGTGTCTGAAACTAACGTTAATGTTGTCAAAAAATGTAGAATGAAAGAAACATTTTAAGTAAGACCTTTTTCGTATGTTTTCTCATTTCTGGCTTGGAGGTGAGTGACTTCTTTTACAGAGACTGAGGGTTCAATATCCAATCAAGACAAATAATTGTGTGATGAGCATGATCACTACTTTTTTCTATGTCATGGACGTGTCAAGTTTTATTATTATTAGATATGCATCTATACTTCAAGAAGAGGGCTACATATGATGTTAAATACTAATCGCTGGTATAGTTAAAGAGCATCTTAAAGTATTTGCAACAGTAAAGCACCTACATCAATTTTCTAATGACTATTAACCAAAAAGCCACACTAATATTATAAATACGAAAGTGTGTCTATCTTTCTGTCTATCTGTCTGTTACCTCTTTACGTTAAAACCGCTGAATCGATTAAGTTGAAATTTGTTATAGAGCTAGTTTAAGTCCCTGGAAAGGACATAGAATAGTTTTTACCCCAGAAATCATCCTGATAAAGGGTGAAAAGGATGATGGTAGTTTGTATGAGAAATCAATAACCGCTAAACCGGTTTATGGTATGGAAGGAGATAGTTTGATTGCTGAGGAAGGACATAGGCTACTTTTTATCGCGATAACCGAAATACATGCGGGTGGAGCCGCTAGCAAACGCTAGTATACAATAGTTTTTACTACGTACTTACATTGTCTATCAATAGTGTCAAGATCTTAGTGAAAATATAAAGTAATCAAATGACATCTTAAATGTGGGCCACTCTATTCAAGTCTGTTCAGTGGCTTAGTTACGTTGTTGTAGCTATTTAGCCTAACCCTACTTATCCGCTTCGCCATTTACTTACTTACAACACATTACATTTGTATAATTCCGAAGTTTAACAAAATTGAACATATGTTAAAAACTTTAGTGTTTTCGAAACTGACATTGAATGCATTAAGCGAAGTTCACACGTACCGCCCTTTTCAGTGACTAACGAAGAGCTATATTTCTAAACTAAAACTCTTAAAAATTAGATTGTATGTAAATTAGAAATACTTCACTTCTTGCCTCTGTTTGAGGCAGATTTTGGATCAACTAAGCATACTTGTAGAATTCGTTGTCCGCGCTACTGTAGTGAACATAGAATCCTATCTGGTCATCTGTTGCTGGAAGTGGTGTTAGTATTTAACGGCGATAGTGTAGTGGCTAAGCCGGCGGGCTTGTGATCAAGTGGTTGCGAGTTCAACGCTATCGCCGCGAACCGCAGAAAATTTCAATGATTTTCGACTCAGAATGGTGGTCTAAATACATCATTTCAGTATTCGTTACGACGTCCCTTACACCCTTTATTTATAGTTTTGTGTTAAATTTAATTTAATTTTATAATAGTACGTGTGAGTCACATTTTGTGTGAACCGGTACCTGATTGCTCTTTCGAAATTAAAATTCAACTTATATTCATTTATTTAAATCCATTTCAATTAATTTAACTCCAAATGAATGGATTTAAATGAATGCCTGATCAAATATTACTTTAGATGTATTAGAATCAATGATTACCTAGTGTGGAGACCAGGTTTTATTCAATTACTCTGATCAACATGCGCTAGAACATTAATTGAATTAAGGTAGCAAATGATTCTTTTGTCGGGCAAACCTGGTCACTAAACTAAACATGGCCAGTTACGATCATTAAGTAACACGAGTGTCGTTTTGTTACGTTCACTTTGATTTCATTATATTATTCTTATTTTTTTTTGGCTTTTGTGTTTTTTTTTTAATTTTATATGAGAACAAATAAAAATAATTTAAGGAATACAAAGGTGATCTTCGGACGACTCAAAATGTTTTTGTATTACAGCTTATAAACATCTGTCTGTTTTAGAGCTTTGATGTAGACCGATACATAAATACACACTTTAAACTTATAACATCCATATTTTCAAAAAGAGAAGTGCCAATGTTATTTTAACTTTCTTATACGAATGTATTAAAAGCTATAAGACTTTGAAGAGCAGACTGTAGATAGCCGTTGTTAATACAATAAAGATTCATATTATTTTCTATTCTATTTGATCCGTGTGGTGAAGGATTATGAATACGGAGTGTCACCATCCCTTTTCATTCCAATGGGTGTCGTAAGAGCCGACTAAGGGATCAAACTACGCAGGACAATAGCACTGCAATGAGAAGGAAAACTTGACAAAACCCCTATACCAACCCGTCTGGCAAGCGTGGTATAGTGAACCAAAACATTTTTTTCTAAGGAGAGGCCTATATCCAGCAGTAGACTATTAAAGGCTGTTGATGTGATCTGATTATTTTCAATGAAAAAAGTGCATTTCATATCACATGATAGGAATTAAAAGAACATTGATACTTGATTGCTACCGGCCATGCGTTAATAGAAGCCTCTCCCGACTAATTAAGACACATTGAGATCAAGATACGATATTCGGCTTAACATGATTTGGTATCCGGTCGCGGCGCCGCTTATGGTGAGACATTGTAATTGTTTATTTATTAAATTATATTATGTACTGGGTTTGAAAGATTATTAAAATGTATTTAATTTTAATTTTTTATTATAAACAGGATTTAATATTTGTGACAGACGAGGTCCAGGCAGAATAAGCTTTCAGCGAAAACAGATTTAAACAGATTATTTCCAAAAACACGATTTCTTTTACAGATTTTTTTACATACCTATGTAAAAACATTTTTTTTTAAAGAAAAAGCGAAGGTTATCAAAACTTTTCCTTAAAGTAACATTATTGTAACAGACTAAACACATTAGGTTTTATAAATTATCATAATGAGTAATATATATCGCTCTGGTAACTGAATGACACGCAAACACGAGTACCTACAACTTTATGCAAACATAAAAAATATAGCAGCATCTAGTGTTATTCTTAAAACGAAACCAAATAAAACAGGTTATAAAAAAATCACCCAAAAATCAGCAAATAATTGAAATTAATAAAAGGTAAAATTCGTATTTAATTTTTTTTGAGAAAATTCAATTAAACGTCTCAAGCCTCCGCTTCATCCTTCTGAAATAAGAAGTGAGAATATTCTAGAATATAACAAAAAACCTTTTTGAGCCAAATAAGCTGATAACAATACCCTAAAGGCTAAATTAACTCAATTCTGACAGAATCGCTACTGACAAGAGTGCTGCTTTAATCTTCAATGACAATTCTGAAAATATGAGGTTATATTATACAAATCTATTATTTATTTTTCATTTTGACAAAGATTAAAAAAATCAATTAAAAATATAAAATTCGGCCTCGATTTAACTCGGTATTCCTCGGTCGAAGCCGAAAGAGCTCCTTACTATTTTACGCCAGCATAAAACTCAACTGCGAATAAAATTATTCGTAAATTTTACATAATGATCTCTAACTAGATTTAGTGATTAAAGCTGTATCTTAATAAATAACTAAAGTGAGAACTTGTGTTTCAATTAGTTTAATATTAGTTTTAAACAGTAGCTAACCAGTTCTAAGATAAACAAATTGATAAAAATAAGTATGAGTTTGTGTACAATTTAAAAGACTAGCTATTTACTAGAATTTTTGGTTTATATATAGGAATCGAAAAATAAGCAAGCATGCTGACCTGAAAGAAGAAGTGCTCAGAATATGGCAACAACATAATGTCTACATAGTCCCCATAGTCCCCTCCACGACTTGTATCATATCAAACCATCTTCTCCATAGCTTAAAACAATTAGGTTTATCAGAATTCGTTTATATACGTTTAAAGAAAGCCTTTATATTAAACGCTTGTAGAATTGTCAGAAAATTCATGCAGTTAGATGACACCACACCAACATACAGGATGTGGTGTGTATATGATGTTGCAATACATTGTTGGTAGCAATACATTGCTCATACTAGAAAGCTCAGACAATAAAAATAATAATAAAATAATATAATGTATCACACACACCTCACACACGGCCGTCTAATCCTAAACCTGGCAGATGCTGATAAACATACTTATATATTTTTAAAAACATACATATTATAGATAAATTACACACATACATATAGCAAATGACCGTGTTCATCACACAATTATTTGTCCTGGGTGGGAATCGAACCCACGACCTTCGGCTTAGCAGTCAGAGTCACTAACCGCTAGATAAACAGGCTCGTGTGCTTCGCCTATGTTGTAATAAAGAGCGCTTTTCTTACATGCAACGGCACTGCAAAGCACAATTAATAGCTTATCGTTACTAATCTTATAGGAGATATTTTTTTCAATTAAAGGTCTAAAAAAATATAATTAAAACAGTCTCAATTCATGTGTGATACATTCGTTAGAAGCCGGATGCGTTACAATGAATATATTTATTACTTAGCGCTCTCTCATGAATTATGAGACGACTGTGTGAATCAATTGAGATTCATATTACATTAGTGTTTGTGTGAGAAATAATTGGGCTGAATGATTAGTACACATATACAAGTAGTTACAGAGGTTTATGTGATCGGTGTTTTGTTTTAACACAACTCTTTGCATATTTAGGCTGTGATTTTTACTACCGATTACACTCAATCTGGAGACAAGGCAAAAACCTTGAAAGACCCCAATTTGCTTATATACACGTAATATAGGATCTTATGGGTAATGTAGAAATCTCTACTCTTGTGTCCCCGAGGGGAAAATCAGTGGCATGTTACATGCAATAGGTACACAAACATACTTCACTAGGCTAGAAACGTTTTTTTCTATTATAATATTCCGCAACTTGCTGTCAGAACCCTCGCTGATAAACAAACACAGAAGAATTCCGATTATTAGCAAATATTCTTTTACGACTTACATTATGTATTATACAAATCTCTGTTAATAAATACGGCTTTGCAGAGGAATGATTAAGATAAAAAGAAAAAAAGATGAGACAATGCAAGGAATTGTAGGCAGCTCTAATTTTAGTTGAAGTAACTTTAACTTATTGAATGCCATGTAGGTATAACTCAGACAGTAAATCGTTATCCAGATTTATTATAATCTAGCCTTTTTTTCGATGTTATATGGACTTTTAAGTCTAATTTATCATATAACTTCCATTTTTATTTGATAGAAATAAAAAATGACTATCCTTTCTGATACATATCTAAAATAAGAATGGCTTTTATGCTAGCAATAGTTTGCATGGCCCTTTTGACCATGATTTTAGTAGCATTCGTATGTTGCTGTATGAAGATTTGGTAGTAAGAAACATCTGGTTTACCATATGTTATTCTTATTTATGTTTTTGAGATATTGCCAACCGTTAAGTGTAGACCTACTTTAGTTAAGCAAAATCGTAATACTTTGTTCCCATCAGTCTTTGATGTCGTAATACCAACGCATCTGTGGTTATTCGTGAGCATTTTTCCTGGTCCTGTGGCTCTCCAGTCTAGAACTACACCAGTGCCTTTGTGTTGAAGTGGGAACAAACTATTACAAAGTTTTAATTACAATTACAAGCAATAAATATTCATGTAGTTACACCTAATAGACCCGCTGCATTTGATTTACAAATAATTGTGTTAAGCTATATGCATTTCTATCAAAATAACTATTCTACTAAAACGTAATTTAAATTGTTCCACAATGTTAATTTATCTAAGATTTATTAAAATGACTATCATGAATAAATTACATTTGCAAAAATTGTAGTAAACGTTTTAGGGCGTGGGAAAGGGAATTAAATTTGAATAGGTAGTTCTTGGTCCTGTCATTTAAGATATTTTCAAACCCCTATTTTCAAAATTTGTCTATGGGATGAAGATTGTTGGAAATGCTGACGAATTCCGGTAGGCGTTTTATAATTTTCATCACTTCGTGTTATCAATAACGATTTAAAATAGTTACCCTACCACTGAAAGTGAAAGAAACCTATATTTTTTTTTAATTAAATTATTATTATTTAACTCGTGATGAAACGTAAGAAAGCTTTAAACAATAGACACGAATTAATTAGATATGTTACCAGAGGTATCCTATTGTCTAGCAACTGCGTGCTTAATACTTTGCATTTCCAACAATAGTCATTTGTAAGCTCTGTCTTAAGAATTTAAGAAGTACCCATTTACATCATCATCATCCACAGCCTTTAATAGTCCACTGCTGGACATAGGCCTCTCCTTAGAAAGGAGGTTTCGGCCTACTAAACCACGCTCACCAGACGGGTTGGTATAGAGGTTTGTTTTAAGTTTTCCTTCTCTTTGCAGTGCTGTTGTCATGCGTGTGATGTGGTGCAGTGTTACCACCCCTATTCACACCGTGGGTGTCGTAAGAGCCGACTAAGAGACCTATTTCTATTCTTCCATTTTTATCTAAAGTACTCGAGGCCTGTGTACATAAGCAACTCTCACAGTTTGTATACAGAAACCAACTTTTAAGCCCTCTACAATCGGGCTTCAGACCCGGCCACAGCACAGTTACCGCTCTCCTTAAAGTGACTGGCGATATTAGGCAGGGCATGGAAGACACCAAAGTCACAGTATTAGTCCTAGTTGACTTCTCTAATGCCTTTAATACCGTCAATCACGAAATCCTGTTATCTATCCTATCCCATATCCCATATCCTATCTTATGGTTCCTTCTGAGACACTGGAATGGTTCTCCACCTATCTTCAGGGGCGACAGCAATGTGTTCGTGTTGATGACTTATCATCAAGTTGGTGCGACCTCCACGCTGGCGTCCCACAAGGCGGAATTTTATCTCCTCTCTTATTCTCTATATTTATTAACCTCGTAACTCAACATCTTCAGTGTGCGTATCACCTGTATGCTGATGATCTGCAGCTGTACTCACAGGCAAGGGTAGAGGACGTAACGCGGGCTATTGACGAGGTCAATCGGGACCTGGAGGTCATAGAATCCTTTTCGATGAGATTTGGACTGTCAGTTAATCCGACCAAATGTCAGGCAATCATAACAGGCAGCAAACGGATTATGAGCAGATTGGATACTGCCTCTATTCCACCGGTCGTCTACAATGGTTTAATTATTCCATTCAGCCCGGTAGTCAAAGACCTGGGCTTACTTATCGATTCATCCCTCGATTGGCGAGCTCAAATTACTAGCGTGAGCCAGAAAGTAACTGGCAATTTGCGAACATTGTATCGTCTCAAGAATTTCCTACCGCCTAAAACCAAAGTTACGCTCATGCAGTCCTTAATAATGCCAATAATTGACTATGGTGATGTGTGTTATTTCGACCTGAATGCAGACCTTCTAAATAAGCTTGACCGTCTTCTCAATAACTGCATTCGATACATCTTCAATCTTCGGAAGTACTCGTATGACCATGTGTCTGCTTTGCGTTCCCAATTAAACTGGTTACCTATTCGCCTCCGCCGCAAACAGCGTGCACTTACCTCTCTATTTGCACTTCTCAATTCACCGTCCTCACCTACTTACCTTGCTCCCTACTTATGTTACCTGTCTAGCAATCATGACAGAAATCTTCGCTCAGATAACAATCTGCTTCTCTTATGTCCCTCTCACAACTCCGACTTCGTGAACTCTTCGTTCTTTGTTCAAGCAGTACTACTCTGGAATGCGCTCCCGCTCGAAATCAGGATGTCCACAAACCGCTTTATATTCAAAAAGAAGGTACATGCTCTCCTTCTTAAAGAAATGGCAGAACGGTCTAATCCATAGTTAAGTATACCTCAAATTCAGGTTTTCATAGTGTACGAATATGATATGTCTATGTATCTATATAAATATACTTGTATATATATGTATGTGTATCTTTGCGTATTTATGATGTGTAAGTGTAGTATGTGTGTATATGTTTATATATGTAGTGAACCGTATATATTTTCATTGTACATTTGATATTATGATGTAACCTCTGTGCACCTACCTGACAAGATTTCTACATCACCCAAAGGTTGACTGGAAGAGAATGCCCTGGGCATTAAGTCCGCCGATGTACAAAAGTGCATAAAGATGAATAAATAAATAAATAAATAAATAAATAAGAGAGCAAACTACTAATTTACATCACTGGAGAAATACTTTGCCTATGACTATTCCTTTTGGTGAGTGTGATGTCGAAAGAGTCAAAGAGTAAGAGATAGAATATAAAACTGACTAGTAGTATCTGCCAGAACTTGTGTTGTGATCGTAACACAGTTATCGTAAGAATTATAGTTTAGTAGAGTTGAAAACAAGAGCTTTAGTGGAGAAAGAAACACGAAAGCGATTTTGCATGTGAGTATCCTAATATATGCAGAACATCTTTACGACACGTTATTTCATGTATTGAATAAAAAAATATAGTTGCATATAATCCTTAATTCTTCTACCGACTTATAAACTACAGATACAGTATGACCCTAAAACGAACAATAGGATACAAGCTTTACTAAGGCAGGAAACACAGCAGCATTGTTTGACGACGAGAGAATTTAAAGTAGTTTCTGTACAAGTCTTACACGGAATGGTGTCTTGCAACCGTGACATGTAATGACTCGTTGTTATTAAGGAGTATATATGTAAAAAGCTATATGAAATTTCATCTATAAGTTCTAATGTGATTTAACGGGCCCGTTGCTCTAGAAGTTAGGGTAGTAGTTAGGTAGTCTAGGGTTCGATTCCCACCCAGGACACATAATTGTGTAATGAGCTCGGTCATTTGTTCCATGTCTGGGTGTAATTTATCTGCATTAAGTAAGTATTTAGAAATATACAAGTATGTTTATCAACTGGTTACCATGGTACAGGCTCTGCCAAGTTTGAGAACAGGCAGCTGTGTGTGAGATGTGTGAAGATATTATTTTTATTCAAAAGCTCTCTAGAGTTTGGTTTAACAAACGCAGAACGTCAAGTTGTTTTTTTTTTTTGCAATTTATGGGTCCTAATGCTCGAGGAAGCACATCCCGATTAGAGGTTTAGGAGCAGAGCAGTTGCTTTAAATTCAGTTCAAATTCGCTTTATAGAATTAATACGTGAGATGGTAAATTGTATAAGAGATTTTTGCATACTTAGTTTGATAAATAGTTAATTACAAAGAAGTCGACCACCTCATACTTCTTTATATACGACTTTTTGTTAAAATCTTTTTCCATTGATGACGGTGCGGAAAGTCCCTTCAGATCTGTCGATCCTTACGACCGCAGGAGCTTGGAGTATGTAGTATTTTGCACTAAAAACTATCCCAACGGCCGACCTCAGGCGCCCTATTCTGGGGAGGACACGTAACATGTGACTTCAGGACCGAATTGACCCAATCTATCCCCACCGCAGCCTCTAATGTGCCGCCAAAGATCCCATCTCTCGAGTGGCCAATGGCCCTGTTTGTAAAGTGCCCTAGGTGGACATATTCTTTGAAGAAGTAACGGGATTGCTTCGAGACACAAATCCCACACTCACCTACCACACTATACGGCTTGCGAACACTGTGCCTAGTCATAAAATCTTTGAGTACAAAGTTTTCCAATTATGCACGGTGATTGCGAAGGAAATTCTATGTACTCGTACAGTTGTTTTCCACACAGTTTTACTTTCTCTATGATGACGGTGATAGTGGGAAAACGTATAACGATGCTGGGTATCTTTAATGCGTATTTAATACGTGTGGCAAAACTGCTCTGTAACTACGTCATTCACAATAAATTTTATTACTTTATTATTTTCTTGAATTTATGGGGAATTTATGTTTTGTGTTATATGGAATAATAGTTTTGTGAAAAAATGGCAGTCCCAACACAAAGGGAGGATCTTTTCTCTTAGGTGACTGTGCTAGCTGCCGATTTTCTTCGTTTTTTTTTTCTTAAAAAGACTCTTACCGCGTTCGTAATACATCCTGTGTCGCAAGGGACTTTACAAACATACATACATGAAACTGACACAACTAACATCCAGACTTAGAACAACTATTTGTGGATTACACAAAGAACAGATGTTCCATGTGAGACCCACACCCTGGAACCCACAACACACACAGTTTATGTTGGTTCCTTAAAAATACATTCTCATTATAAAAGTACAAAACAAATCAATATTTTTTATTGTCATTGTTTGCCAAATCCTTTTCTTTTTATTCTTGACTTTATATTTTTATTCTTGACTGATGTCAATAAAAATAGAAAACATTCTTTTCCCTTTTTCTCTGCTTTAGACGAAAGGCTTTAGTGTTTTAAACAAAAAATAAATCGATTTTAACGATGGATCGACTATAAATATCTTGGAACCTGACTAAAACTGAATAGACTAATGGATACTCAATTAATAAAACTATAGTTTGATTAGTTATATAGTTTTAGTTCCGATGTAATGGTCCCTTAAAAGGTTTTACAATAAACGTTTTTGAATGAAAGACTTTCTTTGTTCGCAAGAAAACCTTTGTAGAGGTGGTGGGGTTCACTAAAAAAGTATTTTTGACAGTCATCATCAATCGATGAGCAATGTTGATGGTGACTAAGCGAAACAAAAGAGTTAAACATTGTTTTCATTACTATATTCACTGCAATGAGGGATTTCATATATATATTTTTTTTCAAATAATAATATTTGTAAACGAGACTAACATTTAATATGAAATTTGCCAAACCTTTAAAATTTTCTTATAAATTACTTTAACTTAAGTTAAACTTTAGTGTTTCAATAATAGAGTAATTTTTATCTATACAGCCAGTAATATACTATTTAAATAATTAAGATTTTAGTACATGAAAGACAATTCAATCATCCAACAACTTAATATGGATGCATTATTCGATTACAAAAAGTATAACACACATTTTATTTGTGTAGGACACCTGACACAGGTAAACAAAATAAACTAGAAATAATGAAATCTTAGACTACCATAGGTTAAACACGTTTATATTTATTAGAAATGAAATTAGTCCAAAATTCATACTTTTGTTACAATCGAACCAGCTATAAAATTAATCTACCAACCATCTTTTGGATTATCACTTTCTTTTCTTTTTTATATCTTCGGTTTTACGTTAATATACAGTAAACTATGTACTCTAGAAGACTAAATAAAATTAAATATTGTGAAGACATAATCCTGTTACATTTCAAACAAATAACGATAATGATTTTACCACTTCCCAATATAAATAAATATACTTAGTAAGTGTTATGTACAGGAAACAGCAACTAGGCTCCGACAGTCACAATAGACGGAAATGTCGATATGCGTCCTACATGGCGACGGACCGTGACAAGCTTGTAAAATGACGTCATCTCGCAGCAAAATAGGTAGCTGGCTGAATTAGGATTGATGCATGAATGAAGGCAGCATCTATCGTATGTATAGGCCTTCCCGTAGCTGCAGTTGAGCATATCTTTACCAAAAACAGCCCGATCTAATATGTAGAAGCTGATGGATGAACGAACAAATGAATGTTTTGCAGTATCTTTTTAAACCTAATCTAAAATAATAAAGGAGAATGCCCATTTCAGTATGAAAACAAGTTTCACACACACAGTTAGATTTTTTTTTAGTATCTCAGTGGTTTCAGGGCAAAACTAATACTGAAGTATAAATGCACTAAATAAACTACGACTACATACACAAAATAACAAGATTACTAAACTGCAATAAATTAATTGTGGCATTACGAATTATTATCACGTATATTATTATTTAACAATTTTATTTTAAAACGATGTTAATTTGCATTCATCAATAATAGTTAATTTTATATAATGGCAACATTTCACTTAAAATGGTAATTGTCACTGATTCAAGTTTTAGTCCTCGTAAGATTTAATTTCAAATCTATATATTTCAAGTTCCATAGAAGAGATTCAGGGTTGAAAAGTCACATTAAAATCATATTTTTTTAACATTTGAAATAATGACGCAAACGTCTAAAAGTGAAACGAGAGATTATACAAACAACAAACCTTATTCTTTCTCCTTTGCTTCATTAAACCGAGCGAAAATTTCAAGTCCTTAATGCTTTAGAATATAAAACTTGTACGCCCTACACTACCACCTAGATATATTTAATTTATATAACATTACAGAGTGATTTTGATATATTCATGTATTTGTACATCGGTCGCTACCGGACTGTGACGCACATCATTGCGAAAAACGGAGATGCGGTCCCGAGATGCGTCTACGCATCGATGCGCACGCATCGCGGTATCTATTGCAAAACATATGCTTAAAAGCCTTACTTTGATTCAAAGTATAAAATATATTAATGAAAGATGTTACAGTCTGATAGAATTTAAATTGAATTGTGAATTTTTGCTTCGTTACAAATCGTACACTCAGTGAATTCGTAATTCACTAAACAGGATAAATGAAATCATGAAATTAATTCCTATCTAGTAATTCATAGACAATGTAAATTTAAAATTCCCAAAAATATATGTTTGGTGGTTTATTAATATTCTCGTTTTTTACTTAGAAATCAGATTCCATAACCTACCGTAATAAATACGGAGGATATTTTCAAAGATACGTTACAATTTTAAATACCCCGTTATTTAAATTGTAGATAAATGATGAGTGTCTAACTTAATCTACGTTAAAGAAACATTTAACAAACTAATTCCACTTGCAAAAATTTAAGTTATCGCAAAAAGCTGTCACTGAACAGACTTCACCGGTACATAAAATAGCATACAAAACGACGTGTTACATTCGTAATAGACGTTTGTAGATGCGAAAATTGCAATCACTACTTGTAACCATCCCGCAACAGGTCGTAAAGACTAGGAAATGTGTGAAAATTCAAAGAAATTGTGATAGCACTGCTATATAGTAATACTGTACGAGTCTTATACTAGTAACGCGGTGATAATGTATACGCTATTGACTTTACAATATCTCAAATAGTTTATTTTACTACTGTCGTCGGTGTTATTATTTTGCGTTAAACTGTAATTGTAATAAGTTGTCTGTACGAAAGATGGCGGTTAACTGTAAAGGTTACTTAAAGTAAATCCTTCACTATGATAGTTGTAAGTACCAACTTACAACTATCATAGTGAAGGATTTACTTTAATACTATTGCAATACTAAGTACATAATAGCCGCCACATTAATTCAATCATAGCCACCAGCTCCTTAACAAACAAACGAATGACACAAATCAATTAAAAGACATAAAATAAAGTTTTTAATATAAAGATGTTGTGGAAGGTATAGAAGAAACTTTTACAATAAATTTGGCCTACAAAGGTATTAGGATTTAATCCCCAATAAACGAAAACGATTAAGTATATGGATGTAGTGCTTTTGTTTAGTCCAGGTAGTGGGAGTAGACGAAGGTGATACAAGGGAAGAAAATCTAAAAAAGACAATTGTGCAATCGCTTAATAATTGGGATGAAAGTGTCAACAACATCAGTGTTCATTCGTATGCAGAGACATACGTGGATTATCCTTAAAATCTGATAACAAGAGACGTGATAATTAATCATCATGTCAAAATATACGCCCATTGATAAAAATTACAACATGAAATAAGCCAGGTTGCTTGTAATTTTTGCCACACAGGTGGAAATACTCAAGAAAATGATTTCTGGTACCATAATTTCAAAACGAGTAAATTAAATGGCAAGAAAATGCTCACAGAATGACCGATATTTAAGCAACCAGGATTGTAAGACGAAGCGGGATTTATAAATCAAACATAATTACAATAATAGGAGGCTAGTATTAATCGTAACCATAGCAATCTTTGATCCCAAGGTGACTAAAATCACTATTATAATATAAAGTATGTATCATAAAACCATTTTCGTAATGGCGTGTCAAATATTCACCGGTGTTTACAAAAAGGCTATGGCCGGTAATGATACATTAAACATACCCCATTACTACAAGCGTAGAATTATTGATGTTTGACGTTTATTTTTGTATCGCGGCTTGCACGGCCGTGGCTTTGTAACGAAAAGATAGACACAATGTGGCAGTTCATATATCGCACCTTTATTCATAAACTGAATTAACTCAGAATTTCAATATTCTGGGAAATCGCATTTAAAGTTTGACATTCATGTACGTGCGAGTTCGTCAAAAAGAGAACGACGATCTCTTATCTCTGCCATTTTCATGGTATCGAGTCGGCTGTTGGATTGTTCGTGTTCTACTGATGAAGTTGATTTGGTATTTGTTGAAAACTCGAAAAACGTAAATTTTGAATTAATTCAGTTTATTATTAAAGGTGCGATATGTAGTGTAAGGCAAAGGTAGAAACCCATATGAAATATCGTTCAAATCATCAATCAATCTACCGGAGCTTGTGCAAAATTTCAAAAAGTATTTAAATATAAATTAATCTATTAATATTATATAAAACTTGGCAATCATTACACGAAAAATTGAATTGGATAGAACCATATGTAAATGTTAAAAAACATAGTCGTGCAATCACACCACTTGAAAGTCCGGCAAACTATCTCTACCATAATATTCTCTAGTGAGTGCTTGGCCTAGAGTCACGGACAAATGAAAGATTCTATGAGTACATACTAGATTCGTCCCTTGAGCACTAAATAACATTAATATCATTCTAACACAACATTTTTAATAACATTACTCTGTATAATATATTCAACGTGAGTACTATAATATTTAAATTGAGTACAGTATTTTTTCATAAAAAAATACTTTTGTTTTTTGAACCCTATTAAAACTTCCTATTAAATAAAATCGATTCTTGTTTTAAAATAAAAACTTGAATACGTTGTGGACCTAATGGATCCCTAATGGACTACTGATCGAAGTGTGTAAAGGTAAATAAATCAATGAACAGAGTACATAATGTGTAGCAGGGTGTAAAAGACTGACACAAACTTTACAATTATTAAAACATTCGAAATATACTTAAAAGTATTAATTCCTTTCCCTAGAAAACAAATCTAATAACACTATCTGAGCGGGGCAATCGTGAGGCCATGCTTACATTTTGTTAAGAAATATCTAAACAGCCTTTTTTACCAAAAACGAATCGCAAAGAACAAATACCTAAATCGCCGTTCCCATGCTATGTGATCAATAGCAGTACGACCTTCTCGGAATCCAGTGACAAGAGATTTCGGAAGTTCGGCTCTAGAATAACAAAAGAGGCAAAGATGTATATATCGTAATTTTTTACGAATTTTATTGAACTTTAAATACAGGCAACGGAGACATTGACAATTGGAATCGATATTCAATCGTTTAGGTCAGACACTTTTATGTTTATTAAAGTTTCCTGTCCCAAATTTACACCTCCAAATTCCAAAAGATAAAGATGTGTAAATTTACTTAATCTCGGTTATATATACATATATATATATATATAATTTTTATTAATTTACTAATTTAATGTACTAATAAATTACATAAGATTCGATAAATTTTTCGTTACTCAACTTTTTAATCATATTGCATTGACTAAACTAAATATTTGGACTATTGGGACCAGCTATAATAGATGGATTAACTAGATTTTACTAAAAACATAATTCAGTTTATTGAATAACTGAATTCATCTTTAAATATTCCTGATAATCGTTACACATTTTCCATCTTTCTTCCTTCTTATTGCATGCATAATAACAATAAGGATATACTTCAATAATGCACATATTAAACCTTCCTTTTCCGTTTACCTTGAAGGTAACAAGTATGCCTCGGCATTAATTGTTGAACCTGCGTTACATGACAAGTATATAATATTCTTTCGCTTTTAGTCAAATTAATATATCATTAAATATTACGTGTATTGTCATTTTAAATTCCACTAACAGTAAAACTTCAATTCCAATAGTATTCCAATAGTTAAGTGTATGTCTCATAAATTTTAAATGAACCTAGGAAAGTGATGGGAACGAGGCCTCAAGAAGCTGGCTAAAGTAGATCGCTAAAACATCGCACATACCACAATACTACGTGAATATTAGCCATACTTATAAATAACTTTCTAAGGTATGAATCGATGATTTATTCATCACACGGTGACGTAAGCGTGGACCCCACATATTATAACTGTAGATGTTGCCTATATTGTTGTGTGTTTCGAAGTTTTAAGCTAAAGCTTACACCATAAGTGAAGTGTTCAAGAGAAAAGGAAATTGATGCGTCGTGCCAAAGTCCAAAGTTTTTAGGTCTTTCGCTTCTTAAATACAACACAAAGCACACGATAAAAAAGTATCGAACTATCTAAAAATAACCGATTTATACCTATCTAATATGAATATAAAACGCCAAAGTATAAAAACAATAAAAATATTCAATGTTGCTCCTTAAAGACGTTAGATTCTTTTTATAGTTGCAAAATAAAATCTTTGTCAAGTATACATTCACAGACGATAAAACTTACCTCACATCACGCATAATAATGGTTCACAAAATACTTTGGTGTATGCCTCAAGACATTACTATCCTCTAGATAACTATTTTCTGTTACTTAATATTACATACATATATCAATATGTAGGTTGTACATACAGTATCTAACTAGGTAAGTATGTATGTATTTTTCTCATTGTTTCTGTCTAACTTCTCAATAATTTTCTCTTACTTTATTTATTTCATATCAATCTCTAGTGCACCTAGTCACACATTTCAGCACCACCCTAAGGTAGACGGGGAGAAAATGCCTGCTGTATTAAGTCCGCCATTGAACAACCCACACTTGTGCGTAAAATATTAAAATAAATTAAATAAATAAAAACATACCTATATCATATGCCGAATTAATATTTATAGTTTAGTTTGCACATGTAAGCACATCCACCTTAAATAATTATTTGTTGTTGTGTGCTTGCTGTTCAGTAGAGCTCAACCAAGGACAAATTTTTATCAAGAAGAAAATAGTTTTGGGAAGTTTTGAAATTGTACTGCGGGTCTTTTTTAAGAACTGCAATTAAAGTATCATTTCATTTCATTTCACTGATTGCAGCTCGCTGTTGACTTTGCACAGTTGTTTTCAATCTATGCAGTATAAAAATAAAAAAAGATTTACACTCGTAGTCCTTTGCCTTGTCTTTTTGAAATTAATTTACATTTTCAGCAAATAATGTGCATGAAGCGGCTTTAATACCGTAAGCATTTTCTAAGACCAACCTTAGGGCGATTTTGAAGTATTTTTGTTTATTTTAGGAAGATGAATGATAATACGCGACAGACAATAGGAGGAATATCTCTGTAGAAGTGTGTTTCTTTTAATCAATATGGTATTATTTTAATCAATCTGTCCGTGTAGTGACGGATTAAGAATACGGAATGTCAGTACCCCAATTCATCCCGTGGGTGTCGTAAGAGCCGACTAAGGGCGCAAAACAACGCAGGACACCAGCACTGCAAAAAGAAGGAAAACTTGACACAAACCCTATATCAACCCGTCTGGCCAGCGTGGTATAGTAGGCCAAAACCTCCTTTCTAAGGAGATGCCTATATCCAGCAGTGGACTATTAAAGGCTGTTGATGATGATGATGATGATGATGATTAATCAATATGACACGAAGGCCTTTCGTTAAAACAAGCCCTTATTGAAACTGCGTTGACGACTAGTACTGTTGTAATAAACACCTATAAACATCAAACAATTCCCAGAATACTACACATTGTAAAGTCGATAGAGCTTACTTGCTCGTCAAATCTTTTTATTAATAGTATATCTTGGTACACTACGGTGTAACAGCGTTCCAGTTAATTGTGAGCCATGTCTGTGTGCTATACTATTATATTATTATACGTGAAGTAACCCACAACATCGTGATAGAGTAAAATGTTGTACGAATACTCGACTTAGAAATAGTGTGTACTATTACGTTTGCATCGTGATTTTGTCAGAAATTATGCAGCCATTATAATTAGCTTCGTAGAAGAGAATAACGGTGGGAGACCTCATAAGTAGTAGGTTAAGCTTGTCGCTGCGGTCAAGTATAAATTGGTTAGCGTATGCTTACTTGTTTCATGGAGAAGGTAAAATAATGTTATTTGTTTTTTAAATTTTGTGTTTTCCTTAATTATCATTGCCTCAAAGCAGAATATATTTTACACTTACATTTCTAATAGAACGGTTCCTTTGTCTCAGTCTGAAAGACTTAAGTCAATTCATACATGTACTCCTGCTTCATTTTCGTTCGGGAAGGCAGAGACGTTAGAATATCGTGAAAGGCAAGCAAGTTAGGTTTAGTCCTCTCTTAACTTGCATGTGTCCGTGGACGGTGGAAGTCACTTTTCATCAGGTGACCCGTCTGTCTTGTCCCGCATATCATATCAAAAACATACATATCTCGGGCCTATTCCACATTCATCAAACCCTTAATATATGCTCGAGCTCCCCCTCTTCATTGTACTGCCAATCGTCAGTATATCTCTTTCGGAATTTTGAACCTGCACAGACTTGAAGGAGCCTCATAAAAGTTAGGATATTGGGACAAATTCAGCTTTTAATACTAAAGATTGGTACCGTGTGGTACCAACCTCGGAATACAACAATGACACATGATCTAGTTTTTCATTTCCTGTAACTTTCCTCTGTACAGAATTATCAACCAATCTTTGAAGAATATGCTAAAAGGTTCTGTACATAACAAATCTTATTCCCACGTCTCACGACGTAGGTGTGAGCTCATATGTTGATAGTATCGTCATAATTAGTTGTACTAACGCTTTAACAATGAACCCGCTATGTAAAAATTTGTAAATTTTGTTGTTTAAATTATAGAAGGTTTGTATAATTGGCCTACGTTATGTACCAATACAATAAACGTTATTATAAACAGAGAACTGGTTTAAAAACTATTTATCTAACAACTCGAAAGCAATTATCTTTATTTTTTGTTACACAATTATTATATAGTTAAAGAAATGTTTATATATTTCGGCAACTAATAAGCAAGAGAAATAATGACACGTAACTCATCCCGCACGAAAAAAAAAGAAAAAGCTAAGCTTTTGTTATAGTCTTAGAAAATATTCATTGAATGAATCTCTCAATATCTGTACGCTCTCTCTTTCGCATACCTAGAAACTTCTTTTGTAGAGTTAGTGTCAGTTTGGTGTAACATGTGATAAATGAATCTTCCTCGTAGCCATTTTCCCAAACTATGTAGGGTCGGCTTTAAGTCCGCCACAACCTTGGTACTAGGCGTTATTGAAGTTTTGTAGAAATACTGTTCTTAGTCTTTTAGGGCTCTAACTACCCAAGGGGGAAGTGTTCTCCCCTGGGATAGGGCCTGATTAGGCATGGTGTCAATTCGGCGAGGACCTGAAATAATATGGTCCGGGTCCTCCCCAGAGTAAGACACCTGAGGCCGGCCGTCGGGGTGGTTTTTAGTGTAATCACCACATACTCCTGGCTCATAGTCCCCGAGGAGCAGGAGGTCCGAAGGGATTTTCCACCCCGTCAACAAAAAAAAGAAAAAGGGCTCTAACTACCAGTAACGATTACCACAGATGTTCGTATGACAACTGGGATCGACACGACTTAACGTGCTCTCCTAGGCACATGCAATAAATTAATATCAATAAGAATTCTCACCTCGCAGATTCTTCGTATAAATTCTATCGACATGCTCTTTTCGAGATGTTTAAGTAACAATTAAACAAAGGAATGTAACCAAACATTCCCAGTAAGTGTTCCTGTCTGATGGTCACCATTCAAATGTCGCTTACTTTAACACTCACTAATTACCTGTGGTTATATTAAAATGGAAAACGTGTGAGTTATCGTCTGCGTTTGTGAAATAGAAAGTAGCATAAGGATGTTTGGAGTTCTATTACATTATGTGTTGTATTTAAAGAAATGATATTACTAGTATAAAATTAAATGTTATTTAATACGTGGCAATCGCATACGCAGCCTGCTGAACACAGGTTCCAGAAAGAAGTCGAGAGGTAAATTAGTCTGCGTTACCTCCTTTCTAAGGAGAGGCCTATGGCCAGCGGTAGGCACATTAAGGCTGTTGATAATGATGATGCCACAATAATTGGAAAACCAATGTACAAAGTCAAAAGTCTTCAAAGAGTACGATTTCCCTGTTGTGATCATGAAGAAAGGACGGGAATTAGTAAACTTGAACGTCTTTCAACTATTATAGATTAACAGGAGGTCTGAAACTATCTTCGCTAAAATAGATAATGATATATCCATTTCTATAGCTGGTATGTAACTGAGTATTTGTATAGAATAGAAAGAAATATAAACTATAAACAAGTTCCGGATAACCTATTTTAGCGTTCATTCCATTTATAATTCACCTTAACCTAATCGAACATTAATGTCAGTGTATTTGTATTTGGTTTACAAACTTTTTTGAACTTAGACAAAAAATATAAACAGAACAAAACTTCACAGCATTCTGTCACATATAGCATGGCGCAGTTCCACAATACCTCTTACGAGTTTGGGATAGCGTTTAACTGTCGTTTTTATGAATCAATAAAGTTAGCAATTTAAAAAATATTTAATACGCTTCAATATTATAAGACCCAGTATATTTATTTTGTCGTACATACTCACTGTTCCTTAACAGGTCCTTTAAAGCGGCACTGATGATACTAGAATTTTATAGAACACTCTGCTCTTCTCTTAAATACTCTCCTCTCAACGTCACTCTTTTTTTCGTCAGTATACATCATACAGACTACGTGCTTTTTTTCTTTATTTCTACGACACAATTTTGTTCTGTGATTCATATTACAGTATGAAGTAAATGATAGATAAACTTAGGCCAGCAATAAAAAAATTAAAGTTAACTTTTTTAGAAAACGAGCGAAGGTTTCGCTTCCATTGAATATTCGTGTAGTAACTGAGTCTATGGTGTATTGTGTTAGCATGACAAATGGGGACTTATTCCCATGATTGCCGGTCCGATTGTTTGTCCGTTGAATAGATCCGACAAGGTTGCTTTTTGTGCGCGTGTTTAATTACACTTGAATGTGTACATGTGTATATTTTCAAATTATTCATGAATATTAATTTGTATTTACACCTTTGGCTGCAATAACTTAATCAAGAAAGTGTTAACATTTATCAAATATTATGCAGTTTCACTTATGTCTTTACTTCAAGTATGTCCGACGATTAAGGGATGAACAGACCAGAAACGACTAAATATTTATAAATAAAAAAAAATTATGAAAATATAAAGTTTGACGTTTGTTTTAAGCCTTACTTACGGTAATACATTATATAATTTCTGTGTTTTATTTCCCATATATCACATACATTTTCTTTGTCTACTACTACTCATACGCAGTGTCATTCTCACAATTAAGATCTGACGATACTTCAAACGCCAAAATTCATCAAGCCGTTTAGGCTACAGAGCGAGCCAAAGACACAAACATACCTATTATTACGCTATTAAAACTTTTAAACCATTTTTTTATTCCTTACTTAATTTAAATATGTAACTAATATATATTTTTGTAATCCTCTTTTAATTTTCTTGGTTTTGTTACCCTACTCGATAATACTATTATATTTAACGCCAAACATCCGCATGTTTTCTTCTTTCAAAAAGCCATCTAAGGACACTTGGATTTTTAGGACGGATAAAACAGTACCCTGTCGATATCCCTCCCTCCTTCTGGAAGATACGAACGATATTAAGAAATTCACGAAAAACATAAAAGATACGCGCGAAAAACATAACTCTTCCTTGGTAGTCGAGTAAAAAGTTATGACAATACAATCTAATAAATGTGAATGTTGTCTAGTAAAGGTACTTTGACATACAAAAGCGTGAAAACTAAAAGAATTCATAAAAGAATAAAAACTAAGGTCCCTCAAAATCGATTTCATGGCAATACTTTCAAGTGAACCAACGACCTACAATTAAACTAAAATGATTGGAATTTTACAATTCATTCCGTCACGCTAGTACTAAAATAAAATAAAATATTTAGATCATTTAAATTTTAAAGCGCTGTTTAAAAATACTTAAACTACTTAAAAATACTATCATATAGGGGAATGATTACTTTGTAGTCGATTATCTATGTCACTACTGAACTGAATATGTTTTTAAATGCAGCAGAGCTTCAGGCCGCCGCTAATAAATTTTAGATAAAAGTGTATGTGAATCCTGGCCTCAAAAATATAGGCTTTGGCCTACTTTCGACAACATATCTTCCACAAATTAATGTCCTCTGGTTTTGAATAATGTATTTGACTATGATGATTTGTAACATGTAGAAACTAAATATTTCATAGTAAAAAACAAACCATGAATAAGTAATTCGTCCCCGTACCTCCCCGCATGCATCACGTAAATGCAAAGTATTCTGCACACAACACAGTAGAGAATATTAGTTTCTAAATTAAATTATATGTATGTTTTTAATACTTCTTAAACTTCATCGAAGATTATAGAACTGGATTGCGTTGCTGTACAGTGACTGATCACTTTAATAAATATGTATTAGATCAATATATATATTAACATGCTATTAATTTAATTAAAAGCCTAATAATTTCTCTTAAAGCTATAAAAAGCGTATCATACAAGATGTATTTGAATTTAATTCATTACTTCGCTATGGTTTTTTAGATATACAGGAAGTAGTGTATCATTTGACATGTATAATAAGTATAAAATACTGGTTAGTGCAGGTGCATACATAGATTAAAGTGGCTAAGCCGGAGGTAGTGGGTTTGATTCCCACCCAGGACAAATAATTGTGTGATGAGCATGTACAGGTAGATATCTATAGTATGTATATTTTTAAGTGTGTTTATCAGCAGTCTGTTTACCACAGCACAGGCTCCAACTAGTTTAGGATTGGGATTAGACTGCCGTGTGTGAGACATGTTGAGTCATTATTTATTTATCATGCTTTAATCCACCTTTAGCTGACCTTTGATCCACAATAAAATGAGTCTTTGTGCTTTTTCTCAGACTTTTTTAGTGCTGAACTTGCTAAGCCGTGAAACTCCAATGAGGTTTGAGCCAACTGTCAGGCTGTACATACCAGTACCGACGATTATCGGAATTTTATTACAGATTAAATTATTTCAATTTCTTAAGAATGTCAACTTATTAAGAAGTTTTGTGATTCTAGAGTTCACTTTCCCGATCTAGGTCAGTCATAGCCTCATTCTACTGTTCGCTAATCCCTTTTTTGGCTGCCTTCTTGATTAACAACCGGTCACTGCTAATACCTCAATACTGCCCAACGATGACTAACGCAAGACAGTAGAGATTTGAGGCGCATATTCGAAACAACCTCAATTCCTACTTGAATCATCTAACTTCTTTAGCTATATCGCACTCAATAACTAAATATTTATGGTGCGGTTAATTTCTTCTAGGCGCCTTAACTACAAAAAGTCATACGTAGTCTATACAAATAAATAAAATTTAAGGGTCTGTTTGTTATGTAAAAATATTTTTTTAATGCTCACACGGTTATTTGCACGATACCTACGCCTAAAAACCAGTTATTTTTTTTTTGTCTGTCTGTTTGTGCGGGTAATCCTCTAAACGGCTGGACCGATTTTGATAATATTTTAATACCAGGTAGCTGTCTATATAAGGAGTAACTTAGGCTATTTTTCCACTCAGAAAAACCCTTGAAATTGTGCACGATCAGGGAATCGAACCCTTAATGGGTACGATGGGTGGGTGGCAGCACTTTTCAAATTCCACGCGAACGAAATCGCGGGTACCAGCTAGTACAGACTAAAATCTTTTATCTATACCAGAATCTCAGGAACTACTGGTTCAATTAAAAAAATATTTTAGTGTTGGCCCATTTATCGAGGAAGGTTAAAGGGTATACAGCTAGTTGATTGAAAAAACTTACTAACCACTAATATGTATCTTTGACACATGACAGTTACTATGCAAAATTACTTTTCTTTGAACTCTAAGTGGTATAAATACATAAAAATCCTTAAGCACACATCTTACATTTAAGTAGCTCTTCTAACAAGAGTATAAAATATTCAACAAACTTATTGAGAAACGACATTGATATTCTGAATGCGTTATTAGTTTCTTTGACAACCATTGGGTACATAAAAGCTATTGAAGAAAATCATCAATTCAATTTGCCACAAACTAAACAGTTTTTTCAAACGAAACTAATTCACACGGTGACAGTAACCAGTAGCCATATGCTCAATTAAAGCTTGTATCACAGTAAGTCAACTCAGTGTAGTCCTTTAAAATAGGTGTATTTATCATTTCTCCAAGGTATAGTAATGTTAATGCTAACTGTAGCTAGGGAACGAAACGAAAAATTGACAGTGAGTTATAATTGAAAGTGAGTAATAAGGATATTGGTTTTTGCCTTAAAAAAGTTAGCCATACCTTTTAGAAAAATCGTTTGACTAGTATTGGGGAACGGTACTGATGATACCTTTATTTTAGTCTTTAATGAACGACTAACGAGTTAACATAATAAAGTCTTACAACACATTTACTATTAGTACTAAGAAATACTTTTGGCCTTGCTTTTGGCTTTGTGGCCGTGGTGCTTCCCTGTTTAAAAGGTATGCCCATTTTACTTCGTGTTGTCTCCCGCTTTGCTAAGAGGGGAAGTGGATTTATTATATTGCCAACTCCTCTAATATTCTTCTGATTAATTTCGTAATAGTTCTAAGACAATTCAAATATTTTTTTGGGACTTCCCGAGAGTCATAACTCGGTGTGTTCGTGGGTCACTGCTATTGATCCTGGTGTGCAGGAGGTACAGTGATGGGCGTGTGGGAGGGATAGTTAAGTAGTATTTTTATTTATAAATGTCAAAAAAAGTTATTTACTCAGTAAACCTTACCTATAAATGTAACCAAAAATACTTTCTTATTCGAAACTATTAAGAACGAATTGGGCAAAACAGGAATTCATATCAAAAGCTAGGGACACTTTGTAGGTGGGCTACCTACAAGGTGTCCCAACGTTTAAAATCATTTTACTAAATAGTCATTGGGTATTATTATGCTAAATATATTGAAATTACTATTGCGGTATCTTAATTAGTTTTCCATTCTCTAAGTTGTAAATAGCAAGCGACCAATGCACCGTGTATTTTACGTATTGTTGTAAAATACATAAATTTATTCATAAAATCTGCATTACAAATAGTGTACAAGTAATATTTCAAATGACGATTTGCATCAGATGGCTTCTTTGTTAGGCAATGTAAAATATTCATCATGTTACGTAATTATAAAAATATGCATATCAGAAAGTGTTTAATAGTAATGGGGCATCTCTTGCTTAATTCCTCTATAACACTTTCAAGTTTACTATTAAGGTGAAAATCCAAAGTTAAATCAAAAATTTAATCCTAATTTTTAGGGTTAGTAACTAGTTAAAAGGCAGCCAAGATTTGCCATCTCAGAAATCCCCTTTTGTAACGAAACACTATGTGGGTTCAGGCAATTTAGTCATACTATTAATGTATCTAACCTGTAGAAAAGGAGTAAGATATAGCTACAGTAGATACAGCGTCTTAGATATTAGAAACAGTGTGAAGGGTTCAAATAGATCTGCAAATTATTGATTGTTTTATATTTTTATTATTTGTTAGTGGAATTGGCGACCGGATGGCGTAGTGGTTTGTGTAACGAACTGCTATTTCAAAGTTCGCTGGTTAGATTCCCGCTCAAGTCAAACAAGAACATTTAATATTTGATTTGGTCTGGGTGTTTCTATGTATAAAATGTATGTATTTACAAAAAAAGTAAATACGTATTTATATCAGTTGTCTAGTACCCATAGTACAGGCTCTGCTTAGTTTGGGACTAGATGGAGTTATGTGAATGTGGTACAATATTATTATTATCATTTATACTTGAGAATGATACAAACCTTTTGCTAAAAACAGTCCTTTAAGTCTGATATCAGCGTCTCAATAAACTAATTGTCAACATTGCCGAGTGGTATTACTGGCTGTTTTTATAATGACACTGCCAATAACCACGCACTTACATTACACATAGCGACACGTAGATTTTACTAAGCGGACAGCGACGGGAAAGGATATTTAACGATATCACCTTCCAATGACGAAACTATTTAGTTACTTCAAACGTTTTGTAGCTTATTGCACTCATTTTGTGAGGCAACATTCAACCATTTATTTTACTTTTTCAGAAATTATTCTGCATGCAACTAAAAGCGAGTAATTTATTTTCGTAGAGTAGAAGTTCTTACAATTTTTAAACCTTACATCAAGATTAAAACGGTAGGCGACTGATAAAAAAATTGAAAATGAAAGTAGGCACAACTTTCGTCTCGTTGGGAATTTCATACAAACTTCATTGAATAGCTTATAGCTAAATACTAACTTTTTGCAAACGGGTTTGCTCTGGTTAATATATTTTAACACAAAACTCTCTTACTAACATAAGATGAATGGATTTTTAATACTCCACTCCACTTAATCCACATTCCACTGGGCACTAAGATTAAGGCAGAATTCAGACGATAACAGTTTCTAAGTTCAAGGCTTAACTAGAAAATGAAGTAACACTTAACTGGGTAATAATTACGACAATTTAAATTTTAAGTGTCGTTGTTATCGTACTAGGTTTGCAAATGAGATTAGCTGCAATAAAAAACGTTCTCGTACAAATTCAAGACGTCACGAAGCTTTGGTCACCATCTTACCTGAAAACAAATAAAATAACAGTGATTATTACTGAAATATTTTCATTACTACGATAATACCATCTAGCTCAGGATCAGACCGTAGTTCCAACGCCCAAGATGTTGGACTTTTACATTTGATCGGTAGAGCCATGCTTCGGCACAAACATTGTTTTTTATGGAAGCGGAGGCAAACGAGCAGTTGGGTTACCTGGTGGAAAATGACTACCGCTACCCACGAACGCCTAAAATTTAGGTGTCACAAGCGCGTTGCATGCCTTTGAAGAAGGAGTACGCTCTTTTCTTGGAAGTTTGTAGATCGTATCGGTGCGGCGAAATGGACCGGGATGGAATGGGCCGGACCGACCAATATGATACCACACCCTGCGGAGGGGGAGGAGGCTTAAAGAGCATCAACGCACTTGTGGATCTTGAGTTGCAGATTTCCATAAGCGCCGGTAGTTACTCACCATCAGTTCATCCACCGCTCGGTTGCCCTCTATATAAAAATTCGACTATTAAACGTAAGTTAATATGGACTTCCAAGATTAATTTACATAGTTAGCTAAGTAGGCTATGTAGTTAGTTACAAGTTAAAGTAATTCAAGCGTGTCAAAATCATAGACATAATATAAATAGAGGCAGCTAACTGTATATTCATCTATAAGTGGTAGCGTATGGCCGGTAGACAGAGAAAGAAGACTTTTTTGGTCTTTCATCTCTCTTTGCTCCCTGCACTGATTGGCTGATACTGAAGAGGGAATTCAAAATAGCATATCAGTGACCAGAGCAGAGAGATTTGTAAGACCAAAACAGTCTTCTTTCTCTGTCTACCAACCGTATGCGATAGCGCCTTGTTCGTTCCTAACATTTATAAACTCTTTGGTCAAAATACTTAACGGTTCATAATTTGTAAGACATGGCTAAGTCACGTGCTGTCAACGTTAGTTTATGGTAAACCCGGGACTGATAATATTAGACAAATTTGGGCGTATATGATTGGTTTTGTCAAGTTGGACAAATTAGGCTTAGTTACCAGGGTCTGATGCTGAAGCCAGGTGTCGAGCTAGTAAAATTATTTTTTTTTTTTCCGCCCGATGCCCGTGTGAACACATTATGGCCGTGTTCGCAATAGAGCATTGCTTTACATAAGAAGGTTGGTAAAAAAAACTCTTGGACTTCTCACGTTTCTCTTAATTATTTCTCTTTTACTCTGAAGCTTAATGTTTAATTCCTAAAACCTTCAGTTTTAAAACGAAAACGTGCTCTTCATTACATCAAGAATATTCAATAAAAAATAAATTTCACGCTTATCACGAAGCAAAAAGATGCTCGTTACATTCCGCATGATTTTTTTTGAGTGACTATTATAGCATTCAATAAACGTTCAACCAGACAATAATAAAGTAAGGTGAGCGTTGATACACTTAATACGCCGATCGGTAAGTGAAGCGATGTGCCTCGCGCGATCTAGTATAGGTGAGTGGGTATTATTACAGATACTTGGCTAAATGAAATTATGAGTCACCCGCATCTGTTAAGACTTATTATAATCCCTAGCGACTTGTATGCATATTAGATGTGAGAAATGAGGGAATAAATGAGGTTAACATTTATGAGTTCCAATACAATTTTGTATGCATCGGATAATGGTTACAGATGAGCTGTACTCAATTTGTACTGTACTCCGTACTCTGTACTTATCGCTTAATACTAATGCCTTCAAGTATTCGTCTTGAAAGTTTGGAAGAAGATGTATATTATTGAAATATTCATCCAACACGTGTTATGACGGATTTAGAATACGGAGTGTCACCACTCCTATTCATCGCGTTAATGTCGTAAGAGACGACTAAGGAAGCAACTAAGAGAAGGAAAACTTGACACAAACCCCATACAAACCCGTCTGACCAGCGTGGCATAGTAGGCCAAAACCTCCTTTCTAAGGAGAGGCATATGTCCAACAGTGGACTGTTACAGGCTGTCGATGATAATAATCATCTAACCATAGACCGTCAACATTTTTAGTGGCCAAAATGACCTGTCATAGCCGATAATCTTTTAAATTATTTTAAGCATTAATAATCTACCATCCTATCTAAACTCATTTATCTTATAGCATGTTCTGTATGTGTATGAGTTTGTCCGGTAAGATTTATATTTCTATATGATAAAAAAAAATTATTCAAATCCCATGGGTTGATTGCTAAGAGTCTCGAGCAATACCTTCAGAGGCTACGTTAGGCAGCTGGATTATGGTCGTCCCGGCTGGTCCTTTCCGGGCACGGCTGCTTCGGAAAGTACCTGCACTCGGTCGCTAGGAGATATTTCAGCCCCGCCTGTCACCACTGATATTGGAGTGAGGACTCGGCTCAATTCACGCTGGCAATTTGGAGAGGAGTCATCGGAGAGGATCTTTCGCTACCGACTGTTATACGCTCCATGGCTGGCATGGCTTTTGCGAAGATGTCATGTCGCAGAATGGGGTGGCAGAGAGGGCCTGAATGTCTTAATTTCAGCGGTTAGCGGATCACTCCTAACTCAGGCGCGGAGTGGCGCACCGTGTGGTTTGATCCCACACACCGCTCTGCCGCAAACCCAGGTGGGGTGATCGACTGTGGGGGTTTCCACACGTAAAAAGAAGGGCCAGATGGATTAAGGCCCTGATACAAAGATTCTTGAAAGGAAGAAAATTCTTGAAAGGAGGCACATATTGGAAGGAGGTTTCTGTCTCTGGAACCCTAACCAACGATAGTTTAACCATCTGTACCCGATACAGATGGGACACTATTTTTTGTATTTTAAAATATTTTTTGTACTATGTATTGCAAAGATATTTAAAATGTCATTTATATATATATTTAATCTCATAAATAGGACAATAATTAAAATTTGTATTTTTCAAGAGTGTAGTTACCTACATACCATTGATATTTTAAAAATTGGAATTTACACTTGACCATAACAATGATACGAAAATAATTAAAACAAATTAAATTACTTACAATAAAAGAACAAACTAAACAAATAGTGGCATTTATAAGTAAAATCACACTAATATGTTAAAAGCGAAAGTTTGTGTGTGTAAATTTATTTGTATGTTTGTTACTTCTTCACGCTTAAATGACTGTACCAATTTTGATTAAAATTTGTTATGAAGATACAGCTTGTATATGAATAAATGTCAACGAAATCTAATAATCATACATGCATATAAAAGTTAGCAAATTTAATAAGGAAAGTTTTCTTCAAGTAAGTAATTATATTTTCACAGCCGTAAATGTGATGGAACACTTAGTTTTATAGCATGTTGACCCGCGTGAACAGGTGTCAAGCACGGTTAATATTATCGCAGGAAGCAATATACTTTTGACCTGTGTTCAATAATGCAAGATATTAATAAAGACTTAGAAATATTGGTATCTATGTAGTTTTCATCTAAGTCATAAAAATAATATAAACCATATTTGGACCATACCAACTTAGAAACCTAATTAGAAAGGTTTTAATTAGTACAAGCATGATACCTATAAGTTATGAATACAACTGTGAACGAGTGTGTATGAGTGTGTGGGTGTACGTGATACTATCAATTGAATACCTACCCATTTTTTGGCATTTTCTCATTCCTATTTCTTTATAAATGGCCGTTTATGCGCCTGCAAACAAATTTCATTTGGGTTATCAAAACCTCAAAGAAATATTATTTTAGAAAGGATACGCATGGTTCATTAGTAATACTACTGGGCGTAGAATTCAGAAATTTGAAAATTATAATATTTATATTAAAATAAAAAGGCAATTGCAAATTTGTAATGAATTTTAGGCAGAATGGTAATTTGAATTACAACAAACAGGTAGCGTTATTTAAAAAAATCAGAAGGCATAACTTGATTATGCTTTAGAATTACCATGTGCAGAGCTCAGTGCTTTGCTCTACAAACAATAAGATAATTATTATACAATCTTCTGTACGTGAAAAGTCTAAAATCCAATTCGAAATGAACAGAGTAGTGCGCTCTTATTTTGTTTTAGTTTTTAAATAACAAGCAATCTTAATCCTTTTAACAAAATACGTGAAGACATTCCTTGACAACAATTATTTAGATGACAGACAGTCACACCATTTGAGAACGTGAGGGGCCTAGTAATAAATGAGTTTTTTTTTTCCTACGTAGGAAATTGTTTGTTCGTTTTACCAGCTATCATAAGCTACTGCCTAATTGTTTAACGTACGGACACTCAGCGAGGGTTCAAAATGTAAGCTTAATAGTACCTACAACATTTTCAGATCGAATTGATTTTTGATTGAAATATCTAATGTGTAATGTTAATACATATCTATGTTAATACATACAACAATTATTTGCAAACAGTTACCAGTGAATTATTCATTGTAATTTTGTAAGGAAGGAATATTTAGTATTGTATAAATTTAGACCGCCACTAGAAAAAGTATAAATCTGTGTGTGTTGAAAAATTATAGTTTCTTAAATAGGAAGTTTGTAAATTTTAATATATTTTATTTTATATAAATGATTTATATATAGTTCGAGTGTAAATAGAGTATCGATCGTACGATAGTATTCTAAACATGAATCCCCGCTTGTAACAATGACATCGAAATTGATAAAAAACCTTGATAAAGTACAATGTAAATACATATAAGAATAGCCAAAAAAATGATTCACATATGCAACACAAACTTATTAAAAAGAAAAAGAAAAATATATAGCAGACTGGTGATACCCGATTATAAAACCAGTCTCAAAAGACCTATATCCATAGCTGGTTTAAAAAACCTCGACCTATTAACATGGCAAACCGTATTTGTGATAGAATTAATGTAACGAAAGTAGCAATGTGAGGCATTTAAAATATCTATATACGGCAACATTAACTACAACATGTGAATTAAACCTAGTTATATTAAGGTCGTAAATAGCAATATAGATTGATTTATATCATAATTCTATACAGTTTGTGATACATTTTTAGATTGAGCTGGAAATATGGCGTTTAGATTCTATGCATCTATATTTATTTACATGTAGTTGTAATTGTGACTTCCTTAGCTTTAGGCACTTTCATTCTTAAATGTCTTTTAGGTTGTAACTAACTAAACAAGGTGACTAGTAATTAGTAAGCAGGACAATAATAAAATTAAAAAATAAACCAAAGTAAACGGTTTATAATACTAATAACGAACCCGCCAAATTAAATCCGGAAATATCATGAACGGGACAGATTATGGAAATAAAAAAAGGTTTACTTTGATTACTTTAAATAAAGTGGTAGATTTAAAAAAACGGTTGAATTTTTCATTTAGGATTATTAAAGATAGCTACAGTCGTACCAATATTTTTCATAATGGTTATAAATTTGAATGAAAAACGCATTAAAATGCTATCCAATGCTATGCACCATTTCAATTTTTACATCCTTGGCATAATTAGTACGTGAGAACGCAATGTATTTGCTAAGGTAATGTCGTCAGGTAGTAGCTATATGGTGTTGCGTTGAATTCCGCACAACCTCAGCGATCCGCGGAAGGCGGTCCATTTAGAATTTTACCAAGAAATGATTGCTAAATTTGTGAGCAACCTACCTTGTTTACAATATTATTACCATTGGTGCATATCGCTTTTTTCAAAAAAAATCCAAATGGAAATATATAATATCTAAATTAATTACAAACAAAACATTCTACTGTATATATGTTTGTGTAATCTTCCTCTCTCCCAAAGAAACTGTGCTGCGCCCGACAGGGTCCATAATTGGTGCCGCTTAAATTGTTATCACCTATGTATTTACATTATGGAAGCAATAAAGTATTGAGTATTAAGTATTGAAACAGCATTGTATGATTTAGCTATTTCGAAAAACACATCTACGTTACCAATAAGCGCTTTGAATTTTTTGTCCACAATTTTTTTAACGGTGTTTTTGTAACCAAATGGAATACCGCATTGGACACTACCGAATGTTTGCTTGCATGAAAGTATCCCTTGCATGTAAGACCCCTTCCCCCCCCCCCCCCCGCCGTGTGGGAACCCCATGTTCCCTGTGCTTCTCACACACTACCTGAAACTAGGGAGAGCCTGTACTTAGGTAAACACACATTAGAAACGATTGTGCTCATAACAAAATTATTTGTCATGAACGGGTATCAAATGAGAGTTTTTCTCTGACTCAGTAATAAAGATCAGAATAATGTGGAGATGAACAACTTTTTAGCGGTTTTTCAAATCAATTTAAAATGAAAAATGATATTTTATTACTATATACTTCCTTTACTGTCGTGTGTATATGTTTGTCTTATGATAATAATAGTATAATTAATTACTCCACACTGATACCAAATAAGTTGTATTAGTAGTACCTACATTGCACCTGTGCGATGCCGGGGCGGATCGCTAGTATAGTTATAATTTATTGAACAAAGAGTATATTAACGCTAATGGTAACAAAAAATAATCTCTTTTTTTTAATAATTTGTAAACATGTTAAACGATATTCATGGCCTTTACAAACTTTTACTATTTTAACTTTCTTATACGAATATATAATATATTTTAACAGTATGTTTTGATTTCGTTAAAAATGCAAAACTACCATAATTATATAAAATATCTTTAAGTTACCTGGGCGCTCAGTACCAAGCAATGGTTCTTTGTACGTCAACAGAGATAACCATTAAAAATATCGTGTGTTAGCCCCAGTTTCATATAAGGATCAAACGATTTCAAAGTTATGAATATTTGTAGGTTATGAAGTTTATCAAAAATAAAAGAAATTCTAGTGTATGTGCTAGACTTCGAAGACATCGCATAAACTTGCGTGTATGCTGACACAATTACATATTTTCGTTCACCGGCTCTTGATTAATTAACTACTAATCCTATATTTACTGCTGCAAATGGTTTATACACTTCTACCCACTGCCAGATGCCATGTAGAAACAGTGATCCAGTTACTAATCTTTTTATTTAATCCTACAACAAGTGGCGCTCATAATCCGGTAGACATTAGTCGTATGGGAACTCACAGAGGTCTTGTTCTGGTACTTTTTCTGACAAACTGGTCGGATGAAATTGACTTTGCAAAAAATATAGCAATTTTTATTTTTAGGGCGGTTTGATGTTGTTAGACTGGTTTTAAACGATACATAAAACGCTGGATATTTTTAGGTCAAATTGGCCTCGAAGAAGCTCTGTGTGCTGAACAGATCGAGGCAGTATTTCACTCCGGCCCACCGCCTTTAGCTCTATGAGGCGCAAGTCTGGCCTCATATGAAATACTGTTCTCATCTCTATGTAAGGGCACCTCAGTACCAGATTCTCCCTCCGGACCGCATCCAACGAAGAGCGACTCGAATCGTCGATAGCCCAAACATCTCCGATAGGCTCGATCGATAGAGATGTGGCTTCACTCTGCATTCTCTATCGCATATATCATGAAGAGTGCTCCTGGGAATTGTTCGGACTTATACCAGCCGCAACATTCCGCCAACGTTCCACACGGCAAAATTTTCATCCTAATGACTTGGATAGTTGGCGCTCTTCTGTACGTTTTTCCTATACCTTCTTCATCTACTTATACAATCCATTATCTCGCATAAATTTAGAACCAGCCGAGATAAATTATTTCCACGACCACCGCCATTTTGGGCCTTCACGCAACCATTTTTTTTTTGTGTTTTTCTGTGCGCTTTTCGAGACATATTTTGCATCGGTCATCCAAACTGTGTAACGGGTTATCGTCTGCGGTATTTCTGGACCGATACGACCTTCAAACCTTCAAGAAAAGAGGACCTTCCTAAAAACCTACCTTAAAAGGCCGGCAACTCCTGAGTTGCAGACGTTCATGGGCGGCGACGGACACTTTCCATCAGGTGACCCGTCTACTCATCTGCATAAACAAATATATCTCTAACATAAAACAAAAACAGTTTGTGTTACACTAATATAGTTTTATTCTTTTTTTTAAATAAACTTTATTCACATTTACTTAAGTATTATTTTTTTACGTCTCTATTTACCAAACTGTTCTTAGAGTTTGTAGGCGTTCCGCTCAATTTAAAATAAACTTAGTAATTGACTTATGTTTGCATGGCGCTTAATTTTGATTTGTGTTAAATCATCCATACTAATATTATAAATGCGAAAGTGTGTCTGTTTGTCTGTTACCTCTTCACTTATTTTTATTTATTTAGATTTAGATGAAATTTGGTGTAGAAATAGTTTGAGTACCGTGAATGGACCTAGGATAGTTCTTATCCCAGAAAACATTCTTTAAGGGGGTGAAAAGGCGGTGAATGTTTGTATGGGCAATCAATAACCGCTGAACCGATTCAGATAAAATTTGGTATGGAGATAGTTTGATTCTTGATAAAGTACATAGGCGCGACATACATAACCGACATACACGCGGGCAGGCCTGCGTAAAAAAGTTTGTGCAAAAATATATTCACGCGTAATATTTTGGTGGTAGGTCGAGGTGGATTAAACAATTATATTTTGCCAAATATAATTTTAATCCCACTCAAGTAAAACTTGCAGGTCTATTGCGATTAACCAGACACATTGGGATAAATCGAAGTGTAGTAGAAACGAGATCTAGTTATACTCGTCTTTACAAGTTTTAATAAACAGGCTCATATCACACATAAAAATACATTTAAATAAACTTTTATGTATCAGTATTATACACAGGACACGTTCGCCATCATCCTTAACTTTATCTCTTTCTATGTATATTCACACACCATTTAGATATTACACGCAGTAAAATATGCATACTTTAATCTCGTTGTTTTCTTTTAAATTTAAAGAGAAAAAGATGACTTCAAAGTTCAATATTCTACACTCAGACCAGCTCATAAATATTTGAATTTTGAACAAAGATTTTTCGAAATCATCGATTTTAATCTGAGGTATACATATTTTCTGGCGGGATGTGTGTGCACTTCTGTATCTTTCTATCTGTATCTTTATTTGATATGTGTGCACAGAAGTGCACGGCAAGTTCTAAACCCTAAAGCACCACAAATATGACTGACAGCAGCAACAATAAGTATTTAAGATATAACTAAAGTAATGATACTTGTTATATCTTAACATAAATTGTTTTTTTTTAAACCCATATCAGTTTTCGTAAGTAAACAAGATTGTATGTAGATATTTCATCTGTCTCCGGAATTGATCTTCGAAGACTTAGGAGACTTTTACACGACTGATCTAAATAGGAGTATAACGTCTAAAGGTTCCACGAACTTCTAAATGCCTGAACAGTTTTCGAAAGAAAAAGCTCCGAGGCTGGCCTAATCTGAGTCGTCTTGCCTATATCATAAAATTATTGTATGGTGCAAAAGTAATTTATAAAAAGCCCATCAATGTGATCAACACCGTATATTATGGTATTATGAGTCTGATCTTAAAGCAATGCTGATCAAGACTTGAGCAAAAAACGTAACTACATTGTAGACAGGTAAGATTTAGGGTTGGCAGCTATCACAAAACGATGTACATATCGTATTATTTCAAAAAGGCGGTGTTCATTCTGTTGGAATTTAGATATCAACTACAATCACCTTAATAATGATAAAATACAATAGGTACCAAGATGTAGTTGAAGTTTGGAAAAGGAACGCATACCAGAAGGCCAATTCTCGTAATAAAAGTTAGGACTCAATTCAGTTCCGATCAACTTTCGATCTCACAACTGTTATAAGAGGTATTTTTGTAGTAAAGTATTAAACATCCAATGTTGACTGTTATGTGATTATGTCCTATTGTAACTGAAAATTGAACCGGTAATTTGCTAGTCCGATTACTACTTTATTATTTTACTACGAAAATACTTTTTATGATATGAGCCCGAACTTTTTTTACGAGATTTGGCCTTCAAAAGACACAAACCGAAATTAAGGTAAACAAGTCGTAAATTTTCTTACCCATTAACCTTGACTTGATTAAAAGGAAAATTATCATATGAAATAAGTTTTGTATATTGTAAATGACGAGCTATTAAAAGCGACTTTGTTTGCGTGATTGTTTTTTATTTCGTGTTTCTAAAACTTACTACAAACGGTCATCCTTTATTGTACCCCTTTTAGGGGTGAAATTTCCAAAAATCTTTTCTTAGTGGGTCTTACTTACAACATAAAAAGCTTCAGCTGCCAGAATTCCAAGTTTGTAGCCCTAGCAGTTTAGGCTCTGCGTTGGTGAATCAGTCACTTAGTCGCGGTAAGTAATTTTATATTATAGATAACCTAGAAAACATAAAATATGATGTTAATTATAAGCACCAAGATGGTTACTACAGCTGGCAGACAGAAGGGTTTTGGTTTCGAAGTAACAGCCCTAATTGAATTTACAAGGATTTTCCGCTATAAAAATATTTTAGCCAAATATAGTCCCACGTTTACGATGCCTGGTGATCTAATGTAGTCTGTTTCGAATCTTTGAGACATATTTTTCCAGAAGCAACTACAGCTAGCAGGTACTACAAAGCCTTTTTTGTTCTTTTTTCAGAAACTATATACCAACGAACACATCAAAGTTTCTTCTTAATCGAATGCCTTTTCTATTCTCTTTCAATTAAAATAGTTTTAAACCGTATTCTTAAGTCGGGTGTGGTGACGGATTCCAGCGGTGCGATGGATTAAGAATACGGAGTGTCAAAACACTATATCTCCAGTGGGTGTCGTAAGAGCCAACTAAGGGAGAAAACTACGCAGGACAACAGCACTGCGAAGAGAAGGAAAACTTGACACAAACCACCAACTCTTCTGGCCAGCGTGGACAAAACCTCCTTTCTAAGGAGAAGCCTATACCTAGCAGTGGACTATTAAAGGCTGTTGATGTATTCTTAGGATCTGGTTCTCTTGTTTGGCCACGAAAATCTCTTTTACTTAGTCATCGTCGTGATTGAAGAGTCGTATCGACAGGCGGACTGATTTGACTGACTGATCGTAGTGTAGGGTGGACTGCCCAAGTTTGGGCTAGTTGGCGCTCCTTGGGAGAGGCCTTCATACAGCAGTGGACGGCGGTGGATGATATTGAAGAGTTTCGTCGGAAAACCGTCGTAACTAAGACGGCCCGATAATATTTACAAACGTTAGTGAAGTGTTTTCACCCACACCAGAACTCTGACTACACAGTACAACATTGAAATAAAAATATATGCAAGTATTTGCGAACAATTTTTTTTACATCGTTTTCATGGATAAACTGACATTTTATCGTTATTTAATTTTCCGACTTTGAGTTCTACTTCCAAAAATGACGTTAACAAAATTTCTGTCAATTGCTATAAGACTCATTTCTAAGAAAAATGTAAAACAGTTAGTGTTTAAAGCTTGTTTTACGACTGGAGTACTTACTGTGCAAGCTTGATAGTCCATTATGATTTCAGTGAAGTAGAAACCTGTTACACAATAGGAAGAAATCGGCTTCAAAAAAACTGTTCCCGTTTTTGCTTAAGTTAGGTAGATGCAACATCACATCAATTAGGAAAAAAAGATGATTCATCATCATCAACTGCCTTTAGTAGTCCAATGCTGGATATAGGCTTCTCCTTAGAAAGGAGGTTTTGGCTTACTATACCATACTGGCCAGACCAGTTGGTATAGGGTTTGTATCAAGTTTTCCTTCTCTTGGCAGTGCTGGGCCTCTGTAGTTTGCTCCCTAAGTCGACACCCACGGGATGAATAGGGGTGGTGACACTACGTATTCTTAATCCATCACTTTCAATCTTACTAACAATACTGTTGCAGTATTAATGCGAAATGATATTTTAGCACATGTTACTTAATCAATAAAGCCAGAACGACTAAATTTATCTTGATGAAACTTGGCGAATAGATTGATTATTTCTTGGAAGAACACATAGGTTATTTTATATCCTGGTAGCATTAATTGAAAAATTGATATTTTTAAGATCGACTTTCCGTTACACTATGACTTTATGTATTTTTATGGTCTATCATTATGTCCTAATCATTATGCCTGCATTTATAGTTACTGCTACGTTTCTATTAACCGTAGTCTGATATTACCTGGCTTTTAATCTGCCTCAATGAATATTTTATCAAAGCAAATTTATAGATCCAGATAAGCATTAGACAAATAAACAATAAAAATTAACACGAAAAATCTTAAGATTTATTACATTACTATTAAAAGAAACTTTTAGCATTATCGACAAACTTCAATTTGCAAAAATCCGTTCTTCAAAACTGGATTCAGTAAAGCCTTTGACGAATAATTCATATGAAAAAAAAAAAAAATATTGAGAATGCGTATTTACTTAACAAATAACTCCATAGCTTCCCCACCTACATTGACATACAATTCAGTACATGACATTAAGTCATAATATTATTCACAGTCTGCGCATTCGAAGTGGATTTACAAACATAACATCACAAACAATAGTATCAGACGTATCCAGAATTACCAAAGGCTTATAAGTATTAATTTTCAAAGAATTTCGTTTCGAGTCCTGTCGCCTATCTGCAGTATAGCAGTCAGTATCACTAGATACTGACTGCTAGGCCAGAGGTCGTTGGGTGTGATTCCCAACCCAAGACAATTAATTTTGTGATTAGCACGACCATTTGTTCTGTGTCTAGGTGTAATTAATCTATAACTACCTGACCCGCGCTACATCCTCGGCGGCTCTCAAACGGAATACATTTTCTCCGTTCTAGCAACATTTTTCAGTGATGCTATGCTCTTATTGGTCATAGTGAAATGTTATATAGTATATAGCCTTCCTCAATAAACTGGACTATCCAACATTAAAATTATTATTCAATTCGAACCAGTATTTCCTGAGATTAGCGCATTCAATAAAAAAAAAACAAAAAAACTTCAGTTTTATAAAGTTTTACTTAAACTTATTTTTTTAATGTATTTTGGTATTTTTATCTACGTTTAATCACAAAATAAATTTCTGAACGTACTCATACATATTTGACAACCAACAAATATGTATATTGATCCTTGTGTCATAGCGACAATACTTTTTGTAGTTATTTTTTTATTTATATTATTAAAATTTATTGAATTTATTTTAAATTATATAATAGTTTAAATTGTGTAAATTCACTACATACGAGTACCTACATAAATAATACAAGATTTATTGCAAAAGCTTCTTAATATAAAAATTACCTATAAAATCAAGTTTTTTACTCTATAATTACATAAAATCAACTACCATATGTAGAGACTTGTGTAAGACCTCGGACACACTTGATATTACCTAAATACTAACTTGTACCTATTCAGGTAGTCATAAAATTTACATAAGACACACTCGGCAGTCAGCCTTTCAAAGTACACAAATAAAAAACGCTTCAAAAACACATAATATCCATTCATGAGTCGTTAGACATATTAGTTGGGGTCAAAGACCTTGTGAATTGTGATCGTCGTACGCGCACGTCTACGCTTTACATTTGGAGTTATGATTTATTAACCTGTACTGCCATTGAGGACGCTTAAAGTAAAAAAGTACTTCAAATAATAAATACAAGCTTATTCCCATAGCTTCGCCTGCGTAATCGTATTCTACGTTCTTATCTAACCACTGTGTGTATAAAATTTCATTTTTGCAAGCTTGCATGCTTTCGTAATTTAGGCGTGAATTTTGATTCCAGTTACACGCGGTTTCGCTAGCTTAATGTTGATTTCCAGGATCAAAAGCCATTTGCTGACTGTAATCCATCTTTGTTCCAAATTTCGTACAAATCCTTTCATCCTTTCTGGCGTGTTTAACCCCTTAGAAGTTATAGAGAGATATGTTTCGTACTTGTTTGACAGCTTTTATCTAATACAGTTTGAAATAATCTCGTTAAAACAAAGTCAAAGTCCAACTGTCTTGTCGAAATATACAGAAATATATTTGTCAACAGTTCTATAAGTTGTAACGTATAAAACTTAAAAACTTGAAACACACAACAAAGAATAGACCAATAAACACATCAACAATTAAAGAAAATGATATTTATGTGCCTTACATTATCTGGTTCCAACAAACTGTTAAGTTTTATTTTGTTAACTATAGATTACACATTTTAATTATAACATTCGTATGGGTTATTATAAAAGAATTACTGCGCAATGATTTTTTATTCTATTTTTAAGACCGTAGTAAACTAGCAAAACTTATGCTCTGTTTATTTTTTAAATTGACAGTTTGATATCTTCATCTTTTTCGATTCTATTAAAACTAGCAATCGATTTTATTACGTAGAAGTTTTAATCGATTTAAAAAAATAGTTTTTTTTTTATTTTTATTAACTAAAAATACGGAAATCATAAAGAAATGTGATATTTAAAAATCAATCAATGTTAATTCGTATTTTACATGTTACTGTACTGAACCGTTTATCGATAAGAATCCGAAAATGATCAGATCTTGTACACTGGTTACAAGTTACTAGGGATATAGCACCCTGAGTACCCTGTATTAAAAAAACGCAACTGACGGTAAAAAAATGTATTGCATAGCATAGCGTTTCGTCCATACTGAAAGAAACTATCCAGTTATTTTATAGCTGCCTGACTATAAAACCAGCGTCCTTTAATTGAAACTGAAGCTAACACTTCTTAACTAAAACTCATACAATATCTCCCCAGCAATTAAAATTCAGTAACTACAGCCAAGTTTATCACTTATACATAAAAATGTAACTTAAAGTAAATAAAACCGAATATTCCCACCACGGTTTGTGCACAAGTTGATTGTCGGACATTATGGCTTTACCGCAGTAGGGCCAGGAACACAACGACCATCTGCCGCTTCCGTGATCAGTTCAATTCTTGTGGCTTCTACCATCCGGGACGTTTCGCATTTTTTATTTTTTGTGTACTAGCATCTGTTTCATAGTTTGTTCACGGGATCCCCACAGTAATTAAGGTAACCTACGTATATTTTTTTTGCATTCAGACATGTTCACTAGAAACCAATCGTATTAAATGATTACTTAATAACTTTTGACGGGCTTATTAGTTTAGTGGTTAGAGATTCTGACTACTAAACCACAGGTTGTGGGTTTGATTCCAAGTGGCTTCTCCCTGTCTATCCAGATCACATTTTTAGTGCAATCAGTCTGCCATCCTATGCCCTACCGCAGCAATTAATCTGCCACCAAAGGTCCCCACTCCCTGGCGGCCCGCGGTCCCGTTGGCAGCATATTCCGCCGTCGACGTCTTCTTCGCTCGGGATCGGCTCTCTCCCGATTCCGTTCAGCGGTTTCTTTTCGGAGCATTACAGCTTTACAGAAAGAGACCAGCAGTCTAGTTACCATAGAACGGGATGTGTGAGGTTATTATTATTAATGACCCCTCAAGACAAAGCGTGAAAGCATAACTAAAAACTCAAAGTATTATTCATAAAACATAGTCACATACTCTACAGTTACTTGCGATCATTGCTCCAAGTACATATAAAAAACAAAACCTAAGTGTAGATGCTTATCTGTCAGATATCAGGTAGATCTCCCACCGCCACGGTGCGTGAGTCTGTTGATTGATGGAACATTATGGTGTTACCGCAACATTTCTATTACAACTGCGTCGGTGACATGGATCCAAATGCCAGTAACGATCCTTATATTTGATATAAACCGATTACTATTAACTCTTTTGAAATCAATAAAATGATGAGAAGCTAAATAACGATCTTCAAAGGAATCCCAAAGCATACTTCATCGGTGAGGGAAAGTACTAGAACCTTTTATATCAACATATATAACCACCTCTAGAGGGATAGAAGGAGAAATAGAAGAAGGATCTCCTCCTATTACCCGACATTTCTTATCTAAGCGGGAAGGAGTGCCAAAATTACTGTTGCCCAGCTTCATTGCAATATAAACGTGACTTAAGGTGGACTGACTTGAATCCAGAATCGAGAGTTTGTGATCACACTTTTGGTGTGATCAGGCCGCAATCCAATACCCCTACCGCAGCAATTAATCTGTCACAGAAAGAGACCACTGCGCCCCAGCCCTCCTCACCCGCCAGCATAGCAGTAATGATTGCTGGCGGGGACATGAAAAGCAATCCCTACTATCGATAAATTCAACAAATCATTCCTAACGATGAACAAAATCAACCGTTAAAAACAAACGAACACAGAAGATACTGACGTTCTTTATATTTTTATGTTCATTCTCTGCTATTTGAAAATAAAAAATAATCTCGTAATGTTCATTTCGCACATTTTATGTTTTATCTCTAGTTGTAAGTTAAGTTTCAACTTTGTCACTGACAGATATTAATTAAAAAGATATGTGTATTCACAGTTCTATTCTCCCACGGGGTGTGTATTCACCATGGCTCTAAGATCCCAGGAATGTCATCAGCTTCGATCCCGTCACACCAATTAAACCACTTGTCGGTTATATCACGGTACATTAAAGTGACTGTTTTCTCTTTGTGTTTTTTCCTTTTCACACAAACTACTCGATTAAGCTCAATTTCAATTCCTTGTATTTCTTTGATATATTAGGCCGTATTTTTCGAAGGATATTTTTTTTGTTAATGATAACTTTACTGTACTACTACTTTACATAATAAAACAAAGTTTAGAAAGACTTAAAAAACAAAACTTTTAATGGCAAACCGAATTAAAAGTGAAAGAAGAGATCAACTGAGGTCCTAATAAACACACGTACAATTTTTTTTTCAATAGGTACGACTGTTAAAAGTAATAAATTTATTAACATAGTTATAAGTACAGTTAATAGAAGCCTGTTTTTTTGATGTTTCGCAAAGAGTTTTGACTACATTTCTTTGGGAATCATAATAAACAGACGTGTGAAAAGTCCCAGGTCGACAAACATCTTGTTAGAAAGCAAAAAGGCTCGGTCTACAACGGAGTCTTGTTACTTTAAGCATCATCGCCTATATCAATTTCATCCAAGAACCAAAACTATTCCAGCAGTTCTGGAATATTGAACAATTAACTCAACAATTATGAAGTAATCACAACAGTTTTATGGCACTCTTAACTTATAGTTTGAACGACGCCCATTATATGACAAATTTTATTGTATGAAAAAAATAATTGACATTGTCATTCTAATAAGGCTTGCAATCTGACCGCACCCCGACAATGAATATAGCACAAACCCTTACGCTTTAAGGTAATTTGAGAATGCCTTCGTATATAGTTCACGACCTCATTTCGTCCTCGCCCCTTGTCCCATGATGTCATACAGGGGACCTTTATATCTCAGCCCTTGTTCTGTTAAGTATGTCATGTTATTGTATCAACGATGTTTCGTAAATTAGGGTATGTTGTTGTATTTTTGGTAGTATAGTTAGTTTGTTGGATGGTGGCAAAATAGATTGCCATTTTATACATAAAGATTTGTTTATTTGTCATTTATGCGCTGTCACATCTTCCTAATGATCAATATATAATCTTGTATCCACATTTCCAGAATTATAACAAAGGACATGGATGATCTTCCATGAACAACAATGAAATAAGTGGCAAAATTGCCTTTACGCGATCAAACCCGTGTGCAAAATTTAATACATACTTACATAGGCTATTTTACCTCCATGATTTGTTTATTGTGTAATAACCTGCAAAACAATGGAACGACCCACCTGACTAAGCTTTTATCGATGCCTATAAACACTCTGAGTAATACCCATTTTTATCTTAACAGAGTTGATGAGAATTTCCGCTAGTGAATAACAATACTATGCTAGTATTAGGTATTGTTTGTCTGCGCTTTCTTTCTTTTTTGTAGGTTTTAGTAAGAATATAAATGTTTACACTGCCATCGTGGCAAACCGAGCCCGCTTCGCTTCAAGCGATTAGTGGTTAATTATTATACCCTCTACACTTGAACACCTCATAGACCTCAACAGCTTTGGTAACCAGAACCACCAGGAACATATTAATTTAATTTACTTAAGCGAAATTTTGTTACCTGATATCTACTTTCCTAATTAAACGACTTTATTTTTATCAGAAATATTGTAAATTTTCTTTCTATTTGTAGTAGGTTTTTGCATCTTATTCATAGTCGATGTTAATTTTGAGGAAGCAATAAGAAAGCTTTCAATGCGTAATAACAAAGACATCGTTAAAATCAATAACTCGGGTTATAACACGGGACACTGGGAACAATTGCAGATGGTACTGCTTGTCACCAGTTTGCGCGAAAATGTTTAACGGTCTTTTTTTGTCGTACCATGTTTGTTAGAGAGATAGGACAGAGTTTTACAATGTGAACACAAAACCTGTTCTAAAATTTGATTACCCGATTACTTAATACAGGAAAGAAAATATTATATTGTGCTCATCAGACGATGTTTGTGACGGATTGACCCGTTCTAACAAGAAGTCAGAGTTCCCGGCTACCTATACCATTTTTTTTACCTAGGAAAGCTTTTGTCAAACTGTCAAGAGCTAGTTGCAAAAAATGGCCAAATCGATCCAGCCCGCAGTCATTCTCTAGTTATGCGCTCGCCATCAATATTCAGCCTGTATGAACTGTACTTTGATGTATAAAAATGTAAAAACAGTGTTGAGTACAGTAAGTAAATAAAGAACTTGAAACTATATATTACCTACTAATGTCTAAAAAGAAATAACATCGCTAACCTAGCATTATCTTCGAGTATTTATGTTAATGTGTGCTAATCTAGATTATAATTAATCTCTGCTTCAAATTTCATGCAGACCCGGTTTGCCGTTTTTACGTGATTGAGTAACAAAAATCCATACGTTCATCCTCACCAACTTTTGCTTTTATTATATTCATAGAATCTGTTAATGGCTTGAATGAAAACAATTTATTGTTATCTATAAGTAGAATAGACTTACATTTTGTCGAGTTTACAATAATAATGTATTAATCAGATAAGCAAACTCCACCACACGCCCAAAACGTGGCGCACAGAAAAAGGAGTTACTAGAGTCATTAAGTCATCCCCTAATTCTAGGAAGGAGGGCATTCAAAGGTCGGGGTCACACTAGTAAGTCTCGAGTAGCATATGTCAATGGGGCAGCGGCAATCAGTTACCATTAAAAAATAGGTAACGGTTTTATATTATACAATGCCTCATATTCTCACTGGTCCTTTTTTTACAGTTTCATCCATGTACCAACGTTTTATTATTCTTTATGGCCGAAGCGATTACTCCACGGTTTCGGTCCGTGGTCACCATTTGTCGGGTCAGTCGACTGCGAACATTTGAATGCGGCGGTTTGAGCAATGTCTCCCATTGTCGGTGACCAGACACCATTCTATGCAGCATTATTGCTACATATGTGATTTTCTAACGTTAAATTGTTTTAGAGTACGTTGGGAAGAGAGTGGTTGTGTTTAAATGATAATGAATCATGTTGTTGAGAGACGTTAAACTTGAATTAATTAATCATTTTTTGATAAATATAGATATATTAATACTATAACCTTTAGGTAAATGTTACTTTAGACATTCATATGAACCAATATCTGTGTAAGATAAAATAATAACTACGGGCCTTAAGGTACTTGTATCATATGTAAGAGGTTTTATTTACCAGCCGCTCATGAACTCTTGATCGTGATCTTGAACGCTCATGATCATGAACATTTGCAACTCAAGAGTTACAAGTACATGGCCACCCTTCCCGCCACAGAATCAAATGGAAGGCAGGGTCATGGCTCCGGTAGCATCACTCACTTGGTAAAAAGAAGAACTGCTTAACACTGGTTTTTATAAGACCGTGGCATCACTCCGGTCGATCCTGGCCCGTATGTGCCGAGCGAGGCTCTGCCACGATAAAAAAAGTTTTACGAGTCTGTTTGTCAATTTCGATATTTGGAAATTAATTTATGTGGTTTAATTTTCTACTATTGGAATAAAAACTTTCGTCTGGTATTTATGTTTATAAAATATATTAGAACTAGATCTAAGCAAAACATACGATTTAAATGCAGTCTTTGTTCAATTAACCCCATTGAACTGCTTGCACTTAATCACTTAACTGTAAGACGTAACAAATTAATTAAAATACAGACCGCCTGATCAAGAGCTATCACTAAAGTCTCTAAGCGTTTTAATCTTGAAGATAGATGCAGTTAAAAACATACTAGTCACTGAATAATTAACCTTTAAAAACGTATCAGTGACTTCAATTGGACTACGTCATTTGACTTGTAATGATACAATAATGAGATAATAATATATTGTAATAACTGTACTTTATTCCTCAATTTTTCAACTGTATTTTTTCTTCAAAGAAATGGTTGGTCCCATTCAAATGGAAGTACACCCTCCCAATTAGAAAAAGAATTCACCAAAATGGATTGATTAATTGACGGAGATTTAGGATCTTAACAATAAAAAGTATGGTTCAAAACTAATGTATGAGGAGGTCAATTTAAAGTTAAAATAACTGTTATTATATCAGTATTATGTTTAATGCTAAAAAAACCTCTGATAGACCTTTATGACTACTGTAAATTTCATAAAATTAACATAGGTTAATTTGTGGTAATGTTGTTAAAAACAATAGCAAATACACTATGCATAACATATTTTTTTTTATGGAAGAGGGGGCAAACGTGTTGACGGGAGCACCTGATGGAAAGCGACTATCGCCGCAATTATACGTTATTATGTTTTATTAATGCCATAAGCAGGTCAATGTAAACTTTGCACACAATAAAATTACATGAATAACGTTCACGAACTTACATACCTTGTATTAAAGTTGATAATTTTTGGGCGATTAACAAAAAAAAACAATTTCTATGTGTAATACCTAGACTCTCCTCAAATAGTCTCAATGCTTTCTCAGTAGTTACTAGGCCCTTTAAGATAGTGTAACTAAACTTTTTCCGGTAATACTAGGTGTGAAGGCAAAACATTTGCAATCATCAAGATATTTCTTGATCTCGTTCATTCATCTCATTCTCATCAAACTTAAACCCATATCAATTATAAAGAAAGTTATCGTATGAAACCCTGCCACTGCGCTAGTTGGACGGTGATAGCGGTGACGATCTGAAAATTGTATATAGCGGTGGACGATGAAAAGTTGAGTGCTAGAAAATGCCGTGTGGTGGTTGCCTCATGTAATGTGAAATGTAGGAAGTATCAAATACATAAATAATAATAAATAGTACCGTCACAAAGTAAAACGAAATGGCTTATTTCTAACCTAAGAAAATATTAATTTATCGGCAAATGTGAGGTGAGATTGAAAAAGTTACAGAACTTCAAACGAAACAATAACCACAAATTTGACGTAGTAGAGGTCGCGCATCATAGGTGATACATAATAAAATTGCTTCGTATGTGTATGTGTGTAAGCGCATGCGTGCGTGACATGCGCAGGCGCAAATTAATAGACGTGATAGCATGTGCGATCATAGCGCGTAACGAAGTTATTTTATTTGGTATTTTTATTTTGTTCAGCATTATGATGAATATAATAGAATTAATGACCACAAAAAAACCTAAACGCTTACCAACATAAGGTATAAAGATAGGTATAATTTTAATAATTTGAGTAAGGCAGGCTACGTAGCACAACAACAGTGCATTTGAGTTTTTTATAGTATCAGAGGGCAATGGGTCACCTGATGGTAAATGAATACCTCCGCCCATGGACACTCAGAGTCACAAGTGCGTTACCGCTCTTTAAATCCTTCCCCAGAATCGAGGATGGGGGGAGGGGTTTGGTTTCAGGTAACCTCAAAACTCCGGTAAAAAGCAACAAAAGAAATTGCTTTACACATCCCACACGCCCACCACTGTAACTCCTGTACACCAGGATTGACCCACGAACACATAGATTTATCATAAATCTAGTTCTCGAGTGTCATAAAAATCATTTATGACACTCGAGAAGTCCCAAAAAAAAATTAAACTATGTTGGAACTCGCAACGAAATTAATCTGAAGTAAAGTGGAGGAGTTGGATTTATAATAAATCCATTTCCCAAAGAGGTAGATAAAATGAATTAAAATAGGCATACACCGACATTGTTGTGAGGCTGTTGTATCATTTCAATCGTTCCGGCACATATGGGTAGAAGCTTGGCTCTTGTGTGAATAAAAAAATTGAGTTGAAATCAGGGTTCGCCGGTTTTATTCCCGCTTAGTGGAAACATTTGTATGAATAAATATGTCCATTCTCATTTATCTAGGTGTTTTATTATAACCTTAAATTAAAACGTAAGAAATTAAGTTATAAGTTATATATTGATTCGCTTCCAGCCATGTCATCGCGTGGTTCAGTAGACATTTTTAGCACACGCTCGACAGGATGGCGTGCGTGGAATAGCTCAATATTTCATCCAACATCAAAACTCCTGAAGGCATTTACGGGATCTAGCTTGACCCACAATGGGACCTGCGGGCTTTAGGTCGAGAGAAAGCCGACAGTACTGCCCTTTAAATAGATGGCGTAGATTATACCTGATTTATAATTGTATTGTTATAGTTTTTAACAGACTTTGAAAATTAAGAATGTTGCGACTATGATTATATTATTTTATGGTGGTTACCTCAAAAGGCCGGCACTCATGAACGTATTTTTATTATTATTTTTATTTGAGTGGGTCGGTATATACCCTTACCGTTTGATCCTATTCAGAAAAGTAAACTAATGAACGCATACGGTTAGCATACGGTTTGTTATAATTCATTTTTTTAAATGTATGTAAAAACATAATTTGGTATTTTGAAGCTGATCTGATGATGAAGCCTGGTCACATCACATCATCACATTCAACTTGTCATTAAATCCTGTTTTGCTAGTTTTACTCAAATATTAATTTAATATTTCGGGAAATACACTAATGATTACTTGCTTGAGACTCGGTTAAGAGATTAAATGGGCGTTAAAATTCGGGTGACAAATGGTGTTATGTGTAAATAAATGTTGTGTTAACCATTCTGATACTAATGTCGGTACAAGCTTAATCTGACCTTTAAAAGTAGTTAAAACTATTACGCACTGCACCGTAAGTTCATTCTCACATTACATAAGCATAAATACAAAAACAAGTTATCAAAGAGTCCTAAAAACCGTTAGAGAATAATAAATCTATAAATATAATCGCGGCATCATCAGTGCGGGGCCTCACGGTTGAGCGCACGCGCAAGCTACGTCACTTCCGCTCCCCCCTCCAACTTCCGGTCGGCATAACAAGCGGGACATAAAATTTTATCTTTTTTACACCTATTCTGAATATTTATAGCTTTATATAGGATATTTATTACATCATATTAATTACCTGTTCACATCTTACTCAGTACACTACCGCTGTTAATGAACCCATTTCTGATACCAAATTTTGATCATTTTTTATGGTGTATGAGAACGCTTGCAACTTAGGTTTCACAAGCACGTTGGTGGCCTGTGAGGTGGGAGTACGCTCTTTTCTTGAAGGTTTGGAGAACGTATCGGTCCGGAAATACCATAGATGACAAATTTGTTTCACAAATTGGATACGCAAGGTAAAAAGATTCTTGAAAAGTTTACAGTGGTTCCAAAAATTCCTACACAACATATCAATTGACGTTGCGTGCATACGCGTTAAGAGTTCCGTTGTACAACGCGTTGCTAAAAGGAACGAATTGTTAATTCTTTCGAATTACACGAGAACTGGCGCCGTGACACATCGATTTGTACGATGGTACTGCAGCTATGAGATTAATTAGCGAATGATCCAAGTAATAGCATTAAGTAATAAATAATTCAAAGCATTTGTTACGAAAGATAAGTCACTAGACTAGAAGACAGTAGGTTCTAAATTGAAAAAAAGCATTTTTTGTTAAGACAGATTAGTCATACCGGAGAAATACCTCCAACGTATAGAAAACACTACCTTCTGCCTGGTTCTCTTACCAAACGGACATACGGTATCCGACTGACCGACGACAAAGAGACCGAACGGACAAGATTTAATAATTGACGTAGACGTAGCAAATTTCTGCTTGAATCCTTTTGCAGAAGTACCTACCTGACTTAATGGACTCTAAAGCGTTTTCTACCATTAGGTCTATACCAACTTTTTTTTTACTTATTTATTGTTGGGTGTGAATAATGTCTGTCCATGATGTAAAAGCATGTCCGTGATTTGAGTGGCAAAAAAAATAATATATAAAGGTATTGTTGAGTAACCGGATTTCGCTGCCTTGAAACTAAGTAATTTTAATATCCTCGTGAAGTTTTAGAAGTATTTTTAGTACGCTATATAAGTAAGCAGTTTCTAGTACGGTAATGGTAAACGGTAATACTACAGAGTTTGTTCAACTTTTACTTCTTTTTAAAATCATCAATCGAGAATCGAAGGCCGGCAGTGGAATGTGATAGGCTGATGATAGCCTATCACATTCCACTGCCGGCCTTCGATTCTCGGCTTTTTATAATACCTGGACGGTAATCTATCCAAGTATGACGTGTCACGCTAGATTATCAAGTCAAATAAATATTGTCTAACGAATGAAATGAGAGAACGCTCAGACAGAGTTTACCTCCTTACAAGGGAATTGAGTAGACATTGAAACATTTGAAATCCCAAAAATGTTAAAGGCAATTTGTCCATTTTAGCTTTTAAAAAAGCTCTTAAAGTATAATTTACTCGTATCGTTAAAACTGAAACTTGAAACCGCATGTAAAATGCATTTTCATCGAGAAGCTAAATGCGTACACATTCCGCTATGCGTCACCATCATACCATCAAGTACATATACACAAATACCAGACAACTTTGTTGTATTTTACCGAACGGTATTCCATAATTGAATAAAGTGTATAGCTTACGTGTATAGCAGCCGTGTGGGTAGATCAATACAATAATATAATTTAGGTGAATAATATATTCGAAACGACTATAAGTATCGATATCGAAACGGAGCGATTATAAGTATCGTTTAGACGATTCCCACGCCTTGATACGCCATAACGTTCTACTGAATATACTCTCTAACTCTATACAACCAGTGTTAAGCAGTTCTCTCATTTATCATCATCAACAGCCTATCGCAGTCCACAGCTGGACATAGGCCTCTCTCATTGCTTTTCACCAAATAAGTGAGGTTACCAGAGCCCAAACCCCTCTCTCCCTGATCTTGGGGGAGGGACTAAAAGAGCGGTAACTCATTTTTTACATCAACTAGCTCTCGACTGCGAGTGCGTTTGGCGTTGTAATTGGTGCAGTTTTCAGTGCGGGCCATTCGCAGCGCCAAACGCGGTCTCCTTGACGATCGAGTAGATGTGAAATAAACTCACACTTGGTCCTCCTATGACCCGTCTGCTCGTTTACCCCTCCTATAACATTAAAAAGAATATTCTCTGTGTATATTATAGATATAATATATAAATGCCTTCTTTTCAAAAGCAAAACACTGTTTTTTCTAGGTTCAGTATAAAAATTTGCAAACAATGACCTAATCTCGTAGAGGTTTTAGTGTTATAGTATAAAAACACAGATCATCCGCCTGTCGCTCTGCTGCTCTCAGTCCCATTTAATTGTACTTACTGTCTAATTCGCATGAGCAAAGTTTCAAACCAAAGACTATTGAGTTAAGTCGCAATGAATTATTACTACACGATCGTATACTTTTGCATAATTGTAAGCTTTGCAACCAATTCAGGTAATCTTCGTCAAAAGTTTCACTTTTGATTTATATAACACCTGACAACGCAAAATTGTATACGGGAAAACGTAACAACCAAATCTATGATAATATTTTAAAACTGAACTTATAATATCCAGATCTACTGTTTCGAATAGACATTTTTGTTTTGTTTTTGATAGCCTATTTATAGGGAAAGGCTATAGGCTATATAACATCACGCCACGACCAATAGGAGTTGAGCCTTAATGACAAATGACAATTGCGTGTGCAGCTATATCGTAATAAAACGTTAAAAGCACAGAAAAAGTATTTTCTATTTGTTAAAATATTGTAAACAAGATCTAAAAATTTAAGTTGACTGAAAAACGTATTGATAATGCCGGGGTTCATAATTGTTTTTGTTTTTCAGAGAGTTTGTGAATCAGAAATTTCATTAGGTATTTATATTTATAAGATAAATACTTTGTGGCTTAAACTATAAACATTAATCTCGCATCACAGAAATTTGCATTTGTTAATATCTAACTCGCGCAATGTTTAGTGAAGTCGGTAGGTAAGTACTTTCATATAGTTAATTTTAGAGTACCTTTTTAGATGTTCCAAAAACGGTGAAAACCACAGTAAATTAAATAAAATCAATAAATGAAAGATAAATTGTAACAAACTGAATTCTTTATTTCTTAATATTAAACCTAGTGTCATTTTTTATTCAAATTAAAATGTGATCCAACAGGAAACATACCATTCCATAAAATATATCCATATCTATATAGATACCAATCCTAAAAAGGGTAAAAAAGAACCGACTTGATAGCCTCCTTTACTGAAGTCAGTCACAAATATTATTAAACTTGGCGTAACCCTGCATCATGTAGGCCGGGCCATCAGCCTTAATCCTTATTTCATCAACAACAACAACATCAGATATAAACAAGCCACAATATGACTATCGTCCAATCGATTACTATTTGCATCTCATTCCAGACCTCCTAGGATAAAGTGTAATTACTAATTCATTGCAATTACTACGATGTTTACATGAATACTTTATAGATCCTGTTTAACATGACACGAGTGGGTACCGTTAGATGTGACGTAAACATCAAAGGATCAGGTCCTTTTAAATATAATATTATGTATGTACATATATGAAGGAAGACCTGAAATCACGTGGTCCGCTTCCTCTTAAGAGTAGGGCGTCGATGCTGGCCTGGTTTTTTGTGGAAACACCACATACTAAAATATACCAGGTGTCAACAAAATTATTTTACATGATTAATAAGTATAATATTAAATTAATTATAATAAGTTAAATAGTAGACAGTTTATCATTATACTCCTAGTTAATGCGTCCCAAAAGAGCCATCCAGAATGGATTTTCTACCCCGTCACCAAAAAAAATAAAGACGAAAAAAAAGCTTCATAAATAATAAACTAGAAATTAGAAAGCTATTTGTGACATCTTAAGTCCTAAATGAATAGACCGATTCTCATGTATTTTTAATTGAACAATTCAACTTTTCGAACATCATTGGAGCCATCTTCATTTATTTTTTGTATTAATAGCTTAGCAGCTATTAATACAAAACGATAGCTCGTTTCTATGTTTCAAACCAAACTTCAAAAGACTATGACCGACATCAATACGCCTACATAATATGCGATATAGTATCTCTTAATTTTCTACCCTTAGAGGTGATTTTTTTATTGAATTGAGACCAACATTGAGTACAATCCAATTGATTTCCAAATGACGAAAATATAGATACTAAAATATAAATTAAGAAACTAAAATATAAATTAAGAGATAGATACGAAAATATAAATTAAGAAACTCGTTTTGACAAGTTAAAAGTAGTATACTCGTATAGTGCAAGCTTGAAGTGTTCTAAACTTTACTTTCTTTTTTAATAGGAGCACAAGAAATTCTCTTTAATTGTTGATCTATAGATTCTAGGGATACAATTTACTATGAATAAACCCTTAGTAATATAAAGGCATAATTAGAGGATTCGATCCCGGTCGATTTTTATTATCCCGGGATTTCGGGATTATCTACAGTTAATCTCGGGATCCCGGGATAGTCCCGGGATTGTTCTGGCAATGGAAAGTGGTAACAAAAAGACAGTAAAACATATCAATTATTTTTTTTTGTTTATCATTTAGTTTTGTGAGGACAGAATATTTAAGTTTTAAATCGGTTTTAAATCGGTCGGAGCGGTTAAACAAAATTATACTTCCTTCTTATAAAATAAAGAAACTAGTGCCTAGTTTGTTTTGTGTTTCGGTAAATAATTTATGAAACTAACAATAAACTTCAAAAAATCAACTTCTTTAGACTTATTTAGATAAACTATAAAAAAAAACTATATGCTTAAGAGACCAATGTTTATAGATACCTACTCATATTTTTTAATTAAATTGCCCAGAAACTTTATAAATTACACACTTCTACGCATAATCTAGAACCAGTCATTAGCAAAAACAAATGAAATCAGCTGTGTAGACAACATGTCTGTCAAAACATCAAATCAAGGCAAGGCCGTTTCTTTTTACGCCCATTTTTATTGACTTATGTAAAAAATGTATCAATCCCGAAAATTTCGGGACTAAAATATGACCGGGATCCCAGGATCCCGAGATCCGGGATCCCGGGATCGAATCCTCTAGGCATAATACAAAAAAGTAGTTTTTTGGGAAATCGCGTTTAAAGATTCTGGATTCTTGCGTTCCAGCTTATTATTCTATTCTATTATAGCTAATTTCAGATTTATTCTTTAATAATTGTAATAAATAGGCATGAAAAAAAAGATAATATAAATAAATTCCATAAAGTGATTGAAAAAACACTTTCAAGTTAAGCTCATATAGTACAATAAAACATCTTCACTTTTTGTTCATATTTACTAAATTTTGTAAAATATAAAGGCGCAACTACAAATTGTTCTATATAATAAAAAAAGTTTAGAACAAAACTTATCAGTTTTTTGCAAAAACACGAATATAACAAAGTGTTGACGGCTCGCTTTCGGCAAATATGGCACTAAAGCACTAAAACGGGAGACGAGCGAGGAATATATTTTCCGAGTCATTTTTATCCTTTTTCTTTCTCCTTCAGTGCCGGTAGAGGATTTCATTTTGTGACCTTAGCATTTAAAATCACACTTTACAAAAAAAACACGACACGACACGATAACACGACGAATAAGCACAGTTTTTGTAAATCACTTCATTTTGTAACTCTCGCTTAAGCACAAACTGTACTTCCCGCTACATTCTAAGTTGAACATTTCATTTTATACCGACTTTATTCGGGTAAACTGCCCGTCATATATTTGCCGTTACTTTACGCAAATACAGATGTTAAGTTACCATGTAACGTAATAATCATAACCGACTGGTTGAACTCTAACGGATTCGGTTGGTACTAAACTGTTGTAACGTTGGTTGTAAAAATGTTTTAAAGCTAATACGAATATCTTATAAGTCGATCTAATTCATTGGTCTATGGGTGTGGACTGTTGGTCTAGTAGTTAGCGATCTCGACTGTTAAGCCAGAGGTTATGGGTTTGATTCCCACCCAGGACAAATATTGTGTTATGAGCACGATCATTTGTTATGTGTATAGGTGTAATTTCTCTATGAAATGTATGTATTTAGAAATATTTAAGTATGTGCTATGGTAAACAAGCTGCTAATAACAGCTTGTTTACCATAGCACAAGCTCCGACTAATTTAGGAATTAAAAAAAAATAACGACATAAAGTCACTGTCCTAGTGGTCTCTCCAATTTTCTCTTCTGTTCTCTTCGAGCCACTGCAAAACTCAGTCCTGTCAGTTCGGCATCATGTACCTTAGTTTCCTCGACCTATGGCTTTGCTTTATTCCAATTCACCTTCAATTTTAAATCCCCGAGGAGGGTCGACGCCACTAACCGACCGAAATAAAATTGAGAACATGACAGAAACATATAAGGCTGATATTTAAACCAAATTGGGCCTGAAGTACCTAATCTTCACTTTTACTATAAAATTTGACACAATCATCTCTCTCAAGACTCGAGATATGTGTTCTCGTATTAATTGTGCCCTGTATAAATACCCTCATTAAAATAACGTTAAATCTTTACCATCATCACACAACCTAGAAATTACCATGCGCAGTTATATAGCTACCGTACATACAGCATTTTGCCTGCCAATTATTACACGAACCCAACGTATTCGCCATATGCCGTCGGCTGCGCGTTTCCGTCACGTCTACCACTTCCGCCGTTCTCTAATTAAGTCCCGACTAATAAAATCAGGTGCGTGTACTATGATAGCCATATAAAATTTGGTAAAATATAACAAAACGACATAGGTAGGTAATGTGGATTTGCAGACATTAATAGGTAATAACAATATAGATCAATAATGACCTGGGACATACTACGCATCGCTGACTAGGCGTAGAGGTCTTGTACTATGGGTTTTAGATGTTGGATAAACATCGTGGGACACTGCTGACTTTTAAACTTTCATATTACATGATATAAAACTATGTGGGCAGATATATACGGGCATTAATGCTATTAATAATGCGAACTGGGCACATGCTGCCAACCAGGAGTGACCAGTGACGTCACGCATCGTCAAGCAGTTTAAAGATACGTAACACTCCGTGTTTTCGTTCATTCCTATACATATACATTATTATATACGTGGGACACACGCACACTTTTGCAGAACACACATGTTATTTACATTGTTATAGGCACATGTTGTCGTGGACAGTGGTCGTGGGTTCGATTCCCACCCAGGACAAATAATTGTGTGATGAGCACGATCATTTGTTCTGTGTCTGGGTGTGATTTTCTTTATATTTTAGAAATATTTAAGTATGTTTATCAGCAGTCTGGTTATCATAGTACAAGCTCTGCCTAGTTTGGGATCAGACGGCCGTGTGCTAAATGTGTTAGGTTTTTATATTATATATTATTTTTCAACTTTACAATATTGTTTTTATATTATATATTATTACTAAAAGTGATAGCTTGTTTAAATTTAAAAAAAAATAGATTACATTAGGATAAAGTACTGACTCTAATGAAGTTGTCTTTATATCTTTAGTTTTATACTACAGTAATAGTGTATTGTGATCACAGAGATACTTAACTAATTTATTGTGTTGTTACATTTTCTCATTATGTAAGTGAACTGATTGTTCTTTTTATGAGAAATAAATATCTTTAAACCGAACTGCATTTTTGAGTAGATTTTTTTTAAGGAACTTATATTTTTTTTAATATACCTTTTTCATAATCACTAATACTGAAATATAATAAGGCGAAGGGGTTTTTGTTAATTTATTCGTTTATTGTAATTGGAAAGAGAATGTATTGAGGAATAACCTCTGAGCAGCAACCATAAACGCAAATCAAACTGCGGGCAATATCTAGTAAAAGTATAAATGATTGCATCTTGAAACACTGTACACAAACACAGGTGTCAAGTTGAACTGGATGATATAACAGTAATAAAACTATGGTTTATTTGTTGCGAATGTAATAGTCATGGTCGTGCGATAGGCGTGGCTATATGTGGGACAGTCGTGCACTCGGTCAACTTATGAAGGTAACTGTCAACTGTTGTAATACAGGAATTTACGTTTTTTGTTTTAGTTACGAGGTGTTTCTATTAGCGCTAACTAGGTAAGTCATTCGTTTAACAGCTTGGAAGTCAAAAGCTTTCTCATTTGTTAAACATCTATACTCTTAAAAAGAAAAAAAATGCCCCGTTTTTGCCTTTATGCTCGGCCCCTTTTAACCCACAGGATGCCTGGATAGTTGGGGTATCCAATTCTAAAAGAATTTTTCGATTCGAACACGAAACGAACAACCTCTTCCGCTTTATAATAATATTATAAGAGATTTCTTTATTGTTATGTTCATCAACTCCTCTCCAAGTACAATATATTCAAAATATCGTAATACATATTTAATCTGGCCTGTTGTTATAGACAGGTTATTACTTAACGATCCACTGCAGACTCGCTGGAAAAGTGTGCAATCTTTGCTAACCAATCAAAACATTATGGCATCTTTAATTAGGACATGGGAACTTTACTAATTGAATAAAAAGAGGCGTACATTCACTTACATAGCTAATTGATTTCTCGGAGGTGTGAAATCTTACGCAAGTTTGTGGGATAAAATATACATATGTATTCCAACAATTGTATGTAGAACACGTCAATAAATCAACCGAAATGGAAACCATTTCTGATGAAATGGACTCCATATTGACGATATGTTACGTAAGAAGGAATGTGATTGGACTTAGAATATAGCAGGAAAAATATCAGTTAAGGAACTATAGATAGCTTAATCTGCAAAAAAAAACTGAAATTCCAATCATTTAACTTAGACAAAATCTTTTGTGTCTCATCTTTCTCATTTGAAGCAGGATATTTAAAGAGCTGTGAATTGTCCTCTGTCTGTACGACGAGAATTGAAAACCTCTCGTGTACTCCAAATGCTCTTTTAACTTTATTTTTCACGATACATGAGATTATTCGTGTAAAGTAATTACTTTATCTTGGGTTAGATAATTAGATTTGAAAAAGCAAGACTCCCGAAAATTATAATATGTGACAAACTTTATCGATTCCAAAAGACCATTTCTACACGATTAGTACCCCGGAATTCGAAAATCGATTCAGTCGGCCAATACCCTAACGCAACGCATATGAATGCAAATATTGTTAACACTTCTTACATAGTAAGAAATGAAGTTGTTCTCTTTTATAGTTTTCTAGAGATACTGGTCGATTTAAGGCTTGACTGTCTCATATTTTATTTATAAAACATTTTATTGTACTGTCTTGTTAAGATTGGCATTTGAGAATAGAACTAATAATAAAAATAGCCTTTCACATTTCACACACGGCCATCTGATTCCAAATTAGGCAGAACTTGTACCATGGTTACCAGACTGCTAAAAGCATACTCATACATATTGTAGATAAATTACACCCAGACACAAAAGAAAAGATCGTGCTCATCACACAATTAATTGTCTTAGTTGTTGTTTGTCAATCACTCCACAACACACCCGTCGAACGTTGAAATTAACGTTGAAGCAATAAAAAATATGTAAAATTTTGTTATTTTTACTTGACTGTGCCACTTACTTGTACTTATATGTACGTAGTTCTTTATAACCTTGCAGCATCCAGTCTGAGTAGATGTAACAAAAAAAGTGTCTGTCATTTACGTGCAATGGTGCAATGCAACCGTGCAATGGTTATTAGGTTACGTGTAAAAAGGGCGGCAGGCACAAAAGGTGAAGAAAATGAAATATTCTTTACCATACTGACTGACATATTCTCGCTAAATAGGACTTTCAAAGGCATGTTAACATTTAAAATGCTATTGTATGGTCTACTTTAATAATTACATATATTTTTACGTTACAACGTACTCGTATTTTTTTAAAGAAATCTATTTAAAATATGACGAATAATAATGTTTCCACTTAGCCTTGGGGAACACTGAAGTTGGTACCTAGTATGTCAATCTCTGCCTCACACCTAGCCGATCTGTCAGATAGCTCTTACACACGTTTTCGCGTCCCACGTCCTAAAGTGATTTTAGAAAATCACTCTTTCACATAAATTCTACAGTTGATGCAGAGACAAACTTTTTTCAAAACTTTACAGAAATTATTTGTAGCTAAGTGCATACTAAAGTTATTCATAGCCGGACAGCTTTTTCTGTTTACCTTCACAGTATAAAATACAGTTTTTCTTGGAAGGTGAGTTTCTTAAACACAGCATCTGACAAGATAATTTTTAAAAATAAGAAAAAGTGGCCTGACTGAACACTGCACGTTAAAAAGACGTATTAAGATGTATAAAATCTATAGTTTACTAAATGTTATAAGCAGAAACCGCTGCACTTATTATGTAGATCATTGAATCACCATAGTGGCAACACACATTTATAACCTGAATCTACTTATTATAAGGCCTAAAATTTTACCCATTTAGACAGAGATTGGCCGGCAACGCGTTTGTGACTCCTGAGTTGCAAACCTTCATGGGCGGCGATGGTCACTTTCCATCTGGTGACCCATCTGCTCGTCTGCCCCCTCTGACATAAAAAAAAAAGAAAAACAAACAAGATAGAATGGTTGGAATTGGGAATCAATCAGCGTATGAATTAATATTAATTGTTAAAAAGTGATATATAGAAAGAAGAGTATATACATATCATATTTTTATGAAAGATTTCGAAGTCTTATAAATCATCCTGGTTAAGTCTGTCATTCAAATAAGCAAAAAAAAATTCAAACAAGCAGCTAGTAGAAAATCTTTTCCATGAAAACACTATGAACAAAGCTCTTTATCTAATAGGTACATCGCTTAGAAACTGACCTGTATATAAGTACATTCAGTTGAAAGCTCATAAATATTAATCGTACCTATTTTCGTCCATGTATTGATCGAAGCTTCCACACTATCTGATCGTTGTCGTATATTTCCTACTCAAAATTTTCCTTAGAATTATTTTTTTGATGGAAATTTGATGGTTACCCTTGATAAAACATAAAGAGGATTGAGTATATAATATGTATATTGTAAAGGGGAATACCTAAATGGTACCAGCTACTGTTATTGAATTCTTGGGGTTAAGTCAGATTAGAACAAATGCGAATAACACTCGATTCCCTAATTTTTGGTGGATCATTTCGGTTAGGTTAGGTTAGAACTGTGACCAGCGAATTTTTGATGTTTCGAATTTAAGTCGGTCTTCTCTTTATTCGGTCTATTGAATATTGAATTCTGAAATTGAATATTTGAGTATTGAACATTGAAATTTTTGAATTACAAAAATAAGATTAATGATCAATCGGAGTTATTAAATAAGGAATTTATTCCGAATTAAAAAAATCGGTATTTTAAAATTCGTATATATATTGAATGACGAAATAAAGTTTTTCGTATTTATGTAGTGTACCTATTGTAAAGTTTTCAATGGAAATTGTATACCCAATAATGAAAATCGCTTTTGTGTGACTATGTATATTGTGTTTTAACATGTGTGATATAATGACTAGGATCATAATTTATTAATGAAAAACAGTGTACGTTATACGTGGAGCTCTCAACTTAACTAATGTCTTAAACATTAGGTCTAGATGTTTTATGTAACATCATTTATAAAAGCTTATTTTGGTACGTAAGTAAAATATTTTAAATCTTGATTTAACTATAAAATGGTGGTGTATCTCTATCTGATATCAGCTTTATAATCTCCTTATCTCTCTCCCCTCTTCTAAGATTCCCCAATCACTGTTTCAGATGCAAACAGCAGCGGCAAAACAATACTACGCTAAAACTGGTAGTAAACACAACATGGCTTAGTCTTACTTATCTATAGATTTCTATAGATTTCTTCGCATACATTTCTTATTTCTCCATGTCAAAATGTAAACTCTGCTATCATAGGCATTTATGATAGCAGAGTTTAGTAACAGAGTTATGTAACTCACAAACCATAAGAGCGTTGACACTCTTTGAGTCCTCCCCTCCAGAATTAAGTGGAATAGGGGTTAGAGCACCGGTGACCTCACACACATTTATTGAAAAGCAACGAAATAATTGAATAATAAACACACACATAAAATGAAAATGAATGAAAATGCTTAGAACTTATGAAGTTTTTATTACTACTTAAATACGCGTTCACGTTTGGTGATATGACGTATATAGTATAAATGTGTAAGTGGATGTAAGTTTGTGTGTAAGAAGTTTTACCAAGAAGAATTACCAAGAAAGCTGATTATGCTTGCTTTGGCTTATGATTACTTACTGGTATTTGGTGCTTAATGTGTATACACGTGTATTATGACATACTCCATCTGTAGGATCATAGCAAGTTCAAGTACGAGTTGAACAAATAATAATACACCGAAACACGATGTTTGAATACGCGTTTCAAATTCGTCGCGCTGTTGGTATTGTCTAGATGTCCCTAAGAGAGCAAACACACTTATATTACATTAATTCATTCTGAAATAGATACTACAAAAACATTTAAACCTTGAAGTATTAGGGCCACACGGGTAATAATGTCGTTGGACGAATTTTCTATCTTTTTTTTTCATGTGCGGAAATCCCCTCGGATACCACCCACCGGTCGGATGGTTATGTCGGACTCGAACCAAAAACTGCGCGCCGTCTCGAGTACCAGTCGCCGGGGAACCAGGTATACCCTAGAAAGGAAATCCCTGGTACGACGTACCTCGGGCCATCTACGGCGTCTAGATGACCCCCTTCTGTGTGGGTCCCCCATGTCCCCCTTGTGATCCGGAAAAGGCACTCGGGCTCTCAACGCGTCTCGTTACCACCCCGGCCTGCTTCTGTTAGGGTAACAAATGGGGGACCCTTTATGGGTTCGCCCATAAAAGGCCATGGACCGCACAGAGTTTCCTTTAGGAGTCATCGGGTCCCCTCATGTTGGGCAGCAGCCGCGCCAATGCAAATTTTCTGTCTTTCTGTTCTGTTAGCGTTTTAGTATGTACAAATTAAGAGAGAGATTTTTTCACAACAGGTTCGTAAATAAGCTCATGGCTCGTATCATGGTAACTTAGTTATTACCAGTGCCTATAAATGATCGCAATATCGATTGTGTCATAGAGGTAGTTCGAATGGTGACTTGAGCATTGCTAACCTATTGACTTTGGCGATCCTAATTACCAGAAGAAAATAAACTATACTCTAAAAGCAACATATAACAATGTTAAGCGTAGGATGCTGGCAATGGTATTAAGCAATCTAGGTGGCTTGGTCAAGAATACAACCTGTCACTCACTTATAGCACAGAAAGCAGTACAATGCACTAGCTGCTTCACTTTGTTCTCGATCAGATAGGCAGTTTCTCGATTCTCCAATGGAGGGCGCAAAAGTACGAATAGTGTCCAAACTTAAAATATAACTGCATTTCAATATACATTTCTTCAGAAATCAATTCTGCAAAACCATTCAAATAAAAATTTATATAAAATTTGACACAAATGTGTAGTCTATCTAACATTTATAATACTATTACTCGTTCACTTGTCATGATGACAATTTTACGTATTAGTCCAGCTCTTATAAATTCTGTCATTCTATTTTAACTCGTTTCAAGTCTCGATAAGGTCTAAATTATTACGGATTGTAATAAAATTTACGGTAAATGATACGGCACTTAAGGAAACGGTGAGGCTTTGTCATTATACCATTAATATTATTACACATTAGTTGTCAAATAAAAATGTTTGTTTAGTATATGAAATAAATTATATTTAGCATAGGCCCAAATAGTACAAATATGATCTGTCTGATGATAAGTGGTATGTTTTTGGCGTAGGGTTATGTGACGTGGCGTTGTGAGGTGTGGCGAGGTGGCGTTAAAGAGTGAAGTACAAGTTTAACCGCTGTTAGTAGCCACGATATAATGGATCCTTTGGCTTAAAGGAAGATACAAACTAAACGCACTTAAATTGAAATCAATAGAAATTATATTGTAATAGAACCCTAACTTATACTAGGAAGAGAACACTCATAAAAATATATTTGAAGAGCCTTCAAATGACGTCATCGAAAAAACATCTTCGAAAAGAGATATCTCTATGTAAGCTCCATCTGCGCGCGCAGTAATTCCTATTACACTTACATATCAGTTAAGTAGCAACTTAACAAACACTTATACCCGAAGAAGGTGTAAGTTGTCTCATTGCTTGGAACATAAATCTTTCCTTGTTAACAGCTTTCTACACAGCTTATACTTAAGTGCATTGTTCTTCAAAATATTATTCCAGTGGTACTAGTTTTGTAGGGTCTACATGGGCCCGGAATTTCAGGGACTGTCTTATTTTTACTGTTAGCTTAACTGCGTTTAAAAAGTGACAATGAAAGTACAACATGGTTTCCCTTATTACCCGTCTGAACCTAAAAGGGGATATCTTATTTCTTTTTGTCACATCTTTCTTTTAATATTTTATACTATAATTGGGTTCTTTTCATGCCATCATTCTACAACTCTTGTCCTATAAAAAAAATTATTGTAGCAAGTTTGCCCCGCACAACCAATCTGTGGAACGGGTTATCATCTGCGGTATTACCGGACCGATACGACCTTCAAACCTTCAAGAAAAGAGCGTACTCCTTCCTAAAAGGCCGGCAACACGTTTGTGACTCCTAAGTTGCAGACTTTCCATCAGGTGACCCGACTGCAATAATATTAAAAAATAATGCGGTATATGCAATGCTGCGGTAATATTGAAAAATATGCTTCCCTGTATTTCCGCTAGCTAGTAATGATGTTGTATACTACAAACGATGCTAAACATCGTCTATGCAAATTTTATATCCTAGTCTATAAATTACAAGAAAACGGTAATTATATATTATCTATAAAATTTAATTATCATAATAAACACACGCACCATTTGTCATTCTTAACTTATGCAAATTAAAAATTCACGACACCACATTTACTATGTTTTTGAATACGTAATAGATGTTTAAAAGCAGATTTTTATATTACTCGATGTATCTAATAATTCATTTTTAAGGACTATCTTTTCTCGTCTTTCTACCTTTTTGAGTTTTCCTAAATTCAACTATTTCTAAACTTCTTCTTTTGCCAAACTTCTTCTTTAATTGTTGTAAAGAAGGAAGCAAGAAAAACGTGATCGCGTTTTCTACTAAGTTGGAGTGCCCAAGCACACAAACACTTGCAGCTAAAGAGACACAAGTGAGAATAAGGGAGGAGAGACAGATTTGGGTTCCGGTAACTTCACTAACTAGGTGAAAACTTGAAAAGCAACTTAAAAAAATCTCAAGACCACACCTTGTAATCGTTTGACAATAACAAATTACTCAAATGACTCAAATGTCTTCCTGATTATAACGAATTGAAAGAATAAACCACTACATTGTACAACCTGAGATAAACGGCAAACAATATCTTACAATTTAATATCATATCATTTGCCTAAACGTCCTGCATATCTTGTTATGATATGTAACTTAATCCACAGAATAAATTTTTATTTTATATATAATGAAGATAGGAACTAGTTTCGATTTGTGTCCATCTGTAACATTACTGTCAGTCCTTTTAAATTCACAAAAAAAAACATAATATCTTAGTTTGATTATTGAAGATGGCCACTGACATAACAAAATACATATAAATTCCGGTTCGACACTTAGAAGTTAGTAAAAATTGAGATTAGTGATATAAATGCGATTAGGCGTAATGTGAGCGTTTAAAGCGCCATTGCTGACCCTTAGAGGATATAGGTGGGCCTGTTGATCTAGTGGTTAGACCTCTTACCAAATAATCAGAGGGCCTAGTGTAAGTTTATTTCACTTCTACTAGATTGTCACTGCTGTGATTAGCCGGCACTGAAATCTTCACCAATCGCAACGCTAAACTCACTCACACTTGGGCCTCTGATTGCTATAGTGCGATGAGCATGATCATTTGTTTTATGTAATTTATGTATCATATGTACGTATTTAGCCATATATATGTCTATTTATTTAGTAATATATGTGCTCGTATGACAGCAATAGGCTTGCTCCATGTGATTTAAGACTAAAATTAATAGTCGTCAAAATATGAAAGATACCTCTTTAGAAATATTGCGTGAGTGTTTGTATGTGAGAAACCTAAACCTCCAATCTAAGGTGAGGCCTATGTCCTGTAGTTGACTATTAAAGGCTGTTGATGATGATGCTGATGTCTTTTTATGAACATTTTCATATTTGAAAAAAAAAACAAACCCTTTTCTGTGCATTCTTTCGTTATCAAACTGTTAATACATAGGTATAATATTTATAATCAAGAAATAGTGTGTGTTTGATTACTTTCCATAGTAATCTCTGGTAAAAATACAGTCATTAAACAATTTTATATACCACTGAAAAGGTACATATTTCTATATTGACTAAAGCTATATTATAGATAATCCTTTAACCTGAATGACATCGGAACCAGCCATAAAATAAAATAGAATACAAACTTAAAGCAGTGAGAGCTATCTCACTGTAAAACGTTTACACTTTAAAAACCCGTTTAAAAATCTTAAGCATTGTGTAATTTTACTTTAATATTTGTTTAAAAGCCAAGCATACCACTTACTGGCCAATCATTAAACAAAAATCGAATAAAGATATGGTTTCAATAGAATAAATATCGTCTAAATATAGTTCAAAGATATACAGAGTTGTGTATTATTATGTGACACTAAGAAAGTACGATTAGCAATAAATATTTCATCGATATGTAGGTATTGCGACGTCTTTCATTTGTAGAATGATTTTGTAACATTTGAAATACGAAATGGACGTATCAATTTTTATTAATTAGGCCTGGCATGGTAACAGTTCAACGAAAAGTACCGACATGGTGACAGAAATGTACTTTATTATTAAGTACATGTGGTATTGTCATGTGTCAGTTATCATAAATAGATATCAGTACTTACTTTTAAACTTATATTATAAATATTAAATCGAGTTTATTTGTTACGCTTTCGCGCCTAAACCACTAGACAGATTTAAAAAATTAAATTAATTAAATTAAATACAAGCTTTTTACAGCGATAACCGAGTAATACACGCGGGTGAAGCCGCAGGCAAAACCTAGTAAGAAATCATACATGTAAACGCATCACAATCGGTTTACCGAATCGAGTAAAGAAACAGTTATAAATGCATGCTGTTCTGTTTTTATAAAGTAATTAGGTAATGCATTACAAATACTTTTTAACACTTTTTAGTTTATGAAATAATATGTATAAAAATATGTCAGTTTGATGAAATCGAAATTAAACACACACATTGTAAAGTCCTACACTATCTAAGTCAGACACTGTATATCATTTATTTAATTCGTAAGGATCAAAACGTAATCCGATAATGAAACTTCAATTGCTTTCAAATGTTCAATATACAGATACATACTCGTACATAGATTTGTAGTCTAATTTTTATAGCAAAAAAATTGTCGACGGTTACACTTCAATGCGGACAGATACGGATTAGAAGAGTTACAGGACAGAAGGTATTAGTATTACAGATTTTTTTAGCTTGGATTAGGTTAGGTTTTAGGATAGTAGTTTTGTACTTACCCTAAATCCTTATTCTCTAGCTAATAATAAGCACTCGAATATGAGTTTTTGAGTTTTGTTTGTTACGACTTTACGCCTTAACCGATCGGTAGTGAGCATATAAGAAATAACAGAGTAAGTTTATTCCAAGAATAACGTAATGATTCCGAGAAATGCCGCAATTGTTGATAAAAAGTAAGTAAGTAAGATAAAGCTAATAACTAGTATCTAGTTTAATATATATAAAAAGCTTACCTATAATATAACAGCTTTCATATCTGGAAATAGAAAAAAACATTTTGTTAATATTTTTAAGAGCCAATGTTAAAATGAATGTAAAGGATAGTTTTATTTTCATTTCTCAGATTTTTGGTCATACAGCACAGTTTTAAAGTAGCGTATTTGATGATTAAAAGGGGGTAGGGTCACTAGAGGTAAGTGAAAGGTGAGTGGAAAATTAACCTAACACCATAGAGATTATTGTAAAATTAGTAATATTCTCAATGCTACTAAAAGGTTAATCACTATCGTATTTAAAAACTTATCTTTCAACTGAAATAAAAACTTCTTACTCTCGGCTATTTACTCTCGCATTTTTTTATCTATTGACGATCTCAACTTACGAATGCTTGAACAATGTAAAAGAAAACCTCCACTTTATATATAATTAAAGTTACGTAATAATTGAGCGAGTTTGCACTTTATGCTTAGCAACGAAAATCGCAATTTCTTTAAACGTACTTGCAAAGTGATCTTTTTGTACTTAACTACTGTGTTATGCGAAAGTATTCATAAATCTCAAGTGCCTGATAACTCCCACACGTCAAAACCATTCGTCATATTTACATATTATTAGTGATGGTAATCATTATAAAAAGTGTTCAACAATAAATCTGTCGAACATTTTGACGACATATTCGACAAGATTTATTAGTTTTTATACTAATTTATCTAATTTTAAGCGTACAACTATCCGTGTGGTCACGGATTAAGAATACGGAGTGTCACCATCCCTTTTCATCCCGTAGTGGTGCCAACTAAGGGAACAAACTACGCAGGACAACAGTCCTGCAAAGAGAAGGAAAACTTGAAACAAACCATATACCAACCCGCCTGGCCAGCGTGGTACAATCTATAGTCTATCTATTATATTTTAAATCCACATTACAAATGAAACTTCTACTTTTAATCATCAAAAATATTTACTAGCCGTTCCCCGCAGATTCTCCCGCAACAATAATTACCGCACAGCTGATAAAGATGCGTAGCGTGTTGTGATGTTTTGTCGCCTATAAAAATCAGCAAACCTACACTGTGACTGTTCCAAAGATAGCTGCTTTTCAAGAAACTAACCGACGAAAACATCTTTAGCTTTAGTCTTTAACTATTACTGAGTTGTATAGAACTAGTAGAAACAAAACAGTACAAACGATCGTGCTCATCACACAATTATTTGTGCTGGGTGGCAATCGAACCCACGACCTCTGGATTAGCAGAAACCAATAGATCAACCGGTCCGTTAAGTATAATGTTCAGTGGATTCGTATGTCTATTAAAGGCTGTTGTTGATGATGCTGATGTTTATTTATGAAAATTTCATATTTGAAAAAAATACAAACCCTTTTCTGTGCAATCTTTCTTTATCAGACTGTTAATACATAGGTATAACATTTATAATAAAGAAATAGTGTGTATTTAGGTAATGACTTTCGATAGTAATCTTTCGAAAAAATACAGCCATTAAAAAAATTACCACTGAAAAGGTACATATTTCTGTATAAGGCTACATTATAGATAATCCTTTACCCTAAATGACGTTTACACTTTAAAAACCCGTTAATATTTGTTTAAAAGCTGCATACCACTTACTGGCCAATCTTCACTGATGTACAAAAGTGCATAAAGTTAAATAAATAAATATAGCATTTGACCGCAGCTTCACTTGCTTATAAGCTAATAGACAGTCAGCTCTTTTAGTCAAACCGTGTGCTTGTTTTCCAGTATAGCTGGAATAAAAAGGCTCTAGAACTCTCGATCCTTAAAGTACGATGTGAAAGGTTAATATGCTAATTAATAACGCCTAGCTACTTGTTTGTTAACAAACACTTAGTTCACACGAACACTCTTAGGATAATGATAAAACCATACATATGTAGTGTCACCATATGTTACTGGTAAAACAGAATTCATTAAATAATATTTAAATTCCTTAACGCCTTTTTTAAATATACTAATGGGGTTCGATACTAACATTTATTAATAAAACATTCACAAGTCTCTCTAAGAGGTACAGAGTGTTATAGAACATGTGAATGAGGAAAGAAATGTAAAAGAAAGAAGCGTATAAAACGTACGAAAGTATAAAGAATATTTACTTAATACTCAATGGAATTATATTTAAATCGCCTTTGAACGGGGTTTACTGGCATAAAACTTTCTCTCTCTCTCTATCTTTATGTATGTGTATGTGTTAAAATACAAATGACATTATTTTTTTAGTTCCACCAGAGGATTCTAAATAAGAGTTACCCTGTGTTCTTGTTTATGTGATGACTAGTTAAACCGTGAAAGCGTAACAGACCGACAGACTTACTTTCGCATTTTTAATTTTAAGTATAGATGTGATAATGACTGAATCGAATCTGTAGAATTAATTACACACAGAAGCCGCGAACCACGACATTTTACATTAGATATGAATTAATTATTCTTAATTTTACACAAAACGTTACACCTAAACATGTTATTTCAAGTTGATAAAAAAAAAACAATAATGTAGATCGAACTAAAATGTTTTATAAAAGGTGGAACAAGTAAGCAATTAAAAAATAAATACGAAAGATACTATAAATTTTTGTGTTCCTCATAAATTACACTAAAATCAAATATTTATAAAAGTTTTAATGTGCAAACGCATAAACTTGAAGATTATGGCAAATTTTTAGTATGGCAATTATAAGAAATATAAAAGTATTTTTACGAACTCACATTTCACTTTTAAGACTGAATATTGTTACGTGACGCCTACAGAATGCGAAATGGGTTTGATGATTTAATGTCAGCGATTTTATTGCTCAAGATAGATAATTCGCACGTGCTTTTAAATTTGACTTAGAGATTAACTAATTTCGATTATTAATATTATTTAACGGGAATTAACGCGATCTCTTATTTAGGGTATTACATACCTCTGGTTTGCCTGACGTTCGCTTTTCTGCGCAATCAGGGACTCATCGGTTTGCTTACAGAATAGGGACACTGTTAGTGTGGTATGTGACGGTACATGGCGACACAAAAACAATATCGAAAATGTGCGGGTAGATGAAGAGCCTTCTACTTCACGGATTCGACGACGGAGGGCGTGCGCCGATGAGCCAGTCAGCCTGTGACCACGGCCGGTGCAACCTGGTCGAAACGTCAGGCAAACCAGAGGTATGTAATACCCTAAATAAGAGATCGCGTTAATTCCCGTTAAATAATATTAATTATCATGGAACGCGAAAGTTTAAAAGTTAGTATAATTCCGATTAACTTATAATTAAGTACACGAAAATTATATTGACATATAATACACCAATTGCCCCGGTATAGGTCTGTATTAGGCTCAAGCATAAGACTGTCAATACTACGTACATAATTCTCACGTTTTTCAAACGATCTCAAACATATAAATATTAGGATGGTAAAGAAAAAGAGTATGATAAACTGGCCAAAACTTTTCATTATTTACATAATTTCATAGCGGTAACGGTGCAGCACTATAACTCTACTGCTGGTACATATGGTATAACTACTATAAAGAAACTTCCATTGAAACGAGAATTATCCCTTTTTTAAAAAAAATATGGTAACCCTTAATGCCTTAAATTCAAATACGTTGTGCATTGTTACCTGGAGCGTTACGTCATTGCTCAGTTATTAACGCCTGCTAGCACCTGCGCTTGCGCTTACACTTACAGTTTATTTGTCATAGAACCTTATTAGGACTTTTTAGGCAAGTTTCCTTTAAAGGAAGTTGTGTACTGGGATCCCAATTCAAAGCTTCTCGTTAAGCGTTGTTCTAAGATTGGTTACTTATATTGCTATTATTATCTTGCTTTCGTCATTGTGTACATATAGATGTATACGACTTAACTAACCTAATTTCAAACTTCAAAAATATTTTTCGTTTTTAATAAAATTTATTAAAAATTAACTTTTGGGGGCTTGCATTTTGTCCACATTATATGTACATTAAAGTTATTACAATACATAGTGTATTCTACCGTACATTTGGATTTTCCATTTCTGTGCTGCTAAGGGAAGAAACAACTTTTTCTAGGTCCAGTTCTATGCCCCCAATACTGACATGGTGCAGACCGCTGTCTAAAAACCAGTTGTCTATCACAGTCTAGACAACTAGTTTTTTGCTATGCATTGTTTATCAGTCAATCAGCAACTGTTGATTTTATTTAGGGGATTATAGTTCACACTGCGAATAATAATTAATAGTATCACTAACGGCATAAACATAATCGCAACTTAATTATAACTCAAAATCGCCTAGTGGTTGAATTACAAATTATTTTTTTAAGATATTTTTTTAAACTGTAATTTTAACTTGATCTTTCATTGCATAGATTTAATACCACACCAGGTACACACAACATACAACTTATACTGAGCACGTGTAGCCATTTTATACGCATTTTTTAAATTCAACACATATTGTTTAAAACTTTTAGACTACTTCTAGACTTCACGTTCCTATGTTCCGGAATTTGCTTAAAAATGGATACAAATAATTTACTCCATGTACATAAATATAGATATGTCGTAGAAAGTAAGGAAAGGCTGAGATAGCAAGCCAATTTATGAGTACTATAATCATATTTTTGCCAACATAACATGTATTTTGTGTTTGTAGCTTAACCGTTACGAACCGTGAGTATGAGCACAAAATTACTTTTTTTTTAAATTTTATTTTATATTCATGTAGTAAAAACTGTGTTATTCATTTTTCATTACTACACAGTGTGGAATGGAATAATTAATTATGTACTATATCACCTTTGCCCACAATAAAGAACACAACAATGGTTAAATCAAGAACGTGTACAACAGTAACTAAAAGTTAACATAATTCAATGTTTTTTTAAACTTTATTTCTCTGCTAAATGTGTCTTAAATCTGTGAAATAATATTGAAATAAAGCTTCACATGTTTATATTTTATGATTTATATTACGAAATATTTAGTAATTTATAATCCCTACTAATACGTCTGTCTGTTACGCTATCACGGCTGAACTGCTGAACCGATTTTAATACAATTTGGCATGGAGATACTTTGATTCTTGAGGAAGGCTACTTTTTACTGAGATGAGCGACATACACGCGGTCAGAGCCACTGGCAAAAACTAGTACCCGTAGTATATATTAATGAAATATGTTGAAGGTGACTTATAAACCTTCAAACAACGGACACATAGAGCTAGTTATGGGAATGAACCCCAAATACTGAGAGCGAGGCGTATATCTAAAAAAAGTTATGCTCTGTTAAATTATTCTAAAAAGCTGGCTACTCGTCTTCCATCCATTTCAAAGTGACATTGAATCAAAAAGCAACAGCACATTCAACAATGTGAGACGGTAGCTGTGACTCATGGCTTCATGAGTCAACGGAACCGTGACCTCTCGCTAGAGGATTTATTATCTTGATCACTGATTATTATCATTTTTGTTTAGTTATATAATAATATTAGATTAAATTTAAATTCCTAATGGATTTTGATGATTCTTTTGGTTATCTATATTTGCCTTTTTTAGAATCAAAATCTCAAGATGACCCAAAGTAGATCTAAATAAGGAAATCTGTTATCAGACGAAATGGAAATAAACGAATTTTTATGATGCTATTTAAATGATTAGAATAATTTAATGCGTCAGTTTTGTGAATTTTTTGTAACATAATGTCATGATGATAAAGTCCCCCGCGCCGCGTCTGTCTGTCTGAGCGCAATTAAGTCCAAAACTGTAAAACAGAAAATCCGTTTTGAAGTCTGTCTGGCTCTTGAGTAGCTCGTGTCCATGGGCCGCCATGTCTGGTTACGCATTTTTCACTTACACCCACAGACACACCACGAAAGTACACTACTAATCTATAAGTTTAAAATTTTACTCAGTTTAATCCTGAGTACTACTCGCGTAGCGCCACTGGATGAAAAGCTTATCTTGGTTTGGACATGTCATAAGGAACTATGTTTAAAATGTGGCGAAGATAGTGTTAGGTATGGGAGTTGAAGGGTACAAGAGGAGAAGAGGCAGACCAAAGAAAAGGTAGATGGACTGTGCGTGTGAGGACATGGCTAGGAAGGGAGTAATCAGTGAAATTACGAAGAATAGAGTAGAATGGAAGAACCATACTTACCGCGCCAACCCCAAATAAAAATGGAATAAGGCTAGGCAGATTATAATACTCGTGCTGATTCATTTTTTAAATATTATTTTTTATTAACATCTATTAATTAAGGCTCTCACAGAAACATACGTAACCTTAACGTCATATACTCAAGTACAATTAACTATTTTTTGCAAAAAAAAAAAAACTAAAAACCAACGTAAAAGTAACATCAAAGTAAACATAATTACTGAGTACATTACAATGAATTAAAACAAAATTTTCAATTCAACCTAAAATTACCATATAATTGAACTTTTCTTGAAAAGTACTCTGTTATCTAAACTAACAATATAATTGTATAGAACAGTGTGTTTAGGGCCCTACACACAGTGTAGCTACAGAGGCGTTCTATGGGCGATGGTTCCCTACAAATAACATGTCATTTTGTGCAGTCTCGGTACTTGACAGCTTACTTTATTTTGCAGTTTGTCGTTAAAAGATGATAAAGGCATTTAGCTACGCTAGATAGAAACGCAAAAAGAGAGTGTTTAGAGTCCAGTGAATAGAGTAAAGAGAAAGATGGCTCCTTAGTCCTGACAAATAATGTGTCAATTACTCATTCTCGGTACTTGATCGCTAATTGTACATTGCATTGTAGGTAACCATTTGATTTGAGAGTTGTTGTTTTGTTTATGTAACATCGATATTGTTTTCAATGATTACAACTAATATATCAACATCATCAACAGTCTTTAATAGTCCACTGCTGGACATAGGCCTCTCCTTGGAAATAAAGTTATGGCCTACTATACCACGCTGGCCAACGGGTTGGTAAAGGGTTTGTTTCGAGGTTTCCTTATCTTAACAGTGCTGTTATCCTGTAGAGTTTGCTCCCTTAGACAGCTGTTACGATACCCACGGTATAATTAGGAGTGGTGACGGTTAATATAAAAATACTACTTTCTTTTACTATAAAAACTGCTGATGGCTAATCGCGTGTGTTCAATATACAGATTTTATTACCAACTATGTATCATAACCTTTTTATTGGCTGTATTTGGTTAGTAATTGAAATTTTGTTCAATTAATAATACTACACTTACATTTTGCAAGAGCAAATATATAAAATACTAATTTTCGAATAAAATCGATGCATATCACAATATAAGAGTCTCTCATCTTCTTAAGCCGTACCTTTATTACTAATCGAACTAATATTAACTTAGCTGTTCTCTTATACCCTCTGAATTAATGGAATGTGTAACTATTTTCTATTACGAATACATTTTTTAAAGAACTCTAGCTTGATTAAAAGTTCGAATGCAAAAACTCGGCAATTAGAACGTGGTATATTTTAAGCGAACAAAGCTAAAAATAGCCGTATGTGCAGTAGGCCTTAAAATAGCAGTACATCCATAGTATTATCCATTGTGCGCCTCCTAAATAAAGTCTCAGTAATTCAGATTAGCTGATACTGAGAATAATTACTGTTATTTATGAAGGTTTAGCGGACCAAGAACATTTATTGGGGGATGTATCATTAAAGAAAAATGAGGTGGAATACAGCGTGAGATAGGTGACTAGGTATCTTACAATTCGAGACTTTGAAACTACGAATATAAATGTTTTTGTTTTGCACTCTGGACATTCCAACGGTGTCTTTTGTGCAAAAATGTATTTATTAATTTTTGTTTAATGCTAGCTATTGTCTGCGGTTTCACTAACATAATTATTTCTTTTCGTGTTTCTAACTTTGAAAATGTCTATCTTCTATACAACTGTTCATCCCTTATACCCCCTTAAGTATGCCGTCGTAGGAAGATAACTAATTAGGCTACTTGAAACATCAGCTAACCATTACAGTTAACTGCACGAATGGCGTAGCGACGGTTTAAGCAGTCACCTCGCCGCTTCCTACTACGCTGGGTGTTGTGGGTTCGATACCCACATGGAACAACACTTTCTGTGATCCACAAATTGTTGTTCTCAGTCTGGGTGTCCTTTGTGTCTATTGTAAAGTACCTATGTTTGTAAAGCCCCCCCGCGACACAGCATTTATTCCTAGTGCGAGAGTATTGTGACAACTACGCTTCACTTCGCTTAGTCACATACTTATCCAGGATGCGTTTAATGAAGGAAATAATCTCTTTAGTCTTAATACTAAATGATAAGATAACATTTTGCATATCCTGCTATAAATTTTGCATCCAATTTTTAAAAAAAATCATATGACGTCATAATATTATTTATCAAGATGTAACTGTATTTTGTAGACTATTCTTAGACGATCTTAATAGAGCCGGATTGCGATTAAGTATTAGTTTTATAGGTGAGTTTACGAAGTATATAGCTCGCTCGGCTGTAACTGGTTTCTTTCTTTTATAGACGCTTATAATAGCAATATTAAGACATAATTAGGTAGGTATGTACACAGGAATTATCTCTAATAGACTAACGCCTAAGCTTTTGACCAAGACTAATGCAGAATTAGTTATGGAAAGAAAGATTAAAAGATAGCTTACTTTTAAAGATGTAAAAAAGTGAAATGATAGCAGTAGTGAAGTAACATGATGGCATCAAGAAGAGCTTTGCCTAGCCAATGGTTCCTCGACTACTGGTACCTGAGACGGCTTGCGGTTTTAGTCGGTTCGAGTCCGACATTGCCACCGGTAAGTGGTATCTGAGGGGATTTCCGTACAGAAAAAAAAAGGGGGAATGGAGGAATGGAGGGCTCATCCATATACTCATTCCAGTGATACGCCAGTGCCGTGCTATGAAGAGAAACATTTCAGTATTAACTAAAGTGTGAATACAATTTGATGGTGTTCATAGAGAGCAATCGTTTAATACAGAGACAGAGACTGGTTAAATTCATCCCAGAATGAATATGGTGTGATCTGGAATAGAATCTAAATTTAAAAAAAACTTGTTTATTTTGCCGAAACCTCTCATAGGAAAAGGATTATAACACGTTGAGCCAGGCACTCTTGGAGGCATTCGTTGTACAGAGAAGTGTTCCAAAGACGCTTCATTATAATAGTCGTCATGTTCTCGTGGCAAAATGGAGTGTTTTATTATCACTATATCATAAATTGAAAACTTACATATAATACTGTATTTTGAAACAAATACACGTCACAATAGTGTGACAGTTAATGAGATCATTTTTGCTTACTATATAATTATACCCTTCTATTCATTCTTACAAGATTAGCTTGAATAATGTAGCCATTATTCCTTTCTGCTTTGTTTCAATTCAGATTACTAATCCAAAAAAATCCTTTTGTTTTTTAGTTTTATTCATAAGTTATGAACTTATGAATAAAACTAAAAGTTTATGAGTCATAGGATAACTATTAAGAATATTTGAACTATCAAGGTCAATATAATTAATTTATATTTTTGTTTGTTGTTTGTATATGAAATGGCTCACAAATTACTTACAAACTAATAATTTTAAGGTTAGTATTTGCCTTCCAAATTTTTTTCAGGTACTCTGCTTTCCTGATAAGTACCAAGAGACACAAAAAGAGTATAGGACATAGCTATTTTTTTTATTTGATATGATTGCTGTAGATTTAAATGTAATATAAATGGCCAATCTCTGGAACTATCAATCTCCGGGAATGTAAGATTGAACTTTACTTCAAACTCTATTATTACTAATTTGTCCTGTATTAAGGGTATGTATTCAATCACGTACGTGATTGCTACTGTACTACCCAAGTACTGTTCCGGTGCATAGAGTACTTAGTTTTATTACCTTGTTGCTGTAATATTTAATGGTCACACATCACTAGTTAGTGTCTAAATTGCCGGTAGCATCAATTAAACAATAAAATTTAATGATTCAACTCGTCTCATAACTGCATAGTTATGAGACGAGTTGAATCATTAAATTTATTGTTTTGTAGCATGTTTTTATGTTGTGTATAAATCTTGAAAGTTATTTGTCGTATCGACATGAAACTTTGTAGGTAAATATTTAGTTTGGAGAGCAATACTGTTATTTGGCATCTTTTGAGATGATCTTATCGGATTAAGGAGGTTAATAGTGGAACTATTCAGTGGCTGGCTAAACCCTTAGTACTTAGGCGAGTCCAACAGTTTTGGCTTGCTAAAGATTGTCGGATGTTGAAATCAAGAGGAGTTTAAAATAGGTTCACATTTCGCGTTCTTTTTAGTTTTACTGCAATATATTTTATTATCTATATATATAAAGGTAAAGGTGGTTTGTGTACGCTTCAAAAACTCGAAAATTTCTGCACCAATTGACCTCAAATTTTGACACGATATACAAACCGCTTCTGAGATTGTTTTTGACTATTTTTCGCGTCAATTTTTTTTCATATTTCTCATCAATGCAACGACAATATGCCGCAGTGAAGCATGGCAGGTGGCAGGGTACAGCTAGTTGTATATAATAACAATTATTGAATACGTTATCACTCTAAACGAAAAGGGCTTTTAATTTAATAAAACGTTAATAATGTTTTATGGTATAAAAGAAAATTTACAATTAGTTATAACAGGCTGATCATTATTATACAGTTTTTAGTAAGTTTTTACTATCAAGGTGGTAAACAAGCAAACAGCCCGGCAGGCTATACGATTTAAGCACCGACGCTTGAACAAAACGACTGCTGTGTTATTTTCATGAAACACGGGGTTTCATTCATAAAAAGGAATATTATATTTACAGGTTCATACTCTTTAATCGGAATTTTCTGTAGATCAGACGTTACGTCCCTAATTAGAACTCAAAGCAAAATTCCATTAAAACAGACTGATTTCTTAAGCGAAGTTTCTCTCAGTTGCATTGATTGTTATGTTATAGTGTGTATGTATACGATAAAATGGTCAACACACAGAACTAAAACACGGTATCGCGTTCATAAAATCATTATGTGTGATATAATATAATTTTTTATGTCTTAATCGGCCTCACAAAAATAATTCTACTTAAATGAAAGAAAGGCAAACCAAAGCCATCGGCTTTTAACAATACATCGTTACTGGCCAACCTGAGTCTTAAGGTGTGGTTCTGACTCTACACTACAAATATAAAAATAATATTAATGTATTTTTTTTAACATTTAGGTGATAACTAGGTCTATTGGGTCTGCCTTGCAGTACCTTTCTGCCTAGTTTTATAAATGTATATGTCATTACATTTCCCGCAATGATGAGTAAGCGCAACCTGCAGCAACCAGTTTGCAACTAGAAGGTAAATATTTCTGAATAAAGAATTTTAAATACTGCTTTCAAGTGGAAGTGGCGATTTGTTATTTTTAATCAAAAACATTTTGATATTTCATTTCTAACAATTATCTTCATTTAATCTGTACTGTATTTTATTTAGCTACTAATTGTGTATATTGTTAGACTAATGGAGGCAAACTACGCAGGACAACAGCACAGCGAAGAAAAGGAAAACTTAAAACAAACCCTATACCAACCCATCTGGCCAGTACAGTACGGCAACAGCTCCTTTCCAAGGAGAGGCGTATGTCCAGCCAGTGGACTACTAAACACTGTTGATAGTAATGATGATTTAGCTACTCGCTGTATATTGATATATATTTATTCCCGAACAATTTTAGTGACGCGTCAAGTTGACCAACAAACCTGCCACATACTTGGTCAGTTTACCTTATTTTATTATTTCGTGCTCAGAACCGTACCTTAACCGTACATAAACGGAGTGACCCGCCGCGGTGTGGCTGGGATTATATCGAGCGATCGCCACGCGAATGCAATCGAGATCCCACCGAAGCGATAACGAACACGTAATAACGATAACGTATGGATTAAGGTCTGTTCATATTACTGAATTGCAGAAGGAAAAAACACCAATGAAACTTGTAAAAGTGCATTAAGATTGTAATAAACAATTTCTTTAATAAGATTTCCTATCCATTATAGTAACTTTCCTCCACACTTGATATTTTTAACCGACTTCAAACAAAAGGACAGGTATTTCTTTTGTTCATATTTTTTACACTGAACTCTATAATTTATGAAACGTTGTTTTGTTGTCGAATTGTTATTTTTTCATTTTATTAACCGTGCCGACCGTCTATACCTGTTTGGTCTCATTCAAATTTGAAGAAGAAAATACTTATTTAGATTTAATCCAGGCAACCCAAAGACAGTGCTAGAGGAGAGTAGTGGGAATATAGCAACAGTTTGGTTAAATCAATTATAACAAATAGACAATTTAATTACAGTCTCATCTTATCTAATAATTAACAATAAACTCTCTCCTCAATTCTTTTTCCAAAGGGACGTCCTTTGATGTTGCTATAAATATAACATCCTCACACTACCATCATTATACATATTTGACATCTGCATATTTGTATCCAAGAACATGAGTCACTTCGCGAGAGTAAAAGACAATCACAATTTAAACACACGCCACAGAGACAGACTATACCTACCACCATCAAGAATTAAAATGCTACACCAGAGCCCTTACTACATGGCTGTAAAAATATACAACAAATTACCTATCCACATAAAAAATGAAACGAAGACTACACTATTCATTAAAAAACTAAAAGCATTCTTAATTACAAAATGTTTCTATTCTGTTAAAGAATACATTGAGGAAAAAAACACTTAACAAACTACATTTCTTATTACACGGAAAACAGAAAGCATATACCTAAGTACAAATCATAAAAAAAAAAATCGGTCGTGATGCACGGAAATGCTAGGGACAGTAGGAAAATGTGTATATGTATTAGTGATGTAGAATGTCGGGTACCTTCGTATTTTTGCATGCTTTGTTCGATTGTTATACTGTACTATTGAGTCACTTAATTTGTATTGTTCAAAAAATTCTTGTACTTGTGTAACAATTTATTCTTCTGCGTTCTCTCTCAAATTTTTGCAATGCCTGGAAAAGGCTTCTAAGTTGGGACTACTACATATAATATTATAAGATCATTGATGTACACTTGGTTGGCAAATAAAGATTTGATTTGATTTGATTTGATTAGATTTGATAAATAAATATTGATCAAATTTTCAGTTTTAGTCATTTTATTATCTATGGGTGTTAAAAAGAATGGACTAATTTTCTTTTTGAATAAACCAGCCCTGGTTTACACCATTATCGCATCTGAAATGGGCCTTACCACGCCATATTGTGGCCTACTGACCTCTGTCAAAGAGTAGTATTCAAATAACGAAGGATAAATTGCCTACAAAATATTTATTCTCTACTAATAATAGTAAAATCTATTTTTTATGTTTAATCTATTTTTTAATTAAAAATTAATTATGGTGTGTACCATACACACCATAATTAAACATAAAAAAATGAAAAAATATACAGATGTACCAATTCCACATTGGACAAATTTAAATGTGTAAAATCCTGTAGTGATTAATAAAATTATCCTTACTACTATGCCCCTGGCATAGTAGTAAAGATACGATATCGAAGTACGATTCCCACCCAGGACAAATAATGTGTAATGAGTACGATCACTTCTTCTATGTTCAGGTGTATTTTACCTATAATATGTATTTAGAAATTTACGGATATAAATATTTATTTCTGGCAAAAATTCGGTTTAATTCAGTTCCGATCAATTCTCGTTCTCACAACTGTCATAAAAGGTATTTTCGTACTAAAGTATTTAATACCCAACGTTGACTGTAATGTGATTGAAATAATTGAAAATTGTATTGGTAATCTGCTAGTCTTACTACTACTACTACTATATTACTTTACTATTTGACTACAAAAATACCTTATTTGACAGTTGTGAGATCAAGAGTTGATCGCAACTGAATTGACAGAACTATTATTGCTAGAATTGGCCTTCTGATCGATTTACAGGCTCTGCCTGGTTTGGTATTAGACAGCCTTAGGGTATTAGAGGTGGGTAATAAGGATTGCATTGACAGTAATTTGAAATGAATGAACATCAAGTTTTTTTTTGTATTTTGTATGTAATTTGGAAGTTAATGTTTAATGTTGTGGATTTTACTAGATGTTATATAGTTTATAATTCTGTATTAGCTGATATAATTACTATTCCATTCTTATACATTATAACAATACGACTAACTCCTTGTATTAACTTATTTATGTATGACTCTTTTATATTACAATTTCGTTATTCAAAAGGAATGACTTTGGGTTGTTTTATTAAAATTATCTTTTCTTATACGGTCAGTTTTACAGATTATTTGTGTAAAGTAGATTCGTAAAATACTAAATAATTTTAAGTTTGGAAATATTTAATTTCATAGGAAATTTGACTAGGTTTTACAGAGTTTTTTTAATGTAGTTTAGTTTAGATTTCATCACTGGCAAGATGCACCGGTATTCATATTTATGTACCTAAATGGATACATGGAGTAAGTAGTTTATTTGTGAAATCTTCTTTTTTCACATTTATGTTCCCAATTTTTTTTGACTTCATGAATATACATCACAATACACACTTGTCATTGTCACTTTGGGTAGAAAACTCCTAAATGATTTGTAAAGTTAATAAGGTGCCACGTCTATGGAACCCAACTTCTTTGATTCGGTACTCCCGAAGCCGCAGGAACCGATTCACCCACGACTCGCCGCCGGCTTCCCCATGCTTTTGGAAACTCAGAATTTATCGTTAACACACATACGTTTTAGCTTGCGATGAAAGAAGCCGAACGCTCGAGGCAAATTATAAATTTTTCAAGCAATTATTATCCAACAAGAATTGATTGTGCCGGCTGACGGAGTAATTCGCTGTGGGCGGAAGAAACTTCGAAACCTTCCAAAACTTGCGGTATTTTAAGTTATTGAGTGTTCAATAGAAAGATTGCTCCTTGAGGGATATATTTTGAGGAATTTCGGCGTGTAAATTGCTGGTAATTGTTGGAAAATATGTGTGGCATGTATTATAAACTGGGGTATTATTTGTCAGACACGTGCACTAGTAACAAATTATTAGCCCATGTAAAAAATTTTTATAAAATAAGTAAAAGTATAGTATCTCTTGTGAAAAGCCTGTAAAGAAAGCTTCGTAAAGAATGAAAAAAGCTAACAAAACAAGGTATGGGCAGTAACACGCTGATAGACCTCTTCTCGAAAAAGTAGCCAGTATAAATTATTATAAATTATACACAATTGCTAACCACAGATACAATCATAATTATTTTAAAGTCACAGAGTACATAATGCTGTTTGATGTTGCCAGAATAATCGGTATTTTTTGGAAACGACGAAACACGAAAATTGTTATGGCGCTGCTGGCGTTTAAAGAGATGTCTATAAAATCTTTTATTGCTGAGTTTGACAGGGGTTGGTAGTAGGATCTGGAAGCGGCTGACATGTTTGTGGTATCCTAACTGTTCATTTTTTCTATTATAAACAGAGACGGATTTGGATAAAAATTTGGTAGGTATACAAACAGTTCTAGAATGAATACAAAAGATAGAGTACTCCACCCCGTGGGTTTTATTTTATGTCGTAAGCGAAACCCACACAGTCGGAGACGCAGACAATATCTAGTAATGTTATAAATGAGAATGTAAATGTTTTATGTGCTTATTACGCTTTCGCCTTGTGTAGTAAATGAAGTAAATTATTCATATTATTATTTTTATTAATTTAAATTAATTTTAATATTATTCATTAATACAAGTAAATCTACGCGCGAAAAATAGTGTTAGTAGTAGTCAAAGTAATGACAACGGACGCAGAAACGTGAATTGTAATAACTAATTACGTAAGTGAAACTGATTCATAAAAGATACAAAACAAGAAAATTAGGTAGTAAGGGTGTTTGTAACAGTTAAAATATTACACCGAAACAAATCAGCATTAAATTTACCTTTTGTTTAAAAAACACAAATAAACTGTATAATCACAATTTCACAGTGCTGCGGATTAGCAATTAATTTATTTGCAGTTAACAAACAATAACTTACAATTATCTCGTAAAGAAAGTTTAACTTTCACTTTTGAGTCAACACACGCCCACCGCCCATCCTCCGCAACCTCGTAAGTAATGCCCTTACTTAGAAAAAGTAATTGTTTTGAAAAGTATCTTGTCTAAATCTTCATCTAATAATGTTAAGTATATTATGAGCAGGGTACCATACAATTTAGCTCACCAAGACTATACGTGAATGTGTTTTGTACTCTCTATCATCATTAAATATTTAAAATTTGAAGCATACAAATTTTGGGATATTGGCTTTATTGTATTCTTTAGGCTAGTCAATTCAAATTTCTAAATTCCAAGAAAAAGTTAAGCAAAACTTCATCATGATACAAAGTCATAATTTGAATCTTGATACACATTTGAAGAAAAAAATTAAAAAATAAATAACAGAAATAAAACACATTATATAAATAACAAACGAATATGTTTTTGTTCTGAATTATTTATTGCGAGTACACTAATATAACGTAGTGTTCTGTCTGTCTACCTCTAGGAAGGAACTGCCTGGGTTCCTGCCGAACTTGACTACCTGCCCATATTGACACATAGTTTCGCAGTCGTGAAAAGTTAAAGAGTAAAGTAAGAGACAGAAGAATTTATTCGTATATGCCGTATAATAAAATTGAAGTGTGTTTGTAATGACAAAATAATAGCCTTTTTTCATGCTCACACAGTTATTTGCAGGATGCCTAAAAACCAGTTTAAATATTTTTTTCTATCTGTCTGTCTGTCTGTCTGAGTGTTTGTTTCGGGTAATCTTTAAAACGGCTGGACAAATTTTGATAATTTTTTACTAACAGATAGCTGTCTTTATAAGGAGCAACTTAGACATTTTTTTCTTTCAGAAAACCCTACAATTTCCCGCTCCGCTTTAGCGGGTTCCGGGACCGGGAATCGAATTCGGCTTTTCGGAAAAGGCGCTTTTCAGATTCCACGAGAACGAAGTCGCGGACACCGGCTAGTCTAAAATATAACGCAATTAAACGCCTGCTACTCTCCGTACACTTCATGTTATTCCAAAAAGGAAAGCTGTCGTGTAAACTACATATTTCATACATTTTACACTCATGTTTGCAGTGTTAAGTGACTTGCGACATTACCTGTCAATGCAGCTCCATCTATGTATGACTAGCTTCAAGTGACACACGGGCGAAATATGTCAAGAACAACAATGAAAAATGAAAAACAATTTCATTACTGGATACATCGATATTTTTGTTACTACTATGTGTGTCCTTGTATTATATTGAAAAGAAAGGACATTGAAAGTTAATGGAAATCGTAACGTATCTGTAATCTATAAGCAATATAATATTTAAAAGTATTTAGATGCAATGCATTATTTCTTTAAGGAAAATATTCAACATTTTCACCAAGTGAACCGCGGTAAACCTGCAGCTGTTAAATTTAAAATATTGGTATCTTCTAAACAATTACAGTGACTTATCAATGCCAGTACTCGCACAAACTATGTAATACTATACCATATAACGTTTATGGTTAACTACATCGTGCGTTCAAACCTTTGCATATATCAACTTAGGATTTGTCATGTGAAGATATATTTATGTAAATAAAACATAGCTGTAAAAATTCACAAAAGTTTAGAAAATAGCTATGATCTTCGAATGGCTTAACAGTTTTACGTGCATATAGTTGTAAACTACGATCTTTCTAAAAAAATATAATAATTAATCAAAATCGATCTACCGATCTTTTTATTGAAAATGATGCTATAAACAGAGATGCTATACACAGACAAACAGACACATATAACATAATATGAATTAACGTAAACAAATCGCGACTCTTTCCATTCAATATATTGTAAACAAGTTATTAAAAATCTTATCGGACTTATGCAGCAATAAGCTCGCAATAATATTGAACATTGTGTCACGCACGTGTCAAGTGTTCAAACGAGTAAATTCAATAATCTTTGCGTGTTTGTTGAACAGTTATCATATTCGTGTGTTGATTGTATCGTCTAACGGGCATATATCATTCTTTTTATGTGATGCCTTGGCAACTGGACTTGGTGAGCATCTGTGCATATAGCCAATATAGTTGGTAGCGAAGAAATAAAAGTTATTACCAACTCATAAGATGGTTGGACTTAAGTTTCTGGACGAGTTGGAGGGGCTTTATTTTATTTCTTCTTTCTTGATTGAAGTACACACCCAGAAATAACTTGGTCAACATCTTCCAAGTACAGACTTGGAAGATGTTGATCTAAAGTTTTGAGTAACCATTGATACAATTCAATCTGCAATTTTCCTCTCCTATGCAAATATTATAAAAATATATTTTCTGGATATTAGCAGTTAGTGTCTTGCAGATTTGAGAGATATAAGCCATCAGACCCATTGAAACATACAGTTTATTACATAATATAAAATACAACAAAAATATGTAAATCCACTATACACAGTGCCATGATTGGTACACTCCTAACATAGGTGCTGTAACTGTAACTTACTTTTGAGTAATAGATTTGTATGTACGTACTTCATTGATAATAATAAACCTCATAATAAGCTTCTTTAAAGACGGAACAGAAGTTGACATAAACGAAAGTGAATTGTGATTCAATTTTCTCTCTTTCTAACTCATACGACGTGTAAAGGATGACGAGGTAGCCATAGGATAATGAACTCTATTCGGCAAACGTTTTCGATTAGCATTATTAATTAAAGGTTTACGTATGCACACCGTGTACACACGTCTCGGCGGGTACGACGCCAATTTAAATAAAAAAGCAAACTTGAAAATATTTATACAGCTCTTTATAAAACTATGATGGTAAACACGAATACTTCTCACCTAAAAGGCAGTGGACTGTACTGCAGCATATCGAGGTCTACGTATGTGTGACTTACTGGAATAGAATTTCAAGATTTACTAGTTTTTTCTTAGCTATTGAGTTGTATGAAAATAATGAAGAAATAAAGTGATTAGTAAAAGTTTTTATATTAGGGTATATCTACCCTAATATAAAAACTTAGGATGATATACTAGGAGGTCATGTCTAGTTATTGTCAAATCAATTACTTGTAATGTAGATTGGCAAGTTTTTAAAATGAAAATAGAGGTACTTCAAGAAGTTATCATATAATGGTCGAGGTGAAATAATTTATGGCATACTTTATTATGGCATACTATATTATTTATGGCATTTATGGCATAGTTTATACATAGGAACCCCCTATTTTATTCCAGTGACGTATTTCACTGTGAAACTCTTACTTAAAAACATACTACTTTTTCTAGAAGACTCCTCAGTGTAAGCCAAGCGAAAAGCGCGACTAGAAGTGCTACAGGACCTTCTAAACGTTTGAAACACAGATTCTGCACAGCGCCGAGTAATTTTTTCCATTTACATATTTCACAGAAGTTTTAATGAGAAATTTCATACATTATAATTCTGAAAAATAAATCGTTTTAAAGCGTTGTTACGCTTAATGCGCACTAAAAAATAAGTATAAGGTTATTACCATTTTCAAATGTACTTGTCTATGTTTTCTAAGTAAAATTACTACCAGTCATATCAAGTCATAAAGCACAACGTGCAGGTGTATTAACATTCTGCGCACGTGCTCAACGTCGTTACACCCTTCCCCCTCCCGTAGACATGCCGCACTCACGCGCAACGCGCGGCAGTTAAACACTAAGTCACACATAAAGATATGCTAAAACATATATAATTTCAAGGAAATTAATCCTATTATAGATATGTTATACAAACTCTTCACGTGTCTTTTGAAGGCCATCATGAAAACTTTGGATTGGGAGGACAAAGGCATTAACATCAATGGCCGCAAAATGTCACATTTGCGTTTTGCCGAGTACTCCAAGTCATGTTATTGCTCCCTGACGCTTCATTCAGTGTCGGCCTCAGGATGAACTTATCGAAGACCAAGGTAATGACAAATCACCCGGCCCACATACCGAACATCGATGTCAATAACCACCATAGAGACATTAGATGAATATGGTTACATTGTTCATCGTCGATCCTTTTGCCGGGGCTCCCAGTAGGGGGAAATTGCTAGGCGTATTCAACTGGAGTGGACTGCTTTTGGAAAATTGGAAGACGTCTTCAAGTTCAAAATCCCGCAATGTCTGGCAATCAAGACATTCAATCAATGTGTTCTGCCTATTCTCACTTATGAATCTGAAACATGGCCTCCCACAAACAAGCACATGAATGCCATAAGGGTTGCTTAAAGAGCCATGGAGCGGGCCGTGCTCGTGGTATCCACCTCGTGGACTGTATACCAAACATCGGAATTCGACGTCGCACCAAAGTCGAAAATGTATACGTATTGCGAGGCCAGACGGGACGGCGACAGATAGACGAAGGTAGTTACCGAATGGTGGCTGAGATATATGAGACAGCTTCTAGCCCGATAGTCAGACAAGATTGTGAAGGTGGTAGGAGAGCAATGGATCCGGCTGGCACAAAGCCGCCAGGAGTGGCGTGATAAAGAAGAGGCCTTTACCCAGCAGTGGGTGCAGCAGGCTGCTTAGATAGATAGTGTAAGACGGTAAGTTGTCTATAAAAGATAAACCCCATAGCCAACCATAGCTTACTGTGTCTTGGTTTCGGACATCTGACACACAACGCCATCTAGTTTCAAACTAAGCAGCTCTTATACTATGAAAGCTAAATCGACTGATAGAATACTTACATATTTGAAAACACCCAAACTCCGAAAAAAATATTTACAGATCATACAAACATTTGGCCCGACCTGGGCATCGAAACTTACATAACTTACTTACTTTTTTTATATTTTCTTTATTTTTTTAGATGGTAAAAGTGTGTTTTCTTTTCTTGCAGTCACTACAGGTTAATACATTTTTTAATTAAAATTTATTTAGCCATAATTGGCCAGTGCCATAAAGTATAATAAAGAATAAAATATACTTAAGAGAATCAGTTGTTACTGATGAGGAATAGTTTGGGCCACGACAAGCTAAGCTTCTTTCTACGTGTTGGCTAGAAATTGAGAACATTATAGAACTAGGATCATTTAAAGCAATACCTAAGCAATATGTTTATATTTTATGAGTTTAACATCTAAAGCCTTTGGTTTCGTTTTAAAAACCGTTGGCGCCTTCTTTCTCTGTATAGATCCTTCAAGTGTAAATTCTTTTCATAAGTGCCATGAAAAGATCTTATCCCGAAAATTTGACGTCCACTACTATGCTATCCTCTTATATCAGTAGCACCGCATAGCCACTGTAGCAGCACCTTAACATAGATAAATTAAATTTGTATGGTAGCAAACCGACATTGGAATTCCCAAATAATACAAGTACTTTTTAAGTCCTGTTCAACCGTGTAATAAAATAAACCTGTGCTCGCAGAGTTTTCCCAACGCTGGGCCTATTTCAACAAAAACAGTTCTAAGTATTTCTAAGAAAAAAGTAATGAAAAAATTTAATGTTTTTTCCTGTAACTTTTGAAAGGATATTATTTCAAGGTTTTAAACTGATCTATAAGAGATAAGTTAATAACCAAATAAGTTAATGCGTCCAAAAATTGTAATCATAATCTTTAATTGCAATGAAAAATTAAATAGATATATAATTGACTTATAAAAGACATCAACGCGAGATCAGTTTATTTACCACCCACGCAACTTAATTTGCGACTCTTAAATAACAGGAATTTTTGACCGTTTTTTGAAACATTTTTCATTGATGCTCGACTGTTGTTCAGGGTAGCGTGATGTTATATAACCTAAAGCCTTCCTCTATAAATGGGGTATCACATACTCAAATAACCGTTCAATTCAAAACAGTAGTTCCTGAGATTAGCGCGTTCAACCAATCAAACAAACTCAGCTTCAACTTTATAATATTAGTATAGATTTTCAGATATTTCAATGATTAGATTAATATTTATCAAAACTATTAAACGAACATTTTTCAATTAAAGGAATTACAGTTCTGACATTATTAAAACTATCGAATAAAACAAATTAAATGTTTATCTACTACCATGTGTATATAAAAGATTACACCGCTGCACCGGGTAGAAATAAGAGTTTCTGTAGAAACATCACGGGCTCATTGCTACGTCAATACTCCACGTCATACGACAAATTACAATGTCACCTCAGCTTTTGATCAATTTTGTGTGTCGATGATCAATTTTAGGTATAGTAAGTTTAATAGTTCCTTTTTTATTCTTTCCTTTACATCGTTTTATTAAATAAAAATCAGTTTGTTTCTCTGCCTCTCTTTCACGCTTCATTATACACTGTTTAAAAAAAACACCATCTATAGTCAATAGGCCACAATGTAAAAATAATAATAACATGACACATCTCACAGTCTAATACTAGATTAAGCAGAGCCTGTACTATTTTAACCAGACTGCTGATTAACATACTTACGTATTTCTAAATACATACATATTATTTGTCCTGAGTAGAAATCGAACCTACGACCTCTGGCTTAGCAGTCAGGGCAATAACCACTAAGAGAACATGACCCAAGTGTGAGTTTCTTTCTCATCTACTCTCTAATTGGTCAGAACTGAAATCTGCACCGATTGCAACGCCGAACACTAGACCCTCTGAGCCAAGTAAACGCTAGCTCTGACCTACATATCTCACCATTTATTTCAATTCAAACATACAATCAAAACAGTAGAACAATATGCAATCTGTTCATAATTACAAAACGATTAAAATGGCTACCAATATTGGTATATTATATAAATCATCATCATCATCATCAACAGCCTTTACTAGTCCACTGCTGGACATAGGCCTCTCCTTAGAAAGGAGGGTTTGGCCTACTATACCACGCTGGCCAGACGGGTTGGTATAGGGTTTGTTTCAAGTTTTCCTTCTCTTTGCAGTGGTGTTGTCCTGCGTAGTTTGCTTCCTTAGTCGCCTCTTACGACACCCACGGGATGAATAGGGGTGGTGACACTCTGTATTCTTAATCCGTCACCACACGGAATTATATAAATACAGTACCTAAACCTCCTTTCTAAGGAGAGGCCTATGTCCAGCAGTGGACTATTAAAGGCTGTTGATGTGATGTGTGATGTGAGTATATTATATAAATATGTATCATTACGATTTGATCAGTATTATTATTTTAAACTATGATTTTAAGTAACTAGAGCAGTTATGTAACAGCAAAACACAGATAATAATATCTATTCCAAATGTCATTGATTTTTTTATAAGTTAGAAAGTGAATGTGACAGGCTATCTAAATGAGTCGTATTTCTCTACAGCGGAGATTGATGGACTTGATATTTAAATTAATAAATTTCGTTAAATCGAGAAACAGCATATTTTATAAGCTAATGGTATAAAACCAAAAAGCACGAAATTATCTACCGTTTTTCTTTTTATACTGAAAGTATTTAAAACTTTTTGAAAAAAATTCTTTCTCTCATTCTTCTTATTTTTTGTGTTGACGGGGTGGAAAATCCCTTCGGATATCCTGCTCCTAGGGGACTCAGGATCCAGAAGTATGTGGTGATTCCACTAAAAACCACCCCGGACGGCCGGCCTCAGGTGCCCTACTCTGGGAGGACCTGGACCATGTTATTTCAGGTCCTCCCTGAATTGACACCATGCCTAATCAGGCCAGATTCATAAATTGATATTTTCTAAACATTTTTAACATAAATTATAATAGTTCATTTTATTGTATTTTGGTCTTGTTTATATCATCGGCAGTTATTACTTTTGCAAATTTTGTGAAAACTTTAAAAGATTCAATTATGAGTGTATTTATAGATAGACAGATTGATAGGTACAGGTTAAACTAATATAAAGTGTATTATAAAGTCAGTAAATAATAATTGACTTTCAGATGGGAACAGTGCATAACCATTCCTCGAATTTCATTGGTAACTATGTGTATGTATATCTACTACAAAACAACAAATACTAAAGTACCTTCAAAAGTTTGAATATAATAAAAAACCCGAACAATTCATGAATGTAATTAGTGTTTGTATAGCTAAGCCGAGATAAGCAAAGCAACTGATTCGTGCGGTAGTCTTGGTAGCCTCAATGATTAATGGTGATAGATTCGACATGTATTCAACAGAAGTGAATATGGGTTTAGAGTCATCATCTATTGTATATCGGTTCGATCGACCGAACAATATGAACGAACTAAATTTGTGTTATATCAAATTTGATAGAATGTTACTATGTTGGATATTTTTTGGAAATTTCACTAAAGGGTGCACAAGGCTAATAGATAATTCCAAATAAGCTGGACACCGCATTCAGAACCGGTTGTTGTGGCTTACATTAGGGGAGACCTATGTCTAGCAGAGGACGTCTTACGGCTTTTCATTTTCCTCTTTTTTGTTTTAAAAGACAACAACAACAAGGAATATATCCTGTGTTGCGGGGAACTTTACAAACATACATGAAACGGGCACAAAGAACACCCAGACTCAGAACAACAATTTGTGGATCACTCAAAGTGTCGTCCAATATGGGAATTGGACCCACAATACTCAGCGTAGTAGTAAGCGCTAGTAACCACTACGCTATCCGTGCAGAAGGCTGAGGTGATAATGATGATGATGAACACCAGATTGTCACCCGTTTCGTAATCTTTACTCCGCCTCCACAAGTTGCACCGTTCTTTACAGAGACCATGACTCTCTTTAATGGAAGTTGAGGAAGTTAGATATATAAGGCTGACTGTTTCTCTGTCAACTCTGAAGGGAAAGGGTATGTTGTTATGTATAAAGTTAAAAATATTGGAAGAGCATTATTTTTTTTATTTTAAATATTTCTACAAACAAATGAACAAACTCGATCCTTATTTCACTGTGTAAAATATCAATTTATAAAAGTAGGTATACTGTAGAGAAAATAATTTTAAGAGTTGTCTATTGTGAGAGTAAAATAACAAAATATACAAACGCCTTATACTTTATATTTATAATAAGTTAAGGTCGTCAGATCGCAAGCTAGTAAAAATCTATACGATGATACAAGACTACTGAAAAACATACTTATATACACCAAAACACAGATTAAATGAATATTCTTATTGCACATTATTTTGTCTTACTTGAGAATTGAAACCACATAACCATGACCGTTAATCAGTGCAATATAAGTCAAACATTTTTCTTGAATATACCTAATCCATTATTTTTCTATACCAATAACCAAAACTATATAGGTAAGTATTAACTAGAACGGAACTCTTATTATTGTCAAATAATAGAATATAATGTTTTTACAATACAATGCTCTTTGGCAGTAAATTAAATATTCCCAAAAAACTTACAAAACTAATTGCTGTGCATTAAAAAATAAAATGCATTGCAATTAAAGTTTAACGGATTTCTTAGACAATACAATATTGATTAATTCAATGGTTTTATTTTTAATCTTAGGTCATTCAACTTAAATATTTTCTATATTAAGCTTTAGATTCCTTTCGGTTTTGTACTAAAGTTCTGACGTAATTATATTCCCTTTCGAAACGCCCAATTGGTGTATACTACCCGCCATACTTCAATTTAGTTATTTAAATACATTAAGTCATTTAGTAAGTAAAAATAAATGATATGAAGAACATTGAGTATTTTAAAAATTCACTGTAAAGTGCTAATTCTTATATTATGTAAACACATATATGAACATTACGATAAGAGTTGATACATTTCATTTTCATTGCTTAATAAAAAAATAATGTAAATTAAATACCAAATTAATCGCTTACTGTCAGATCTCACGAGCTTATTTGTAATATTTGTGGTACAAAATATTTATTTTCATCGCCTAGACTTTTTTAGGAAATTGTAATACGATGCTTTTATATATGTATATTTAATCGCATTGAACTTCTATTTAAGATATAAATAACAAGTTTCTTATTAACTTAGGTTATTTACGATATACCTGGGGCTAAACAATCTGGTAGTTAATACCTAACCATTTAAGATGCTGACATTATGGTGTATTTATCATCCTATAGACGTCTTTAAAAGTCCTACACATTTTAAAAGTTATTTTTAAAATATTGTGATTAATGTGGATAGTATTTAAGGTATGTACTTTTGATTTATTTTTTATGGAATTGGTGGCAGGCAAGCAGACGGCTCCCCTGAAGAAATTGACTACCGCCGCCAATGAACGCCGGTTCAGTTACCAGTAACATTGTTTGAAATTGTGTTTTCTGTTTATAAATAATATATGAGGTACTTCGAGCTTAAAAGAACAGCCCGTACAAGCATCATCGTAAAAGCAGCATCATGTTCAAATTTATGGTTGTTATTATGTTTCTCGTCTATTGGCTAGTGATCCTGACTGTTTAGATACAGGTCGTGGGTTTGATACCATCCTGGATGAATAACTGTATAATAAGTAGGATAATGGCACGCACAGACTGTCTAGTTTGGAATAAAGATCATGTGTTAGATGCGTGAACTTATAATTATTGTTATCTAGATATTAAGTTAGAGACCGTCCTTATGGACACTGCGCCATACTCGAATTTACATTTTCGAAACATAATATTGATAATTAATTTTGTATAGTATAAGTCTTTTTCTATTACTCTTCCGCCTCATAGGTATTGTAAATGAATGAATGCTCTAATCTCAGGCCCTAAACTACTGGTTTCAATAAAAAAACCTTTAAGCTCTGAATAGCCCATATATCGAGGAAGGCCACATGCTATACAACATCACACTATGACCAATAAGAGTAAGTGAAAGAGAAAATAATTCCTTTTTTGTGATGCAAGTAAGTTGTACGGGTCAGCTGTTGTCAATATATGTATTATATACCTTTATATTCTTCGTAGATTCACATTAATAATGCAATAGGTGGAACTAAAATCACTTGGAAGATGACAATTTTTGGCACAAGGTGCTGGCACGGTGCACTCGTAGTTCAATTTACGTGTGATATCTGATATCTACGAACTCTGCGTTCGAATACTTGGATTAAAATACAACCTATTATAATTTGTGCTTCTTACTATTTTTATACGGAATAGAGGTGCAAACGAATAGACTGCTCACCTGATGGTAAGTGCAAATCAGGAGCTTCCGTTACGTTCCCGCCGTTTGAGTTAGCAACGCCACTAATAAAACAATAATAATTGTTTAATTGGTGGCGTTGCTCCCACAGAAAATTACGAGACGTTTCGGGCTGTTTTTTTTTTGTGACAACTCCCGCATTAGGAATATATTCTGTGTTGCGGTGGACTTTTACAAGCATACATAAAACGGATACAAAGAACACCCAGACTCAGAACAACATTTTGTAGATCACACAAAGTGTCGTCCTATGTGGGGATCGAAACTAAAACACTCAGCATAGTAGCAAGCGACGTGGCGACCGCTTAAACCACGCTATACGTGCAGGCAATGTCTAAATGGACTGTTAAAAAAATATATATGGCTTAAACCGCCTAGGTAGATAAGTAACTGCTTGTCCGACCACCTCATCAAGTTTGTCTACACAAGGTGCGGCTGCCTTTTGATCTACGTACGTAGTCGTTAAGCCGGCGGTTATGGTGAATTAGACCAGACCTACCGGGACTTACTCATCTGGCTGAGTAAACTGTACTTAAGCAATATATGCACGACCGCATTAAGCTGATTAAAATGTAAATAAGGATGAAATGTGCCGTTTGTAATTAAATATCAGGATAAATGTTTAATCACTTGAATATTTAGAAATATCCCGTATTACTTACATACTATTTAATTGTATGATGTTTTGACCAATTTGCACTGATCGTAGTCACAGACGTGGTATAAATGATCGTTATAATATTATAAAAATATTGATTGCAATCAAAATAAATATGTAATACCCCATTAAATATTATTTATAAAATTAAAAAGAACTAGTAAATAATATTAATGGAGGTTAAACGTTTAAGGCATTAGCTTTAGATCGTCGACATCGACAAAAAGACGCGTATTCATTAATACGAATATTTCTAAAATCTAAAAAGAAAGTCTCCGCTTGCAAAAACGAAGTTTTTTACTTTACCCCGAAGTCCTTACCTTACAACCGCAGAAAATCTTGCTCACATTTACCAAAAGCCAAGAATTAGATAAGTAAAACACGTGCAGAAGTGGACGTTTAGATAAAGTACCTTAAGAGAGAGAGACATCATGTATAATATGATTACATAGCTAAAACGCAACTCTGAACAGTAGAATATATTAAATAATAATTTTGTCTCAAGAATTTTGATTTCGCCGTGCACTAAATTTACGCATCACATCAACAGCCTTTAATAGTCCACTGCTTTATATAAGCCGCTCCGAGATTATGGCCTACTACACCACGGTGGCCAGTCGTCTGTTGCCCTGCATAGTTTACTCCCTTAGTCGGCTCTTACGACACCCGCTGATCTTATGATCCGCAACCACATGGATGAAAGTTTAGGTAGTCAAATTATTTTGTAAAAACCGTCAATGTACCTCCCATGACCCTTTGCGGTACGACTTTACGGAGAGCTTCAAATATCTTGGCCACATGGTAACCCCTGACCTCTGGGACGGCTCTGAAAATGAGCGAGAACGGAGGGCGTTGTCATTAAGAGCAGGCCCGCCCCAACATGCTGGCCCGCAGGTTCGCTCGTTGCTCACTTAATGTGAAAACCACACTATTCCGTGCATATTGTATTACTTTCTACACCTGCAGCATGTGGGTTAGATTCACTCAAAAATCGTACAACGTCCTCAAAGGACAATATAACAATGTGTTCAGGATGCTGGTGGGGCTGCCTCGATTCTGTAGCGCATGTTTGCGGACGCACACGTAGACTGCTGAGCTGAAAGAGGTGTGCATCCCTGGTGCGCAGGGTTCGGGCCAGCACTAACAGCATCCTACGCATGAAATCGAGTAGGCTGGATTCTACGTATGTGAGTCGATGTTGTACTATGTCATTGTGCACCTTTACATGGATTGGGGAATATTGGTAATGGTTTTCTTGTGAGTCCTGATTGCTTGATTGAATAAATGGATTATATTATATTATACAAGGCCAACGGGGTGGCCTAAGCCAGGGTGCTCATGGCAATAATAAAAGATCTGGTCGCTGCCGGTGTTGAGTGGTTGCATTCTTTTTCTTTTTTCTTCATTAATAAATCACAGATATCGTAGACAGATCGATCTATCAAAACACAAGTACTGAATATAGCACGAAAGAGAGTTCAAATAAATAATTAATATTAATAAATATTATGTTTCACTTGAAGGATAATCTAGAATGCATTTAATTGCGAAGTCATAAGTGTTGTTATTGTAATGCCCTCGAAGAGTGAACGTTGTATAGAAACTTCATTATCAGTGTTTTATATTGTCTCTTTCTTTTACGAAACTTAGAAACAAGGACAAAAAACAAAATGTGTAATGTACACTTTATGTATGTATATGTTATGTGTATTGTGTATATAAGAGGACACTAACGTTAAGTAAAAACGAGAAAACGATACAAAATGTCTTTCGAATGATAGTTGGATTGACATTGATACTGTCAATCTATTTATAACTGTCGACATTTGTGTAGATTCCAATGGACCAATGTGCAAGCAATAACTATTCCTATCGTTATAACTATCTAATAGGATTTTACTGTATGTTTTATATAGTGATAATCACTAAATCTATAACTTCACTAGAAATCGCACCAATAATAGAGATAATATAATTTATATCTCTTGTCACCTAAGTTTAACGACTACATTTCACTTTCTCAATTGATAGATTGTTGCTGACGTCCAAGAGATTAAATTATATATTGTCACCTATTCAATACCAGACAGTCAATATCATATAGTAATAATAGGGGAAGCTTCTGATAATAAAAAAAAGATAAGAAGAAAAGAGTTTGCATAAAAATTAAATAATGTGTTGTTTTCTACAAATCTCCATACAACTACCAAGACGGCAAAAATAAATAATAGGATTTGTCAAAAAGATTTCAATTTGATCAAGAAGATCATGTTTACTAACCTTTTGTGTTGCACGTGTACCTACCTAATAATAAAATAACCCATTTATTTAAAAAGTGAAATTACAACTCAGTTTTAAACAATTCAATGTCCAAAAAATTATCATCTAAAATTTGCATATTAATGTAGTTAGTTTTTCTGCTAGTTTTGAGTTCTTCAATAATCGTACATCTGTGTCCTAACTTATTCGGTAATATATTTTATCGCGTTGTGCGGTATCAATAATTTCTTTCTGTCTTCGGGCCGGTGCCAAATAAATTTATGCTAATTTGTATGTAAATTAAAAGTTTCCAGTAGCCTTGGTTTGTTGCAACGAATTTTTAGTTTTTTAAAGTAAATTATAAAAATCTCCTCTTTTTTATTAAAATTTAGACCATCTCTCTGTACCAGCAATCATTATACCTACATAGTATTTTGGAACTATTTTACCTGATGTTTTACACATAAAAATTACAAGGTTAAAAAAACTAAAATTATAACAATGTAATCATTTTTTAATGTATGATAAAATTATTATTATTAAAAAGATATTTTAAGTAGGTATTTGCAAAACAGATTAAAGCTATGGTTTGTTTGCTTGGAAATATTTTATCGGAAAAATTATAATGAAATCCAAAGGTTGTGGGCTCGAATCACTTCCATTTATCAGCGAAGTCTACTCAACCACCCCAACCGTTATACTCAACTATAATCCAAGAAATTAACTTAGTCTTAAACATGAACGTCTCCATTGGTTTAAGGGCGGTTGCTGTGGCAGAAGTAAAAGCAGGCCCGAAACGGTAGCACGACGTGATCCGCCTTCTCCTCCTCCTCCGACAACTGACAGTTGGGTCGGCTACGGCCGAGTCTGGGGTCGGGGCCTCATGGATTTACTACCTAGGGTATATAAACTTTTGCATTACACAAAAGTTAGTGACACTTTGTGGGTTTCAAATGTCCATAAATAAGTACCTATATATACTAACTTCAATCATACCAAGCAACTGTCTGTTATCTCTGAGGTATAAAAAAGGTGATTTATTATTGATATGAAGCTACCATTAATAAAAATATTTATATAAGTTGAAGTTTACAAGAATATTAAAGATATAGTATCGTTATTAACGGCGCGAGAATAATAAAAACATTAGTCAACGCATCTAATTATTGGCTTCTGTGAGGAATATATTATTAAGTTAGATGTTGATTGGATTAAGAAAATACAGCAACAAGCCATAATAAAAACTTTTAAACTTATGGTACAACAGTGTTCTTCCTCAAGTTAGATCAGATGAATACAGTTCGACCGACTTCCAATCTACTGAAGACATATACAAACACAGTCAACTATCACGGGTTTGTCGGAGATCTGGAATTGACTGACCTGTTGATCTAGTAGTTTGTAATCCTGACAGCCTAGACGGAAGTCGTGGGTTCAATTTCCACTTATGTATAATTATTTTGTGATAAGCACGATCATTGTCTCCGTTTCTTAGTGTCTTTTTATACAACGTTTTATATAACGTGTAAGTATTTGGTAATATATAACTATATTTTTCAGCAGTTTGGTTAGTTCTAGCAGTGCCTAATTTGAGAGCAGATAGCCGTGTGTCAAGAAATATTCTAAATTAAGGCACAGGTCAACCTTACTCTACTTTTATGTATTACCAACTTCGAGTAACACTATTAATATAAAAAGGGGTTCGTGGGTAAGGGTTTCTTCTTACCAACAGACATGTTGTATACTAGTTTGCCGAAAAAACAATGCAATTCTCTGTGCATATTCTACATATATGCAAATTCTAAGTCTCTAATCTCTTTCGATTATTCATAGTTTCATCATCGCTTATAGTTACTGATCTTCTCTTTAGGGTCGTAGCGTGATACTAAATAGTCTTGATTGTTTCTAATCTAACGGATGCAGAAGTTAGGTTAATTATAACAACAGTAAGAAAGAATGTAAAAAGATCAATTAACCACCTCCTGGCTTCATCAGACCCTCCTTACCAAGCCTGTTGGACTCGTCGAAGTAAATTAAACTCGAAGGGCTTACTAGTAACTACTGTCGAGTTCTTTTATCTGGCTAACTAAGTGCACCAATCAAAAAACAAAAATGTTTAATTTTAAGACACCTTATTTTTATTACATACTAGCTTTTGCTCCTGGCTCCGTCCGCGTATACGTCGGTAATCGCTGTAAAAAGTAGCCTATGTTACTCGATGATAATGTAGCTTTCCATGGGTGAAAAATATTAAAATCGGTTTGGTGGTTTAGCCGTGAATGCGTAACAAACAAACAAACTCACTTTTATTTTAATAATATAAGTATGGATAGACGTAACTTAAAGTTTACCTACAAGATTTGTTTTCGTACCTACCTAGTTACTCAATTGCAAGTGCAGCTAATAATGCCTAACGAAATTCTGTTAAAAACGAAAATCTTTCTTAGTTCCATACATTAAACTCAATTATATAAATATTTAAAAAAAACTAATATATATAATTAATAAAATATAAATATTTTGTTAATTTAGTTAACTATGTATTGCACATAACCTACACTGTTCGATATTTAGTCATTTCAATGTCAGTTTTAACGTACTTTATCACTGTAGATATTAGCACAGACATCATCATAAGCGATGTATTCTTATTCAATTTAATCAATGCCAGAATAAATGTAGAGAAACTATTTGATTATCAAGTTATATTTGTTTTTCTAGCGACAACGCAAAAAACTAAGATAATGCCTTAGACAACATTAAAATGATTGACCTAGCCTTTCATGGCTATAACAGTAATTATCCAGCAATTACCTCAATACTCTCAAATAATATTGTCCTTAAATATAAACATCCAGTTAAAGTTTGAAGATATCAAGTTTTTGTTCTAAAAATGCTAAAACAAAACTGAATTGTATAAGTGTTTTGAATAGCATTCGTGACGGCACTATAACAATAAAGCACACCCAATTAAAACTACCTAAAACACTCACCGAAAATAATCCAAAAATATAGGCAAAATGATGAAACGAATTATCCAAAATAACTGATAAAACACACACTGTCACTCACACAAATATATATCCCAAAAATGTGTATACACACAAACAAACACTGAAAAGAAAATTTTCAAAATTACGCTCACGTGATTGGTCAGTAAAGGCAACGCGCGGCCGGCTCCTTTGCAAGTTCGTTAGAGACTGGCGCACACACTGCGCCCGCGCACCTGTCCGAGACTAAAAAACAATGGCAAACAATAAACATAGTAGCGTTGAGGCTTTACGTTCTATACAACCTTATAGAGTGCATAGTTTAATAACAATATTGAGTAGGTCATCGCTCATAGGAGGTAAAAACACATCATTTTCATTTCATCTCTATGGCGAGTCTTTATACTCTAATAAAGATAACTAATAGTGATTAAAATTATAATTTGTATAACACGATTTTAATAAATTAGGTAACGGTTCTTTGTAATGCAGCTGCTTGACTCTCATTATCATAGTGAAGTGTATACTTTAAGCTATTTATTATTGATTATGTTGTCGATCGATTTCTTTATATAAAATTTATCTACAGATTTATTGATAAATTTGGACCCAATATTAAAAGCGAAATTTAAAAAATAAATGAATTTAAAAGCCAAAACAGAAATATATTAAATGCTATTGGGTTTTTTGTATGTTTTAAAATGATATTAATATAATACAAATTTACGATATTTGATATATTTTTATGACTAATCTGTAAAACATTTTGCATGCACGTGTATTGTAATGCAACAATGTAATATGGTAATATGGTGTAATATGGTAATAAAGAACAATAATAATAACAATTAAAAAGTTGAAGAAATGTATGACAAGCGTACGAAATACGCCAGAGATGTCAGTTAACTAGAAGTCATTTTTTTCTGTATTTTTGCCATTTGTGAACTAATTTAATAAATAAATAATTATTTTTAATTAAATTTGATTGAACTTAGATAAAAATTGAATATCTAAGTTCGGTAAACACATTGCTCAAAAATTCAGCTTAAAGCAATCAATAATTATTTTCGAATTATTACTATACAGTTTATATTGGCTTTAAAATAATCCTTACAATTTCTGTAATAGGTGGTTCATTATTTCAAAACTAAAAGACAACGATAATCTACTAAACAAGTACAAAATTCAATTAAATCCTTATCGTTATTTACGTCGTAGCGCGTTATTTTTTAACTAGCTTTAAAAAAGGGGAAGATCTCAATTTGATTGTATTTTTTTTTTTTGTTTCTCACCCCAGAACTTATATTTGGGAGATTTTATTTGTTATCCCATTCAATTTGATAAAAAATTATGGAAAGAAAAATACATTTTACTGCCACCTATCATAGTAATCCGGTGCTACTTTTTTAAAACTTAGTATTATACCTAAACTTATGTGTGCTATGCTAAACTACCAAGTTCAACAAATAATTGGTCTGAAATATACATTAGTACCTAATTCATAAAATATTAAACATTAATATCAATATCTGTCTTACTATGTATAAATTAGATCATATTTTTAACTCAACATTGACTCAACAATAAGGCCAACACAAAACATTTATATATCATAAATTAATTAGATTTTGCCATCACCGACGATCGGATGGCGGTCGGATCGATCGATGATCGAACTTTGGAAAAGCAGTCTGTTACACAAACCACTGGGTTTGTGTAACAGACTGCTATTCCAAAGTTCGCAGGTTCGATTCCCGCTCAAGTCAAACATTTGTGTGCATGAACATTTAATATTTGATTTGGTCTGAATGTTTATATGTAAAATATCAATTTAAAAAAAAAAAAAGCAAATATGTATTTACATCAGTTGTTTAGTACCCATAGTACAAGCTCTGCTTAGTTTAGGACTAGATGGTGTTGTGTGAATGTGGTAGAATTTATATAAAATATATATCAAAATTGGTAGTAGGTATCACTCGTAACTGCTCCGAGCGTAAAAACTTTAAAGCACTTTAAAAACTTTAGCTTTGAACACAAACTATATAGATGTATCCATTCTTTTTGTCTTAATACAAGCATATTTATTACTAATTTCGTTATATACATATATTTTTTATGTGTCGTGGACACAGATCAAAAATATATGTGTGTATAGTAATTATTTACTTCTGGTAGCACAAATTAATGCAGAATTCAACTTAAACATCTCTCAAATTGATGAAATGCTTTCGTTAATAAATAGGAAGGGAATTAAAATTAATATAAACCTTTTTTTGTTTTCTGGTATCGTTTTTTTATTACTGTGTTGTACAAAACATACTACACAAATTTACTTTTCTTCGACTTCCGCATTTGTTCTGGGGGAGTAACCCTATGAAGCCGTAAAGTGGTGTTTCACAGCCTATAACCTTCCGCAATGACTACTTTCCAAAACAAAAATAATTATTCAGATCCGTCTGATAGCTCTATATATTCAAACAAACAAGAAACCAACAAGATTTTCGCTTTATTTTAGTATAGATTATAAGTTGGAGCAAGAATCTGGTTTTTAAAACTGGATTAAAAATTAGCTTATTAATATTACATTGACAAATTTGTTGATATGTCATAAAACATAATTATGTAATAATTGATTTTCTTGTGATAAATTTGTAGATAGTAGACACATATTTTTTTAAAACAAGATTTGTATTTGTAAATACGAATAACATTATAAATTAGCTCTTCAAGTCGACAATAATGGTAATCAAACTACTGATAAACATACTTAATAGTTCTAAATATATACATATGATAGATAAATTACACACAGACACAAAACAAATGATCGTGCTCATCACACAAAATTGTCCTGGGTGTAAATGGGACCCACGACCTCCAAAAATGTCTACAGACATTTACCAGCATATTGAAACACACAATTTATCAGCATATAAATATTAACTAAATATTTGAAGCTGTCAGTGTACTGTATTTTATTGTCATATGACACTAATGTAAACGAACTCTAGCACAGATGAGGTAAGAGGAAATCGCGAAAAGCGGACGTTAGCACAGCACTCAGATCGATATATTACAACCTGTTTATCAAATCGGAGCAGTCGGATTATATATAGGTACATATAGTATTATATACAGACGTATCGCACATCTACTATATTTAATACTAGCAGACCCGAGCAATTTCGTCTCCGTTTTTCAAAGGGAATAACTTTACCCCGTTTTTCATTTTTCATTAATACTAGATTCCCATTTGGTATTCCTATTCTTCCTCTATAAATCAGCCTTCCAGCTTTATCATAGAAGTAAGTATAGATATTAACGCTCAAGACTTTTTGGTTCTTCTAAATCGCTAATCTCTGGAACTATATGTAAGATTTGAATAGTTCTCTTTGTGATAGATAGGGCAGTAATCCTAAAAGGTTATATCACGCTGCCACGTCAAAGTCATGAAGAACTCATGTATTCAGGTTTCTTTTATTTAAAGTAAGTGAAGTTATCTTTATTATTATTCAATGCACACTTGGACTTTGCAAGTAAGAGACTTCTTGACTAAATATTTTGGTAGTAGTTTTAAATTCAATGGATATGTATACCACCACGGCGATATTAAATGTTTTTTTTTACTATCGTTTCAGATATAATATGTCCACTGATATGTATAGGCCTCCCTTAATCTAAGCATCCAACATCCAAGTAAAATAAAGGTTTTAGCAATAGCTAGCATCATCATTTTTTTCAAAATACCCTAAAATAAATGTATGTCCAGTAAACATGTTTTTTAGTTACGCATAATTTAGAGTATTATTAATAACAGGCATCCTGGCAACATTAAATATATCACTGTCCTTGTCTATTGACAGGTCAGCAGCCTACTAGAAAGATAATTTATACTCTATGCCACCGCGGGGTATAACTGCAATCTGTCAATAATACGCGTCAGAACTTAGATGGAAATACTATGTGACCATATTAGGTTGGTATTAACTGACTCAGTTGCGGTCCAGTTAGATCATTTTAGTTATTTTGTTATGTGATATTTGTGTGTATAAATGTGATAAATTATCTGGCTATTAAGCTTGCAACAGTCTTGTTGCAAAGTTATAAATTGAAGTGAAGTGATGTAATTGACTATAGGGAATGAAAAGTGTTGCACACTTGGCGGTTTTTCCCAAAAAGGTTGAATTATGTAAGGTTGTATTCTGAGGGGATTTCCACACGTTAAAAAAAAAAAAAATGAAAATATTTAAAAGTTCTAATCGGTGATTTTAAAAACAGATGCAAATAACCGATCCTTTCTTTCAATGTTAAAAGTCACCCTGTCTAATTGATGAGTTCGCAATATATGATACAATTTTAGACGAAACACTATTTTTTTTAATTACCGGTACTACCTTTTATCTTATCTGTGCTGATAAAAGTTTATACTTAGAACAGTCTTTTAAACAGTATGGGTACAGTACGACTCACTGCAGGTGACTATTAAAGGCAGTTCCAGGACACCATTCAGAATATGTCTGCTATTTTAACTGGCGGGAAAACATATCAGTATCAAAATCAAAACAAATCAAGACAAAAATCAAAGTCAACTTTTTGGCTATAATCTCAGGAATGATCCGATGTTGCAAAGATGACGAACTCCTCATTCTCTTGGAGTCTTCAAAATTGGCATGTGGTCTTATGCTAGCGGCTTAACTGTGCGTTTACGGTTACATCAGTCAGGGCAAGTAATTTTAGTAACATATTTTTTTAAGTACTTAATGAGTTAACTATCTTTGATTATGGCAAAATAAATCTCAATTTCACTATACGTTGACTAATGCTGGTATGTTTGTTAATAAATTATCGTCTATTTAAACACAATGGTAAAAGAACCCGTTAAAAATTTACAAAAATGTACCATAAATTCAAATGGGTGTTTTTGTGTGACATTACAATAGTCCCACTAAAATACTTAATGACGCTATAAGTCACTGTTGTTGCTACACTCGTTAGCGAACCAGTTAAAAATGTATAATTTAAATGTTTTACTTCTACCGATTTTACGAGGGAAAACAAACGTCGTACCTATTATTGTGCTGTTAGAAATCACAATAGTATGTACGATTTTTTTTTTGTCATAATGTAGGCTGTCCGAGTAGCCGAGTAGCTTACAGATTAAGAATACAGAGTGTCACCACCCTTATTCATCCCGTGGGTGTCGTAAGAGCCGACTAAGGGAGCAAACTACGCAGGACAACAGCACCGCAAAGAGAAGGAAAACTTGACATAAATCCTATACCAACCCGTCTGGCCAACGTGGTATAGTAGGCCAAAACCTCCTTTCTAAGGAGAGGCCTATGTCCAGCAGTGGACTAGTAAAGTCTGTTGATGCAGAGGCAAACAAACAGACGAGTCACCGAAAGGTAAGTGACTACCGCCGCTCAGGGACTCCTACAACTAAAGAGCCGCAAGTTCGTTGCCATTCGAGAGCCGTAAGTCGTAGTGGGCCACCACTTTATGCCTGAAATAGGAAGGAACAGGAACAGCTGTTATTAAGATATGCGGGCCCCTCCCAGAGCAAAAGAGCTCTTATGAGTTCTCAGCTACGCTGGGAGCAGGCTATGCTTAGTGTGTGTTTAGACATCGCTGATTAAAAATTATTAGAAGATAAAATACATTCTACAACGCTTGAACAAAGCTTTATGGAATTCCCTAAATCCCTAAATTTCGCATCTATTAAGGTGTCTGGAGTTAAAATATGTTTCGTAATGTTTTTCATGTACTTTAATGTTTATATAGTTGCAAATTCTTTTAAACCACTATCAACAGTCATAAAAAATTAACTGAATCAACCCCAATAAACCATAAAAACATAATTACCAAAAAGATTAAGCATTATCCAAACATAAGGTTCTTCTAGCCAGTGGTTCGAGTTTGAACCCGGGTCATGCACCTCTGACCTTTTGAACTTAATGTACGTATTAGAAATTAATGATCACTCGATTAAACAGAGATGGGAAACATCAGACAACATACATACATTCTCGTAGGTTAATAAAGTCTGCCATTCCGCACTAAAGCAGTGTAAAATATGAGTTGACTCCTCTAATGCTGTAAGGAGACCCAGGCAACTTCAGAGTCACTGAGAAAGATGTTGAAAAAAGTGCTTTAGTGTCTAAACTTAAAAAACGGACTGTACAATGCGCTGTCTTCAAAATTATTTTTTAGGACATTTATGTAACTTCGCTCTGCATTTTCTATCGTATACATCATGGAGAATGCTCCGAGGAATTATTCGGAGTATAACCGGCCGCAACCTTCTGCCATCGTTCCACACGGCAAAGTTTTCATCCCCACCAATTGGATACTTGGCGCTCCACCACTGGGCGCTTTGAACAAGTTATCGGCTGCGGTATTTCCGGACCGATACGACCTTCAAACCTTTAAGAAAAGAGCGTACTCCTTCCTCAAAGGCCGGCAACGCGCTTGTGGCTTCTGAGTAACTACCGCCGCCCATGGACACCTGCTGCTTAATAGTCAAAAGTGTGTTTCCACCTTTTGGAGGTTTGGGCTTCGGTATCTTCACTGACTTATTTAAAAGCAATGATAGAGTAGCTCATTGTTGGTTTCCTGTGAGGCCGTTTTATAACCCCGGTTAAGACTGCCCATTAATGTTGCAATATGACTTTTCCATAGCTGAAAATTATTTCATATCGTTATTAAAAATATAATTTATGACTCAGGGACTCAAGGAAAAGACTTATTTTTACATTTCTGTAATTTTATCATCATCATCAACAGCCCTTGGTCCAGGACTACCCACTGCTGACATAACACTGTTTTGACCTACTATACCAAATTGGAAAGAGGGTCGGTAGCGTAGTTTATCCCTTAGTCGCCTCTTAGGACACCCACGGGATGAATACAACGTCCGTTACCATATGGACGTATGTATTTTTCTAACACTACATAATGCTAATATTATCGAGAAAAATATATATTATGACTTTGGTAAGATTTTGCCAAAAATTTAGCAACATGCTTATAAATTCTACGCAGCTTTCGATATACAAGAGGTTTGTTCGCTAACTAATGACGCCATGATTACGTTTGTATCAACACCACATCTCTCACATTTGACATTTATTTGTCAAAATAAAATAACAGCAATAAATCAATTAGAATATACTGATTGTTACATAGTTTGTCACCTATTAGGTGTCTATAAATCAATGAGTGTTATATAATGAGGTCTGGTCAAAGCTTCATAAGAAAAAAACTTTGAGGTTTTCCATTAGAAAGAAAATAATCCGTTATTTTGTTAAATCGTTATTTTGACTAGTCAGTATATCTTGCCGGGGCTCATGGCTTATTAGTAACCGAGTAGGTTAGCATATTGCAAAGTTAAGCAATCCTATCCAAGTCAGTCTATGGATGGGTGATCATTCTTAACACATTAAGCACGAGCAGAGAGCACGTTAAGCCATCGGACCCGGTTTCAATATGAACATCTGTGGCAATCGTTACGGGTAGTTGGAGCTCTCCAACAACAATCTATTCATTAATATCGATATCGCCTAGTAACTTGGGTTAAGTATTAAGTAAAAATTTGAAGTTCAGACGTGTCGTAGTAAACTGAAAGCCAACCTCAACCAAGTGTGGGAAAAGACTCGGCAAATGAGTTTATGTGTCTGTATATTGTAAAACATTGTCGATTTTTAATCTTTTTATATGTCTATGTTCTAATCTATTCATTTTCTTTTTATTCATCTTAATTCTTTTGTAAGGATTCTCATATCAATAAAACTAATGATATTAATTTAAAATCGATTGTGAATTTTTTGCCATTTCAAAACCGCTGTCAATTTCAAATTCGGAATATTTTAGCGCACCGGTGTAGACAAAATGAAAAAATATATATTATGACTTTGATAAGATTTTGCCAAAGATTTAGCAACATGCTTAAAAATTCTACGCGGCTTTCGAATATACAAGAGGTTTCCTCGCTAACTAATGACGCCATGATTACGTTTGTATCAACACCACATCTCTTTTGTAAAAACCTTTTTTAAATTAAAGAAATAAAGATGGTGGAAATAGATAAATTATCTGAGGTTCTCTAACGATGTAGCCTAACAAAGAAAATAGGTGGCCAGTGTTAATTTAATTTCATTATTAGGTATTATAACTAGTTGTAACAAGAGTTTCCTTTAAATTAAAAAAAAATCTAGTAATATTACCTTTTTTCTTCTTTGCGAAAATCCTCCAACACCACCTACCGGTGGGGTAATTATATCGGACTCAAACCGCACGCCGTCTGGGGTACCAGTTGCCGGGGAACCATGTGTACATTACTAGATTTTTTTTTATTTAAATTTTATCGGTACTATTTCTTTCCGTTCTATAAGTCAAATAATTCAGTCAAAATATTACTCTGCTTGTGTATAGAATAAATTGGTCATTCTTAACTGATACGTCGTTAGACCCCGGCGATTTTTTAAACTATTATATAAATATAACGTATAATTATTTTTTTCAAGTCTCTTATTTACATTTAAATATCTACATATTAATACTTGGTCCATTCAACTTTGTTGATTTATTTATTTATTTATTTATTTATTTGGTCAGCCAACGATTATTACACTAAACATTACAGAATTGACTTAAAGACTAAACATGTGTGAGTGCAATAATCACTTACAGGCTAACACCACATGCACTTAAAGTAACGGTTTTACAAGTTTAAAATAAATAGGATATAGGTAAATTATTAATTTAACATGATTAAAAACAAGCATAACAACAAAACAACCATTAATTAATTAGCAATTAAATTAAATTAAATTAATTCCGTTTTTTTGTAAGGAAAGAAAATATTAAAATAACAATTCAGATGAAGTTCAATAAAATAATTTACAATTCATTCAAAGTGATTGTACTTGAGTTATTCCAGTGAGTACTACACCAATAATATTATGCATTAAAACATTTAAAAAGTTTAAATTATGTAACAAATTAGGATTAAATAAAATAAAAATTGTAATAGTTGTATTGTGTGTCATATAAATAAATAAAAACATATAATAAAATAAATAGAAATTTCACAAATTCAACTTGAGACAAAAATCAAAATTAAAATCAAGATTATAATAAAAATTTGTTAATTCTGAATCAAACTCACACTATAACAAAAGAGTGCTATAACCAGATAAGGTTATTATTTGTTTTGATAAGAATAACATTACAGCTCGGTCAACAATACAATGCAGTCATTCATTTTTTGTGTGAACTGGTTGATGATGCACTTATTAAAACTTACTAATTGCTATCATGGTGTAAATCAATCAAATCACTGCAGCCATTCAAAATTCTGCATAATCTGGGTATAAGTGAGTTAGTGCCTGACATTGTTCTCCTTAATGGTGGACACAGCGGTGTAATACTGTTTCGAGGATATCTAGACGGAGCCCTGAACCTTATAAGACTCAGTAAATCTGGACAATCGATTAGGTTTCTCACGATTTTAAATAAATATAATGCATCAAACACGTCTCTGCGCACCGACAGTGGGTGCATCCTAAAATACTGCAATCGGTTGCTATACGTGGTCAGATGTTTACCTTTGCCTGAAGATAATGTAAGGTATGACAGAAAGCGCTTTTGAACGCGCTCTATGCGTAACGTGTGCACGGCATAGTGGGGTCTCCACACAACACAACAGTATTCCAAGATACTCCTCACGAGACTATTGTATAACATAATTTTTGTGTTGCTTTTGAACTCTCTAGTATTCCTCATAACAAAGCCTAACATTTTAGAAGCTCTTTTAACTATATTATCGATCTGAGGTACAAAAGTAACTTTACTATCGAAAAGAACGCCAAGATCTTTAATAGTTTTCACTTCCTGTATCTTTAGGTTATTAATAAAGTATTCTGACTTAAGGGGGTGAGCTCTCCTAGTGAATTTTAGGTGATAACATTTTTCAGTGTTTAGTAGCATTTTGTTATACCTACACCAATTAATGAGTCTGTTTAGATCGTCTTGCAGTAGTTCGGTATCACTAGGGCAATCAATTCTTCTGGCAAACTTTAAGTCATCGGCGTAGAGAAAACACTCAGAAAATTGAAAACAGTTAGGGATGTCGTTAATAAATAAGTTAAAAAGTATGGGAGCCAGATGTGAACCTTGAGGGGCTCCAGAAGTTATGCCACGACCTGTAGATTGAAAACCGTTTACAACAACAAAGAATTCTCTCCCCGTCAGGTACGATTTTATCCATTCGAGCAAGGGTCCTGTGATACCATAAGCTGACAGTTTATGTAACAGTATCTTATGTGAGATCTTGTCGAATGCCTTGCTAAAATCAGTATAAATGACGTCATACTGTTTATTTACATCCATAGCCTGCACCAGCGATTCCGTAAACGTTGATAGGTTAGTGGCTGTGGACCTTGACGCAACGAAACCATGCTGTCGATCACTAATGTACAGTCTCAGATGTCGCTGGATGGAAGGACATACCATAGCCTCAAAGATTTTAGCAAAGGTCGACAGAATAGAAATAGGCCTATAATTAGATATTGCCTCTCTTTTATTCGACTTATATACTGGCACTACTTTGGCTTTTTTCCACTCTCGTGGGAACGTGCCTGTACACAGCGAAGTGTTATATATACGTAGAAGCGGGGAAGTCAGGGCAGATGCACAGGCAGATATGAAAATCGGTGGGATACCATCAGGACCCGGCCCTTTTCTAATATTAACAGTTTGCAGTTTCTTAAGTAAGCTGTCATAGTCAAAAGTTGGGTAGGTTAAGGACAGGCTGTTACTATTCAAAGAGTTCAAAAATTCAGATTCGCAATTAAACTCTTCGTCGTCGTCTTGAGTATAAACAGATGAAAAATAATTCGCAAAAAGATCACAGATGGTTGGACCATCGGATGTTGTACTCTTTCCATCGGTCATAGACAACGGGTATACACTGGATCCTCCACGTTTTGCTTTTACGTGCGTCCAAAAGAGCTTAGGATTATCCTTGATTTTGCCTTCCATATCTTTCATATAACTGGAATACAGAGTTTTAGCAAGGATTTGACATCTCGTAGTAATTAGCTTTAGTTCTATTCCATCTCTTGGGTTTTTATATTTCTTGAAGCGTACTCTAATTCTATTTTTTTCCTTAAGAGCTCTGATAATGTTCTTATTAAACCATGGGGGAAAAGGGCTGTTTAATGGTTTACAGAATGGCACATATTCATAAATGGCCGTATTTAAAGTTTTGTAAAAAATCTTTAACATGTCATTCACATCTCTTTCTGGAGCGAGTAGTTGATACCAGTTTTGATTATTTAAGTAATTGTTAATTTTCTCATAGTCCGCTTTAAAGAAGTTCGGTCTCTTACTTAATTTATTATAAGAGAGATAATTTTGTTTTGACAAAAATATAGTTACATCTAAAGGGGGATGTAGTTTGTCGACAACAGTGAAGGGGGAGTTAGATTCATCCACTGAACAAGAATGTACTGTCGACAGAACTAGGTCCAAAATACGTCCCGAACAATTTTTTATTTTATTGTATTGGATAAGTTTATTCGTGTTTGCAAAATCTAATAATCGCTCGCACGCATTCGGCAGGGAAACGTTATTGGCACCTATCTGCCAGTCTATCTTAGCCAAATTAAAATCCCCGATTATACAAACAGGCATGGTTGTGGTATCAAATACATTATTACAATGCTCAATAAAATGGTCAAGTCTTGATACACATAGTGGTGGTGGCAGGTAAACTGCACAAAGAGCCATTTGACGTGAAGTATTATTGGAAAGATCGATTGTGACCCAAAGATCTTCACAACTACTTTGCCACATATCCATACGACGAGAGTTAATTTTTTTTGAAACAGCAATAAGCACTCCGCCTCCGTTTTTTTTACTTTCGAACCCTGTAGTTTCCCGGTCTCTTCGATACACAACATATCTCTCGTCAAATAGCTCCTCGTTAAGTATACCACTGTTTAACCAAGTTTCTGTCAAGATAATCACATCATAGTTCGCACAACATAAGCCACAATAAAAGTCATTGGTTTTAGTTCGAAGACCTCTACAATTTTGATAATATAATTTTAAGTTAATGAATTTTAGTAATAATAATTCATAATCATGCATAATATATTAAGATATTAAATATATTAAAAATTAGATAATTTTGTTCAGACTATTATTGTTCCTAATTAATATATAATCCGAACCTTCAGTTTTTCTGACAAATATTCTGCCATTTCTGACCCACACATACTTGTAGTTCTTTTGTTTTGCCTTAATCCTTGTGGCTGCGTGGAGGGCCTTGTTACTCGGTGAGAGGTGTTCAACCACGTATATTGGAGTCCTGCGCCCACTGATTCCCAGGTGTTCGCAATTGAGTTTATTATGGGGGTTATCTCTGTTATATTTCATCGTTGATGCTAAAAGTTGATCCCTTAACTTTGGTGATGCGAGTTGGATAATTATAGACCTTGGGCGGGTACTGGACGGGTTCACCTTAGCAATCCGAGTGCAATGCAGTATTTCTTTTTCTTCAATTTCGCAGCTTACTACTTGTCCAAGATCGTTAATAATGTTGTAGATATTTTCGTTTTTATTTTCAGGCATGTTTTGTATTTCTATATTATTCGATCTAGATTGCTGTTCTAGTTGATTAAGGCGCGCAAGTAAGTCTCCAACCGTGTTTTTCAACTCTTTATTTTCAGATTCAAGGTTTTTGATGACTTCAACAGTAAATTGTTGACTTTTCTCGAAGGCTTCAAATCTGTCATTCATGAATGACATTGATGCCACTACTTCTTGAATTTCTTTTCTAATAGGTTCCATTTCTTGATTTATTGTGCTGACTACTGTTTTGTTGAATTGTGTCAAAATTAGATTGAATTCTGTTTTTATTATATCTCGGATCATAGTCCGTATCTCATCCTTGTTACTTGCTATTGGTGGCGGCGATGGTGAGCCAATAGCGACTCTTTTGTTGCCTCTGTTCATCTGCACGTTACGTATAGGAGTTGAGTCCTTCCTATTAACTTTAGGAGCGCAACTTAAACATGTGGGACATTTCCAAGATTTGTTTGGAGATTCCGTGACAGATAAACATGCGTAGTGATAAGATTGCCCGCAACTGGTGCATTTAATGAATTTTTCATCTACCAAATTTTCATCAGTTTCATTATCCTTCGCGCAACAACCCCATTCAACATATTTCGTGGCCATAATGGGAAAATTCAAAAATCAACAACCCAAACAAAAATCTGCCTCATAGAGGAAATAAGCGTAGGTATAATATGTTGCGCTGTCTGCGTTACTTAATCACCGCTACGAGTGATAGTGTATGCCACAGAGCGTGAGCGCATGCAGTAATGGTTCTTATGCGCACCGCTTAACCGTGCGGGTTGTGTGTACAGCACGTAAAAACTGATTGTCAAAACACTCACCGGTAAATCAGTTGAGATTTAAAACTTAACGGTTTACACTAAAAATTTGCTGCTATAATACACTTTTCTTTATTTTAATTATGTATTTCACTTCCTCACATGGTAGTTGTCACTTTATACTAGTATTTGTTGCTGTATTTGTTCATTTGTAGCTAAGAATGATAAATTTAACTATGAGTAAGTTCACACACTATGTTAACCGTTGGACCGCTGGGGCAAAAAAAAAAGGATGATATGCAATTATTTTATTAATAATCACTTTTACCAAAAATATAGTCAAGATTCATCTAAATGAACATAAACTATAACAGTTTCTCAACATAACGAAGCCCCATTATTAATAAATAATGTGTATCATTTACAAAATATTAACTTTGGCATATTTAAATTGTAAACCAAATTTTAAATATAAATTGCATAGTTATAGCATATTTATAATAGCAAATAAGTTCGTTATTTTTAAGTTCTTGTATGTTTTAGTCATTTAAATAAAAGATTTTATAACATATTGGTCGTATTCAAATATTTGTATTGGTATATATTTATATTTGTATTATACAAAACACCTGCTTTTTTGAGTTATGGAGTAATTTTATAGTGTGAAACATAAAACCTATTCTACTCGTAAAAGATGATATGCCTACATTACATAATTATTAGAAATAATATAAGTTACGAGTCAATTTTCCAGTAGTTTAAATATTTTATGAGTTTTTTGCAATAAATTATATTTTGAATAAGTTGTTGAAAGTTATTTTGTAGTGTTGTTTATTTTATATAGTCCACAATCCTGGGATATAAAGATTTTTTAGAACTATATGTCTAAATACTGGAGAGTTTATAACTCAAGAGCTTGCAATAAAATTCCGAAAAATAAAAATGACAAGAACAAGATCAACCATATAACTTTAAGACTGCCAGATATTCATGTAAGTCTTGAAGAACTTTGAAATAGACACTATTAGCCACTTTTAACTCCCAGTTAATATGACTATTGAATATAATCATCATCTCATTTCTTGTAAGTCTTATAGTCATGTATGTCTGGCGCTCGCCGCCTCCATTACGATGTCATCTGACAAAATCATTTTGGTTACTTGTTTATGCCTCACGTTAACACACGAGACAATTTCTGTTAAAAGGGTAAAGATAAGATAGATCTAGGTTCTCTTTTAACATGTAAATGTATGTAGATGCATTATATGCCTTTGCGAAACCAATATTATGCAAAAAGTTTGAAAAATTAAAAGCATCAATATTTGTTTATTATTAAGTTACTAAACAACGACTGACTAATCTCTATATTCCCGTAATAATTACCTCCATAGACTCTACATCGATATTCATAACGGAGTTTATAAAATGAATTAATATCATAAGAAAAAATTTGCTTATCATGTATATACTCATCTAATAGTATGTACCAATCATTATTACTCGACATCGTTGAGACCACACACGTAAACTTTAATAATACTTACTAGTTTTAACTATTTTATGTAGTTTCACTCGCTCTCAAGTATGTTTGCACCTGTGCATGATGTCAAATGGAGGATGGCTACCAAAAAACTATTTTATTTCGAATAAGATCGGTTCTTGAGATTACTTTTAACAGATATTCAAACAGCCCTTTAAGAACACTGCTGCTCATGTTATAATTAAAGTACTAGTTCGGGAAACATGTGTCATGATTATCATCAACTTTTATATTATTTATATATGTATTATAAATTACATGATTTTGGTTTTTTTCCTTTATCCTAGCCAAGAAGATTTTTATGAATATCGAACACCTGTTTGAAAATGCATTACTACACCAAGTTAGATCCGTTTGTTTAATAATTTGGGTTACTCAAATGTGTATTTATATACATAAGGCAAAATTTCCAACTACTTCGAGACCCAAACAACTGGAATTGATTTAAATAAAATAGTCAGTTTTTTTTTATTTCAGTATATCGAAAGTCATTGACATATTAAATAAGACATCATTAAAATTTAGCCTAATTAGATGCTTAACCCAACATTGATTTTGTCCCAACAGGATCATTGATAGCTTATAATGAGACGATTACTCACTTTTTAAATGTTACAGTCAGTTTATTGTAAACTTTAATTGTAGGAAGACTCTCAAGACAAGGAAGATATCATGGAGAGTGCTCTGAGGAATTGTTCGGACTATTACCGGCCGCAACTTTTAGGTACACCAAAATTTTCATCCCCACTTGGATAATTGGCACTCCACCACTGTGCGCTTTTCAAGACATTTTTTGCCTCGCACTACCTACCTGTGGAACAAGTTATCGACTGTGGTATTTCCGGACCGATACGACCTTCAAACCTTCAATAAAAGAGTGTACTCCTTCCTCGAAGGTCGGCAACGCGTTTGTGACTCGTGAGTTGCAGGCAGGTAGTCGCGGTCCGTGTGGTGACGGATTAAGAATACAGAGTGTAACCCCCACTATTCATCCCGTGGGTGTCGTAAGAGCCGACTAAGGGAAAAAACTACGCAGAACAACAGCACTGCAGAGAGAAGGAAAACTTGACACAAACCCTATACCAACCCGTCTGGCCACCGTGGTATAGTAGGCCAAAACCTCCTTTCTAAGGAGAGGCGTATGTCCAGCAGTGGACTATTAAAGGCTGTTGATGATGATGATGATGATGAGTCGCTTTCCATCAGTCTGCTCGTTTGCCCCCTGTTCCATAAAAAAAAGACTTAATGAAATGGAAGATTTATTGTAGGTAAACTCTTCTTCTTAATACAGTACTATTACAATTTATAGCAGGTTGTTTTGAATGGGATTTTTATTTCCATGCAAGGAAATATCTTGAAATCTTTATTATACAATAAATATGAACAGTTATAGCATAAAAATAATACAAATGTTATTAAAAATCTGTCTTTTATTCATCATCAGCCTATCGCAGTCCACTGCTGCACATAGGCCTCTCTCATTGCACGCCACTTAGATCGATTTAGGGCTTCTTTTATTGCGTTATTCCTATTATAACTCTATAAGTAAATAAAAATTAAGTTAATCTAATATTTAAAAATAAATTTAAAGTGTTTTGATGTCTTTTGAAATTAATCTTAATAAAATACATCAGGTTCGGTTCAATCATAAACTTAACTTCATTTAAAAAGCTCTACTTCACACACTACATACACTTACTGAATAATACATTTCAAGATCATATGTTTGTAATAAAATCTGTTCAGCTTAAGTATAACATTGAACAAATAAAACTTAACAATGCAATAAAATATAAATTACTCAAGTTACCCGTAACAGCTTTAACCGCTTTGTAACATACATTGTGTAAACAAACCGGGTTAATGTTAAAATAAATGGACATATAGGAGGAGAAAATTGTTAATGATTGGAAAGTTGCTACCGAGAACTCAATTGAGACAGATAAGTCCTTAAATTATGAGAAAGATTAAGGCTCATAGCGATGATAGTCTTTATTATCAAATAAAGTAAAGTAATACCTTATTCGCGTCCGTGTGGTCACTGATTGAGAATCCAGAGTGTCACCACCGCTAGTCATCCCAGCGGTGGCGTAAGAGCCGACAAAGGGAGCAAACTACAATGCATTCATGCACGCTGGGCTACGCGACGACGGCGACATTTAAATTTTAAATAAAAAATTAAGATTTTAAATTAAAAATAAAAACTTTTACTTCTATTTGAAATAAAAATCGAAAATATTACTCAACACGTACCATCGGACATCATTAGAGACGACTAGTAACAACAGGTGCGTACGCGCAGCTGTTGAAGCGCGTGCTCTAGCGTAGATCCCTTTCTATGGGGTACTGCCACAATATGGCGGAGAAACCGGAAACCAATTACTACAGGTTTTTTTTAATGATGTTGTGGCAAAAGCGATGAGCTGTTACTTATAGAATTACATTCGAATTTCATCACTTATTTATTTATATTATTTTTACGTGAATGTGCAATAACCAAAATTAAACAGTTTTGCACAAGTCTTCGGCTGCGCGGTTCAATACTTACACTTCTTACATCATTTGTCACTTCTAGATAAAGTAAAGTAAAGAAGAATATTTAAAATTAGTACAATATTTTCAGTTATTTCTTACCTTTGACGGATGTTTCGGGATTAATATTTATACTAATGAAATAACATGATTTTACGTGTGTATTTCGACAATACCGGTCTACTAATAAGTCTAATTGGTGCCTCTTTATCAACGAGTAAAGCCTGCTGCCTCGACAATTGCAGACATTTTACTTCCATATGTACACATGCGTAAAACCATTTTTTTTTTAATATACAAGCGTATTTCTTCCTTCAGGCGACCACTGATATAATACTCAACACTCAACATTGTCTGATATTCCACAACACATGTTTATGAATCCTGAGTTGCAGACGTTCATGGGTGGCGATGGTCACTTTCCATCAGGTGACCCGTCTGCTCGTCTGCCCCCTCTAACATAAAAAAAATGTGTAGTTCCAAACATATATGTACTTAGGGCATACTGAAAGTTTCTGGATTCTGATAAATAAGACTAGATATAAGACTTACGGTATAATTATTGTTTTTCAAAGTATGTTTCCCTCACAATTAATGCATTTTTGCCTTTGCTGAAACCACTCTACAAAGCAGTTGGACCAGTCTTCCTTAGGGATCTCTTCAATGGCTTCACGGAATGCATTCACGGCTCTTAAAACGTGTGCCTCTAAGCTTGTCTTAATTTTTTGGAAACTAAAAGAAGTCGCAGGGTGCGAGGTCCGGGCTGTAAGGCGAATGCGTCATCAGTTCCACATATGAAGTCTTCAAATAGGCTTCTGTTACCTTAGCGGAACGTGAAGATGCGTTATCGCTGTGATGAAGGACATTGCTTCGAGGACGCTTTTTACGATTTTTTTCTAAGACTTTGGGCAAGCAAGTAATATCTATATAATCTGCACTCACTTTCCTTTGATCTTCAAGCCATACTGTAGTTTAATGTCCTTATTTGCCGAAAAAAGAAGCAAACATTTTTTTACCAATGCCTTGACTTTTCTTCATAAGGAAAGACCCGCTGTGCCTGAATAGCTTTTTCTTTCGTAAAGTAGTACACCCAGGTTTCGTCATCTGTCACGATATTATAGACAGCCAATGACTGTCCTCCGTTAAACTTTTTTATCAGTTTACAGCACCACTGGACACGCAGTTGTTTTTGGTCCTCCGTTAAATCATGTAGTACCCATTGAGTGCGAAGCAATACACATGTGTTTTGCACTTGGCTCATTCTAATGCCTAACAAAGCACGAATTTTCTTTCAAGTAATTTGTTTATCAGTTTCAATAAGTTGTCGTATGTAATCGCAGTCGCCGGCCGAACTTTAACGTACCTCGTCATGGAGATGATCACGTCCACGTCTAAATTCTCCAAACCACGAATAAACAGAGCTGTGACATGATGCTTCATCACCAAATATCAATTAAAGTCTCTGTCACCTCTCTTGTTGACTCAAGCCACAACGAAAATCATTAAAATCACTGAACGAAAATGTTTACGAGTTAAATTCATTTGGATAGCGACACACAATTTTCGAAAGGACGTCACAATAAAAAAAAAAATGACAGTTTCGCAAATTAAAAAGTAACATGTTCCAAAAGAGTTCCATTTTCGAATTCCAGTTTTTCTTTTTCATTCTTTTATTTAATGTGGCCAGATCCAGAAACTTTCAGTATGCCCCACATACGAGGGAGGGTCAATAAGTCCGTGACTTTTTGAATTTCTGACCTCTTTACTGAAAAAGCAACACTACTCCTGTCAACAGGCATCTCTCAGTTGACTCCTGTCAAAATTTGAACTTGCTGCGTCAGTTAGTTTGTGTTTGACAGCTCTCTTTATCAGACTACCCAGTAATTTAAGGAAAAAATGGAAAAAAGTGAATTTCGTGTGCTTATTAAGCATTATTTTTTGCGAAAAAAACCAACCGAGACCAAGCCTAAGCTTGATAAATACTATGGGGACTCTGCACCATCGATTTCAATGTTAAAAAAGTGGTTTACTGAATTTCGTTGTGGCCGTACAAGCACTGAAGATGCCGAACGTCCTGGACGCCCAGTTGAGGTCTCTTCACCCGAAACAATCGAAAAAATTCACGATATGGTGTTGGCCGACCGAAGATAAAAGTGCAAGAGATTGTGGAACCCGTAGGGATCTCGCATGGCTCAGTGGTTTCAATTTTGAATGATCACTTGGGCATGAGAAAGCTTTCCGCAAGATGGGTGCCGCGATTGCTCACAGTCGACCACAAACGCAATCGTGTAACAACTTCACAGGAAGGTTTGGCGTTGTTTAATCGCAATATGGAGGAGTTTTTGCGCCATTTTGTAACCGTGGACGAAACATGGATCCATCACAACACAACAGAGACCAAACAACAGTCAAAACAGTGGGTTTCTAAGGGTGAATCGGCGCCAAAGAAGGCCAAGGTGGGTTTGTCAGCCAATAAAGTTATGGCGACTGTCTTTTGGGAAACACGCGGGATAATCCACATTGACTACCTTCAAAAGGGAAGAACAATCAATGGGGAATATTATGCCAACTTATTGGACCGATTCAATGACGATTTGAAAAAAAAACCTCATTTGGCCAAGAAAAAAGTTATTTTCTACCACGACAATGCTGACAACTGCACATGTGTGCACCCTTACACATGTGCAGTTGCCATGGCAAAAATCCATGAATTGGGCTATGAATTACTCCCTCATCCGCCCTAATCTCCAGATTTGGCTCCGAGTGACTACTTCTTGTTCCCAAACCTGAAGAAATGGCTTGGTGGAAAAAGATTTGACTCCAATGATGAAGTCATCTCGCAAACAAAGGCCTATTTTGAGGACCTCGACAAATCATATTTTTTGGAAGGGATAAAAAAATTGGAGAAGCGCTGGACAAAGTGTATAGAGCTCAAGGGAGACTACGTTGAAAAATAAAATGATTTATTTATCAAAAAATCTGTGTTTTATTCCAAAAGTCACAGACTTATTGACCCGCCCTCGTATTATAGATTCCAGTCTTTAAGACAAATTGTTGTGTGCAGTATTTCTGGACCGATACGCCCTCCAAACCTCCAAGAGAAGAGCGCACTCCTACCTGAAAGACCGGCTTGTGACTCCTGAGTTGAAGGTGTTAATGGGTGACGGTTGTCACTTTCCATCGGGTGACCCATCTTCTCTTTTGCCCCTAAAAAAATGTTTTCTATGTTACAATAAGCAATATACACAGGCGTAGTGTCTTCACAATATCAAGGATTTGTTATCATCTTCCCATTAAAACCTCCAACATTTCATCATTGAACAAACATCATTACGTATACTTACTCAGTGTACCTTGACGCAGTAATCACCGTGATCATTACACGGTCTGTCAGTCTGTCTGTCTGTTTACCGTGACTGACTATAGTACAACATGGTACTTTATTTTTATGTTAGTATTAAAATATAAATATAATGATTTCAGGAACGAACAGGTCAAAAGTACCCTTTACCGATAGGTTTGTATGAAAGGGTTATAGTTACAAGGCATACAAGTTAATGGCAGTAGATGTATCTAAAGAGATGTAATGATAAAAGCAAGTGGTGGGCCATTATCTCTGAATACCCCCAAAGGCACAACGGTGTAAATTTCTGTATTTAAGCAAGTATTTAAATATATGGATTCATTTCTACATACTAAATATTAAGTTAAGGACTAGATGTTTTTTGAAGATTTTGGTAAATGTAATTCAAAGGAATTAATTAATTAATGCTTAGTACGTGATTACGAGATGCAAGAAGCCCAAAATCGATCTAAGATGCGTGGCGTGGGAGAGGCCTATGTCCAGCATTGGACTGCGATAGGCTGATGATGATGACGTGATTACGTTTCATTCTGTACCGGTAAATTCGGCAAGATTACATGTGGTCTTGTTAATCCACCGTCAAGTATTTTGACGCTACTCGGGAATGGGATCACGCGTGGAGCTTTTGCCACGACTGTACTTTTCTGCCTGCGATTGTAAGTCTGATTTTATTTTGTAATGTAGACTTTCTTCATTTTAAGTCATGTTATTTATTAAATTTATTTATTTGAAATAGGTACATCAACGTCTTATTCACTTTTACATTCGGCATAAAGAAAAATCTTAGTAGCGAATCTTGGATACTATAAATAAAATGATCTCATGTAAAAGTCGCAGTCACTGAAAAAAAAAAATTTTTCTTGAGATCTTTCGAAAGTTCTGGTCGATTTACTGGAAAGATTAGAGTGGCTCTAAAACTGTAATTTTTTTAACGCAAGGTAGTTTTTTATTTAGATCTTTAAACCAAAACAAAAATAGACATATATCACCATGGCAACCAATACCAAAACCTTTCGAATAATAACAAAACACATATATCAATATCAACGAAATCACAGTGATTACAATCATGATATTGCCTTTCACCATTAGAACGAAAATTTCTTTGTTTGAATGTTGATTAATTACTTCACGCCATTTGAAATACAACTTTGTTGTTTCGTTCTATAGGAATGGGTGGTACCCAAATGAAATTAAGTTAATTTTTATGGCTTTGGAATCTCTTACAATAGCCAGAAAGTAAGGTGTAATACTAACTTGACCGTGGAAGAACCCCGCTTCGTAGAGGCGGTTCGAGAGTTGTACCACTTCCTCACAGAAAACCATTATTAAGATTTTTTTCATTGCTTTAACTAAGTGAGTGAAGATACAGGGGGTCTAATCCGTAAAACACTAGGGGTAGAAGGTCGGCTATGAACTTGAATTTCTTGAGTTCCAAAGATCCATGAACTGAGGTACTCACTTTCCATCCGGTGGCCCGTCTGCTCGTTCACCAACTACATCACATCAACACTGGTGACACTCAGTATTCTTAATCCGTCACCACACGGCACTCCCCCCCCCCCCCCCCTACATCGTAAAGAAATAAAACGAGTTCTCATATATTAGAACAAAATAAAAGCCACAAGAATTATTAACTTGAGGTAAAACTAGATCTTTAATTAACCGGAAAGCGTGGGTGCATATGCGTACTGCATTTATAAAATAAATCAGCCAAGTTTTTACACGGTAAACATAACTAAGGCTAACTAGAACACGTCCTGCTTAAAAAACTAACGTACAGCAATGCTTCCAACCATTAAGGTTAATTTATTACTTTATTTATTTCATCCTTTATGCACAAAATGGAAGTGTACAATAACTTAGTGAGAAACAAGGAGACACCATATATAGGTACATACTCAAATACAGCAATTGAAATATTTACAACATTTACACTATTTATATACTGGCATTAAAAAAAAATCCTCCACATCATCAAATACATATACGAGTACATAGATGCATATCTACGTTAATAAACATATACATAAATATATATTATGTACCTATATATAACAATGTTAAGTTGGTTCGTGAACGCTACAAAAACTGAAAAAGTTCTGCACTAATTGACCTCAAATTTTGATACGATATACAAACCGCTTCAAGGGTAGTTTATCATGTTTTTCATGTCTCATTAATTCAATTTTAATACGCCACAGCGAAGTGTGGCAAAGTACAGCTAATAATATATGAAGAATTACGGTTGTACAGAATCTACTCTGGTATTCGAAATATAAGCTCGAAGTTTCGTCTTCAACGAAGGTCGGCTAGGTGTTATCCTGATTTCCAACTTCCGAAAATATTAGGAGAATAGATATACAGAGGAATTAGGTGATAATTAAATAGAGGATGGTAAAAGCGCGAGCTGATAGCGCTTACGAATAAAGATCCATTTCAATCAACTATTTTGTCAACTGTCAACAACTGTCCTGTTTATTGATTTTTTTTGTTAAGCCTTCTAAGTTAAGGCACAACATTGCTGTGGCCTCTCCGTGCAGACTGCAAGTATGTCTTCTATTGGCCCATTGCCAACACTGCCTGTGTCCGTTGTGGTAAATGTGATAAGATATTTATTTATTTCATTTATATGTTTATTGTATACAGTTAACACATACATAAATAAAAATTAGTTACAAATATGTTTGACCTACTATACCACGCTTAACATATAGGTAAATGGTAAAGGATCCGTGTGCGATTGCGACCACCACGGGATGAATAGGGGTGGTGACACTCCGTATTCTTAATTCGTCAACACAAGGATATTAGAAAAAATTCTTAGATGAAATTTTAACTCATTAAAAAAGGGTACATTCAGTACAGACAGTGCGTACTGGACGAAAAAAAAAAACTTTTTCTCAATAAAAGCTAAGTCTTTTGAATAAAAAGCCCGGTCTGAACCCAAAATAACACTAAAATAATCATAAGCATGTTCGAGTTCCCAACTATTTCGAAATTACATGTTATTCCTAATAACCATACAATGGCAGACTTTATTGATAATCACCGCCTGTGGACGTTGGCAGGAATAAAAATGAGATTTCGCGTGAGATTTCCTACCGGAGTGTAGTGATGGGTACGGTAGCAGTATCAGCCACTAAACTGCTAATATCTACGTTAGGTGCTTTGCGTATTTTATTATTATGGAAGTCATTAAATAGTAACAAAACTAAGACCCACACCTTTGTAGTAAATAAACATACTACAATAACACTATCGATTTCATTTGGACATGAATTAAATATATTTGTCAAAATTACTAATTTTGCAGAGAAGCTGCAAATAGAAATGAACCAAAACTTCACATTAAAATCTATCTAAAATCATTAAATCCAGTCCATACACTTAAAACTACACTCATGGTGGCATAAGGTTCACTACCTAAACCACCTTAAGAACATATACAAAGACTTTCTTCTTGTGCACACTCTTGCTCTTCCGCCTGCTTCTAAGAGAACTTGTTAAAATCACTGAACTTATTTTAAATGTTGTACCTAACTCCTTTACTTCAAAGATAGTTAAATTCTAATTGCATACGAAATAATGATTGGAAATGAAATTACACGTTATTAAGAATGAAACCCCGCTGCAATTGACGCCCAACATTTAGGCGCCGTCGATCCTCGTCGCTTCATTGTCATTCCGTCAGCGGTTGCACATGACACATAGGACTATTGTGTGACTAGGCCATTGTTGCGACGTGTCACAAAGCGAGGTTAGGGTATTAGACCATGTTTATAGACAAAATCGTGTATCTAAGTGGCGTGTAATGGGAGTGGCCTATGTCCAACAGTGGACTGCAATAGGCTGTTGATGATGATGATAGACTAAATATGAGTTGACTCTAGAACTGGAATATTTTTACTCCAAGTACAGATGATTGATGCAACTTTTTGGTCCTTCGAGCACCTGTTGTAAGACTATGAAATCCAAAATGACAGCGGAAACAAATTAAAGACTTTCTTTCTCCTTATATATGCTACGTCTTACGTTTTAATTAATATGCTTTAATTTATGACTATTTTCAGTGTACACTACAGATGTTATTGAAAAACTGATGCAAGGTGACTTAAAAATGCTAAATAATAGCACAACTAAGAAATGAATAAACAATCTGTGTAAACCTTCAAAACAGTATAGCATTATTTATTTGTTTTTTACTTCGTATACGATAAAACTTCCTTCCTAGAGTGATAGAACAATAGAAGTACGAGTATACAGGTATACATACTACATACATATTTTTACATACATACATTTATTTTAAGCAAATTATTTATTTATTTATACATCATGGACATTTGGTGCATTGGCGGACTTAATGTCTAAGACATTCTCTATCAGACAAACCTTTGGGTGATGCAGAGAAAACAGGCAGTAGGTGCATTATGGTTACAGTTATATTTAGTTTGTATACTTCATACAAAATGATATAATTAGATACAGATATACAAACTTGTCATATACATAATAATATTACACATAAGTGTCTACATGACTATACCTAAATACACTACAAAGTATACAAATACACACATACATATGCAAATAGATACTGATAACAACTTTATATTTAAAAAATACTAAAAAGTTACTACTTTCGACTACATTACTAATACTAATAATTACTAATACTAAACAATTACTATGATATTATATTATGCTTACATAAGCTTAAATATTTTTAGCAACGGCTCAAAACGGAAATAATTATGTAAAATAAAAAATATAAGAAGTTGATTTATTTGACAAATTGGTATTGAAATTACGTTCGTTCTGGCCGTTTTATTGCTTTCTACTATAAATTAACAGTTATTATATTTTAACTATTTCATTTGCGATACATAAATTACGTTAACACGGATTTCGTATTTTTTTATTTCCCAACCCGCTTTCGATCTACGATTTTTATTTTCATTGGTGCACGTAATCATTTAAGTGTATTTTTAAACACTAATCTCACTTAGTCTACTAAACTAATCACTATACTAAACAATGTTCCTATAATACTTGTCTATAATACTACAATAAAAATACAACTCATTCTTATATTGGGGAGACAGAGATGTATTAAACACGCACATATTGACAAAACGTTTATTTGGTGCCACTTATATTTATTATATATTAGGTCCAGTACCCTTCCCCGCGTTAAAAAAAAACAAAAGGTCTATTACCCTCAATTATGAATTTTCGATAAATAATAAAAACCAGCTGTAACCCTGCCACGATTCGCTGTTGCACATTAAAATTGCATTAATGAGAATCGGGAAACAAAGCTGACGAAAACAAATAGATAAAAACAATCCTTGAAACGGTTAGTATATCTTGTTAAAATTTGAATTCTATCGATGCAGAGAATTTTTGAGTTTTTTAAGCCTACTCAAACATTTTAATATAACAAATAAGTATTATAGGTAGTTCAGAAGGGATTGAGGAAATTGAGCAGGTCAGGAGTTGGATAGCTGTTGTGTTTGGGAGTCCCATTAGTTACATATTATTATGTTAGTTGAATTAAAACCTAATTATAAGATTAAATGTAATTAGTAATAACACAAACGGCACGACAATATTTAAATGTACGATACTATATCAGAAGTCATAACTAAATAAATCGTAATAGCTACCATAACTAAACCATAAACCTGACCACCACCGTAATGTTACGAAATTTACATAATTCCGCATAAATTCGGCCACTACCACCCCCTCCCTTCATTTCTTTTGTACCCTCCTTTCCTTTCACCCCCGGCTACTTCCGGGCGAAGTGGCGCGTGACGCAACAGTCACGCACAGGTGCGGTGCATGAGACGAGGGAGAGCGGAATGGCTTTGGGCTAACATGAGAAAGGTATAATATGTTAATTTACATAATTGGGAAGTGATTTGATATCTCATTTATCGTAAGAATATTTTTGATTCATCTTTTTTTTTATGAGAATAATCACAGGCTGAAGTTTAGATGACATGGTGATAGATAGTTTGCTTTTCCAAAACATTAATTCTGACTTAGAGATGGAACCTGTACCAACATTCAACCTGGAACCTAACCAAACATTTGGAGTTCTGCTTTGATATGTTCCAAACGCTACATGTAGAGCTCTCACGAAGTCACTATTGATTGATTATATATACAACGTGAGTCGAAGATTAAGTAAGCGTTATTACATAATTTGAATTTCAGCAGTGGGTGAACATTTTTAAACAGTTGATAAATTAATAAAACATTGTGTTTCCTAGTATAAATTTCATTCTATATACAAAATATTCCTGACTATATTTAGCCAGTAATTCTAAGCTGTTTACCAAAAACCTCAGCAAAACTGTTTTAGAATTTCGGAGACTGATTGACGAATAGAGATACATCCTCTATTCGGCAAGTATTGAAATAGCAATGTTTTTAGCTGAATATCAGCTCTTACGTTTGGATTACACATTTGTCTTCCAACTTACCGATAATTGTCTAGAACAATGGATGCAGGCATCATCCTTCTAGACTTGGCGACAAATTACTCCATTAAATCATGATAGAACACACACACTCTTGAAGACTGGATTTCTCGTAAACATACCCGCTCATGAAACATTTATCACGCTGTGATAGTCTCGGTAGTATCATCGACGTAGCAACTTGTAAAAAAATATATGCTTAGGTTCTATTACGTTAAATCTAGCACACAATTATGAGACTAAGACTGTTCTCGTGTCTTTCAATCTAACTTAAATTCAGTTTGAAACATGCACTATGCAGACAGTGAGGTCTTTTTATTTTACATAAAAAACTGTTTAATAAAAAAATATTTTGGTTTGCCAAATAAAAATAAAACTAGCCACATTATACTACTTGCAAGGTGTAAGTTAATCGATTCACTTCGTTAGGCGACGTCTAGCGGAGTGAGGGTTGAGCAAAGTTGAGGTTTTTTACAAAATCTGTTCCTATACTATATCTAATGATGTGATTGGTATGACATAAGTATAGCAGAGCCAAAAGAGGAAATTGAAATATAAAGGTGAAAGGAAGTGATTTATTCATGTATGTTACAATGTAACATAATATGAAAATGAGCAGCTACATTTGCGGGACAATTCAACAGTGCAAGGGATAATAAATGTTTTAAACATCATCATCATCAACAGACTTTAATAGTCCACTGCTGGACATAGGCCTCTCCTTAAAAAGAAGGTTTTGGCCTACTATACCACTCTGGCCAGACGGATATATCAATTATATTTTATTTTTAAAAGAATCTGTGGTGAAGTATGGTTTTAGTGTAGCAGTTATTGGTATTAAAGGATAATAGCTTCACCTTGCTGCTTTTATCTGTGTAAATTGTATGATGCAGGTATTAGGTAATTTCTAATTGTTTTTGTTTGTAGGTATAACACTATTGATCTTGCTAATAATAATAATAATTCAAACTAGGCAGAGCCTGTACTATGGTGACCCGACTACAGATACTTACATTTTTTTAAATACATACATATTATAGATAAATTACACCCAGACACAGAACAAATGATCGTTCTCATCACACAATTATTTGTGCTGGGTGGGAAACGAACCCACTACCTTCGACTTAGCATCCATGGTTACTAACCACTAGACCAATAGGTCCGAATGTTTGTAGACTCCAATACAATACATTATCCTGTGTGTTGTTGTGAATTTTGTTACATTGGATTTAGTATAAAACTGTAAAGAACATTAAAGCAAGTTAATCAAAAAATAAAAGGGTTATCTACCCCAAAAAATCATTTAATGCCCTTGCCTTGATAAAAACTAGATGAATATTCAATCGACTCACTAAATTACATAATTCCACTTTAAAAAAAAAGTTGGTGCCCTTAAAAAATTAGCATGGTAACAGGGAACACAATAAAAACTTCAGCTATGATTAATGGTGTTCTTTTAAGCATAAACGTGTAGTAAGTGCTCGAAAATTCCTAATTAGTTCACCCCACCCTGGAGTGAAATAAAATTTCTTGCCTCACAATCTGGGTTATACAAACCGTATCCTAAGCAACGGATGTATGCGTGCCAAGGAACTTATAGACCACTCATATAGCTCGTTCAATGAACACAAGTGCGCCGAAATTGCTATATATCCTTCTACAAAATCACATGAAAAAGCTATTGATGTTTTATTTAACTAAATATCATCAACAGCCTTAATTTGTCCATTGTTGGACATAGGCCTCTCCTAAGAAATGCGGTTTATGCCTACTATACCGCGCTGGCCAGACAAGTTGGTATAGGGTTTGCGTCAGGTTTTCCTTCTCTTTGCGGTGCTGTTGTCCTGAGTAGTTTGTAAATATAAAATATATGAGTATATTGTAAAAATATATGAGTTAGTTACATTAGTTCTGTATATAGGCTTTCCTATCAGGGCAACAGAAACCATGAAAATGAAATTAATAAAAATACCTGCAAATGACAATTATTTATATGTTTGTAAATATTTTATGTTGTAAAACTCCTTGGTAACAATTATACTTCTCGGTAACAGCCATCCTTAAGGCCAAAACAAACACCATAGTCCTGTCTGACCTGATGTAGTTTACCCACTTTAGCCGAGTAAGTCCTATGAAATACAATATTTTTTTTGTAGAATTTTACATCAAATGCCTCAAGTATCATATTACATAGTCACAAACTTACGTGATAAGAAGTACCTGTTCAGATTTATAATAGAGAAATTTAATAGAGACATGCTTTTATATATTTTGTAATATTTCAGGGCTCGTTAATGATGCACCTTGATGTAGCGTGCGAGTAACACATCGTTATTTCCAAAGTGTAATCTAAGCGATTGTGAGTCGCGATTGTGAGATGGAGCCTTTGCGTGCGCTCTAAGTCCCTCACGTAGCTACACAGAATTTGTTGTAGCCGTTATTTCGGTTACACTATTATTAATTTCCCTTTTTATTGTGATTTGTGATCTCAAATCTCAGTCTATTATCGGTTAATTTATACCCAGGGTGGCGACGTTTTGTGCGTTTTTGAAAGTAACGTTCTTGCTTTTGTATTCAAAAGACTTTTAATTTTGCTTTTTTTATTACCTAACCCATAACTTCTATATAAAAACTTATTTAATATGTATTTAATGGCAGAAGATTGACAGACAGACAAGGAATACTGCTTCTAGACAGGAAATATCATACTGGAAGTTATTTATATTTATAATTGGATACTAATAGGAGTGCTTCTCTAACATTTTATTAAACACAAGCGTCAGATGTATGTTTTACTCTAACCATAGAGGTGTTCGTGTTGTAAAGAGTATTGCCTATGTTATTATGTAAGGCCAGGAACTGCAATCAAGTATTTCTAGAGAGAAGGACCACCGAAGCAAAACAAAGCTACTCACAATTACAAATATAAATATAGTTAACTCAAGACTTTATGCTATATTGCGTTTTATGAATTTGAAAAAAAGACTAGATTTACTATAACAACTTGATTTAAAAAAAGTATGATTTTTTAAATTTATATACTGATATCAATAGTAATTTTCATTACCATTAGGTAATGAAAATTACTAAATTTTATTGTAGTGTGCTATTTGGGTATGCCTCTGGTCACTAATACATGAATATAAGTATGTAGTACAGTGATGGTATACTTGTGCAAGACTAACCGGATAAAATGATAAATAGGTAATAAATAAATAAATAAATCCCAGCAGGCGGTCTATAATACTGATGACAAACTGTTAAATAACAAAGACTAAACTACATTCGATTAAACTGTGTTAATTACATAATTACATACATATGCCGCTTCGGCAATACATAATGCTAGGGTTGCCAGCTCTCAGCATATTTGCAGAGAAAATGTAAAAGTTAATAAAATGTACCTATTCGTTTTCTATTATTGAAATTTATTTCTGGAAATAGTAGAGTTGAATATAAAAAAATATTTTTGGATATTAAGTAACCAAGTTCTGAAAGTAAGTAAGTTATTTAACATCACGCTGTGATTCTCAGGAGCGGAGCAGTGATCCAATACGAGAACGGCAATACTGAATACAGGCTAACTACATACTCACAATACAAATATTCCTTTTGATCTGTCAGAGCAATTAATCAACTGACTGATGACAATATTTAGCAAACAAGCTAATTATTGAAAAAACAAAACACCAGACTGCGTGAAAAAATCCATCGAGCCGTTCAGGCTTTTTATTTTGATATACCCAGTGTCACTCTCACAGTAAATACGAATCTAACGATACCTCTCAAGCTAAAATCCATGGAGCCGTTAAAGCCGCAGAGCGTAGCAAACAATTATACATACATACATACATGCCTTCTGGCGCAGTCGGGTAATGATTAGTAAGTGAATTGGCAACGAACCTTGTAATACAATTGCTTAAGTGGAAATGTATATTAATTTCTAGATATATCTATTCATCTTTGTGGTTTGGTTTGATCTGCTGATTATCGGTGCATAAAGAGGAAGCCTTGAAGTACATGTATTAGCAAGTCGACATGATTTTTTTGGTATTATAGTTATGGTAATTTAATAAAATGTAAAAAAATATTGTCAAATTGGCCTTTATTGACCGGTGTCGGTGCCGTAGACTGGCTTCCGCGACCATTATGATAGCTGAAGAAAAACACAGAAAAACAAAATCACAAAGAAGAAACAAAACAAACGCCTTTCTCTTGTGTACCGTTTTTTAATTACGGTTCGATTTTTCAGTCGCACCAAGGTTCTATTTATTTCAGTTCTTAAAAACACCACTTGTAATTGCTGAAATGAACTCTGCTTGCTTGTGGCCCTCTGGTGGCCTTCCATGAGGCCGTGGTATCACTCCTGTCGAGTCGATTGTTATTATCAGTTAAGTAAACAACACCATCAATGCAAAGACCCGCTGTTGTCTATGATTCACCATCGACAAATTTAATCTCGTAAACAGGTCTCGTATACTTATTGGCAATGTCAATCAATCGACGCGCTTGTGACCTTACTAATATTTTGTATGTAGACACTGCTTCTTCTTGGGAAAATGATTTCATCAGATATCCATTCACAAGTAGGAATAATAAATGGGATTGTTGGTAATGGCCGAGTGTGGCCTTTTATATAATGAACGTTATAGGACGATTAAGCTTTTAGTCCCATCTTAACATAAACAGAAAAAGACTCACGGATATTCTTCCGCAAGTGTGGCACTTATCATCATCAACAGCCCTTAACAGTCCACCGCTGGACAGTGCCTCTCCTTAGAAAGGAGGTTTTGGCTTACTATTCCACGCTAGAAAGACGGGATTGTGTCCAGTTTTCTTTCTCTTTTCTGTTGTCCTGCGTAATTTGTTCAATTAGTCGGCTCTTACAACCCACGGGATGTATAGGGGTGGTGACACTCTGTATTTTAAATTAGTCACCACGCGGATAAGTGTAGCACCGATACTGTGTAAGCAGATTAGTATGTTGTGAGTACAAAGGCTAGAATAATAATTTCAAAATCAAACAAAAAAGTATTAATTTATAATTTTTATTTTCATTTGTATGAATTGTATTGGCATTTTTACAAAATATATTGACCCCTTTATTTTAATGGAAGAATTAAAACAAGGCTTTAAGTAATTTGGCAAATCCAAATTCACCTCATTAACAATTACACTATGTATAAAAACTCCAAGTAAATAATTATAATAAAAATATACATTTTTTACAAAAATGTAACATTACGTAAAAATTACAGCTAGAAGACTATTGTAATCTTGTTATAACAATACTTAACAGGCACTAATATTGCTAAATAGTTAATTATGTAATAATAATATTCATAAAGTCAAAATTCAGATATGCAAATTCTTTCATTAATCATATTTTTATTCAGATTATTTACACAGATTTATTATACTAAAATAATAATATTAAATATGTTATATACAAAATGTACAAATAATGTTTACAATTAATTATTGTTTACAAAAATATATCGACACTTAAAAAAATCAACATTTTATTCTACTAAAACATGTAAGTTATTAAATATTTCGATATATTTTTATTGACAAATTTAGCTAGTTCTTTACTTATAAATGGTTTGTTACTATGTCCTTTCTAATAAATTTGTGAGTCAAATTGGTAGAAAGAATGTTTTAGGGTTGTTACCTTAAAATTAACTTCGCGTTTATAAGTAAAGCCTTAATAGTGATTAAGGTTGAGACAATATATTCAGTACATACTCAGATCTATTAACGAAACATGGAATTACTGGTACAAAATAAGTTTACGTCGAGTAAGTACGATTTATTTTTCGAGAAAAAAAAAGAAATAGTTTCTGTTACTTATTCATTCAGTGATAAACAAATACAGAAAATTACTCAACATAAACATCGTCCTGTATTGATATTACGTTAAATATTGCACGTTTACAACGTCAATGTGCCCAGGTATGCGCTTCAATAGTTGGACCTAGAAGGTTTTTTAATCATATTGTATTTGATATTTATTTCAATATTCGTGAAAACAAGTTGATTACATTTTAAGTAGATATAAATGAAATTTTCTAGGTCTGTTTATAATATTAAATAGGGCAAGTACTCCACATAACTAAAGCCTTATGTACAAAGCTTTCTTTTTGGCCTTTCAAGTCCTATATATTCGGTGGAGAGAACCCTAACCAGTTATAACTTTTGCAAAAATTGAAACAAGATTGCAACAGAAATCAATATGGGAGATCTTAACTCATAATGGGATTGCAGCAGTGCTTGCAAAATTTTTGCAAAAATTATTAGTTTATTACTTTTTTATTTTATCTACAGATGAACTTAGTCGGTGGGTCCGAAATTTTACGTATTTTTATTTACAAAGTGACCGTAACCCCACATTATGTTCTAATTACAATAAAAAAATATGTTTGGCATACATTTTGTGACTCGTCATACAACTACTTTGTACCTTTTTAACACCGTCTGGCATGCCATATATGGCACAATCGCAGGCTTTAATATCAGGCACCAAAAATTTAAAGGCACAATATTTTCACTCCTGAACCACAAGTATGTTTTAACTGTTTCACAAAAATTACGAAACCACGATTTTTCTTTTTTGTTATTTTTTTAAAATAAATAATAATAATTGGACGGGTTTTATAAGTTATACTTATAGTCAGGAGTTTAAACCAGAATGTTTGTTCTTATATTTGTACATACAATAGGATATATAAAACTGGTATAATGTATAAGATCAATGTAATCTTTATGGCACTCTATTTGCACACATACGTACATGCCTTAGAGCACGGATATATATAATATAACCAACATTCTATAAGTTTTTAGCTTCAGTCTTCAAACCAGAAAATCTCAATAGGCAATATCATCACAGTTATTTATGTTACAATTATTTTGCAATTTTATGGTGCCATATTTTGCCATAGGCCATACTTAGAGCTTTTATTACGGCTGATTTCTGAACGAGAAAAAAATTGGTTTTAGTTCTAAAATCGGCCGTTATAAATGACTCCCCTTTCAAACCTGTACACCGAGTGCTCTGTCAACCAATCCAATTTCATACCTCACCTCATCAGTCTTAGTGTCGTCCTTGGGTTCTTCCAAGCAGGGGTTTTTACACTCCACCACGTTACTCTGACCCTCACGTCGAAGTTCATAGGAGGTCTTGGAGGAGCGTCCGTCCGGAGTGCGTCGTTCCTCGAGCTCGTCCTCCCAGTCGTCTTCGGATAGAATGTCGTCCCCTTCCTCACCAGGTAACACAGGCATGGTTGATTTGGTGCGAGTGAAGAAGGCCATTTTTTCCCTGTGAAGAATAAACAACGATTAAACACTTAATTGGTACCTGGGCGGATCTACACTTCACTAAAACTTTATGGGTAGTTCAGGGCAATTCTATTATATTAAAATTAATTCCAATTATGTATTAAATTATGTATTATCCTTCAAGTACAGTCTGGTGAAAAAGTCAATACATATTAATATAGAGCACTCATGAATTTAATTTTCAACACTCCTACCTACTTCTATATTTTATTTTAGAATTTCTTATTCTACAATTTTCTAATACTATTACTCAATTCCCTTCCTTAGCAAAGCGGGAGACAGAAGGTACAATTATGAAGAAATAATTATTCACGACCAAACAATGATTATTATATTGTGATATTATTCCAAAACTCCAACAAAAAAGATTAGGAACTCACTTGAAAGTGACGAGGTCTGGCTTCCGACTGCCTTGCCGTGACTTCCTGAGCCGGTAGATGTTCCGCGCGGTCCTGGCCAGCAGGCGCGAGGCGCGGTCGCTGGGCGGCGAGGTGGTGTCCACTAGTCTTCGGAGAGTGTCGTCTTCAGCGACCCACGCCGCCACGGCCGGATCACCGCGGTTACACGCTTCCTCTAGTCTGGAAAATTAACCTTAATTTAGATAGAGGCTTCTTAAAATAATTTAGCTATAGATGAAGTAGTTATAGATTATTAATAATATTTGTAAAATGGTGGTTAATACTAGAATTAATTCACATGATCATTATTGAGAATTTAAGAAAAACATATTTAGACGATGTATTGTAAACCGATGTCGGAGATTTCGATCATAATACTGAGTCCAAAATGGTTAGAATATTGTGTTTGATAAATCCATATTTAACTAATATCTTATTAATAGGAAAAACTATTTAACAGTTTAATAAGATATTTTGCAGCCAAAAAATAATAGGTTTTATCAAAAAAAATATTTCGAGACTCATGAACAGATTGACGAAGGCTACATAAATATATAAATCATTTTCTACAAATAATGAGTAATGCATTTTCTACAAGTAATGTAATAAGCTCACGAAAGGGAATAATATAGCTCAATTAAAAATATAGCCACACCGAATTACATGTTACATATACTATTTACTACTATCACATAGCGTATCGATGCACGCTGCGGCGACGCGTCGCCACGTCAAAAACTGATCTGACTGACAAAAAATTAGTGGGTGATAGCCAATAATTGTAAATAGTGTGTTTCAGAAAGCAACTGACCTCTTCTTGAGCGTGGTGAGGTTGGCGATCTCGGAGCGCAGGTCGTGCAGGCGCGTGTGCTGCGCGCGCAGGTCCAGCGCCAGGTCCAGCGACGTGCGCGCGCGCCGCCAGCCCGCGCCGCGCGCCGCGCCGCCCGCGCCCGCGCCCGCCGCGCCCAGCGACCGGCCCCACCTGACACACACGCTACCGTTACACGTGCCCGATCTTCTACCTGCATCTTTTGGAAGATTCTACTTTTGTAAGCGATACTCGATGGTTTTAATCGATCGCATTCTCACAGAGTTTCTTAATCATTTTATTTATTTTATAACTCATTTTATCAATTCTAAATTCACTCTACAATATAATCTAGGACTAAGAGGATCAACGTTACACAGTTTATAAATTATGCTGGTATCAAATGACTTATGTTGATGACTGCGCCTCCATTCGATAGAAAGACTTCAGTTGGTAACTGTACTACCATAGTTGACAACACTTAATTCACATGTTATAAATTAATATTTATAATAACTACGAGTTTAAAAAAATAATAATATTGGTATTTACTACTAGTGTGCCTGTGCGAATGGGTAATACTCTAGTCATATAGTAACATACCTAAGCGATCGGCGCTCGCGCACAGTCCTGTCGAATGGAATGCCGGAGGGTGGCGGTTGTAACGTCACACGACGGTATGCTGCCATTGATGAATCCGACTCCGAACGGTTTAGTCTATCGAAAAATAAAATAATAATAAAAACTTGACATATTTTACACACGGCTGCCTAATTCTGAGCCAGGCAAACCTGTTCTATGGTTACCAGACTGCTGATAAAAATGCTTATACCTTTCTAAATCAATATATACTATAAATAAATTACACTCAGACAGAAAACGTATACGCTCTCGACGACGATCGCGTTTTGCTTTGCAATGAGTGAAAAAATTTAAGTGTGGGTTAATCACAACGCCGGACGCGTTCACCGTGACAATATAGTTGACATGAAATAAATTCGTACTAGGCTCTGTTGTATTCCTATTTTAATTAAATACATACCTGCATATATATTGTGCTTTGGCGAAGCTCTGTGGTTGTGGCGAGAACGTCTGAGATCGCTTGATTGTGGCCAGAGGTTCCGACAGAGCGTTCGCTTGTTCGCTTTTCCTATATTAATTAACATTTTTCATTAAAATCATTATATATTCCATTCTTCACGTTATTGGTGGAGTTAAATATATAGCTAAGGATTTCATATTAAGAGCTTTAGTCAGTTTCATGTTTAAAACGAAAATATGGTTATGAAATGTCCAATTTTGGGGTACAAGCCCATCACAGTAAGAAATTTGTCCAGTTAAAATATAACTAATTAAAACCAAGGTTACTGCTTCATAGTTAAGGCTGTATGTAAACTATTCATTTATAAATACATAGGAACCTTAATTATATAAAACTATTAGTTATCAATTACACATTGTTTGATTTACATACTTCACAATTTATGATATAGAAGTATGATTTGAAAATAATAAAAATATATATTATTATATAACTGACTAAAACACTACAAAATAAAAAAACAGATTTTAGATACATCCACATTGTGCCACGTTTTCATGCGATCATGCACATCACACTTGTGTATTTATTGCAAATAAATCCATGCTAAACTACATACTCAATAGAATACATAAATATCATAGAATTCCACACAAAAACACTTCTTATTTATTTGAATATAAACATAATCACTCCGAAAGCTTCAAACAAACTTAAATCTTTTGGCGAAACTTGTTAGTCTGGAGAATTAATAAATAAGTAAATATGGTATTGTAGAAATAGTATAATTCTCTACGATTGAACGGGTAGTCAGAGGTAGTACTTAAATACATTTAGTTATTTTCAAGAATTAAACATAGAATAATTGACAGTAGATATATTCTAAAAGGAATTCTATAATAATTTCATTAAGCTGAAGAGTTTGTTCGTTTGTCTGGTTGGTTGTACGCGCTAATCTCAGGAACTTATGACACGAAAGTAAAAAATATTTTAGTGATTTTATTGTGCCATTTTAGAAATTTATTCTTTTCAGAGACTGAGACGAAGTCGCGAGGATCAGCTACTGGTAGATAAGATTGCCTGTATGGATGTGTTCAGATATGTAAGCAATGGCCCGAAAAGGTCAGAGTCGCATAGCTGTAATGAGACAATGGCCGGGATGTATGTCTCATAAAGGACCATTCTTAAGTCTAAATGCGGCAACCGGAGTTCACAACCAATAATAATATCAAAATAAATACGAGAGAAGCACGTAACATTTATTTCCGTAATATTTTACAGTGTTTACAGCAAGAAATATGTTTCTTTTTAGACCAATTTCTAGCATTAAGTTCTAGCAATTAACTATCAGGTTTCTTCTACGTTCTCCAGTCTCAATTTTCACTGCTATTTTAAACAATAACATAACTTATAAATTCTCAAAGTATTCACCAAAGGGTTGTCCATTTGAAGCTTTATATCTATTGAGCAAATCAGTATATTACAACAAACTCTCACAAAAAGCAATACTGTCGTCATTGGGGACACAATGTAAACATACCTATATACAAGACTATGTACACAAATAACGTAGGGCTATATTATTTCTCGAGACGAGCCTCGTGAGGCCGTCCATCGGCCGCCAGTCGTCTCAACTTCATATATCTGGGAGAAAATTAGTAATACTCAGTATCCCGTCACCATTTAGTTAATCATTACAAAAGCGTATTACTTTAGTCGAGGCAATAATTTGCCTCCACAAGTAAATATTGTTATTAATTCTTCACATTAATTTAGAAACATATTAGAATTAATTGTGAATGCAAATATTTTACTAAATTTAATAAATTACTACAGAATATTTACATGTCAATAATTTATCGACAAAATATAAATAACCCCACTCCATTTATCCTAATAACCATGTACCACAAAAAATACACTACTGAATCCAGTTATACCACAATCTGCCAACTAACATATAGTATTAAAACCGCCTCATGTTTAGTAAAATTTTGCTCAAATCGAAGCATACCTTCTATGCAACTGCCTCGCACCTTCCGGACAAAAGTTACACTCGGTATTGGTTTCCTTCTCCGCAGTGGTTGGGTGTAGGTACTCATCTTCTAAAGCCAAGTCCTCCTCAGGAATGTAATCCTCAAACGAGTCTTCCTCCACTATCTGCATCCATAGTAATTTATATATATACAATATATTAGAAAAGGACAATTGTTTAAATGTAGAAGAATTTCATAAGAAAGTATAAAAAAAACATTATCTTTACCTGATTTAGTGGTTCTCTAGACTCTTCATCTTCTGACGCTGAATTATCTCCACAATCCACGTTACACTCTGCACCCGTCATACTTTCTGGACCTGTAATAAATAAAGTAGCACTTATTTAAGAATCAAACGAACACCTTGTTGCAAACTCATACCACTACATAGAAGTAATGTGTGAGTTAGAAACAAATTTAAATTCATGTAGATATTACAAATAGTGTAATTGGGTATACTTTAGGTAAAATTTTAACTTAAACGTCTATAGTGTTGTTACACGAGCCAATCGTGGTAATACAAAAGAGCGGACAAGAAGAAGTACAATTGACAAAATAATTAGAAAATTGAATGGTCTATTGTGTTAACTACAATAGTAAATTTATCAGCGGGAAGGTCGTTGGCTAGATGATGAATAAATAGATAGATCGATACACTAGAAAACTTAACAAAAATAAAAGTACGTATTAATAATAATAAAAAATATATTATATATATATTTATAATATATTTTTTATTTATTTATAATATATTTTTATTTATATTAAGGTTTAAGTAAAGACGTATGGTACATAATATTTACAAAAAAACGTTAATTTTCACCTCTATTCCGAGTAAGTGTAGACGTTTGCGAAGATATAACGGTGCTCTCGTCCGAACTTTCGTCCCTTCTCATACATCTAAAGCTGAGTATGTTGTACCACTTCTGGGACACTGAGTCTGGCTCAAAGTCTGCTAAGCTCACTTGCGCACAACCCTATAACAACATAAGATTTATTGTAATGTCGGAGTAAATCAGAGTATATACGAGGAAAAAAGGAATATTATCAGAAAGATAATCGCTCTCGCCTGTAGATTTGTCACATGGCACTCAAAGCTTGAAGCCGAATACTCGAATTTGGCTAGTTATCATCATTGTCAAAATTAGTGGGTCGAGGAAAACATATTTGTCTCTTAGGTACACATAATATGTACGTATCATTAAGATCATAGCTCATTAGACCCATCCGACACTTGACCGGCACCGCCTCGTAGCTCTGTGTCCACTCGTTGTCGACAGGTGGTCCACGGTCGGATGCCGCGTGTTAAATAACGAACGTCATGTGGTTGTTAACTAGTAAAGTCACGTCAATAGTTGAATAGTTTGTCAGCAATCATGCCAGGTCGAAACACCAGTGTGTTTTTTGTGCGTAAATAATACTAACCGCTCGAGGGAAGGCGGTGTTGGACGGGTATCGGGTGGTTCTAATGAACTTTATGCACCTATACTTAGGATTGAGATTTGAGCGACGATGTGTACGTAAAGGTGTGTACTCACGAGACACTCGTTGTGCGCCACGAGGTTGACTTGCAGCGTGGCGGCGCGCAGGTGGCGCGCGTCGGGCAGCGGCGCGCGGCGCGAGTGGCGCCACACGAGCGCGCCGCCGCGCCACGCCGCCGTGTCGCCCGTCCACGCCACGCCGCACCCGCCGCCCACCACCAGCGCGCACCGGACACCACTGCACGGAGCACCGTTCATTTTATAATTCATATATTTTCTTAACACTGAATTTCAGACGTTAAAAATTACAGTCTCGTACTATCTCGCTCACGGGTAATGCTGAATTAATTTTAGTAAAGCTAATTAATAACAGTTATTGTCGATTTACAATACTAAAACTAAATTGATGCAAACATACGAGTGGTTTAAACACATCATTTTCTGACCTCCCGGGGTATATGATTTTCAAACGCTAGGATACTTACACTTCCGTGCCAATATCTATGAACAAGGCGTGTAGGTTGCGCGCACGCACTATGCCGATCTCCAACATACTCTCGTCTGGACAGTAGCGCAATTTGATTTCAATTTGTGCACTGTTCACTGCAATATAAAACAATTTAGTTAGTTAATTTTAAGAAGTTTGAAGAAGTAATTTAATTAAAATTAATACGGTATCGTCAAAATGTTATAAAATCAATGAAAACTAGTAAAAACAATTTTCCTTTTTTTTTATTAATTTTGGAAACATTGATTAATAAAATAAGTAACTAACTATAAACTGAAAAAAAAAACAAAAATGTACAGTACCGGCGTTACTGGGATCATTAGCGGCCTGCGCTGCCTCGAATACACCGGAGTCACCCGCCACCGATTCGTCACTCACTGCCGCAGATACTGATCTAGTGTTGGTACCTGATGAAGGTTAGAACACATTTTTATTTTTGAAAAAAATAGGAAAATTTATCCAAAGCCTTTATACACTATATTAAATATTTATATATTATATATTTGCGAAGTCTTTGTCGGCTTCATTCCAAAGAGTAAAATTGCTTTACTTTATTCCTGAAAAGACGTGCAAATGTCGTCATCAGCGAATTGGGAAAAGTACCGGCGAACATGGACAACAGATTATAGTATAAAATAGAGTTAATATACTAACCACTAGAAGAGGGAGTTCTTGGCGAGGGAGGTGGGGGCGTCTCGGATATTGGTGATAATGGCTCCAACGGTCGTCCTGGACCTTGAAGCTGTACTGGAACTGATATTTTTATTCATATTATTATTATGTTTTAAGTTAACAGAGATCAGACTAGACAAATAACTAACATTTGAATTATGCCATTTATCATGCATATTTAATATACTTAAGTAATATTAAAAAAAAAACATGATGCTAAATAAGAGTCATTTAAAATCCTCTTTAAAACAAACATTTAATAAGTCATTATTTTGTACTTTCAAGTTCTATTTGCAAGTAAGAGTTGCAATTGTTTCTTTGACTGGCCAAACTCTACTTTTCCTTTATTTATTCGATGGTACCAATGCAACTTACATTATTATCTTTTTGACCTAAACTGAATACTAAATCAAGTTAAATAAAACCGTTTAAAAACTCACTTGTTGCAAGTCCGGTGATTTCATTCAATCCAGTCGCAACACCTATTCTCATTTCTGCTAGTTTCTCCTCTAATTCTCTCTGCTGCCGCCGTTGTCTTTCGACCTAAAATGGAAACAAACACATACATATATTTGCCGATCAAATAAAATTAAAAGAACCATTCAACCACCTTCTGTACCTGTACGTAGAGTGAAAGTAATACTACACGACAGGCATAGCCGCAAGGCGTAATACACTTTGCATGAATCTGATAATGTGTAAGAATACTGGTTGCAGTTTCGTTGTTACGTAATATGTTTAGAATGCTCGTAAAACTTGGTATGACTATGTCAATACTTTGTACTCTTAGTTTTAACTCTTTTTGCTTTCGATGATAGGTCATTTAGATATTATTCCGATAGTACCTATGTAATTATGAAAATTATCTTGTATTCAGTTAGCTTACATGAATTGATTTCTAAAATGACTTCCGTATAGAAATGTCCCAATTATGTAATAGTTAGTAGCTTCTAAAGTTAGTAAAGTAAATTGACGTTTGAAATTGTTTATTTTGATATCGTTTACTGTATTGATAATAAAGTGCTGGTTTTGAGATATTGATATTAAGAAAACTTCTAACATACCAGATACCATTTGAAGTCAATGCTGGCTGTTTATTACATACATACACGATTTTCGAAAAACTGTATATCTTACCTGGTTGTAAGGTGGTGGGGGCGGCGGCGGACTAGCTGACGACAAACTACTCCTAGGGGATAATGATGGTTGTGAAGGAGAACTGCTCGCTCCAGGCGTCACGCTGTCTGTGTTATAGCTGTTACCACGAAGTAACCTGTTAAATAATATACTGTTTTGCTTTATATGTACACAAGTATTCAATATAGTACTTACTACAACTAATAAACATTAAATATATTATGAGCGTTTTGAGGGTGTCCAGGACAGGTCTGAGAGAAAACGGAAAATAACGGTGAACGTACCTCAAATGCACTATACATATTTAATAATAAGTCAAGTCCTATCGATATACTAAGTTTTCGAATTTGTTTTTAATTGTTATGAAAAATAAGCATGCGCACATTGGATCAAGTGGAAAAGCAGATAAAATAAAATTATTCAGCAAAATATACAAATATAGCCAAAGGCCTACTTTCTTTTGTTTATTACAATTGAAGATGTGTAATGATTCAGTAATCCTTGTAGAAAGTAAAGACCACAGCATTAGACCATACTCCTTTTTAGGCGATGCTTGTAAATATTTGGATTGAGAAAGTTGTGCGGAAGAAAGCAAGTATTGTCTAACATGGAATGGCTAAGTTGGAAATCGTCTATCACAGCCCGCGTATTACAATTTGTGGACCTGTCAAAGTGAAACGGCGTGACATAGATGACCTCTCATTAATCATAGCTAGAGGCTATAATATATTGTGACTTGAAATGTCCACAAAGTATTACAAACAGTATGTCCACTTCGAATATACTGATTGCGCAGATAAATAGAATCATGAACCCTACTTTGACTTCTTTACTGAGTTTTAATGCTGATTTTTTTATGTAATCTAAGTCAGGCAATCGATTATTTCCAGACACATACAAGGACATTAAAAATCAAAAGTATAAATGTCTTACCTTTCAACTCTTTTATGTAAATCAACCATATCAATAGGCTTGTCAGCTTGAAAAAACGTAGCGATTTGAGGTCCGCCATATATATCCGTAAAGCTAATCCCAGAACTTAATGAACCTTTACTACTAGCAGTGGACAGAGACCCTAAACTTGAACTACTAGATACAGACAAGGTACTAGCTGACAAAGTCTTTAATTGTCCTTCTAAAGTAGTCATTGACGTAAGGGCATCTTTCAACTGCTGCAGAAGTAATTGTTTCTCTTCGTGTAATCTTAATCGATCAGTGATACATTTACTGGACATTTCAAATGCGGTTTTCAAATCCTGTTCTAATCTTTTACACTCAATCTCAATTTCACTCATTTCTTGCTTAGATCTCGTTCTTGGAGTGATACTCCTTAATTCTCTTAACAATTGCTCTTTCTCTTGGAAGAGTAGTAATCTATCCTTGTCTGACTCAGCCTGTCCGGGCTGCACTTTATCTTCAAGATCTGCTAGCTGTTGTTGAATTTGTTGTATTCGTTTTCTAGCTTCGTCGTACTGTAGGCGAACCCGCGCCATTTCTGCTAATCTTGTACCGATAGGTACTAAATCAGCACATAAATCCGTTTGCGAAGCAGTGCTTAGTTTTTCTTGAGGAAGCGTTAAGGTAGACAGGTCTGGTGATGCGTCGCCAAGTTGCAATCTCGTTAAATCATCTTTTAACTTTGCAAGAGATTGCATAAGATCTGCTCTCTCTTTCTCACCAGATGTGAGTGATTTCTGAATATTTTTTAATTCGGTCATGATAGCTTGGGCTTCCGTGATATTATAGCAGCCCTGTTGTGCGCTTATTTTTTGCTCCACTCTGAAAAAAAAAACTGTTAACATGTTTTTGATAAAAAACAAGTGCCGTATTAGTTTCGGCCACTTTGATTGATCTTATTATGACAGAGAAGAGTAATACAGCTAAACAACAACGTTTTAATATGAACAAAATTAAACACGACGAATCATATAACAGATCAAAGTTATGATTGTCTGTGTAGTATAAAAATACTGTATAATATGTCTTGTACTAACTCAGTGAGCGTGTCAACTCCTCGTCTAGCGCTGGCGACTTCAGCTCTAGCTTGTTTTAATTCCTTTCTAAGCTGGGTGACTCGTCCACGAGCTTGTATCACTTCCGATCGGAGGAGCTCCGGATCATGTCGTGACGTCGTGGACGTTGTAGTCATCGACGTTGTTGATGAACAAACTACGAGAAAATTATATGATTAGAGAAAATACTAGACTACATAAAAAATCACTTTTACAAAAACTTGAACACACATTTTACATTCATATTTGTGTATATAGGATAGTATTGCATTAAGCAAGGGTTTTGGACTAGAATTGTAGGAAGATTACAGATTTAAATAATGTCGCGAAGGTTTAAAAATTGTAGACGTATCGTAATTTTAAGGCTCGGTAAAAATATAAATTACGACTGAGCTTTAAAAAGTGCAAAAAAGTGATTTGATAATAAGAGGAATTTGAAGGCACTGCCTACCATTGTACACGTAAATATTTGCACAACTGATTAAAAGGCTCCACCGCACACATTGTTATTTAAAAAGAATTTAACTAGCAGATGCTCATATGATCGCGTAAATGTGCGAAACAGAATTATACTCGAGCGTATCGACTTGAGATGTTGAAGATAAATAATGAAGCCTCGTACAATAAATAAAACAAAAACTTTAATATAATGATGTGTTCGGACTATGCTCTAGTGAAATACCAAATTACATTCAATAAACGGACACGGCGCATAAACATTATGAGACAAGTTTTTGAGATAAAAATGTGAACACTATCTATAGAATCAGATAAAAATAACATTGTATTTACATAGGGCCTACGGTTTTATTGGAAAACGCTAACAAACAATATTGTGCTTGACAGAATTACTAGTATTTTCACGATATTTATTGTATAGGAGGTCAGAATAAAATTAGCTGTTATAATACTACCAATATTCAATTCACATCACACATATTCAATATTCAATTGAGGAAATAATATTTCAGTAGCTATTTAGGAAGTTATTTTCTTAGAAACCGCAAAAAATTGGTAATTGGTAGGTGCTTCCAGATGAGAAATTATTAGAGTTAATTGAGATAGGTTTTAGGCGATATAAAATCAAACTACGAGCTATAGGAGGGTAACCCACATATTTATTAGACGTGATCTAAACGTCTTCAACCCATTAATATTATGTACCTAGAGTATATACTGAAGAAAAATGTAAAGTATCTAGAATATTCTTTGCATTGCAAAGAAATACTAGTTCCAGTTTACCTTACTAGGAATATCAATAGGTAGTTATTATTCCGACAGATGTGGATACTAAAGCTTTATTTATTAGTCTATTCGGCATCCATTATCTGATATACCATTGGCTGTTATACTAAGTAGCTATACAATAACTTCTAATTTTATGACGATATTGTTACCTCGGGATAGGGTATATTGAATAAACTCTCGGGTTATGCGAAGGTAAGGTAAGTATTAACATCATATTTGGAGTTACATGGTAATAAAAGAACCCGTATTGATTTGAGGCAGTTGTGTACCCGTTCAACGAATATAAACACCTACAGGCCTTTCTAAAGCTGGGAGCTCCTTTGACTGTTCGTCGCAGCTCCCAGCTTCTGAAGTCTTTAAAAAAGTTACTGTTAGAAAAATGTTATAGGTGTACCAAGTTTTATACTCACGACTAGTTCTAGAGGCAGTAAGCGTTGAGTACTCATTGTTTAAATGCTTGTACTCATCCTGCGCCAAACACAGCCTTTGCTTCTTCACGTCGCGCCTTTCTTTCTTTGCCTAGACAACAGAAGACAAAAAAATATATTTACAACGCAATTACAGAAATCAAGAATTATATTAAAAATTTACACATAAACAATCATTTATACTTTGCACAAATTGTTTAATATACTACTCGTATACGCATACGGTGACGGCTTAATATAATACTAAGTGACACATAGTAACAGATCTAATCAAAGAAAAATCGTCAGTTTTAAGAAATGTATTACTTTCATAATCTTTTCATTATTACCAACTAAAATTAATATTATTTCGGCGGCATTAGAAGATTCTCCATTATCTCTACTTCTCCAACATTTGCAGGTGTTCTTGTGTTCTTTAGTAATAAAGATTCGATATGTAACATTTTATTTATACTATAAAGTATAAACAAACTGTTAAAGATCCTAATAAGCCCAACTTGTAATACCTAATTGTATTCTCTGTAAGTGACTGTTATTCCGATTTCTCCATTTCAATTATTAAAGGCTTTTAATTGCATGGCAACCTATTTACGATTTACTAACCTACAGGTGACTACAGGTAAAGTTTACGTTTCATTAAAACAACTAGCGTTCACATAAAATATCAATCATTATATTGAAGAACTCGAATCGATTCTTTAGCATTTATAAAAAAAATATCATAAACAATTTTTACATAAAAGGAAGAATCAAGCTTCGAGATAATAGTTTTTGTTAGCATAAAAATTGATTATGTTATGAACAGTATTATAAAAAGTTAATTATTGTGCTACCGGCTCTTAACGAACTTATTTAAATGCCTTATGTTATATTTATTTCTTTGTAGTTTAAAAATGTTTGTTCAAGTTAAATAGTTTTTTTTTTTTTTTGAATTTCAATAATTATTTCTGATTTATATCCACATATACCAGCAGTGCTTAAATAAACATCATAAAATTTGAATAAATTTAGTGTCTTTTCTACTGTCATAATAATAGCTGTTACTAACACTAAAACACACATTTTAAATCTTGTCTGTCAGTAATCTCTGAAATGTCCGTGAATTTTCGCCAGGATTGATTTGATGATATGAGGAGTAAGTTAGGCTGCTGTTATTTTGTAAGATTATTGGATCGCATGGAAAAATATAAATATTTCCGCAAACGAAGCCTCGGCGGGCACAGCTAACAAATAATAAATAAATATAAGTGAGATGTTTTAGATTAACATACGTCGCATCGCACGTACATACGAAATTTAACACGTTACTAATAAAAAATTAACAAGTCATTATAGCAAAATACCGAAATACATTTTTTGTTCTCTACATCAAGAATACAGTATGATAAGTTGGGCAATGACTTTTTGCTTTGGAATCCGTGTAAAAACAACGAAGTGCTGTTCTGTAAAAAATTACAATTAAATTTGAACAATGTACTCGCCGGTGACGTCAGAACATGCTAGATGTACTGTGTAGATAACACTTCAAATGATAAAACAAGTGACATTTACAGTGAAAAGGCGTAGCGATCCATTGAGTCTGCTTGCCTCCTGCAGTCGACTCCAGGTGTGCGGCGGACACTGTGGAAAGGTTCCATTTCTGCTGAGCACCTGTGTAGCAACGTAACCTTGACCTTCGTAGTAAGCCACTTCGGACACCGGCACTAAACGCACTTCCGCGGATCGTATCTGACGCACTGACAGTATGTTCTCGTAAATAGCCTCATCCTCTAGGTTTTGACCTTCGGGGCAGAGCCGGTAGCCAAACTCGCGACTAATCTCATCGAGGTTAGCGTACTCAGGACGCTTGCGCATTTCGTCAATGTTCTGGTATTGGGGCTCGTCGCGTACACGCAGTCCGGCCGGCTGCACAGACGTCGGTTCGACGCGGACGCCGTACTCAGGAGGCTGGCGGACCATGCGCGCAAGTTGCCGACTGCCAAAACATCCGCGGCACCAGGTGTGCGCGCGCCCTCTTAATGTCGGTATTTCGGACTCGGGCTCAGGGGGAGGCGGCTGGGACCACATAGTGAGCGCTTGCCGCAACGGACACATCTTAACCCCCAAAAGGGCGCGCGTCGACTGGCGCGGGCGCGCGGAGCTCGGATGGCGCGCAGTGGAATGCGCCCGCGCCGCCGAAAGAATGCAATCTCGGGCGCATTTCGGAGGTCGATCTCTCCGAAGGGCCGGGGTCCGCGGGCGCTCCCGCCTCCCGGGCCGCGGCCATCTGTCGTAATAAGTTCGTCGAATCAAAACGCACGGCCCGCCAAGGTGTCGGCATGCGGCGACGCAATAACGGACCCTCACTGACCTCATCCCGTGTCCTCACGCAAAATCATTCACCGAATTTTGTTTAGTCTTTTTTAAATTTAATTCGATTAAATTAATATGTAGGATTACCTGCTGACAGATCACATTACCAATTTTATGGGATATCCTGCTGCTTCAAAGTCATCTAACTCACATTGAATTACAAATAAATACACACATATATGTAGTTACTGTTTTTTCTGTTCACTAAAAAGACATTTTTAGAAGAGTAGGTATGCAGAGCTAGAGAGAGAGAGGGACAGAAAGCGCAAACCCTACACGTAACAGTTGTTTAATTATTCAGAATCTTCTTAGGCTTGTTAACTAGGCTGCAATAAATAATCGTAACCGCTGCAAACCTCATATGACTGCGGTGAGGAATGCAAAAAAGCTGAGCAATTTCACATGTGACAGTGGCAATGTAGCGGTCACGCGCACTCGCCACTTAGCGAACGATTTTCTCAGATTTTCCACGTAATCAATTTACGTAGTTTAATAGCGGTATGCGAAGGACGAGGTGAGCGGGCGCACGGGGAAGGGGCGGCTGAGGGAGCATCTGCCGGCTGCAGGTAGACGCGCACATTTTTGTTCCGGAATTCCTTTACACGCATTTGCAATCCCGTCCCGACTCTGAACCGTATTTAAAAGAAGTTCGGAAGTAAGAAAAAAATCTAATAAAATGACCCTGTATATTTTCGATTCTAGTATGCAGTGGACCTATTCTCACGTTTGTTGTAAACTCAAATAGCTCGCATTTTTTTCTAGCTAACTAACCGCATAATTCCAAAGCCACACATGTGCGAGCGCATGTTTGATTTTTCAATAGACACGCAAACATGTTGTTCTGCAATGTGATTTTATGTAAAATATCTTCATTAATTCATAATGTCTTGAATTGAATACAATACATATATTTAGTGATTCAATCAGATAGACATGAAATGAAACAGATATGAAATATATGAAAGTTACAAAATAGGCAATTTAATTCATAAAATTCAACGGTAACGAGTTGATGGTATAAAGACAGACAGGTAATTTGGCACGGTGCCTACATTCCATTGTGAGGTATGTAATGGCACCATGTGTTTTTTGCTAACAAATACCTGTAAAGTTCAGGTAATGACCAAAAATAACACAGTTAATGTATGTACAATAACTAATTTTTTGCTGAAAGCAAAGATTCTCACCTCAACAAGAAAATGTTTTTTACAAATTAAATGCAAAGGTTTGAATTTTGATATAGATAGGCACTTTTGTAATTATTAAAGAGTGTTAAGATATTTTGTTATGGTGTATTATTTATTGACTTAATATAATCCTGCTCTAATTACGCAAACACTAATAAAGTCCCCCATAAGTGCTATATTAGACTTTTGTATTACTATATTATGTTACGTCTTCGCTCTTCATTGTACATAATATCTAAGTAGAGTTAATATTATGACGCCTACCTCATGTCTGTATGGATAAATTTAAGGCAAAAATTACTTCCTGAGTTACATCCATAATTTGGATAAAATATTATGGGATTGTTTTTAATGAAAAAAAAAATGACGGATTTTGTAAGTTTGCCGTGGGGGTTTTTGGTGAGAGCATCTGCTTCCCTTGGACCGGTTGCTTTTCGACTCACTCAACCAAGGTTCCAACTCTTTCTTTCTTATACAGGTTCGGTTTATAGCTATCTTTATCACACTTGCAGCCCTACGGAACTAATTTTACGTCTTTTTCTTCTCGTTGGCTATCTGCTGTAAACGACGGACACATTCGAGTTTTCTTTCCCTCTTTAAATTGTATAGTTTATTTTATATAGGTACAGGAATCAATAAAAAAACCTTACATAACTTAAAAATAAAAATTACATGTCACTTTTGAGTATTTTAAATATAAATACATTATTTTTCAATCCAAATAGATCTAGAATCAAAAAAATGTTCATACATTTAAAACCATCGGGTAAATAGCCAGCTAGATAATGTTTGGCCATATCCTAAATTCAACATGACTGAGGTTCCAAGTTTTGTTTTTTTATTGCTTTCGGTTGGCGAGCAGCGGCCGGGGGCTTGGATGCGATTAAAATTCCTGAGATACCTCACGCCTGCCGTCCCTTGGGCGTTGCGATGACCATAGACCGGACAAGGCGTGTACCTTTCTTACGCTATTGTTGCTCGGTACTAACAAATTGCTGATTTTCTGATAAAATTTACCTTTTTATAAAACCTTGTAAGTAAACAGGTGTATACTTTAATGCTTTGAATTAGTAACATGCTCAAGATAATTGAAGAATAAAGCAAGAAGACTGATTATAGATTTTTTTAAATAAAAAATCTCTTTTTAATAACCCTTAAGAAAACAAAACTTGATAGCGGGGTATTATTTATTAATACAAGAACTTTTTTATTAGTACGACTATGCAAAGCTAAAAACTATTAATAAACATCAATGTGTATTATTTATAGAAAAAAAAACATATTTATGGTTTTGATTAGCTTCCTGAATTTATTGCATAATTTCTTGTTTTTCTATAAATCATCTTTATGTTATTGAGGTTGATATGTATGAGTCAATTATTAAGTAAAATGGCAGAGATTGAGTCTTTATTATTTTTAAGCATTACTGTAAATTTAACTAAAAAACATATTTAGTCTCAAACGTTAATCATCATTATTTTCTATTTTTCTCTTTGATGACAACAAAAATTTAATAAGTGTTTATCAATACCCTAAGGGACAATCAATTGAGATTTAGCCGCAAAACGCCTAAAACTCTTTGACAATTAAATTAAAATATTAACCTTACTTCATTTAAATTAGAGTTGAATAGAAGTAGCGTCGTACGATTTACTTAATAAACAAGGTTAATATTGTATTATTAGTGCTCCAGCATTTTACTTCTAATTTAGAGTGGGTCATAACAAAATTATCATGTCTTATCGTTATGATATCCACCATGCGCAAGTCCCGGGCCCCTCTCAAAGCAATCTCCAGCAGGAAATAGGCCCAAGGTAGCCACCGACATTATCATATCACAAAAATTATTTCTATTACAGCATAATATCACACCACCGAGATACGCATTGCGACTTTCAAAAATAAAATAAAACTTTTAAATTAAATATTTATAGGACAAAAATATATTATTATGTGCTTATATACAGCCTGTTTGGAATTTTTAAAACAAGTGTAAATAAAAATATATGACCATATTTTGTGAAATAATTAAATAAAATATTATGAAAATATTTAATATTGTGTATAAATACAATATAAATAACAAAAATAATGAATTATAAAAGAGTAAAAAAATGTCACGCCCATCCCGCTAAGATAATTTTCTATGATAGAAAACAACTTATGAGGAGATGAACTTATTTATATTGCATGTTCTTAGAAGTCGAAAGCTACATAGCAATAGACTGTGGAACCATGCTAGGATTCGATCCCGGAACCGAGTGCACGACAGCCAAAGGCATTAACGCCGTCGCCATGGAGACGATTACATGTTTGACGAAATCCGCGAACTTAATCTTTTCTTTTTTAATTTTTATTAGCTCTATGTTTAATTTGATAAACTTTTTAAATAGAGAATCAGAGATACCTTAACAAAATTAGTAAAACATATATTGACCTAAATATTTGAATAAAAGTAAAATGCTAATCGCTAAATTAATCATGCTATGTCAAACAGACGTTATTGACGGTGTTTTAATTAGATATTCTTGTACATAGAGGTATTAACATGACATGTAATACAAAGTCCATTAATTTCAATGAAAAATAGAAACAAGTTGTACTAAGTCATGTTACTAGCACAACAACAAAAAATCAAGGACACGCATTCACAAGAATCTTAATCTCATCCATCATATAGACGTACATACAAAGAGAAGAATGTACCAAATATTCATATTAATAAACTCGAGTCGAATGCGGTCTAGCGTTATACACGATTATCCTACCAGTGGAAAAGAAAAACGTTGGAAAAAAATATGACAGAAGGCGATGGAAGTGAGGGGTGGAGGGCGAGGCACGCGGGCGCACGAAACACGCGGTTTGACGTATTCGTTTTTTACGCTCATATTCTTATTATTGAGTCCAACCGCTCCCGGTGTTACGGGCGTGGAATGCGCCATAGATCAACTCATGCACAGACGCGACAACATATTTTACACGCAGCATTTAAAAGTTCATATTTTGTTGTATGCAAAACGACGTGCAATTTATTTACGGCTGAAAGCACTACATGCATATTTGTGACTTGAGAATAACTTACGTGTACAAAATAATAAGATTAGTACACTTTTACGAGTATTACAAATATCATTTAATAGCGTAGCTGTGTCGATTATCAGTTCTATAATAATTTTTATAGTAATCAACCTATCACTTTGGAATGACAGTACGCCGGTAAATGGCTATTACTTGATAATTGCGCGCACTTCAGAAGAATAACATTCGTCATTGCCCTTACATAGATGCAGAGACAATTTGAACACCTGAGCAACTTTGTAATGTTCTGGTTTACATGTTTAACTTTTTTTAATTTGTAAAATATCTAGATGCGATGTGATATTTTAGTTACATTTCAGTTTCATCAATTTACATTGCATAAGTTTGGTTTTTACGGCAATTTTTTGCATGTTGTTTTGACGGTTGAATAGGCTGAAAATATTATAAAATAACTACCACCTCTTCATGTACAAGCCCTAATTATAGCAAATAAAGTATTTAAATTTTAGGTACGTACAACTGAACATCGCTCATCATATTATAGAGATGCGATATTTTTTTTGTGTTAGTGTAGATGCATTACTAGGATCTTATCACTTCGGTTGATAGAGGTCTCAGTCCCTAGTTGAGATTTTTTTTATACGTATACAAATATTATTTTCCTATTTTATAGTATAACTTTTGATAAACATGCCAAGTGACATGAGAACCTTTTCGCTATAAAATGTCGGCGGCTGGTACCTAATCTAACTACAAAAAGAAACATAATGATCTTGAAAACATTTACTGTATAATTGTAAAAGTTTTGTATAATAAGCGCTTATTCAGTTGCTCTAAAATCACAGTTAACAAAGATGTTCAGAAGTTCAGAATTTAGAAACCTAAGAACTTCAAAACACCATAACGTAAACATTTTTGGAATTTGTTGAAAAAACAAACGAGCGTACACCCTCGTGAGAAATGGTTGAAAAAAAAACAGAGATCCCTTTGTCGTGGATGGGAATCGTGAGTTCCAGGAATTCGCGTGCCATCCATACAATAAATACGTCTGTTCATAGAACAGGCACCGCCTCTATAGTAAGAAGAACGCACAGCTGAACTCGAATCGTAGATGAGAGGAAAAAACTGTACGAAGCCATTTATCTGGTACATTCCTAGGCTGTTTCGTTTTAATGTGTCGGGTGTTCTTTGAAGCTGAAGACTCCAAACGCTTTTTTAGGAATTTGCTGTAGCATATAATCATTAGTTATTTAGTAGAAACACTAACATAAACTAAGCATTTACAATATTTACGTCAGATTACTTCTCAGAATACTACTATCATCAATTTTCCTCAACGAAAATAGAAAATCAACTGAATTACAATTTACTTGGAACAGGCAAATTACACTACAAGTAACAAGTAAAATCACGCGTTCGCCTGTAGTAGAAAAACACGAAGACAGACAAATGCTGTAACCCCCGGGCAACACGTTAAAGATCTCTTTATGACGCTCTGTCGAAAGTTGGAAGTATGTTGGGTAACAACCCACGTGAAAACATTGGTCAACTTTAAATTTGTAGTTGTCGATCATAAATGATTACAAATTAAGGTACCAAAAGAGTAAGACAATGAAAATACTTCAGTTAGAACAAGCCAGCTTATAAAAATTATACAATTAATTCTGAAGACAGAGTCAGAAATTATCGCAGCATTAATTGCCAGTTCTATACACTTGATTTTATAATTAAATTATAAGTAAAGACATCTATAAAATACTATCACGTATAAAATACAAAAAGGTAAAGCAAAGGCGAAATTAAGGACATTCCGTTTTATTATTTGTGTTACATTTCAAGTTTATACTTATTCATACAGTTGTACTAAATACTGCCCACATACGCATACCTCGCGTAACACTAACGCGGTTAAAAGCTTGAATACACATAATTGCAAGAACGTGAGTCCGTACCGCAGGGTTACCAGATCTACAATCAGATTAAATTCATTAGTCAATGGTATCCGCGCTGCAATTAATTAAATTACATTATTTAACGCAATTTATTTTACAATCCCTACATATAGCGAAAGACGTATAAAAATTAAATAGTACTATGACATTAAAAAATAAAATAAAAAGATCATCGATATAACTATAGAAAGAGTCCTACTCTTTTCTGAGTTTCGTGATGATTGAAAATATAAAGGAATACACAGCCTAAGATAAGATCACCTCTCGAAATCGATAATTTATTTATTCAGTGATTGGTAACCCTACTCCAAGGTCCAGCGTGAGGTCGTCCTGCGCTCGCGCACGCGTCCTCACTTCGAAAACAATCTCGGGTTACGGGCCGGGCTCGTGTGGGCACGCCGAAGTACCACGGGGCGACACGAACTCGCCCGATTAACATCCCAAGATTGATCGTGTGTATGAGCGCAAAAAGTTGCAACACCAAAGGATGTTGAGGACATACATGGTATATGGTTATTTGTATATATATATATATATATATATGGTTATTTGTATATATAATATCTGCTTATAACTGATTTCGTTTTACAGCAATAGTAACAAAATTCAGGACGGACGATACGACATACGACATGGACTTTACCCCTCTGAAACTGATATTAAGAATTAATTTTGTCAGACTCTCTGGTCGTGCAACGCCAGATTTTTGTACAAATAGGTTAGCAAATTTATAAAAAATCAAAACTGTGTGTTCAAGTGGAGCGGGAGCGTTGGTCACGGTGCTCGCACGCAACTTTACGACGAGGTGTAACATTAGCCGGGCGATGGAACAATGGGCGCACGCGCTGAGGTCGCCGCTCCGGGTCGAGGACGAACTCCGACAGCCTTCCCCGTCCTTCAGTGCTGCCCGCTTTATTGCACGTTGCTAAGGACCCTGTTCCAAGTTTACTGAACAACTTCAACCGACTCTTATAAAGCCAGGTCTCTTAACATTGAAGAACAGAATCAGTTATAAATCCAGTAGTAACTTGCAGATATCTGAAGTTTATGTTTTGATGTGCAAATGTGCAAAAGCAATGTGTTTTTGGGGCAAGTGCCACTAATTTTCTGGAATGAGTAGTTGGACATACACCATGTAGAAAAATATCCAAAAATGAATGTCACAAAAGCTACACCGAAGAAACACAATCATGGTCATAATTCAATCCGTGTTGAAACATTTTAGAGTGTTAGTTAAAAATGCGACGGCCCGGACTCATGTCATCCGCTTATGATTGGACAGACGCATTCCATTGCCTGATGCACGACCGACATGTTTCATGGATGAATACAAATAGGATAGAACAACATTTTTTACTTCAATGTCGGATTTGTTATGCACATAGTGATGGGTATAAATCATGTTAGTTTACAAACATAGTCTACGAGGTTTTTAAGGTGTTTGAAATACGCACGCCCTTTCTAATTTGTTGAATAAACAATAAAAAATAATAGAAGAAACAGATCGTTTTACTAATTAACTTAAACTTAGTGTTTTGCAAAAAACCCTATATATATATACCCTGAATCAGTAAATGAAACAAATTCCAACATCTATAGCAGTTTCAATTTATAATATTTTCAAACAAACACAACGTCTACTGCCACTGGAATTCTATTAGAGATGGGTTCCAAACCACGTCAAAACCTGTTTTATTTTTACGACGGAGATTTAAAAAGGACAATGTGTTCGGCTACCAAGTTACGCTCTCTGAGATTAGATAATATCCAATGAGCCTTTGTGTAAACTGCTAGCTCTTAAAGATTCTTTATGATTTGTGTACCACGTAAGTCAAGCATCATCGTTTGTGTTGTAATACCATTTGGAATTTCATTTTAAAATTGATCTTGATATAATCTCTCCATTTTGGTACGTAATCAAAACCATTATTTTGAAATTTCAATACTCTAATTGCATTTAAAGAGATAGTAGGTTATGTAATTAATTACTGCGAGACCACTTGACGTTTTGTTTAATGCCAAACTAACAAAAAACTTATCTGACTTTCTCCTTATGTTTTTGTGCGACTATAGATCATCAAGCGCCTACGGCAGAATAAAAGATGATCCTGACACACGACGAGATTGCTACATTATTATTTATACTCTTTAAAACTTGCTTTATTGTATTAGTTGCTCAACTTACTATATTTTCTTAAAACCATCATATTTTCATGTTTATCAGCAAAATGTTTAAGTTACGTTAAGTACTGTGAATTTTGCTGAATTCTGTGGTTTTGACATTACATACTACATATTTTTTTTAAATTAATCATTCCAAGCTAAATACAAAAATAACTCTTAAAAACTGTGTATGTAAATATTATTTTCAGGAAATTGAAAGAGCCCAACAGACACGTTTTCCAGGATTCCGGATTTCGAAAGGAAAAAATTAAAGCTCCACAAAATTCGTCATCCGCATAAACCAGATGCTCCAGGGGTATGAATTTAGTGCAACATTCTTGTTCAGAGGCCAACCTACAATTATTGGTTAAAAACAACCTGTAATTTATATACAGTAGCCTTCACGTACGTAATAATTAGTTTTTAAAATATTTTAAAATACTGACTGATGTAAAAATGGACGTTAAAAACCTTTTTAAGTTAAATGCTTTGATAATAAATAATTTGAGTTGAATTCTTGCATACATGTAGGTACATGAGAGAATAATAGCAGGTAGGTAATTGTTACTCTTAAATACGTGAAAACATCAGTACTTATTTCATCAAACATTTAAAGAAGAAAAGGTTTCGATTTTCTAGGGGTTAGTAGTACTGGCGATGAGGGTGAACAAACTATTTACAGGAAACCTACACATAGAAACTAAAGTATTGATTTAATATATCTGTTAACTTTGACAACGAATAATGAAGGGAATGTAATATTTTGATCAAAGTTGTTTCATAAAACAACACTTCGCAATAATATCCTTGTAACAAGTGTAATCTAATGAATACAAACACATAAAGTAGGTAGATACTAACTGATATTTACGTCAACAATCAACCAACTATGTAGGAATTTTCCCATAAAACTCTAAGTAGATCTTGTTTACGATAATTTATAATTATACAGCGTGTTACAAGTATTATCGAATGGAATGCGATATGATACCCGTGATCCCAACGACCTGGGCTATGTCAACATTTTTATAGATTTATACAAGCCGTTTTATGACAATCGGATTTAATACCGGGATCGTGTTAAGATCCAGCTAAGATGATACGAGTAAAAAGCTAAGCAGTTGGTTTTGTTTCCTTTTCTTTTCATATTTTACTTTATATAGGAATTTGAAACTTATTTGTGATGACTAGGAAAACAAGATATGGACTTTTTTATAATTCGATGATGTGTTCATTATTCGTTCTTCCTGTATCATATCCTGTATTCATTTTTTACCAAACTTACGCAATTCTAATTGATATTCCACATTATTTTAATCTTGAAAGCATTAACGACATCTTTCGTGTAAACCATTACCACAGGTTAGGCTTAAAAATATTCATTCTCGATTACAAGGTGATTTTTAAAACGCTACCGGGAGAAAGATCTCGGGGTTCACGCGTCTGTATCGAGTGGTACTGCTTAAAAATTCCAACGTCTCGTGATAACGATGGCTTTACTCGTTAATGTTATGGCCGTTACATGTTTTATACGAGCCAACGATAAAACTGTGGATTTTAAACAAAAGCTTTTTATATTTGATTGCACAAGACTCTTTAAGTTTGCAGGAAGAATTATGGTATGAAAGTTAAGTTCTAACAATTACGATAATCGCTGGGTATTTTAAAATTAGACTTTTTTGCCTCCGACCACTAGGATACCCTGCTTAAATCCCCTGGGGGATTCACTTGGATTTTGGTCCACACCGATCCCCTAGTGAATATGTTTGGAATTTTTATCCATTTCGATCCCCAAGGAGATTTATTTGGAAGTTTTAGTAAACACACCGTCCACTAGGATCGCCTGCTAAAATCCCCTGAGGGATTTTTGTCCACAGCGATCCTCTGTTGGATGGATAAAAATTCCAAACACATCCCCTAGGGTATTGGTGTCGACAAACATCCCAGTACATCCCCTAGGGGATTAAAGCAGGGGATTCTAGTAGACGGAGGCCTTTTTTTAAGTATTTTTATTTTTTATACTTATTTTATAAGCTGCATTAAAGTTTTTAAATCTAATTGTTGCCGAAGAGTTCCAGCGCGTAATTAAATACTAATAGATGACTGGGTAACTAACATAAACATCCCAATAGCTTTAAAAGAATCGCTGTTAACAAAGAATAATGGATGCTATGTATGCTTGCTACCAGCACCAAAAAAAAACTACAAATGTAATATTAATTTAATACAAGCAAACAAAATTGAACAGTCAAACGGTACAATAAAATACGAACAAAAATGTAACTAGTGAACGGTCTGTCATCGTATAGTACTTTCAAGAGTTTTATTGTACAACTGATCCCCATTCTGTGCATTCCAAAAGTATGACTGTATGATGCACGTGTTTTAATAACTGGAAAGGATTGTGCACAACATATAAATATGAAAGGCATTCGTCCCTAAAGCTTTTGTACGTTTCTCTTTATTCTACAATTCGTGAAAAAGAAGCTGAAAATTTACACTAGACATACCTTTGGATATTTATAAATTAAACACCTATGATATAATTATAAGACATTAAATGTCAAATTGCCGAGATAACACAAGTTATTATTAACACCGAAGATGGTAAAACCAATTTATCTACGTCTGAAGCTTTTTAGATTTATTTAGAATTTAAAAATTGAAACTTGAAATCAAGAAATAAATCAGTCTACCCGCTAATGGCTTAAAAATCAGATTAAGTGTTAACACTGCATAGATTACAATTAAATATTGAAATTCGCCTCTATACAAACTAAGTTATGCTTTAGGTGGATGAGTATAAAACACACCTTATTGGAATCTTCTGAAATTATGTATGGAGCCAGAAAATTTATATCGTCTGTATTTTAATGAGTTTAATCAATTCTCCTAGTACCATTGGCGCGTCTACCATGAAAAATGGAAGAATCGCTTTGCATATTATCTAGATACATCTTTGTACAAATGCTACCGAGAAAATTCATTTATTATACGGCATATTGAAATAATGCTTTTAAACTGTCTATGATATAATGTAATTCATTATGAATGGCATATGTATGATAAAAATCGCCTTTTATGGCATGTTCAACATAATAATAGTTTTCAGCAAAATTGGCACAACACACGAATTATCATAAATTTAAAACCTCAGGCATTAGAGGGCTCTAGAAGTTGTAAAGGGCGAAACGATGTGTAATACGAACGGCAGATATATCATAATCAAGCCAGCATCTAGAATCAATACATTATCTGGGCGGTAGCCGTTCGAACGGTAGCCCAACGTTGTATTACATTAACAAACGACCCGTTTCTAACTCAGCGCTCTTATAATATTATGCGATATTGTGCATCCACTGTAATTATGTTGTGTTGACCCGTTTTATGGTCAGCTAGTGTTGAATAGCCGTTTTACATTTGCTGACCGTTTATTTAGAGATTCCTATAAATTAGATTTCATGCTTTCGCGTTTAGGTTTATATTAACATATATTTATATGTTCGTTTGTAAGATTAATAGTTTAGATCGTAACCTTGCTTGATACTTGTATAGGAATCGTCTCTCTTGGCATGGAATATCACTCAAGAAAGTTTATGCATGATGCACTGAGAGACATATGTATCTCAGCAACCAGAATGTCAACGTCGACAAGTTTACGACACCGTTCTTCTTTACGATTTCCGATGGACAAGACTAAGATCGGTTGTATCCAATTAGCAGGTACATCATTTTCTGTGTCACAGTTATTACTGCCAATTAGGAATGCTGATACATAAATGGGAAGCTAAAGTTCTTTTTAACTATTAAAATAAGCCGGCATACTTCTAATATTTAAGAGCACACAATCTATCAAAAACGTATGACATTTTTTCTGAAAGCCCTGCAGTGTATCTGCCAGATTTACTATATTAAATTATATAATTGCACTGGGCCTGTAAATGAAACATTATACCATATTTTCAATATAATTTAAATTCACCAGTACTTGGGTATATTTTATTTTTACATAACTTTGAATGTTATTATTCACGAGATGAATTAGTATAGCTAAGCACCTAATTTCATCAATATCTAACAAGAAAAAAAGAAGAGGTATTTTTTGAGAGGCAGTTAGGGAAATCTCAATTGAATTTATTACTGATTACTGTAATATCTGAATCGATTAATTTAATGATATTATGAATCATTGGGCGGATTAATTGGTTGCGGTCTGCCGGATATGCTTGGTTATATAATAAAAGTAACAGGACTTGGTTTGTCTATAATTGAATATTAATAATATACCAATTAATACAACCGTAATGTGATTGATCTATATATACATTGAATCAATCATATGATGACGCAATACGTACCTAGCAGTGCACTTCGCGCTTTTAAAAGAAAATAGCGTTACTAAATAAAATAAAAAATAAATTGAATCTGAAAATCCGAGTGGTGATAGATTAAGAATACGGAGTGTCACAAACTCTGCAGGACAACAGCACTGCAAGGAGAAGGCAAACTTAAAACAAGCCGTATACGTGTTATAGTAGGCCAAAACCTCATTTCTAAGGAGACTTATGTCTAGCAGTGGACTATTAAATGCGGTTGATGAAATGCATAGAAAACATTGTACATAGGGTTTTGTGAGATTCATATATAATATAATGTATTATATCTTTTTGTAAAATAGATCATGATTTCTTCTCTGAAACGATCTTAAGAAGCTTATTGATTTTTTCCACGCATATATTACTTTATTACATAATATAGTAATTGCGTGAACATATTTTATAGGATTGACGTATATGAAACGGCTTATCGCGTATCGTAATGCGACATTGTTGGTATGTTAATAAAAATTCTATTTCCAAGTTTCAATTGAGGTTTTTTAAATAGTATGCGTAGAGTACGTTCTACAACTCAATTTCGTTACGGTTATGCTGTCCGCGTAAATACTATTTACGCCATTGTGTTATAAAATGTAGCTGGAAATAAAGAAATACCTCTTGATACATTTCTTAAAATTGTTTTATACTCTTTGACAATTACATCTAGCTGTTGATGGTCAAATGAATTTTGATGAACGTCAATCGCTTATATTTTGAGTTAACCTTAGATAACTGTAGACAAACAACGTTTGAGTTTATTTATTTATAAAACAAATTTTATTGTGTCCATTATATAAAAAATTTACAAAATTCATGAAGAATAACAATTTTGTTTTTAAATTTATTAGGTTTCAAGCATTTTCGATAATAACTGTATTGAACTGAAAGTTGACCCAAATAATGGGTAAGAGATGCCTGCACGTAGCTGTAATACAAATGTCTACATGGATGTGTGTGATAAATATAAGAGGTGGCCCAAAACCAGCGATAGTAAATAAAAATTTAAAGAGCAAAATGTAGTAAAGAGAGTTTTGTTAATAGAAGTTGATGGGTACAAAAAAAGAGGACTAATGAATTTAATCACGCATGATGCCTAGAGTAGCATAAACGAAGAAGACCTGCTGATCCGAAACAAAATATTGTAACGAGCGGCGTATATTATGAATACAAATTGTTGGTTAATTACTTTTATTGCAATGTATTTACAAACACTATACTATAACGAACAAGAAATCTGCTGATTTTGCTATAGGCTTTCCTTCCACTTGCTAAGATCCGTCTTTAGCGTCCTTGCAGGAACAGCTTCCTTTACTTCTTGCTTGGCACAGTGTCTCACACTCCCCCGGCGATGGCCTCCTTGGCCGGAGACGACGGGGAGCACGGGGAGGATAATGGTCCGCCCGTCCGGGAATCGGAGGTAGGGGCGGCTGTTCTACGGATCCGTTCCAAGAACACCGCCCCTGGGCCAGACGGGGTACCGGCCCGAGTGCTGGCCCTGGCCCTCAACCACATGGCAGACCGCCTCGGGGAGGTGTTCGGACGCTAGCTTGGCGTTCGGGACGCTTCCCTGAGTGCTGGAAGAGCGGGAAGCTGGTCCTATTGAGGAAGCCGGGACGGCCCTGCGATTCGGTCGCGGCCTATAGGCCCATTCGTGCTGCTGGACGAGGCGGGCAAATTGTTTGAGAGGGTATCTTTCTGCCCGCATCGTCCGGCACCTCTGCGAGGTGGGCCCCGATCTGTCGGACCGCCCAATTTGGTTTTCGGGTGGGGCGTTCGACGGTCGACGCCGTGTTGCGCCTGTGAGGGCCGTGACCGAAGAGGCCGTGAGCTGTGGCGGCGTGCTGTTGGCCCGGTGTCATTAGACATCGCCAACGCATTCAATAGTCTGCCATTCAGCTGCATCAGGGAAGCACTCCACTATCATGGGGTGCCAAAGTACCTGAGGCGGCTAGTGGCAGACTATTTAGAGGAGCGTACCGTCGTGTACGAGGACCGAGAAGGTAATCTGAGGTGTCGGCCCATGTCGTGCGGTGTTCCACAGGGGTCTGTTCTTGGACCCCTCTTGTACGACTACGACTGGGCCCTTCGCGCCGATTTCCCCCCCGGGCTGGGTGTAATCTGTTACGCAGACGATACTCTGGTGACAGCCCGGGGGGCAAACTTCCAAGAGGCGGCGCGCCTGGCCACAGGGGGAGTCGGGCGCATTGAGGCGCTGGGCTTACGGGTGGCCCTAGATAAGACGGAGGCCCTGTTATTTCATGGGCCCCGTCGTGGTCCACCCCCTGGCGCCTCAATCGTGGTCAACTCGGTCCTCGTACCGGTTTCGGGCCCAGATGAAATATTCTGGGCCTGATCCTCGACGGGAGGTGGCTCTTCGACGAGCACTTCCGACAGCTTGCTCCAAAGCTGGTCGGCGCTGCGTCTGCCCTAGGGCGACTTTTGCCCAATATGGGTGGACCCAGCGTCGCGACAAGACGGCTGTACACGGGGGTTGTCCGGTCAATGGCACTGTACGGTGCACCGGTGTGGGCGGCGGCTCTGACCGCCCAGAATAGGGTACGCCTCTGGCGCCCTCAGAGGGTAATGGCGGTCAGAGCCATACGCGGTTACCGCACCCGTTTCGACGGAGGTGGCATGGCGCGTTGGCCTGAACTCCCCCGTGGGATTTGGAGGCGGAATAGTGCTCGCCGAAGTTTATCGGCGAGTGGCTGACTCCCGGGCGGGAGAGCGGATTTCGCCCTCCGCCCGAGGATGTGCGCGAGTGGCGCGAAGCCGCTCGCCGAGCCACGATGGCTCGTTGGTCGTTCCGGCTGGAGACTCCACGCGCTGGCTTCGCCGCCGTGGAGGCTCTCCAGCCGGTCATCGCCGAGTGGGCAGGGCGGCAGCACGGGACCCTTTCCTTCCGGCTGACGTAGGTGCTTTCCGGGCACGGTTGCTTCGGAAAGTACCTGCACACGGTCGCTAGGAGGGAACTGAGTCCCGCCTGCCACCACTGCGACTGCAGTGAGGACTCGGCCCAGCACACGCTGGCGGTCTGCCCCGCATGGGCGGCGCAGCGCCGGGCCCTCACTGCAGTCATCGGAGTGGATCTCTCGCTACCGGCCGTAGTACGCTCCATGGCCGGTAGCGACAGTTGTTTTACCGCGGTCGCAACCTTCTGCGAGGTAGTAATCTCGCGGAAGGAGGCGGCGGAGAGGGCCCGGGAGGACGACCTCCACTCGGACCCGATCCGCCGCTGGCGAACCGGGCGGCGGAGGCCCGCCTATCACAGCCTCATGCCGCCCTGAGTGTGGCCGCGGGTGGACGGGGTGGGTTTCCCCTCCACCCGCATTAGTTTGGCCAGCCGCGAGGGGGCGGCGTCCGCGTGTGCCGGACGTCGCCTAAAGAGAGGAAAATATATTGAGACGGAGCCCGCACCAGGAGCGGGCTGGCGCTAGGAGGGGTCCGGATGTCTTAACAACAGCTGTTCCCGGATCCCTCCTGTTACAGGCGCAGAGTGGCACACTGTGTGGTTTTAGTCGGTCCGAGTCCGACACACCACCCCGCCGCAAACCCCGGAGGGGTGACGGTCCGAGGGGATTTCCACACGTTAAAAAAAAAAAAAAAAAAAAAATGTGTCTGCAGTTTTTAGGTTTTCTTGATAGTGCGTCTTCGTTTCCATGAGATTTTCCACTGCGATGGTGGGCAGTGCTATTAGCCACCCTAATCTTCTGAGGCCAGTAGTCTTCACTTCCTATGCTGCGCTTAGGGCAAGTAGACCGAAGATGACCCTCGTCGCCACAGGCGTAACATCTAGGTCTATACCCCTTAAAATGGTCAAACACAGGTGCCGCCACAACCGATGAGTCCGATGGTCTTGTCTTGCAGCTTCTACCTCCAAAGCATGGGCTAATGCGTCATTAACAGATTCATGGTGCCCAAACCTAACAGCAGCTCTAACTTCAAGGTCACGAATGGCATCAATGAAAGCTTGCACGAGATTCCCGTCAAGCGCAGGTGCAGACTGATATGCCTTACGGAACAGTTTCTCAACTTTCAGGGCCTATTGTTGCCAGGTTTCACCGATGCGTTGGACACGATACTTCAGCTGCGCACAAAACAAGTGCTCCAGGTTAGCGTTACCATATCTTGGCTTCAATGCTTCCAGCATTTGCTCATAGGTTACCCTCTTACCGAGGGCTTCAAGAACGAATGAAGTGAAGTGAAGAAAGTGAAGGCCTGATCCCGGCCAGCCTTTGGCGCAACAATATTAGCAAATCATGTTGAATTACAAATATTCACAAGATTTAAATATGTGGTTTTTGTCATTATTTTAGAGTCTAGGAAGCCAACATTAAAGGACAAGAAATTGAATCCACGAATCCAGGTCAGCAAGGCGAGACAAAACTCTATCTGTCTGTAAAGTTAAATTAAATTGTAAAATGACCGAAAACATTTATTTATGTAAACAATACATACCAATAACAAAGGCTGTAAGTAAACACTTATTTGAATATGTATGTGACAAATATTTAAAAGAAATAAAGACCACGTGGCTTATGCTTTGCATTATTCATGTGCAAGTATGCGCATATGACAACTAAATGGACTAGATTTTTGGAATATCTAGGTTGTAATATCGTAGACGGGCAGTCTATTCCGATTTAAGCGTTTTTCCTTTAGTTTAGATTTTAGCTCGGTCAAGCTTATTAGATTTTGTTTACAAAATTTACTGTTGAGTTCAATGTATTGTACATTTTGTTTATTTATTTATAAAATAGTAAGTAAGGTCGAAATGGTTTTAACACTATCCTATTACGCGGTTTCTTAAAATTAATTTACTTCAAAACAGTGATGTTGAAGGTTAAAGTTAGTACCATTCCCATGCATAATTGACTTGCCTTTTGGTCTAGTGGTTAGTGAACCTGACTGCTACGCCAGAGGTCGTGGGTACGATTCCCACCTAATACAAATAATTGTGTGATGAGCACGATCGTTTGTTCTGTGTCTGGGTGTACTTTATCTATAATATGTGTATTTAGAAATATTTAAGTCTGTTTATCAGCAGTCTGGTTACCATAGTACAGGCTCTGCCTAGTTTGGGATCAGACGGTCGTGTGTAAAATGTGTGTAAAAAAAGGAAATTGATGAAAAGCTTACAAGGTAGCAATAAATTGGATTCCACTGGAATATACGTGGTTCTACGCATGGTCCTTATATAACAGGCGCAATATTTTGTTCTTCACCGCTAAAGCGATCTTGTAAAAAATTTAATCTTAAAATCTATCATTAATCTATTCTAGTGGTACATAAGTTCACGTTCAAATCGAAATCGAAGTGTGAAGCTGCATAATAAATACATCTTTGGCCTCTGCGATACAAGCCTTGAGCTTAGTGCTGCGGTCGCTGTTAAACTTATTATCTCAAAAGAAACTGCCACTACATACAATGTTTGATATTGCTAATATTTTATCCACGGAAGCCTAAATTATATCGTCGTTTATAAAGTATCCTTCTTCTTAAATTGATTGTGGATGAAATAGAACTAACCGTAGAACCATAGACAATTAGTTCATGAACCGGTTCATCGCATGCTCACACTATTGCTACACGGCGATTCTACTTACTTCCACAGCAAATTGAGTTTCCTAGTGGCATTAAATAATTGCAATATATATGTACTGACTATTCCCAACAAGTGCTTTGTTGTGATAATGTTAAGAAGTGTGCCAATGATTCGCAGGTGGTTAAGAAACGGGTGATGAGAAGTGAATTATTATAAGTGGCAAACAATAAAAGTTACATCCGTCCTTGTGCAACTCATACAGTTCCATAAAGAAACTGCCTTTTTTTTGAATTAGAACATTCCATAAAGAAATTGCATAAGATACCATAAACGCCATAACAATATTCTCGTCAATTTTAAATAAGAAAAATAATCAAAACTGAATGTTGTTATATAATGTTATGTTATGTTATTCTTATTGCATTACCTTCCAAAATTGTGTCTTACACATAGTTTAAGAACAGCAGTTGGTCATTGATTCCAATTTTAAATTTGATCTCCGCCAATGATTTCAAAATGTACATGGTAGTAATAAATATAACCCACGCTTGATGATAAGCGTACTAACACAGATGTAACTGTCAATGGTTGAACTCGTCTAGTGAACCTACTCATCGGTCAGATAAGGAACAATGTTTTAACATTGTAGATTTTTATAAGGTTCAAGTAACTCGATATTACATACATAAATTCAGGTAAGAGAATTGGTAGGGAGAGATAACAGTCTACACTTATTATTTCTACGCTGTATTTCGTACAAGCGTTTTCAGGTTCCAATTTAAAGTAGAAATCCTGTTATATGTACCTTACTTTGACCTTAAAACATTGCATCACTTTAATTTGAGCTTATTAAATAATGTCCTCATTTGTAATTACAAATATTAGTCAATAATTTTAGTAACTTCAAACGGTTAAAAGTTTCGTGTGCCGCAACAATACATCTCGAACATTACTGTTTTTTCAATTAAAATATTTCAAGTCCGAAAACCGAATGCGGATTCCACGCTTGAAAGCCATACTTCTGATAAATTATCGGTTGTGTCGTTTATCACCCGATACATTGTAGAGGTAATAAAAAACTGTTGGGGTTAAGATGCGTAACTGGTAAAGTTGCATTAAAAATCGTCTGTATAGCAAAAAGTCTGAACCTATGTAAATCTCAGTTTTTTTTAAATTATTGATTAAGGATCACAGATACTGGGATAACAAGTAAAAAAATTTGGGCAATGAATTGGAGCATTAAAATATCTAACATTACAATGTATAAACAGAGGCAAGATTAGCCCAAGTCCACGTCAGAAAAAATAAAAAAAATATAATAATAATATACTATTCTACCACAATCACACAACGCCATCTAGTCCCAAACTAAGCAAAGCTTGTACTATGGGTACTAGACAACTGATATAAATACATATATACTTTTTTTTTGTAAATACATACATATTATACATAGAAACACCCAGACCAAATCAAACATTAAATGTTCATGCACACAAATGCTTGACTTGAGCGGAAATCGAACCCGCGACCTTTGGAATAGCAGTCCGTTACACAAACCACTACGCCATTCGGTCGTCAAAAAGCTGTCGTATTGACAATTTAATCTAATAACACTCGCCGATCTGTTAAACTTAATGTGCCCTAATATACCCACGACCCGGGCAGTAAATGATAACAATGGTTTTCTGTAATTCATAATAAGAATGAAAAAAAAGCCTTCAATGTAATGTTTTTACCAGAAAGGTTCATTAACTTAGAACATAGAAAATGGACAAATATTCAGTCCGAGAAAAGTCTGAATTCATAAAGTGTTTGCTACAACGTCCACGTACGTCGTGCACACGACCGGCCACCTCAGCTTTTATACTTTTTGCTTACAGCGTAACTTGGTGGCTGGATCATAACTATTATTTATGGTCGGTTTGTTTCGTTTTAAATTTAGTGTAATGATGAGTCTTGACTGCTGTGCCGCGCACACTTCACTTTAATCGCTCCTCAGATACAGGTATGGAGTTGGTCAAGCGCGTTGGAAGGAATATATTGATTACTTGAAAGTATTTTTTTTCTTAACGATTTATATTATCAGATCGTAGTTGTAAGATCGACTTTTACTGTTCTTAGAATAAGAAATATGAGTTTTGGATGTTATTTATGAATAAAAACCCTAAATCTTTTAGCGCGCGACTTGTACTGGTGTCTAATTGAAATAGATAACAAATCAAATGTTAAGGGTGTTACCGTAATTTATTATTGCCCATGATGAGCTCTTCAGGATGACATTGACCTTGCCAGGGATGATTTGGTCACCTCGTGTATTTATATTACTCAGTTACTTGCCTGACAGTATTTATGAAGTATACGTAATCATTAATAAATGATTTAAACAGTTATAAGAAAACTGAGTACCTTCACATTACATCAACAGCCTTTCATAGTCCACTAGGGAGAGGCCTATATCCAGCGACATAGGCCTCTCCCTACAAAGGAGGTTTTGGCCTACTGAGTACCTTAGTAAGTTAGAAAAAGATGCTACATTTTTATGGAATTACTTAGAACGTGGTCATTTAAGTCAACTTCAGCACTTGTTATTCAGTCGTCGTATTCAGTAAATTAGATCAGAACCTCTTAATTTATTTAAAACTTTAAAAAAGTATAACCTATTTTCGAGTAAAGTCGAAGTTTTGCTAGACCGTGTTTAACCGCGTAAAAGTTATTACATAATAAAATATGTGAACTTGTTAACTTTTAATGAAACCAAAATCATCAACAGCCTTTAACAGTTCACTGCTGGACATAGGCCCCTCCTTAGGGAGGAAACTCAAAACTTACTGTAGATCCTTTGAGTTATAGTTTTATTTTTATTTTAACATTTTATATCAACACTATATATCTGCAATTTTATTTTTCGAAGTCATTACCTTGTAGGACATTTTTGCATAATATTATGAACAGCTTTGTCTATAAATAAGTATTATCAAAGCTGACATAAAGCAGCGCTGTTTCATTGGACAAAGATGAGTCTGGAATGTCTGTACTTCCTGTTATTGGATATTAATGCTTCATAGTTTTAACTTTAAAGTAATATAAATGAATAATTTAACTAATTGTCTTTATTATAAACAAACATCGCTATGTTTGTAACAATGTACAATGCTTTTTAAATTGTGAATTAACTCAAACATATAGAAGCTTCATAGGACCTTTTATCAGAAGCTATTGAATAGCTTCTGTTAAAAGATCCTATGAAGCATGTTTTTTTACATATTTTTTCTGTTACTATTTCTATTTTCGTGCTACTTTTATTTTATTATCTCATTACTACCGAAATCCTAAATATACTCTATACGTCCCGCCAATATCCACAGTTCTTCCTCAAATTGATTTCTGTTACTTTTGGTATTAGCTTTTTTTTATATTTTTGCTACAATTTGTAATGGAGTTGTAACTAGTTTTCATTAATTTGCCTTATTTTATTAATATGTGTATTATATATAAATAAAAATATGCAATCCCGATGAATATAAGAGATTTTTTTTTTGGAATTCTTTGGAGTTTGGTCGTAGTTTAAATTTTAATTTTACATCTTTTTTATTGAATTTATTTATCGATGGGATTGGGGACCGGTTTTTATGTTTTAAATTATTTAAATAATATGCCACTTCCATTTTTAATAAAACCATTATTTCGAAGAAAGACATGCTCTCAAGGTTACTACCTCATTAACAATTGTAACTCATAACAATAAATTTTAAGCTTCCGAGAAAGTGCGATTCCTAAAATTCTCTCAAGGAAAACTATTTTTGGCATTTTAAAATCATACACATAATTTTAATTATGTCCGTTTAGGCACTAGCAACAAATATTTTCTTTATTGTGCATTGTATATTGTACATAAAATCAAGTAAAATGGTTGGCCTGGATCAAGTTTTTAGTATAAGCACAGAAAAGTATAAAGTTTTATTTATATCAATTTAAACGACAATGATTTTGTAAAGTAAATCAGCACAATCCATCAAATACAAAGTATTTAATTTTCAATTAACAGTTACTCTGTTCTGTCTTATATTTTTGGGTATTTGAAACCTATTGCGTTTTTATTTATCGAAAATTATGATACCATCAACATTTCAACCGTCTGTTCTGATTTTATAGTTTCAACAACATAGAAAACAGGTTGGGTCAGTGGCCGTAACAGACTGCACCCAAACACGCTCCTACAAGCTCAAAAACGTATTATTATAGCTCATTAAACAAAAAGCTACCATAACAGAACCCCGACCTTTAAAATATCAAAATAACCTTGTCTATCTCAAAAGAATATCGGGAAGCTTAGCCACTCCCCCTCATCTGTAAAGCCCGAGGCTATGGATCACGTCGACCTTGGTTCCAGGAACAACCTGGGTCCAAAATAATAACTACAGCAACCATCAATTTTCTACCATCACAATCAAAATAATACAAATTATACGTATTCCTTTTAGGGTTCCTTAAAGACAAAGTATTTTCAAACACGCGACTTTTATAACAACTTTTAGAACTTTTATAACATATAGAAATATTAAGAAGTAGTTTAAGATTGACTATTAGGAAAAGAGAGTTTAAATTGCTGGATAAAATGATAGACATTTTCGTGATCGTTGTAAAATATGAAAACTTATATTTTTAAGTAACACATTTGTAAACAGTGACCTTTAGTTTAAAGTTCTCAATATTTTTACGGCAATAATACGATAAGAAACTAAACAACTTTAGTTTAAATTATTATTGTTACGTCCAAAAATATGTGTTAAAAAAATATTTAAGCAGATCCCTATACGAAAATAAATGTTCTCGCATCCTCTTTGAAACAGACAAGGGCGATTTAAAACCATATTTTTTAAAACTTCGATTTCGAAATTGTTAGGACCATAACCAGTTGTTAAGGCGCATATAAAATGTACAGGGCGTGCTCAATTAAATATGTATTAGTGTATGTTACCGCTCAGCATTTGAATATATGCAATGCTAAACAGAATTTGCGGTCGCTTGCTGACAATGAAGCCAAGAGAGGCTTCGTTGAATGGTAAAGTTTGTAAATATAGGGAACACAGATCCGTGAAGAGGTTCAGAATGTAATTGTATTAATTACACAAATCTTCACACTGCTAAAGGTACTTAATCTTTATTCAATGAGGTAATTAGAAGAGATTGAATATAAATTTTCGATCGCATTTGTACAATTGGCGAAATATCTACTATTAAATGCAGATTAAGTGTTAAAATACCAACAGCAGGAAAGACTTCAAATTAAGAAAGGTCGTTAAGTAGCAGATAAGCTAAAAGTACAATACACGTGGTTTATGTACATACAAGACTTTAATTGCGAGTTTTAAAATATTTCGTGATGTACTAAATTAAGATAAAGTACTTGCATATACTCGTACAATAAACTAACGGGCTTTAGTACTGGGTTATTAGTTTCCACTTAAATATGTAGGTAATAGTATAATAATGTAGGAAATAAGGCACACGCAAATTCAATATTAGGTAAATCAAAAGGCTTTTTAACATATAATAAGATATTTATGCGTTTCTTCGTAGGGTTGTTTTCGTTTCGGCGAATTAGCCAAAACCCGGGGAGGACCTTCCCGGAAATACATTGACTTCTTAATACAAAGATAGAATCAAACTGTCGAAGGGAGCTTTAGCGAAATGGAGTAATAAAAATGATTAAGACGATTATAGCTCTTGATTGTGATAGAATTGTAAAAACCTGTTTAAAAGTACGTCATTGGAAATCCTAAAGTTTTTTCCCGATATAGTGGTTTACCTGTGTTTACAAGGTCAAGGGGTAAAGTACCTAAATCTACTCACTTTTTCCCTTAAGGATTCATGAATAAAACCCGTTCTAATATTAACTTACCTACTTTATTTTTAAATTGAAGTATGGAACCGCATTCTTTGGTACGTAAATTTGTTGCGTGAGCAGGTTCTAAGAAACGATGTGAGAAATTTTATTTTTTTTGGAAGGATTATTTTACGATCAAATTTTTTACTTTACTCACGACCCAAAATGGGGAAAAAAAATATATATATCCCAAACCCCAAAAAAAATTTAAGAAATTTTAACATAGTACCTATTAAATTTTTTGTTTTAAGAATCAAGTTCGATTGTCAATTCAGTTAAAAGTCGATAGTTATAAAAATAAAATAAAAAATTTGCTCCGCTTTTTTTTTACACAAAGTATGTTCATATAAAGTCCAAAACCCCAAGTCGTAATAAAAGCGGCAGAATCTTTTGGAAGCTTTTTTAAGGGTGCATTACTAAAGTTTTAAATAACACTAATTAAGATTAACCCATTGTTTATTTATCACCAAAATCATATTTCAGGTTAAAATTCTTTTAAAGACCCCTTTTGTTAATGTTTTTTTAAGTTCCATTGTTTTGTTAATTCGTCCGTTGGGGGGACGGTTAAAATCAGGGTCCCCACCCCTTTTCATCCGGGGGTTGTCTAAGGACGACAAAGGGGAGAAACTACGAAAAAACAACAGCACTGCAGAAGAAGGAAAACTTGACACAAACCCTATACCAACCCGTCTGGGAGCTGGGTATAGTGGGCCCAAAACTCCTTTTTTAAAGGGGAGGTTTTGTCCCGCAGTTTACATTAAAGGGTGTTGATTTTTTAATTTGTAAACATGATTTTTTTCACGTAGTTACTATCATATCTTTCCCTTAAAGCAAACGTCGAAGTCGTTTCGATAGGCAACTTAATCTGCAACAACCAAATATTTGTAACTTCCATATTACTCAGTCATTAGGAATTAGTTTTGCTTGACGAAGGTATTATATAGTAGTATACTTACTGTTCAGTTTAAATTGTGTGCAGATGCCTGCACGTTCTAACACTGTAGTGATTATTCTGTAATATACTTCGAGATAATTCCATGATTGTTTAAATGCAGATCATGTGTTCTACTTGTCACTATAAAGTTGAAACACTTATACCTATCAGTACACCGATCGCAATGAACGACATCAACCCCAAGAGCCTTTTACTTAGTTTACTTTAAAACTATTACACAGCTCTGCAAACATCTAAGCAGCTTAAAGTCAAGCAACAAATTGTTATGATGAACCTCTAAATCGATTTGCAACTCCAGCACACGCCCTGTATCTCGAGGTAAGTGACTTTGATGGCCCGTTCAGTCTATCAGCTATGATAAAACTCTCGTAAACCGTACAATATGCACAACTTTACTGCCTACGTACGTCTTTGTTATCTTAAAAGTATGAAATGGGGCATCGAGTGTCGATGCGTATTTACGATGTGTCGGTCGTTTATGAGCCACATAAAACTGGCTAGCCTATGGTTATTGGTACTAATACGTTTTTACTTTCTTTAAGTTTAAAATCGACATGTTACAACTAAATTCCGTAGCCATTGTAACGCCTTAGTGATAACTTTGTAACACGACTTTATTCATTATCAGTAGTCGGTTATTACAAATACATCAACAAGCTTTCAACGTTTTAAAGATAATTGTGGCAATTTTTATTTTTCTTCCAAAACCAAATCACATTTTCAAAACTGAAAACGTCTATTCGTCCAACTAATAAAACTGCGCGAGCGCAGGCATATCTATTCACGGAGCACTCACTACGCAGAATTAGAGCGGCTATCGAATGATTGAATCACGCATCGGAACGCAATATCCGATCAATAAATGCCCATAACGCAACTAATTCACGATTATCGCGTTACAAATGTATTCAGGTGTTGCTGTCGATGACTGGTTATAAAGATAGTAGAATGTTTATGCCTTATAGAAATGTTCTAACTTGCTCTTCATATCTAACTAAACAAAGCTAATCAAGCTAATCAATTTCTAGTAAACTTCCGACTTTTATAATAACACCATATAACGTTTAAAGTATTAAAATCACTTTACTACACATATGTATGTACATATATGGTAATGTGTTCGTAAATATGCATATTTTCTGTAAATATCTCTTTAGCAATAAATACATATAATTATTAAATCAATTAGGATTACAGAAAATTACAAAAAGTATCTACAGTAAGCAGAACCAAGCTATAGGTTAGCATAATATTTTACAATTTTGAGTACCTATTCTCGATTGACCACTAACTTATAGTCCCTAGAGTCGAAGTAGTGTATTAAACATCTGCAATCATACAAACAAGTAGAATACATAAAACATGTATGGCAATTAAGATTGCTATGTTTGTTATTGTCGTCATATTGGGATTGACGTACAAAAATATTATGTACAGTATGTACACGTCATGGTTGCATAATTTGAAAGTTAGTTAGAGTCAGAGATTAATCGTTGGAAGCTGCAGATGTTTTCAGACAGACAATAGTTTAAATCACACAGGAATCGAAACCTCAAACAAAACAGTAATATTGATAATTTAGTACCATACAAACATTAACTGTAGTTACTGTTTCACAAATACTTGACTGTATTTTCGTTTGGCACTTGCTTGTTTTAAAACATATTTGAGAATGAATCAGCTGGTCAGTCGTCTGGTAAGGTAATGTTATAACATTACATATACATATGTCATATCTCTGTTCGGCAAAAGGGTCATACATGGATCTTGGCCTCGTTTTTAAGTTCCCCTGATATATGCATGACGGACCTCTGAATAAGTAAAATTTTAGACTTAAGCAGCATGTCTTGCTGGACCTGCTACGCTGATTTTAAATCTATCATGAAACCAAACCAGTTACAAAACTATTATGCACTTAAATAGTCAACTTAAGCAATTTAAATTTTGAAAAAGTATATAGAATATCAATGATTTCAATTTGAGACCTAAAAAAAATCGTATATTGTTTTAGGAAAACTACGCAAGACAACAGCACTGCAAAGAGAAGCAAAACTTGAAACAAACCTTATTATATCGTATACCAACCCGTCTGGCCAGCGTGGTATAATAGGCTAAAACCTCCTTTCTAAGGAGAGGCCTATGTCCAGCAATAAACTATTATAGGCTGTTGATGTGATGATGATGATGCGTTCTAGGAAAAATGTTTTTTAAACGTCGAATTTGCAAATAACATATAGAAGTTTACCGTGTCATGCCACATGCCAAACCCTTTTTCCTTAAAATCGTTTGCAAAAGAGGTCGCATAGAAATCAGCCAACAACAGCTTATCTTTCGTCTTAACAGAAGAATGCATATCTTTTCCGGTCACAAACTAACTCGCAACAGCTAATGTTTACATACTTTAAACGATCAAACACGTGGGATTACATAAGTTATACTGAAACATTATATTCTTAGTATTATGACTAATCAAACGGGTTAGACGGCGTTTTATTCGAGATAGCATAACTATGGGCGACATTAAGTGGTATTAAAAGAAATATTGACTCAGTTTACCTGTTATTTTTTAATAGGTAGTAAAAAGTTGTAGAATTCGTAGAATAAAACTATTTGGGGTTAATAGTTAGCGAAAATTATTGATAATTAATGTGCAACTCCGTTATGTACCTAATCCAGAATACTGCTTTATGATATCTTATTATTAATATATGTTTTTATTATAATTGTAGTTAAAATGAGTCTTTGATATGGAACTTTCAACATTATTTTATAATCTTAACAACAGTCATTCCCATTTTAACAAAAATATTTCAATAGTTACTTTTATGGCACTAATTTTGTAAAAAAAAAAATGTACCAGACAGCCTTTTTTTAGGTAAGCGATCACCAGTACATTTTTTCGTCTTTTATTCATTAATATTTCATAAGTAATAAAATAAAATAGTATTAATTAGAACTTAATACAATATTTTGTTTGTCATTAATAAATATGAAACATAAAATAAAATTTAATGTTTTCAAATAAAATCTTAACAAAAATAAATAAAAACAACAGACTGCACGGATGGCGTAGTGGATTAAGCGGTCGCCACGCCGCTTCCTAATGCGCCAAGTGTTGTGGGTTCAAACCCCACATGGGACGACACTTTGTGTGACCCACAAATTGTTGTTCTGAGTTGTAAAGTCCTCCGCGACACAGGATATATTCCTAATGCGGGCGTTGTCTTTATATCAAAAAAAAAAAAAAAACTAACACGGGGTCGGCTTTTTCACGTCCCCCCCCCCCTCCCTCCCCGTGTAAGGGGAGGTAGGGGGGGAAGCGTGAAAAAGCCCCCCCTTCCTTTCCAATCATGCAGTAAACTATAGTTTATCAAAATTAGCTTTTAAGAAGATAATGATAGAGAGGTCAGTTTATAATCTGATGATCCGTATCCATTTGCGCACAGTCAAGACCAAGGGTCATAAGTCCCAGGTTACTTACAGTAATTGATCAATCTAAGTATCTTTTTGTTTACTTGCACCCATTATCAATCAATTGACGTCAATTGGATGAAGGTTAGAACAGATGACTGGTGGTAGTCTATCGTGACGGCTGTCGCATTCCTATTCAGAATTTGGTACCTATTAAATTGATTGGTTGATTTTTAAACGTGGAATCTATTTTTTATCTTGTTTTTTTTTAATATAACTTTTTCGATTATGTATTAATAAATTAGGCCTTAATAGTGATGTTCCGTAGATTACTTTTGCTTAGTTTGCAAAACTATAATAGTTTCTTAATATTGTAAATTATAATCAAAGTATTTTATTCTAATTGACTAAGAAATGTAAATGCAACAAATTTGTATTTTATCATTGCTAATTAATTTAAATAAAATTTAAATTGTTTAAAATTTGTTTAAAGTGTACGGCGAAATACTCCTAATTTAAATGTGTTTATATTAAATTATTTAAGGTAATGCAGAAATTAATCGTGGAACCTTTTAAGTTATGTAACGTTATCAACAGCAATATTTAGTGGGCGTTCGAAATGTCTTGGACGTAGCAGCCTTAATATTTTGATATTTGAGTGCAAACGAATTAAAAGAGCCAAATATCAGGGTTCAAGTAGAAACTATGTTAATTTAAATTCCATTTCCTTCACACCGTTGTACTGTTCAAAGTTGTTATTGGTTGACATCCTTAATAATGTTTAAGTTCAAAAAATGGTTGTTCTTTACGATTACACGTCTTTACTACTCTATGAAATTGTATGTACGATGAAATTTTATATACACGTCTCGTTCTAAAGCCTTGCTAATTTGACATAGGTCAATATTAAAACATAAATCAAGTTGTAATAAATGAATTAATGAATCAGGAATGGAATGCCAAATATCTAAGAAATTAAAAAAAGCATTACCTACCAAACAAAAACACAAAGCTAACAAACATACAAAACTGAATTTTCGCACCGATATCGTTTTGATAACGGTACTCATCCGAATTTGGACGTGAGATGTTTTTGCAATTCCATAGCCCAGTATTCACATGAAAGTTTAAATATAGGTAAAACAGTATTTTATCTTGCCATGACATGGATCATCAAAGGATTGGTAGTCCTAAGCAACTCTACAATATCATATAGGTAGGTAGTAGCTCTGACACTAATTTGTTATCGAATTGCAAATTCTTGAATTTTGATTTTTTTAAACATTAATTACGTATTCGTAAAAGTTCTTCGAAAAATATCAAAATAACTTAAGTAAGGAAGTAATTTTAACCTTTGCTGCTCGAATCTCAAATAATATGTACATGAACTTTTCAATAATTAATAAAATACTTTTCTTGTTAAACAATTTACTTCAATGTGACCTTGGGCCATTAACGAGACTTAATTACATAAACAAATTTAAAGAATAAAAAATAAATCGTATTCCCTATATTTTTGCGTTCATGGAAATATTATTTTTATTAAAAAAAAAAACAAAAAAACTTTCTCCTGAACGATACATTATACGAACCTCATTCTTGATCCTCATTTTTTGTCCACAAACATTAACTGTGAAATTTATATTGTTTTGAACTGAACTATGATCGTTCAGTTCCCATTGCGTGCTCAATTCGAAACAATACTGCGGCCACTTATCTTCTTATCTAAGTATCAGAGCACGATCACATTCCATTCTTATCTTGTGGAGAAGCCACTAAACGAGTGTTTAATGTTCTTTAAAGCACATTAATTATAGATAGCAGTTCTATCACATTTTAATGACTTTGTTTAATTTTCATCCGCATTTCGATTTTTGTTTTATTCGATTGATTCATACTTAGTATTATAACGATAAGAATAAACACATACAGGACAATGTTTTTGCGTTTACTTATCGGAACGATGAAATTTGTCGCATTCAGATAAGAATTTAACTTTTGGAAATATCGTACTCCATATAAAAGTTATATATAAAATACTGAAGTGTAGCAACGTAATTCTTCTGCAGCAAAAGGTTATGAGACCTAACTGTTACTTAATCTATCAACTAACAATTTTTAATGGTGACATTTTAGACAAATTTATTTCTTAAATCAATAGCACTATAACCCGGCCACCGCACAACAGCCTTTATGCATACATAAACATTGCCGTGTGCGAATGCCATGTCATAGTTATTATTAGCTCATTATATAATGATTTATTACTAAGTACATAATATTAAGTCATTTTGACCACTGAAAATCCAGGCTCTTGGCTTTATCCACAACGAAGTTACAAGGGGTCAAAAATGTGCGGAATGACTTATAAATACGGACGGTACAGCTTGCCGTGCTCTAGATACGTAAATCGTGTTTAGATCATGCTTTCAAATGTAGGTAGGTACATTATGTAAGACAGGAAATATTTAAGTACTATACAAATTTTTGTTAAGCATGTAATATATTTAAATTATGAAGGCTTTGAGCTACAGCAACATTACGGTAAATACAAATGAAAAGGAAGACGTCAATACCGAATGACATTTCAACTCATGAACTTGATGTATAAGTACCGCTATAGAAATTGTAAATGACACGTAAATCGAGGCTAATTCACTATTCCCGCCGAAGTCGATACATTCGCCCTTTGTGGAATTCATCACAACTTTAAATTTAGTCATACATTTATCAACTGTCTGTTTCCACTTAAGAATGAGTAACAATGCCTAGTGATGAATCGTAAAGAAGAAACAATAAAATATTGGAACAAATTCTGGTTGTTACAAGTTTATTTAAGTCTACATTCAAAGATATTGGACTAATGCATCGGGTCAGAGCGATAGATAATATTAACAAATGCAAACTCGATAATTACCATAACCGGATATTTGCATTACTTAGTCTGTCTGCAAGTTTTTATTAAAAAAATGAGAATTTGAGTATCACAGTAACAGTGTTTCAAGAAAATCTGCTTATGTACTAATATTGTCTTTGTAGTATAACGAGTACATACCTCGAGAGACACCTGCGCCGTGTGCAGGTACTCCCTCAACATCGCCTCCTGGATGCTGAGCCATTCTAGCCTCGGGTCTTCCAACTGCGTCACCTCTGCAACAACACAAAACAACACGTGTATTAGTCATTTCACTTAGCCGCCTTTCTGTCTGTCTGGGGTAGTGATTTGTAATTGTATATAAGGAAATAACGGATTCCTGACTTCGTAAACATATTATATGGGTACTATGCAAGGTTTTGCCGGCGGCTTGTGATGTAGATTGCAGATTTTGTACATCAATTCAGATATGTTGAATTTATCCCTTGGAAACATGAATTTTTCTTTCTGAACAAATAAAAGAAAAAACTAGCTTTCATGATGTTTTAACCATAGTAAGGATATGTTTTTTTTTATTTATACATCTTTATTGTACACCGCTACAGTATATTATATTTTGTACAGACATGGACGGACATCGAGATGTGGTCTTAGAATAATAACGTATAGAAACCGAGAACACGCACGAAATGTGAGGCAAGTAAAAATATGCCATTTTGGCATAGCGGACGAACGGCAGGCGTCAGTGCTCAATCTCAAATTGTATTCCTAACAGCTACCGTAATTTTCATACAAAATGACAGTTTGTGCAATTAACGTGTGCCACAGTACATCGAATAAGCATACCAAAAATTGTATCATAACATTCCACATGTAAGTATTATGTTTATTCCAATATTTTGGTGTAAATAGGTTGGTAATGTAATTCACTTGCACTGGAAGCCTTGACACAGAATGGCCAGTATTAATAAAATAAATTTGATTATAATTCGGTGGCATAGTCAAATTGAACGCACTTAATACTATTCTTACGTCCTGACTTTAAAATGAGTTTTAATAACTAAAATGACGAATTGTTAATTATTTTTATGGGATATAAAACTATATTGTTTGATGCATCAAACAACAATTTATGTGGGTCAGTGATTTTATGAATATTGAATTAGTTTTCTTTTCTTTTCTTTGATAACTTCAGAAGTTCATCTGCCACTTCTTCTCGAAACAATGTTAATATATTTTCGTGCATTTTGCTCCGAGTACAAACACGATTCACAATCACGACTACGAGACGCTAACGACCGCGTCCAGAGAACCCACTCGCACGCGACAGACACACGTCGGTCGTACGCGACCGACAGTCAGAGTACCCCGGGCCTTAGTTTTACTGGAAAGGTATCGTCCATTAATCATATGATATTTTCAGCAGCTTTTTAATAAACCATACATTATTTAACACATAACTGAAATTTATTTATAAGTTAATTGATAAAATCATTTGTGGAAGATGTAATCTATGTCGGAATACTATAATAACTGTAAAAAGATCTCTACTATTTAATTCTTTTAATGTTTCGTTGTGTAAGTATATATATATATATATATATTACTTATTTCAGATTTTCATCCATAAAATTAAAAAAGAAATCCCTTTCTGTGAGTGCAGAAACCTGCACTCCAAAAGTAGCAATTCAAATTTCCCTACTTTTGGGGAAAATCTGATTCCGATAGCAACATTACTCGTACGGTAGTGTGCGTGTCGCCGACTACACCTACATCAATTGTGTTTTGCCTCAACCTCGACGGTTTTTTGATATGAAACCATCCTTCTATGCGTTATTATTCTAAAGATGTGGTATGACAAGAATACATAGGATGAAGATACATATGAGCGCAGGTCCGCGCTTGTTCAAGTTTGAAGTAAAACCTTTTCATCACTTAGGTATGTTACTGTTAAGTCGACTATCCTTGCTATCCCAAATGTGGCCAGATAATGAGTGAAATATCCCGATAAATTAAAGTACACATGGCCCGGGGGCAGTTAGCTGTATTTTTGTAAACAATAGAAAATCACTTAAAAAAAACATCTAAAAAGCGAACTCTAACAATCGCGTATACAGTGTTTATAAAAAGAGAAACCAAACAAATCAGCGCAATGGAATTTTAATTAAACAATTTTTCCTCCGAGTCCAAATAAACACAAAACCAAATACCTACATTTACGACACAGATTAAGTAGCCGTTACTCATCACAAAGGTATGCGATACGCTTATCGATTACCCGCCAATTATGGTCAAGTACATTCGAATGTTTGATAATGGTAGCATTCAATAAATTCAGATACGATCGTTTTTACTGCCGAATGTCACTGTCTGGCTGTAAACTGTAGCATGATTTTAATTAGTAGGTAACTAATTCAAATATTTACAGGAGTAATTGGTTTGCAAACTAAACGACTATGGTGTAGGAAAGAAATTACAGGAAAGACGAATTACGAATTTTGATGATCATGAGTTTTGCATCGTCTATAGATAAGATAAACCACACCTGTAAAAAGTTTACATAATTTTTGTTTTTTTTATACTTACATTTTATTTACGTGTTAATGGTTCAGTTGGTTGAACTTACGGAGAGGCATAGCTAAGGAGGTGTTTGTTTGTACAGAATACTCATATACAGTCTAACTGAAACTACTCATACTAAACGCATGATCCTATACCATAGCTCAACATAGCGACAGGAACCAATCATAGACCCAGTCATAATCGTGGCAGCTGCATTCCTCCATCATTCGCACACCGCGTGACATACAAAGTGCGCACGCAGCGATCTTTCAATTATTATTCTCAATTCTGAACCAAGCAAGGCCGGAACGATCCTCCAGACTTGATTGTTACTCACTTATATCAGATTAGAGAAACAATGCCGACGAAATTGCTACGTAATTTGGCTACTGTTCGCGATGAAGGTAAAGTGATAGTGGTTAAACAAAAGGGTAACACAATCTAGAAACTCACGGTTATTGACAAGATTTTTCAGTGGCCCAGAATCTAAATTAGACAGGCAATGATTAAAGCTGAAGTTATTATTATTTAAATTAATCTCTTTAGTTAAACTTTCAGAGTAGTCATATCAGGAAGTAAATTGAATTGTTTAGTCGCCACCAAAACGTTTGTGGACAGTACCCGTATACCAGGATGATATTAACAAAACATAATTGTTACAACAAAGACTATACGGATATATTGACGATCTGTAATGAAAATGTTTACACAATTATCAACAAAGGAAAAGAAATGTTGCACCCAGAAAACAATGCTAATGTTTATAAAACATCTACGTGGAGACAAAGAACAGAGTCGTCACGTAACAAATTAATTATTCATAGAGGGCCTTTCGAAAACGGATTATATACAAAATCAAACACGCAAGGCGATAAACAGACAATGCACGTGACGACGCTTCTTTTGACAATAAAATTTGACCACACACTGTCCTTGTATTAACATTCAATTAAGTACATCAGTTACGATGTGTATGTAAGAATAAATACTACAATGAACTATCTATAATGTTAGGCAAAAATTGCCTTAAAACAGCTCATAAACACAAGAACTAGTTCATTCGCATCAAACATCAACGCATTAAAACAGTATCATTCGCTAAATACGAACTTGCTTCCTTCCAATTCAGCAAGAAAGTCATCTTAAATTTCATATGAAATGTTCAACAACGCATATGACTCGTGTAAAATAAAAGGTGGCACGCAGCATATAAATATTGCGAGTTTATGCAGAATATAGGTATAGGGAAGATTGCATACCTTGATAAAGAATGTGGATGCTGCAAACTATATATGTAAAGTAGAGAAGGTATAAACAAAGTAACGTATGCATATTAACAGAAATATGCGCAAACACAACGTAGCGACTTCTCTAGAAAATATTAAAATTAATTGGCTCGTCAATTAAAAACGGGTTTCAATTCCATGTCCTTTTTTACAACAAATATCTATGGTTAATGAGTTGTTTAATATTGTACTGATCATGTCAGACTACCTATTTCATTTCCAATTTGTCTGTATGTTTAAATAAATTTCCAGTTTTATTACTGGACTCTGCAGATTATGAAATGTACTAATTTTGAATATTAGTCTATTACATGTTGCATAAAGAAGTTGTATTTCTTAAACTTTCGTTACTTTATGAGTGTGTCACTGTTTTATTAATCGTGTTACATTATTTTTATTTTAAAATTATCTTTTTTTATCATTCTTATTTTTGGATAGGTTTTAATCTATACCTAAGCTTAGGCCAGGACTTACTTTAGAATAATAAAATATTTAAATCCGTGTGCAAATATATCGAATAAAATAAGCAAGCTGAGCCTAGTTAAAAGATACATGTGTGCACCTTGTAACAAAGACCCCTAAGAATTTATTCGCATGCAGTACCGGGGACTGATAATAAATTGAGACTGGGAATTTGGAAAATAAATTTAATTTAACGAAGCCTTAAATTTACAATACATGCAATCTATATTTATAATAAAACCATAAAACATGCATGATTTATTGATAAAATAAGGGAAAGTATGTATGTATGTTTGTAACATGTAATGATAAATCCTTACAGGGTTGATTCCTTTAGTAAATCAGTTGCTGGTTTCAGACAAAATTAACATGGTTATCGTGACAATTCTGAGAGAAAAAGAGAAAGAAAACAGCCTTTTATGCGATCCCAAAGTAGGTAAGTATTTAGGTACACCTATTTTGCTTAATACATTAAGGATTAATGGTAATTTAATAAGGTGTTGAGTGCAAAAAAAATCCGTTCCTAGAACAGCATCTACATGAACGAAACATACATTTATTTCTATTATTATGTTAACGACTGACCGCGTTAGTGTTGAATAATGGGTTATCCGCGAGGCATTCTTCTTCAATGAGCTTTTAAATGACGAGCAAAACATTTGTAATGTCCTGTTTCTTAGTGTCTAACCTCACCGCATTGTTTGAACGGTTTATGGCAAGTGTATGTAAATTTAAAAGTTATACTATTATTATCTAACCTTTTCATAACTTTATTTGAGGTCGATATACTATATAGTCGATATATAGATAGTATTCTTCTATTTCTACGTTATCATTGACTATTGTAATGTTTACGCTCTTTCTAGATATATCACTTTTCACATATAATATGTTCTTTTAGGCAACCTTGTAATATATATTAATTTCCCACCTTGTCCATCCCAGTAATCAATCACACATCCGTCCTTATATTCACAGTTGCAGATGTAGATATCTTAATGCCCTTCCTATTATAGGTCCTCTTTCAGGTCCATTCAAAATCCGCAACTCTTTCATCTTATCGATCTATCCTTCAGTTCGATTGGAAACTTTTGATTCCATATAGTTCCCTGTATCACTTAATCAACCCTGTATTGATTCGATGCTATACAGTACGGCCAATTTCGATTTGGCACAATAATTACTCTCATAAAATAGCAATCTCAAATATATACAATCAAGTTAGCCTTGCATGTACACCGGACATACCTACTACAGATAAACTTAATCAAGGTCAACTAATTTCATATTAAAGTTGTCAGATTTTATTAGTTTGTTTGTATGTAATATAATATATTTAAGACTATTATATTCAAAACCATTAACTAAGAATATACTGCGGTGTTTGGGCTTATAGTCATGTGTTTTTGTATAATTGCTTTTTAGTAAAAACATGTTATAAATGTACTGAATTCATTATTTTACAAAATTAATGTAATCACAGTACGTTGGGAGTAATTTATAAAGAAATATATTTTTCTCATAATTAATCCACATATGGGGAAATTTATGAAGCACTGCATTATCATTAGTATTATTGGTTGGGCTATCGATAGATCTAACATAAACAATTGGTTCATTAGCATATTGTATTGAATATTGCAAATGGACAGCGTAAATGCCACTGAAATGTATGAATGTACAAGCGAATGACTTGTCATTTTAATGGTTTTTAAGTCATTTGCGTCTGCGTCGTATTTATCTTTTAGATAATTTTAAAAATATTATGTTTTCACTAGATTCTGCATTCATTTCGCTTATTAAAGTTTTATGCAGTTACATATTTTAAAGTAAACTATGTTTGTTATTTGCATGCTTTGAAATGGACTTCATTTACATAGTATTTATTTAAGTTTGTATAGTACGTAGGAATATAAAATGCTTAATGATAATGCTTTACAAACTAAATGTAAATTCCACCGATAACTTCTCTACGACATACACCAGTTACGCCCATAGCAACCGAAGGCTACACGACAGAATAGTTATGTGACGCGCGACTGCATCTTACAAGTAAAACCACCTACGTAACTGTGAACTTTACCAACTTAGTTGTTACTAAGTTGGTAAACAAGCACAAGACCCGGAGATGGTAAACGATTACCGAAAAATATAAGTACTCGCTACCCCAATAATCGCTACCACTTGGGAGATGTGGCTCTTTAGCACTCAACTATGCCAATAGTAGAAATCTACGGTAATCTACAATAAAATACTCCAGATCAATGTCAATATAAAACATGTCGTATTGTAAATAATGTCGTTATTATATGTTATAACAACGTGAATTTTATCCATTTTTATTACTAACAAGTCAATCAATCTATCTAAAATAATTGCATCTAACGAAATGAACGAAACATCAAAACATTTCTGGATAAATTGTTTCTTTTCTAGAGAAATATTAAAATTGCTATGCTTGTTAAAAACCTTTTTATAATGAGTTTTCTTTCAAAGCAAGCTAAAACCTACCCCATAAATAATTAATATATTCCCGAGGCATAAGGAAAAGTTGATAATTGGAAAATAGACCACGACATACGGAGCTTAACATTTCCAGATTTAAATTTTCCAACAAACTTCATCTATAGTTTCCAATCTCGAAATACAAACATTATATCGGAGTGCCCAAATTTGGATGCAATAACTCCTACACGCTACGGACATAGCCATAATATACAATCTTTATACTATGGCAATTTCTAAAAGCTTTCCAAGTACCCATTACATAACCAAGATTACGAGAGGCTTTATTGATGATGTTATCATGTGTTGAGAGAACAGCAATTTTGAGTCAAGCATTCATATAATGTTGTAATTTATGAGATCGTTGTTTTTAAAGAACTTTAGGATTATTTTAAACTTTCGGTTCATTAAAAGAAGTAACAATAAAAAGCTTAGATTGACCTGATGATAATTTTGGTACGACGATCTTGGCTTAACACGCGAAAATATTGAACTATTCTTTTTTAAAGAAGTCTTGTTAATTAACCCAAGAGTATACTCTCGATGAGCAAGATTGCAAGTATTGACACTAAAAGAAAACGTTTTAAGTAAGAAAGTCCAATCCAAATTGACTCCGATAGCAATCACTTAGTAGGTGGGCGTGAAAAAGTAAAGTTTGAAAATGGCGGAAAACTTCTCCATGCTTGATAAATAATGCATAAGAATGTTTGCCAGCTATGCGTAAAGGTACGGCGTCTTTGCGTTTGCGCACACCGTTATCTGATATTTGCGGGTCGTCAGATAGCATGCGTTTACGTTATTGCCTTTTTACCTAATAAAGCCTTACGTGCAATGGTAACTATGAGGTCTTTATCTATTTCATTATCGTTTCATTCGTAGAGTACCAAAAATTAACTTTTTTCTGATTAGAATCCTTAAAAAGTTACAATATTATTTTAACAATTAAAACAAATTGCAATGTTATGGTGATACCAGTTTAAATTTAACTATTATAAAATTATGGTATTTATCACATGCTTAACAATGAAGATATATTACCAAGTATGGCTGTTACTAAAACATTAATTAGGCGGAAAATTATTTATTTAATCCCAAGAGACACGTATAGTTTACCTGCATGTGAAAATTACACGGTAGCAATATCTATGCAACGACTCATCAATTCTATACGACTCACGAAGATGCATTTGCGTAAGTAAACGATACGCAAGCATTCTATTCATAACACGAATTTAATATCCTTCCAAAGAATAATCACTTATAAACGTAGATCAGATGTGCGTGCGCACAGATACATCCAACCATACGTACAACGCCATCTATTTGTCATGGTGTGAGGTTAGAACTGTTGCTCTTTTCGATTTCAAATACCAAATTCAAGATGGTGGCCACAACAGTCGCAACATTCTATAGACTAGACATGTATCAAGCTGTTCAATAATTCATAGGGAATAACTAAAACACCGTGGTACTTTATAAGCCCCCCGTGTTGAACATTTTTCACTCAGACATACTGAACAATCCAAGGCATAATAAATAAGAGTTAAAACTGTTTTAACCGGTACAAACAATTCATTGTGCTAAAATGAATTATTGCAGTATTGTTATGGCCTTATGATATTCCTATCTACTATTTAATATAATAATATAATATAATACAGTAGGTTTAGATTATTTGCAATTCATTGTCAATTGTTTTAAGATCAATTACTATCAGCCTGGTAACAGAATGTTATATAAAATTAACTCTTAAAACTTTTAGACTCAGGAGTATTAGATCATAAAAGAATATAACATAAGGAGTAACTCCTATAGAACCTTAACAGTTAAATATTCAGTACACGAACAACCTTAAAAACTTCAAGAACGGAATTCACGAAAAAAAACTGTTCATTAAACAGGTGTTACTCACGATTGACATGATTGATGTAATAACGTCCGATCTGTGGATCGTAGGCCTCCTCCCAGCCGAGCGGCAGCTCATTGCCGATACAGTCCGCGAATGTCTGTGGCTTTGTATATCTGGAACAATCGACGTTTTTGTTAAATCTAGGGTATTTGATATTTAACAAATGGGGACAACATTGAAATTAATTATGTTTGGAATGTTCTTTGCTAAATAAAATTAGTGTTGTGTGTTTTAGCGGGAAAGAACAAGTAGAAGCAACTGGAATTCTTATTGCCCAAACTTTAACAATTAACAAGTATGTATAAGTATGCCAGTTACGGGAATGCAAATAATTTCAAAATTCTGTCAACTTTGTAAACTTATTTTCTAATAAATATTTTAATCCCAAAATGTTTTTACAAGTTTAAAATTGTACAAAAAACTTGCCATAGAATGTTTTACATCAACTGGACGTTCTTCCCATGAACAGAGGCGAGCTTATTACGCTTCTTCTATGACTATTATTAAGATAAAATAATAATAAGCTGCAGTTGTAATCTCGAATCTTTCACCTGGATAATTCCCACTGATTATTTGGTAACCAGCTCAACAACCCTTAAACAGGTTATAGATTCTTATTTTCTGTATGTAAACATGCAACATGGTTATACCTAATTTTGAATTAAATAAATTATAAATTTTAGAAACACAAATTTCAGTATCCTATTTGGCAACTTTTTATAAGATTATAAAAAACCCGATTTCATCGTGTAACCTTCACACATTTCATAGACTACAGGAACAAGGGGACGCAATCACTTTCATTCTATTTACTTTATTCAAAATAGCTCGTTCGTCAATCACGTCGTTCAGAAACGAGGCAATCAGGTTACAAATTGATGTGAATAAAAATATATAGATAAAGAAATCGCTGCAAGTAATACAAGCGAGAATATATTTTAATAAAGATTTGATCGAAAGTGTAATACAACAAGCGCGATGGAATTATAGATAAAACATAAGAAGAACAAAAAGCAGGTGCAAGTTTCTAGATTCAAGTTGTACCTAGAGGTGCAGATAATACAAGCAGGTTGTGGCTTGTAGCATGAGAATAATTAATGATGGTGGACTCAAGTGCCCGGGAGCTGGCGTGCACGCAGACGTGCACAGGGCGTGGAGCGCTGGCGCCGCCGACCTGCTCCACTGCTGTTACAAGTTTCGATCATGATTCATGTAACACGACCAGTCCATCGAGAAAAAGCGGACACACTCGCATTTCCTATAGTGACGAAAACGAATGAACACCGCGGCTCATACGCATCCCACTTAACGGTTTTCGTGACTTTTAATATGGCGTTTATACGGTAGTCGGTTATTAAATAAGATTCTTCGGTTAATTGGCCACGTTTATGTCCAGTTCGGTGTACGTGCAACTTTTGAAATCGACGTTTCGATGTTCGCGTGATTTTGTTTTACCGTTTGCTGGTTGTTTTACAGTAAGCAATGAAGTAAAGACTGTTTAAATGAGTGCGCATAGCTTTATGTAAGCTTACGTTCTCTTACATTTATACAAACTAAGATGGTTGTAGACATGTAAATAAACATATTTTAAATACGTTTTAGTAATTCGTTGAACTTTCTGAACCTTACAGGACAACTAACAAATAAAAAGAAGGTATTAATTATTTTTGTGGCCATCAAATCATTATGGTAAGGTCGAGAGGGTAAAACTCTTCAATGGGAATTCGTTACTCCTTCCGCACACGGCTACCGAATGCGCCGTCCATTTCAAAACACGATCACACTTATCGAGGTGAGGGGATAGAGGGCGCGTGCGTGTGCGCATCCAATGCATCTGCGTAAAAGCGGGATAGCAATATAATAGTAGTAAAAGTGAGCGAGACAAATAGAGAAACAATGTTGCTGCGTTATGGGAGAACGGCAAAACCAGTCCTGTCAGCGGGACGTCAAGACGAGTCGAGTTCTCGGAAACGGTGACCCGTGTCACGGAATCCCTTAGACTCACACGCAGACACTCCATCATATACATGTACACATTCGCACGCGCCCACGTAAAAGAAACACTTACTGGAATCAAAACCATTGTGACAGAATTATTAATGCTATAATGCTAGATAAATAATAAAATGCTCTTGAAAACATTTTTTAATCAATTTAACAATAGTTGAAAGATATTGCATGGTGTATTGTGTATTGAAATTTAAAGGACGAATACTTAATTAATATTTTCAGAGAAGTTAGGGGTGATGATAAATTTATATTCATGTTCAAGTAGTGTTTATACCTATACTCTTTTAATACGGTTCTTTTATAGACAAAAACGGAAGGGATGTTTGCGCAAACTTTAGACAGATAGACTTAATTTCCTTCTTTTCTCGAACTTCACGAATTCCGAATATGCCTGGAGCACTTGTGGGAGGAACGATAGTAATAAATTAAGAAAAATAATGTTTTCCATCAAAACCATATTTACAATTTATAATAACGCCATCTGTCGATACTTACAAGAACGCAGTTAATTGTTAGCCTTAAACACTATCACAATTGCATTATTTAATATAATATAATATTGCAATATTTATGAAGAACTATTTTACAAATCTTTAAGAACTACAACTTTTTCCTCAATAGAAACACAAAAAAAATTTGGATTATCCCGAACTTGGGATATTTCCCGAAACTTTTCCAGTTTTCTTGGTCTCAAAACGAGTTCTGATTTATATTACAATGTCTTATACCTAATATTTTCAAGTGATGAGTAATAAATAACCAACATCTTTTCATTATTTATGTCGAAAACTATAAAAACATTTTTACTGTTGATTTCAATTGCCCAAATTATTTACAAAATTTTGGATGTTACTAGACATTACCATTCAATCTTTTTTTTTTATTTACTTGAAACTTTTATTTTATTTGCCTATAAACAGAATTTAACAATTTTATCCAAAATACAATGTTTTGAAATAACCGAATCACTATTACATAATTTGTTCTACTTTAGTCATCGTATATGTTTTCACATATAATACAGTTTGCTACACGAATTGAGTTCACACACCGCAGTACGCGTAATCGATGCGAATAAATCCGCGAGCTTTGCCGTGCGATATGCCAGTGCATCTCGGTCTCATTGGAAAATAGCGAGGGAGAAGGCCAATGTACCGCCGTTTAGCAGCCGCAAATAGAAATACGAAGGTTGCTGCCCGCTTTGGACAATTCAGTTTCATGCCTCTACAGAATTTCTATCAATTACAGGTGTCAAAATCTTATTCAAATGTCAAATCTCATTACAACTATTCAGAAATAACTATCAAAACTAAAATATTTCTTTTTCTTTTAACGCCAAAAAATTAAGCGGATAGTATTGGTCATGTAGAATGTCTAATCTGAGTAATATTTCTAAAGTCCAATGACCAAGTCCAGGATTACGACGAACTTGGAGCACGTCTGGTGGGAGGCGGTGCCATGCTGTCTCACACATATCGACCGACCGACAGACGGACACGCACACCTACTAATGCTCTATAAATACCGCCAGGGAAATATTTTAATCCGGATGGCCCGTTTAATGCACATTCCTTGGGCTTCGGAACAATCTCATTTTTTTTTACTCCTTTATTCGAAGAGGGCATTGCCCCACTTAACTTTTCGTTTACATGATAATCTCTCATATGAAACTGTGTCATAGACACAGTTAAGGAACAAACTATTAGGTTAATAACCTGTTTCATGTAGTTTACATTTGAATTGTTAGTGTCATTTGAATTGTTAGTGCGCAGCGACGTCACGTATTCTTTTGTATGTACCTACTTATTTGAATATATCCTCTTGCTGTACATAATCAGACTCACGGACAGGAAGATTATATTCGTTCCGATGTCCAAAAAAGGAACCGAGTTAGGGGTCAACGTGATTTCCCTTCGCATTCCATACCGCTGAGACAATCACACAATGTTAAAATCGAATTAAACGTAGCTTCCAATGTATTCGTTGAAGCTTGTCGATCGAATGCATTGGATCATTCGATCGACAAGCTTTATAAATGTATAGTGATTTAAGTTTTTCATAACATTAATCAACGGATTTATGAACCAAATTAATACACAACCGGTCGAAAGTTTAATTTGTGTGGAGGGTAAACGCAGCAGCTAATGTCACTTTATGACGTCAGGCGTTATACGATCATTGACAAACGACATTCCAATGCCTAGTGTGAACCGTGTTGTTGAAACGCACGTCACGTCATACCCTCCAAGGTCTCTGGCTCGTCTTGAGAATCGAGAATATACACACATGAGTATTCAAATCTGTATAATAAAGATCTCTTGACAATAACTGCCTTTAAAAACTTGAAATCCTTCATCTTACTTCAATGAATTACGATCTTCATTTAACATATTTCAAGTACCTACCATAAATTTAATATCGTTAATTACAAGGGAATATCACATTGGATTTTTCCGTGCAGATTCTTGAAAGAATTTGAATGATTAATTAAGAAGGCACATGGCGACTGAAGATAATTTATTCAATTCAATGTTGCATGGTGTCTGCAAAAGTGACGGACAAACGGACAGCGGGTTGCATAAACACTGAATATATAGGGTTTCCGTTTGAATCACACCGCATACCAGCCGCCTTCGTCACGCCGGCAGCCGGCGCGTGCGACACAATATCACGACTCCGCTCACAAACACTCGATAATATGATACCTAGTCTAAATAATGTCTATAGAGATGACGAATTGTCGGTCGATGAAGCTGAGAAATTCGTAACTGTTATTGTACTATGGTCACTCCTATACTGTAGATATCTGTGCGTCTAAGACTAAAACTTGAAAACCCAATTTGGACCAAACATAACTGAACATAATAAATTATTGCACATTATTTGTGTCATAGGTTGTTACGTTCATTCTCTTCAAAAGTAGACTTCATTCTCTTCAAAAGTAGACTTCATTCTCTTAAAATTCATTGTAGCTTATGAATTATTTTGAGTTATTTTTATAAACGAATAACTAAGCAAATGCTATAAAAATGCCATTCAATAGATCAACTGACCGGTTCCGAGATTTGCATTCATAAAGCACAAGTAATGAAGACTATCAGAACGATTAATAGTAAGAAAGTACAGGCGCAAAATCTAGTTCATATGCATAAGTCAATACAAGTCTTCTCATTATGTTAAAATTGAATAGTTGCAAAATATAGAAAACCAATGAGTAACATTTGTTAGTTGCAGCTTGAAATACCGCCCTCGAAGTATGGCAGAAATGTTGCTAATGGCTTGTAACGATGTTAGCCAGCAACTTCACGATTGCACAAATGATACTTTCCCAGCAGTAGAAAGTCAAACATTAGGTAGGAATGGCACCAAAGCCGCTCCATTCACATATCGTTGTTATTAGAGCGGTGTCAAGACCGGAAAGTGTGGATTAAACAGAGTCCAAACAAGCAGATATCAATGTGCGCGAACGTACCGCGAATGAATGGGAGGCGCCGAGCTTCTGCGAATGTTTGTTGAGGAACAAAATTCCTCGCTCCATTGTTTCGTGAATGATCGGCCGTGTGGAATGAGGTCGGGGAAATATTTGCGATTTTTACCGCGATACACTGTTGCCAATTTCTTTGGTAATACAAGAATGTTACACAAAAATAACCTATACCTACATGATACATATGTAAATACTTGATAATACACTAATAGAAGAATTTATAAACGTTTCCTAATTGGTAAAAAACACCTAATATTGAACATCTGATTCTATAATATTATAACAAGAGGGAACAGAATACCTATGTTTTTGTTTTCAACTTTATGCATTGTTGTGGTGGAAGGTTTAAAATTTAAAAAGCAAATTGATCTTCTCTCTGTTCTTTTCTATATTTTTTCACCAGATTTTTTTAAAAGCAAATTTAATAATAATTCTACTATGTACTTTAAAGGAGATAGACCTATTTCTTAGAGTTCCATGGGTTCACCGTACGGGTGCCGTGTTGCCCACACTTGAGAACTTCAGTCGAAAGCTTAACTAAAAACAATCAATTCCAGCTGTTTGAACGATATAATCGCTGGTCTTCAGATTTTAGAAACCAAACGACCTTGCATTTTGAATACCGATATTAAGGCCCGTATTTTAAAAGGTGTCTCAGTCGTGAATCTAGTCTTAAAACTAATTTTAAGTAGAGATTTTATTATTGAACGTCACTTAAAACGAGATTCACCGATCCATACTCAAGTGAGTGATAGCTTATTTTAGAACGATGTTTATGTCGAAATCATTACTCAGGTATAGATTTTGACAGCTGTGATCTTTGTTTACGTGAGACAAGCTGAAACTAGTCTCAAGCGGTGATTTCTAGGGCATTTAGGGGAAATGAATGTGTTTTACGATGATTTCTTTTTGAATAATTACGAAAGATTTACTTTACTTTATTTACGAAAGAATTACTTGGCATACTATCATCAATTTCACTTTCATTTACCTTAATTGATATGAAATTCACCCAAATTCACATTTTACACACACAATACCAGTTTAAATTACCACAACCTTTTGGTTTATGTTAAAAGTATAGTAATTTAAATTTTAGAAATATCAAATAAAAACATCGTTTGACATTTCAACATGACAAGTGTTGATAAATTACTTGAACGTTCCGTTATAGCCTATTCATACAGCTAGTCATTTTTATTTTAATATTTATTATACTTAATTTTGAACGAACAACAACCTTGTTAATATGTTAACATTGCTACACTAGGCAATAGTATATTATATACAAATTACCAGAAATTATTTTTGTAAAAGAAAATTATTTTTTTAAATAATTAGCTGCGTAATGTGGAATAATAGTGTCAATCACGCGGAAACGTAATTGAGAACAGACTGTAAGTTCAAATCAATACTTGAAACTAGTTTCAACTGAGTAAAACTTAAAACGCGTTCTATAATAAGATCGATACTTAAGATTTGATCTGCACTTAAAACTAGTTTCAGGCAATCAGAGTTCAACCGACACTTGAGACGTCTTTTAAAATACGGGCCTAAGAAGTTGACAAAAATATACCTACAACACACTACCACAACCCGTCTACACAACACGTTAATAGAATACTATCACCTAATCGCTGTTAAATACAGGTGTTTTCGCATACCAAAGTGCTTACTATCATTCACAAATTCACAATTTCAAATAGCTTAGTATTACTAAGTGACAAGGTACACATTGGAATGAGAAAATTATTTGTTGTAGTCTGTTGTCGCATTTTTCGCCCACGCCCAAATGGCGAGTCGTCAACAATTTATACAAAATCAAGGATTTGTGCCAGTTTGCCTCACAGTGCCTCTATTTATGGACACTTAAAAATTAAACCATTCACGGTATAAATATTGGCCATAGGACTTCCATTATGGTCGAATAAACGAGACACTGTTTCTATATGCATATTTAAGTTTAAAATTAAAATACCTAATAAGTTAATCTGTACATCTTTTTAATTTTAGATATGGCTAAGATTTTTGTAGTCTTTTAAAGCTTTATTAAAGATGCGTATAGTATTGATTCTTGTACGAAGAATAAATGGGCATATAAATACAACTGATCTTCACATTATTAAGTATGTCGTTAATTAGTTTCCCATTCAAAAGAACTTTCTTTAATGAATACGCCAGTAAATAACGATATTCATTTTTATTTGACGTATTTAAGTCGAATAACGGTACAGTATCGGTTTCGTTCCATCATTCGGCAGATTACCATCGTACGTTTTGCTGTGAACATGAAATCGTCACAAGCGTTTATAAAATTTTGCTAAAGAGGGAAGTGGATATATTATATTTCCACATCCTCCAATTTTCTTCTTATTAATTTCCTTCCGGACTTCCCGAGTGTCATAACTCGGTGTGTTCGTAGGTCACTGCTGTTGATCCTGGTGTACAAGAGTTAGAGTGGTGGGCGTGGGGGAGGGTTGAGTACCATAAAAAAAGTTTATAAATAAAGGAAATATCAAATAGCCAACATTATTTAGCGAATGATGTAGATGCGTACTCAGATAGCTAATCAAACTCTCTTATGCAAACTTATATAATTTTATGAGCAACAACTATTGTGAATTTATTATTGCCTATAGAGACAATACAGAAATGCCATCGAACTATTTCAAAGCCTGCTGTGTTGACACACCATATTTTGCACGATTAAATGCTAACTGATGTTATGGGTCGAGTCCATAAAGTGTTGGAAAGTTCTAAAAACAGCCCAATCAAACGATAAAACAAGCAAAAATGAAGAGATGTGTATAATAATGGAAAAATCGTTTTAAGCAAACAACGGCTTGGTGACGGCATTTAGATAAGACTGGAATGCGAATTTTGATTAGAAACGAGAGCAGCCCAGCTTTTATCGCATACTCACATAGATAACTTTAAACATGCGTGATTTTAAACACATTTTCATTATTATAACGATAAAGTACATAACAATGGATTTTTATTCGATTTTGTAACATGTTTGTCTACTTTTTTAACACATTCAATTTGGAATTTAAGAAAAATGTGAGTGTCAAAATGAATTTCTTTATCATATTTAGTTTAGAATTAGAATAGGTAAATGTGCTATAGGTAAAGCTGGTGGCAGTAGCGGGCAACGTCGACGCACGTCTGCGTGTATAAAATTGCCAAGGACACATTTATCTGAGGGGAATGCGTAGAATAAACAATGTTCCACGCTATTTGGCGACCGTTCGCCGCCACGCGCCACACCCTACCTCTAACAAATGTGTTGTAACTTCTCTAATAACACAGAAGAATAACGTAACGTCTAATTAATTGAAATAGATCAAATAGGGCTATTTAAAACGCACTCGATTAAAATCAAGCAACGTTGTAAAATGCCCCTGCCCCTTAAACGTTACGCATGAAGTATCTTAGAACTTGTGCAGTGTGTGGGAAGTACACATACTTAAGTTACACAATCTTGTAAAAATACATTCCTTAAGCACGATCGATATTAAAATAAGTTCTTATATGGCAACATTCTTGGACATCTATTTTGGTCATTTATTTATTTATCGTATGCATGCGCATACCCCATGTGATAGTTTATAGTTACTCAAACAATGTTCAACATGTATAGAATAATATTGTATTATTCAATTAACTAACTGAGGCATCACACCACAAGCTTTACGACCACAGCAGATTGCATTAAAACATTCCAACGCATCCTTGTATATTCCACATACAATATGCCCGCACCTAGTCAAATGAGGATAGATATCTAATGCAGATTTCACTAGCAACATAGAATTATGCATTAACGATCAACGGAACGTAACACAGGAATGCAACAATGTACTTGGCTTAGTGAAACTGTATTCAACCGATACAATTAAAGTTATAAACACTGGCGAACATTAGTTCCCATTCGCTTGTTAATCGACACTATCATTGTCTTTCCCGCTTCCTTGCTTAGCGACACAATGAATAGTTTTTTTTCCTATTCACAAGTTGTCGAACGCTTTTATGTAGTTTACTTTTTGCTTCAACAATTGACGCTGCCATATCACATTTGTCTTAAGATCTGCGAAAATTTAAGAAAATACTTCTTCACACGCAACAACTCGTTACGGAAGCATCTGAGAAGCTCCTTATTGCCGTAGACGTATAGTTACAGAATCCAATGACACCATAAAGATATATATCTCTTTAAAATAGCCTTGTATATCGAAATTCAAGAGAAAATATCTTATTATAAGCAACTATAATGTCTGCCTATAGGTCTAAACTGACAACATTCTTGTCGGGAGAAAATAAGTGCAGTCAGTCTAAAATAGTGACGCAAAGATGTACTTCGTACTAGTACATTTAGGTTCCCTATAAGGTTAATAGCGTCGTATGTGCCAGAGACGTGGCTGGGTTATTTTTAGCATTAATAAATTGGCTTAGTGGCTCGGTTTATTGTGCGCGCGGTTTGTACAAGTAGATGTCGACGGCGAAGTTATATGCGCGATACCTTTGCTTCACACACCAAATTGTAGGTCAATTCTTACTGGCATGTTTACTACCTACAACTAGCATTTTTAGCGAAAAAGCACTAAGTAGGTAATATTCCGTTGAGTCAACATTCAACTGTAGCGAATTTATCTGATATCTATTATGAGGCGCAATCAATTTGACTTTTGTTATCGTAACTTTTGACTGCCTTAGAATGTCACTGTATGGTTTGAATTTAGTAAACACATCTTAAATGCTGTAATGCCGAGTGCATGGAATTCAGTTTGCCAAAAGGTTCAATAAAAATACCACTTTATGTTTCCTGTGTCAGCGGCGAATTTTATTGTGGTGTCAATGTACCGGGACCAGATTCTCATGTGCATTCTTGACTTAATGCAATTTAATCCACATTCTCATTTCATTTAATATTTTCAGCCTGAATTCACGATTAAAATTTTTCAACTTTTTAAAAATCACAATTTGATGTCTCAAATGTTAAATTTAAAAAATGTCCAACAATGTAAGCAAAACTGAAGGACGTCCTTGTCGACTTGAATGATTAAACGATGAAATTTGCATTGATTATGCATTTGCCTTAAGGTTGGCTTGCAACTAAAAGTCTTTTAACAACATACCATTATCCATCTGCAGAGCATTTAACGGTATCGAGTTTTTTTTTTTCATTTATAATATACTTTATGGCGAATCTTATTTGCCCGGTACTATTAGTTCGAAGAGGTAGCCTTTTAGGATGTCTTGTTTTCTTATGAAACACGCATCACTACCGCTAATAGTCTCGCCATTTAACATTACTGAAGTGATAATTGACCGGTTTTAACTGTAACCATGCATTTCGAGTGCAGGTGTAAAGTTTTTAAGGCAAACTTTTTGAAACAATGGTGCAGGTGTCTGTTTGACTATGGTAAATAGATACGTCTAGAGACATGATCGGTATTTAATAGGGATGTGTTGTGCAGCACCTGCAGCTTGTGAAGTGGTGAAGGAGGGTGTGCGGAGACGACGGTGCGGCGGAGGGGAGGGGGGGTGCGCCGCTTTAGAAAGGCGCGACCATCGCCGCAGGCCCGGGCCGCATTCTACGGCCTGTCATTCACACCGCGCAACTTGCCTATGCATTGCATTCCATCTCCCACCGCGTTCTCCACGTATTGGCACCATAGATATACAAAACCACCGACCGCACCATCATCTTGACAACATGCTACACTCATACTTAAAGCATTAACGCTTCATCGAATTATTTCTGCGTCAGATCAGCTACCAACATTGCTATGAACCAGTTCCGTGGCCTCATTAACCATGCTCCACTCCCACCGCTCACCAAATACGAAAACAAGACCACAGTACACATTCCACAGGATAACAAATGATAACCATAATTTGTGTTTAGCTCATTTGTTGTCACTAAATTGTGGAATGTCGTGTGAAATCGAGGTTGACGCACATTTTTGCCACTAGAGAGCAGCAGTATCACGACGACAGAACAGTTTGTTTTTCACGATTGATTCTATTTAAGAGCAGTGTTTATCACTTGTAACTTCACCACAACAGTTTGTTTTATTGACACTCCCGATATGTATACCCACACCAGCTAAATTCAAACAGAAAACAACAGAAATCGCATTGGAATGTAAAGTTTTGACATGGGGCTCTTACGGGTTAACACTTCTCTTTGGAAAACTTACCTGTCTCGCGGGTCGATCCACGTCGTTTTTCTACTGTTGTGGTCGATGAAATACAATTTTCCGTCAAAGTCCCTCGCATAATCCCATCCGTCGGGCAAGGGTATCTCACCGTTTCGTCTCCTTGGCATATTTCACTGATTAAATCCATTCAAACGAGTAACGAAGCACACTCGCGAACTAGCTACACGGCCATGTTGAATACCTCATTACGAGGTGTGACGTCACGCGGGATCGGCCAATAGCGGCGAAGGGCCCCCACGATGGAATGCGGCGCGTACGCGAGCGCGAACACACGAATCGGTTCCGTACGTCACTCTTTCAATTGCAACGATACACGCGACCGCACCACGCGACCCCGCGTCGCCGACTGAACCCCGCCGACTCGCAGCCACGTTATCACCGCACATGATAATATTCACTACCAGTACCTACTGTTTAAATGCATTCCTCAACCACCTTATGTTTACATTACATAGTCTACTAGTAGCGACTGACTGATGCTATGTACGGTGTGGAGACTGTGTACCTGGCAATGTAATCAAAAAGTAAGTAGGTAGGTACATACCCATTCAATCTATTTACGATTCCGCTGTATAAATATGTATAGACGGGCGTGTACCTATACGTATATATCGCATTCCACAGCGTATGTATGTATATACGAGCGTACATACAAATTACTGATAAGTACCTAGTAAGTACGTATGTTCATGTGCAGTTACTATAACAATGTTAGTTATAATATTATATTTAAAGTACCTACGTGTGGAGCACATTGTCTTCACATATAAAATTATAATCATGTGCAGTTTTAAGTAACTTAGTACTAATAAAGCTTCATTATTTAAAGCTGTAAAAGATCGCCGTGAGCGATAACACTGCCGATTGTTACGACTACATACCTATTGGCTATTTGTAACTCATCTTTTATTATATGTTAAGTGTAAACAATAAAGATCACAGAAACACATTTATTTTCCTGGGTAGGAATCGAACCCAGTCTCAGTTGTCAGGCTTGACTTATGACTAGACCAAAAGGCCCGTTTTATAAGATAAGCAAAACAAGAATATAGGTAAATCAAGAATATAGAAATATATATATTTACGATTTTATCTATTTTCATTTTGTACAATAATGGACATACATGAACATATTTAGAGGAAAGCAACAAAGTTAGATTACCAAAACAAAGCTTTGTTTTATGTTCATTATACTTTTATTAAAGTAGGCTTAGTTAAATCAACATTTTAAAATAAAGAAACTTAAAACCTGAACTTAAAGCTTGAGACAAAACCTGGATTCATCATTGAATAATACTCTTCCCAGTTGTTGTCATTCCAATTACGGTGAGAGCGAGCGAATTTATTCCGAGCTATACGATGGCCTGTGGTAAGAAGAGGCCCTATGGCAGGTACGAAGCCGCTATTCCAGCGGATTTGACTTCTTTTTATGGTTTTAGAGCTACCTGTCACATCTCGAACTTCCTGGAGCCTAGCTCTGATCTCAGAAGAGGTTCAAGTACAATTTCTTAACACGCTGCTTACAATAAACCTGTCGTCCCTAGCTGTGGTTACTTTTTTCTACCTTGCCCTCTGCGTCTCGTATACTCTCCTGTCTGACGGTATCATATCATATTGCGAAAAATTACAGACTTGGAAACTCGCAGCTTTTGAGTCACTTTATTGTAGGTGTAACCGTGTTCGATTAAAGTTACAGCTTTAGACACTTGAGATAAGCTAAGATCTGGCATTATCACTTCAAGTTTTTAAGTGGTCTGTGATTAACACCACGAGATGAATTTTTGGTAAAAAATAAGAATAATCATGAAAATGTCAAATACAACAAATATCTGTTAATTTTCTTACATTACAAATGCATTAAATGCCTACGTAGCAGAAAAACAAATGAAACTCGGAAATAAAAGACGATTAAAATCTTCTTTTTTTTAAGTTACATTATGCTGATATTGGTGGGCAGTGCCAGAAAATGTTGAAAATATTCGAACCTTTTTTGCTTTCTTCTAAATATGTCTACGTGTGTATAATACACAAAGCTTATTTTTAACTTTTCAGTAATGCACATATACTCACTCCTATATGCCCAAAGGTGTAAGCTAAGTCACATTAAATACCTACATTTTGCCAACTATAATTCTAACTACTAACTATAATTTCAATTAGTAATTTTAGTCTCTCCTCGTAATAGAGGGCATTGCCGTCAACCGAACATTAGGCATTAGATAAAAAAATTGCAAGCATATTGGAAAAGTCGATATGGCATGGCAGGTAAGGGACATTTCTTATAGATGGATTATGGCTGTTCAGAGTCGCATACCTGTATCTCGAATTGGGTATTGCCGAAAATTTGGAGTCCTCTAATCAAAATCCGAGCCCTGTTATGTACGTTATGTAATGTAGGTAATGCAGTCTAGTTTACATAAATATAAAAAAAATATTATAGTTTACTTTTACCGGTCAGTTCTTGATATGTCGCTGTTAGGTGTTTAGTGGATTGCATTTTTTTAAATAAAAATTCTAGAATTTATAAAAAACATGAAATAATTTGGTTAGTCAAGCTATATTAATGTGATATATTTCGGTGGTCGGATGACTGTTACAGGTATATATTAATACTTAAAGTGTAAATTAAATTACCTAATGTCAATGTATGATGTAAAACGGAAAGTTAAAACTTTATGAATTATGTTTGAAATACGACCAAAAGCAAATTCCTTGTTGGTAATACGTTTAATGTCTCAACACGCCCAACTAGCTACGGCCCTATAGTATATGTACCTAAATCGGTGTTACAGAACCCACAGTGTAAGTGTCTAAACACACTATGCGGAAGGTACGCGACCGAAGTGCCGTGTCTGATTTTACGTTCCGACTTATTCGGCTGCTCCCGCCCTGGATCACCCCCGGCAATTGAACCGAACTTCTGTCGCGTATAATGTGTTGCTATATAAAATACGTTGTCGCCGAACTTACGCCCGACCGAAGTTCGGCTGCACTCTATTACGCGACGTAATTTCGGCAAATGTGTCATAAGTAATTCAACTAGCATTGCAGGCGTAATCACACCGAACTTCTGTCGCGTAACTTCGGCATAGTGTGCTTAGATACTAAGATCTGGTCTCGATAACGATAAGCAATATGTCCCACAATTGTATTATTATTACATCCTACTATTTTATCATTACCAACATTAGTATCCATTATTAATCCTTTATCATCAAACATTTGGTCACCTTAAGCATTTAAAAATATAAATATATCTTATAGGAAAAATAACACAGCAAGAATGCAAAGATAAAACAGGTGGCAACACAAAAAAAAGATACATATAAGTCACACCGTATTATATTATAACTACTTAACGGCGACAAGGCAAGATAAAGGTAGGAAGCGCTTATTAAAAGAAAGATACAAGCTAATTGTAGCAGTTGTAAATTTTAGTTTATCTTTAAATTTTCAATTCGACATTTAAATATATGGTGTATGTGTACCAAGAAACGTCGAAATAACAAGACTGAAAGACGTGATAAAATATTCGTTATACTCATACACCAAGTAATATGTTACAATCAGGTTTTAAGATAGATTTGTCAACGATTGGTTGTAACTAAAAGTCTCAGAGAGTCTTCTCTGCCGGCACGGATGAGGTTGGTCCGGTTCTCATCTGTTGCTCAACTTGGTTGGCGACAATCAAAGACATACATGGCTATGTTGACCCGTGACCGTCGGGCGGTTAGCTGTGCCAGCGTGCTGTTGGCGGTGTCGTTTGCCATGGCCAACGCATTCAATAGTCTGCCATTCAGTTGTATCAGGAAAGCACTCCACTATCACAGGGTGCCAGAGTACCTGAGGCGTCTAGTGGCATACTATTTCGAGGAGGGTAACGTAACGGGTACGAGGACCGTGATGAATATCGGAGACGTCGGCTCATGACTTGCGTTGTTCCCCAGGGGTCTGTTCTTTGGCCCCTCGTGTGGAACATAGGGTACGACTGCGCTCTTCGAAGATACTTCTCCCCGGGCTAGGCGTAATACACCGTGATAAATTTTTAATACTGTATTAAGAAAATTAAGGACTGCAGAGTCCTTAATTTTCACTTCCAGGGGTGGCATTTTTCTTTAAAAATGAATGGTAACAAACGAGAATTATAAGTACCTTTCAAAGAATCGAGTAGAAGTGAAATAAACTCGCACTTGGCCCTCTTGACACTTGTGTTTTATGTATTATATTAAAATTAGAGGCATCTATCATAAAGGTCTTTCCAATCACATAATATTAAAAACCGGTGTTAAGCATTTCTTTTAGCAAGCAATTTCATTGTGAAGTTATCGGTATATTTAAACACAAGAAAGTAATAATAATAATATTTTATCGACTAAAATGGATGGATGTAGGTATGGATGGAATATATAAATGTAAACTGTTACCTATACATTTCTCGCCATTTGTTAACAACCTACCTAGTACCTAGTATCTTTTTATTCCGTCGTTTGAGTTTCAATACCCATTTGCAACAAAATAATAATAATTGTTGAATGTTAGTTTTAGGTAAAATTAAAAATTTAAGATTTAAATTATCCAGCACAAAACGTTGATAGACTAACATCAAAATACACAATATTCCGTTTGCCGGAATAACCGTGAAAGTTCAGCCAATAAAGTTACAACATAATGTTAAAAAGAAAAACTCACCCAGCTTACCTATAGTTAGTCCTTTTGGTGTAATCACTGCTTTTCGTTTTTCTTTTAACCTATCGACAATGATAGCAATATGTCCAAAATTAAAAAGCATGTTAAGCATAGCAACCAAAATACAGTAAGTGCTAAAAAATTTGCAGGTAATATTCATTTAGCAATTAAAAGCAAAAAAACGACCATTTAAATCACAACAAAACGTTATTTTTATCTACAAAATACGATTTTCTTAGGCAAAGGATTCTCTATTCGGCCTAGTCAATTACATACTTTGCATGTGATTGTAAAAATACTATATGAAAGTGATAACTTTAAATTTTAAGCAGGTATGTCACATGACACAGAAATTGAAATTAATTTGATAGTTAAAAGATAAACAGATTTTTACATTCAATGCTGTTGTTACTTTTTAACCATACGTTTTTTCTTTTCGTTTATTTTTGTAGAAAAAATTGTTGCCATGAATTCATATTTCATTTTCTCAAATGTAATAAAGTATGTGCCTGGAACGCGATACCTATTTTTCTTCAACACGAACTCTTCGCTTGAACTGTCAAAGTTGTCAAGTTGTCAATGACGAATCATGTGTTGGTTGGCAATTTTGTCAATACATACGTATTTATGAGAGCCTTTATGGTAAATTAACTTAAAAATATACCATAGTCTGTTGGTGATTCAACGATGCCTACAAGTGACAGTGAGGACTTTGAGAGTGCTGATGAAGGCCATGGCAGCCCAGTGAAAAAAGAAAGAAAGAAGAGACTGTCTTCCTCGAACTATAGTGACAACGCACTAGAAACAGATCAGAAATCCCATAATACTCAAAATCTTACTAATAGTTTAAACAAATCCGTTGAAAAGGTAATATACCATCGGTTTATGACAATTATTGCCTGCATTCTATTTTACGAATTTGTTGAAACATGAAATATTGTGTAATTTCCAAGTATCTTCAATTAATAAATATGTTACACATGTGTGTTACTAGTGTGTAATAGAATTTTTATATTTTTATTGCTCGTATAATATATACTTTGATTAAATGTCTGCACTAATGATGTAGTGGATTAAGTGGTCACCTGGCTGCTTCCTACAGCGTTGTGTTGTGGCTTCAATCCCCACATGAAATAAAACTTGTTGTGACCTACAAATTGTGGTTCTAAGTCTCTGTGTTCTTTGTATCCTTTTTCATATCTGTTTGTAAAGTCCTAGTGCTGATAATGTATACCTCATGCGGAGTTATCTTTTAGAAAAAAATAGATGATAACTATTAAAATAAAATAAACATTACAGTTATAGATTGAGATATTGAAAAGAAATAAATGTTCATTGTTCTGTCATTAATGTGGTTAAAACATAAAGTAAAACATATATGCAAATAATAAAAATGTAATGAATTTGTCAATGTAGAATTTTTATGTGAAGTTAAAATAGTAGTAATCATTGTAGCAAAATAAGATATGAATTAAACTAAATTGTTGTTATTTTTAGGAGGTAACGGATGGATGGGATGATTTTGAAATTGACGAAAATGAACCAGTGTCACTAAATGTCCCCCCTTCTGCAACCAAAGTAGAGAAAAAAGACACTAAACTGACAAATGAAGAGACTATGATAAAAGAGAGTAAAAAATCACAAGATACTGGGTGGGATGACTTTGATGACTGGGGAGATGATGAATATTGTTCAAATATACAAAAAGTAAGTATTTGTATATCTACTGTCAAAGTGTACCTACATGTGTATTTAATAAAAATCATTTGTTTCTCAAATTGGAAAAATAATAGAAACAATTGATTTGTCCAATTTATCAGCATCTATGCACTTCATCATCATCATCCTTTAATAGTCCACTGCTGGACATAGGCCTCTCCTTAGAAAGGAAGCTGTGTTAAGTTTTCCTTCTCTTAGGAAAGCTGTTGTACTGTGTAGTTTGCTCCCTTAGTCGGCTCTTACGACACCCATGTGATGAATAATTAAGTTAATTAAGAATACTGTATTCCTAATTCACCACATGGGCTATGCACTTAGAGTGCTAAAATATACATATAATAACAGTGTTAACCGAATCAAATATAAAGTATAGTAAATAATTATAAAATTTAAAGGTCTTTTTTTATGCTGTAAAAACATGTAATAAAAAACATGATGAGGTTACACAGAGAGAGGTGTAAGCTGTGTAAAATATTTTTATTGAATTAATTCTAATCACAATAATGAAATTCCTTTAATAAACTTTTCTAAATATAATCACTTAAATTGTTTGTACATTACAAACACTTCAATTTTATTTATTTATAAAGATTGGTAAGGATATTGAAGTATAGATGAGTTTTTCTTTTATTAACTTTTTTAATAATATTTATCTTTTATATAAAATTAAAATATAATGTAAATTGTTATTAAACTAGTAAACAAAAAACAAATAAACAGTGTTTAGAAATAAGGTAACATTATATTTTTGACTGGCCTGTCGGTCTAGTGGTTAGTGACCCTGACTGTTAAGCCGGAGGTTGTGGACTTGATTCCCATCCAGAAAAAATAGACGGTATCACAAGCACTGTGATTTGTTCTGTGTCTGGGTGTAATTTATCTTTAATATGTATTTATTTACAAATAAATAAGTATGTTAATTAGCAGCCTAAAAGCAAATCTAAGAGTACTTTATTTAATTAAAAAATAGAAACAAAATACCAATTTTAATAGCACAAGAAAACTGCAGTAATATCTTTTTAAATCTTATCAGAATACAATATCAAATATCTCCCTAGTTAAAGTTAAACTTTTCTTTGAATTATTTTCAGACAGAAGCACCAAAAACACAGAGTCATTCTTTACAACCAGATCCAGATATTAAAGCTGTCACAGATAGACTAGCAGCTGCATCCACCGGCGGCAGTAGTGCAGGTTGGGGCTGGGGATGGAGTGTCGACTCCCTATTAAGTACTGCTACAGCTGGTTTTACTAATATTACTAGCCAAGTTTCACAGGTATTCTCAGGTTTCTAATTTTTATTTGCACTCTTAGAAAAGTGTGTTACTGAATTTAGTATACTGTTTTTTTTTCATCATAGATTGCCTCGGTGGCGCAGTGGCAGCGTATGCGACTGCTGTTCTGAAGTCTCGGGTTCGATTCCCAGGTTGGACCAAATGTTTCTATGCTCTGCAAATATTTCTTTCAGAGTCTGGATGTTTTCTATGTATAATATATATTTATATTTACAAAAAAAAGTATTTAGGTATTCTATTTGTCAATTTAGCTTTTATAGTACAAGCTCTCTCTCTCAATTTTTTGGACGCACAAGATCGCGATAAAATTACAAGATTGCTTGAACAACACTCCAATGTCTATAATGACCTCATAGACGAATTGCAACAACGCTGGGACGAATCATCTAAGGGGCGCCACCTTTACCAGTTCTTACAATCTGTTCGCGAACGGTTGTCGAGGACATGGCTTGAGGTGGATCACTGTGTCGCTCAATTTCTTACGGGTCATGTTAACTTTAAGAGCAAACTGTATTCATTTAAATTAGTCGAGTCACCATTGGGCCCAACAATGCGCAACACCTAATTCTAACTGTGAACAATCTGTTCATCATATCCTCTGGGAATGTAGTCTTTGGTATAATGAAAGTAATAAAATGCTGAATAGCTTACATCTGTAATAATGGCTGTAGCTATATCTACGAGTTATTATAAACTTATACTATATTCTCTGGACTATAACAAAATTCATCCTTGTTTATACTGCCCTACTGCCATGTGTGTACTCTACAGTAAAATACTTCAGCTCTTTATATACATTATAAATGGCGCATTGATACATTCATGCACTAATGTCAGTATTCCTGAAGGAATATACAGAGGCATCTAATATTACATTTTTAATGATCACACTTTGTTGACTGTAATCACTGGTCTCACACATGTAATAGGGCCAAGTCTCATCATCAATCATTCGGGAGCTTATGGATTAAGGCTGGAGTATATTGAGGGAGAATACACAAATCAATTTGTGTGATCCAAAAATTGTTGTTCTGAGTGATGTTTTTTTGTGTTCGTTTCATGTATGTTTGTCAAGTCCCCATGACACAGGATAAAATATTCCTAGTGCGACAGTTGTCTGTCTGTCACTTTTGTATTCATACGTACATCTTTCAGGGCATTTCAACAGTACTGGAAACTAGTATAGGTGCACCAGACCCAGAGGAGTTAGCTAGAAGAAATATTAAAGAAAGAGAAGATGAGAGTAAAACCAGTAAAGAAGAGAGTTTAACCCCTAAAGAGGTACCTGAGAATGAGGAAAAGGACAATGGTGAAGCATTCCAGTTTGGAAGTCTGCTGTCAGGAGTAACGAAATTTGTAGAGACCACCAGTAAGTTTATGAAAATATCTACTGAAAAATTTCATAGATATTATTTATTTATTCATGCTTACATGTAAGGTAAGTAATGGATATTATAAAAAAAATATATGATAGAATCAAGCTGAATTACAATAAATATACTTATGTTAGTTTACACAATCATACCCATATAATCATACTTAATAGGGAGTGGTATTCTAATTACTGTATTCAGTTTGTCTTTGTTGTATTGATCTTGACTAACGCTTAGCATTCATTATAAATCTTCGTGGCTTAGGGAATGCTGTATACATAAAAAAAAAATTGTTTACACTGAATGAATAAAAAAAGTGTGTTTGTGCTATTCACACCCGGCAGAAGTAAAACTGTTTTTTTTTTATCGCAGACCCTATAAAATTTTGCCCGGCGCGAATCCACGGCAGCGTTTTTCAAATTCCACGCGAACGAAATAGTCACATTGTCAAAATATTATTTTAAAAATAATGTGCAATGTATTCTATCTCATTCTCTCGCCGACTCAATGCTATACATTTATTGTTTTGTTGATGTTTTTTGTTTCTTTATCGTGACACATTTTCGTTTCATCGAGTTTCACAACGGAATTAAAGAAGTTTCACTTAAAAAATTAAGAAATATTTGATTTTGTCTGGGAATAAACACACTATATTTTATAGTACATATAAATGGTAACATTGTTATGAGATTGTAAATGCTTCCATTTCTTTGATTTCTACTTAATTATAATAATTAATATACTGAATCTGGGACTGTCTTCTGTAAAAAATAAATGTGAGAAATTGCAAGTGCATTTGTGTTTTTTATATTTCTGAAGGCACTCTCCTGGATCTTAAACTAGTATTTTATAAGATATTCATATGCTATTGTTATTTGAAGTACAGTGAATATTAATAAACATATAAAATGGTTTTTATAGTACAAAACATTTATAACAATTAATTGATTGGCATCTATTTTGAAGAAAATACATACATACAGATAGTTCTTAAAATTTCTGTTATACCATAACAGTTAAGTATATTAACATAGTTTGACTTTTTGATTTCAGGTACGAAAGTAATATCTGGTGGTCTAGACACCTTAGAAACCATTGGAAAGAAAACCATGGCAGTCCTCGAAGACGGTGACCCTGGTCTCGCAAAGAAACGCGCGCTGTTGGGTCTTGGGACTGGAGACAAGCCTGTACTGTCTCAAGTGCTTAGGGAAGCGAAGGCTAAAGCTGACGAAGAAGATAAAATCAAAGAAGAGAAAAGAGAAGCGAAAGAGGTTCATTATGAGAATCTTTTCGATGATTTTGAAGGTATAGTAAATGTTAGGTATAAACAACTGCGTTGCATTAAATGCCTTTAAGATTTAACCAGAACATTGTTGCAACAGACAGTATAATTATAGTTTATAAAATGAATTGTTTTTTAATAAACAGGTCTCGTTCACCTAGAAGCTTTGGAAATGCTGTCAAAACAAGTGAGCATGCGCATAGAGGAGCGTTTGAGCGGGGTCGCCTCAGAAAAACGACAAGATATGAAGGAAACTTTACAACAAGTTGCCGGTAAGGATCAGATTCTTTAATTACTTATATTGTTTATCAGTTAAAATCAAGTGAAAATTAAAAGAGTGAGATGAAACTGCATGGATGGCGTAGTGGTTTAAGCAGACGCCATGCCGTTTCCTACTACGCTAAATGTTGTGGGTTCGATCACCACATGGGACGATACTTTGGGTGTCTACAAAATGTTGTTCTGAGTCTAGGTGTTCTTTGTGTCCGTTTCATGTATGTTCGTAAAGTCCCCCGGAATACAGGATATATTCTTAAAGCGGGAGTTGTCTTTAAAAAAAACAACAACATGAGAGAGACAAAGAGAGCACCCTTTTTTATAGTATCCGGGGTGAGACGTGCAGACGAGTCATCTGATGGTAAGTTATTACCTTCGCCCATGAACACTACAACTCAAAGGTCACAAGTGCTTTACCACCCTTTGAATCATCCCCCAAGAAGTAGAGGGAAGAGGGGTACGTCGGGGTGCCAGGCCTTTCCTTTCTAGGATGTACTCCGGCTCCGGTAAACTCTAAGTTCCGGTCGTGCTGGCTCATATGTGCAGAGACCTGGCTTATCCACTATAAGTATTCAAGGAAGAAAACCCTTTCCGCCTTAGTATTATAAAATTGATTTCTTTAAGATCGGTAAATGATAACGTAATAAATACTATAAAATGAATATCTGAGCTATTTATATGTTTTAAACTATCAAAAAAATTATCCACAGAATTATGTGAAATGCCTGAAGAAGATGACGATGATGAAGAACCTCCCAGCGAAGACATGAGTAAGCCTGATGTATTACATGAAAGACTCCAGACCGCTACGCAAGATCTCGGCCTTAAGTTACAGTTTCAGCCACTTGTTAAGTAAGTATACGACTACATTTGTAGAAAAGGACTGGCCCACACTCTTGCAGAGCCCGTCCTATATTAACCAGGCTGCCGGTAAGTTATTATCAGCAGTCTGGTCAGCTTAGCAGCACACTTAGATTATGGCGCCGCTTTAAAATTCTTTTATTAAAATTCTTTTGTTAACCGTTTTAGCTTGTTCTCATTCTTTAAGTGACATTAAACGACATTACAGTTTTATGTTGGTAGTTGTGGTCAATTATAGGCTACACAGCTACCAGCTCTGTTTTATATCAATGTTTATAAATTCTGTAATGTGGCAGAATAGAAATCGAAATTAATAGCAAAGAAAATGTCATCATGAATGACCTTATGTGGGTACATCTACACTTTCTGCCTTTAAAATATTTTTTTAATGCTGGTAACGCCATCCATGTCGTCGAACATGCAACTGGTCTACCGATGTTCCTTACTACTCCATCGATATTTAATCGAAACGTTCTTATGCCTCATTTGTACATTCAAACAAATGTCGTCAGTCCTCCTTACAATTTTAATGCCGACGCTAGAAACGTGGCATTAGCGAATAGAACAATGTGATCATTTTCCATTTTAAAGGTCCTCTGCCACTTTACAGATGTGTTTTGACTGTGACGTCATTTACCGAAGAAATCTGTAGTTGCAAGATTATTAAATTACCGTATTCAGAGGAGACTTCAAATTGTTTTTCGTTCCACAGGCAATATAAAGAAGTTTTAGATTACGTAACATCAGACTCCGAAGTCACCGTGAAGGCAATATACAAACGCGCGGTGTCCGGGCTCGCCCAAGCGACTGCGCTGTCAGTCGAGCAGTACCATAAGGCTGCTGAGATGTTACTTGTTAAGACCAGGAGGTCTACTGCTGATGAAGCGGATGCACTTACTCAGTGAGTATTCTTTTATTAGTGAAATGATATTTAAAGGACGATCAACTCATATGTTCTAAGTACTAAACCGATTCCAGTCCACGCTAAGGTTATATATATATAGTATACAATTGATGGGATACAAATATAATGCAATCATCAACCTCCTCACGACTCACGAGCATCTTCCAGTTTCATTTAACTATGATACAAGATGGGTCTTTAAGACATATCTAATTATAATTGTCTCAGTGTGGTGGTCTCTACCGGCCTTTCCACTAATTTGGACGGAGCTGCTGGTCTAGTAGTTAGTGACCTTGACTGTTAACCGGAGGTCGTGGGTTCGATTCGCCACCAGGACAAATATTGTTTGATGAGCACGATCTTTTGTTCTGTGTGTGGGTGTAATTTATCTAGGTATAATATAAATGTATTTAGAAATATTTAAATATGTTTATCAGTAGTCTGGTTACCATAGCACAGGATCTGCTTAGTTCGGAATCAGACAACCGTGTGTTTGATATGAAGCTAATATGATTTCCAATGCTTGTTTTGTTCTCCATGCCATACGAACACTATAAATACAGATTAAATAGTTAATTTAGGCTGGATATGACGGATGCCGGATATTGTTTCTCTTGCCACACGAAATACATACATCTGAAACCGAACTAACCGTAAAGTATACTGAGTATTGAAAAATATCTTATAAGTGAATATAAATGTTCCTGCCAATCGTTTAAAACTGCTTTTAATTGTAAAAATTTTGCTATTATTACAGGATGACGGTAGTGTTAACAAAGCATATCAGTGAGCTAGCGACACTATTCACGGAGAAGTTAAACTCACTACCAGCCGATAACAAGGCGCAGACCAACAACTACATCACTAATATATTTCTAGAGGTAAGATAGTGAGGTAAATGACTTAAGCCAAAGACGAGGTAAATTTTTGTAGGAAAGGTGGAATGTCGTATAACAATAGCGATATATGTGTGGCGACTCCCACATACAAAGAAACAGAAACATACTACAGCGCCATCTAATGAAGACACACCGAACTACGGAGTAACTACTAAATAAGAATTGCTAATCCTGTATCGCGATATGAAGAATTACTAGCTTCCGCCATCAGCCTCGCCCGCGTCGGTTTCAGTGACCATGATAATATTAAAGAGTGATTCATAACTACTTAGGATATTCTTAACTTACTGTATTTTACATTACTTTAATGTATCTCTGCTGGTTTACGTACGCGACTAAAGCTGCCAGTATGCAAGTTTTTTGGGACCTCTTCAACAATAACCGTTATATTTCAGTCAATTCACATAATAACATAATGTATTATACACCTAAACTTTCCTCAGGAATCACACTATCTATTGGTATACGTTCGGAAGTTTCACAGTTTATCCCGTTCATACAGACAGACAGACGCGGTCGGGGGAATTCATTTTATAAGATGTAAGGATTACTTTCTCTTGTTAGAGGAGGTACCCGTTAACGTTGTGCAGTCCGCTTAGTATAAACAATCATTTTCATAGAAACCAAAACTCGAAGTTTGCGGTTTGTAGCTAGCTCTAGAATTGTGTTTAAATATCATGCATGAACTGCAGCGCTGGAACTAAAGTGTAGGAGTGATGAAACCAAATCTCATTTAAACCTTATTATTTCACAATATGATTGGTTATTTAAAGAGCAAAGTCATTCTTTATGTAGTCTAACACAAAGTATGACAGTACTATATATAAAATGTTGAAAATGACAATTTTTTTGTGGTATTGTAAGTGGATCTGACTAGTTGGGAAACACTATAAATCTCTTTACAGGAATTGTAGAGTTGTCAAAGTTTTAGGAAAAGGATCCACATCTTTTATCTATACTTCCATACTTATATTTTAAATATGAAAGTGAGTTTGTTTGTTTGTTACGCTTTCGCGCTTAAACCACTTAACCGATTTCAGAGATTTTTACACCAATGGAAAGCTACATTATCATCAAACAACACAGGGTACTTTTTACCGCGAAAACTGACATTCGTACAGTCAGAGCGGGCAAATGCTAGTCTTTTAACAAAATTATTTCTCAAATACCTCCTAATATTATACTGTACGTGTTTTTTTTCTGTTTTCAGGCAGGCAACAGCTCGACATACATACAAAACGCATTCCAACTAGCCTTGCCAATATTGCAGATAGGCGCCGTTTAACTTACCATTATATCTTAATTTAATATTATGTGATATTTAATGTTAAAAATGTTGTTGCATATAAATGTATGGATGAAAGTTTAAAATCAATGTTTTGGAAATAGTAGATATTTTAATTGGACAGAGTTTAACTGATTACTGATTTAATTAGTTAGGTATATATCATGATGCCAGTACAATTTGACCAAAACATCAGGTACAAAAAGGCCTTGTGGTGTTTTATAAATGGGTGTGTATCGAATAGGGGTTTTGGGTCCTTTTTTTTTTGCGGATCCATAACTTCTGCAAAAAATATTTACTAAACCCAAAGAAGGGTTAGCGACGCATGGTCATAGGAACAAGTATAGACGTTGAAATTTTGGTAGCATTCGTAAGTCACAAAACTCCCCATGTATGAAGAAAGGATAGTTGTTATATGAAACAAATTGAATTGTGAATGAAAAAGTCGATCGCTATTTTAGTTGTAGCAACAATCTTTGATTAGTATCGTTCAGTTAGTCAATCTCACTCTAAAAAGGCCCACTGGTAACACCTTAAATCACTTTATGAATAAGTGCTATGTATCTCTTTTGAAACACGCCATACTCACATCATGTCGTACATGAACACTAAAAGTTAATATGGTACGTATACAAATCCACAGAGACACAATTTTTAATCGAAATATGTTATAAGTTTAAAATATATGCTATAGCAGCTACAAAAACTAACAGGCTACAAAAGTAAATGTTGTAAGTTATCTACAAATGTTATAAAGTAACTGGAAATGTTGATCCTCTGAAAAACCAAATCAATATTATTAAGCTCTACATTAAAATCATTTCAAATTTGATCAAAAATAATATAATAACCTTCTCTTTGGATCTTTACGTAAACTTTTAAATATACCATCCGTCACCGTCCACCACCATCCCCCATAAATTTTATTACATATTTTGATCAACTCAAAATTTGTTCATGGTGTCATTAAACTTTTAGGTTTTCAAGCGAATTTGTTCAGAAACTTTACTGACAACATACATGCTTGGCACTGTATGAAAATAATGTTATTATATATAACTTATTATATTTAAAAGTCTGCTACTGTTATACATATTAGACGTGTAAAATGGGATTTCATCGAACTATGATCGGTGCAAATCGTTTGTAAACTAAATCATCGTACCGTATAAGTCTATGTACAACGTGCTACATGTCTAATATGTAAATAATTCGTGTTTTAAAAAGTTATTTAATGTGAAAACTAATAAAAGAACTACACAAACAATAAATTTTAATAAATAAGAATAGGTATTTGAATCTTTACGATACGTTGATGTATCAACTGAATGTGTTCTGAAAAATCTTATCAAATAATTGTTTTTATATAAATGTGTGAATATGCCTAATATATTGTTCTATTATAACTCATTATGCATTTTAATATAGTCGAAATTTTCTATTAAAAATCTTGTTTTATTAAAAAAATGGTCTGAACCCGAACCCTAAAAGACTAGTAAAAAAAGAAGTACATTGTATCGAGAAGTTCTATCTAGAAGCTATTTTTTCCTCTAACCTAACAATGTTAGACAAATATAAATAGCTCAAGTGGAGACAATTGCAAAATATACTTATCGAGACTACCGTTGAACCAGTCGTTATGACAAATCCATATTTCAGATTTTTCTTTTTAAGTGGAAAAAGTTATCAAATACTTAGATACATACAGACATGAATTCATATTGAGAGAAATAATGTAGGGCAGGAAATAATATAAAAGATCGCGCTACGATCTTTCGGAGAGGAGCAGTGAAAAGCTGTTTGCTACTGTTCTGCTGACGCAGAGAAGATGAGAAAGCAGCAGTTATATACATAAAAAGAATTGATATGACCTTCAAGAAAAGGGTGTACTTCTTCCTCAAAGGCCGGCATCGCGTTTGTAATTCTCGAATTGCAGGCGTTCATAGTTGCGGTGTTCGTTTCTATTCTATAAAATATTTAGGTGAAAATCTTTCATTACGTTTTAGAACATCGTCAATGTCAGTTGCCTTAGTAATATAAAAAGAAACCATGCCCCCTTCACCTTAATTTTGGGGGTGTCCATAGTCACTTACCATCATGACCATGAACCATCTGCTCTTTTGCTCCTACTTTAAAAAACCTAGGATTAGTTAAAAAAAATGTAAGTTTTAATTATTTTGGACATACATAACACGCGCTAAAAAATTTCTTACACTAAAGTATTCAATGATTTTAAATATAGTAAAAAAGAAAAGGCAAAAAAGAACTGGAGGATTAAAAGATCTAGGGAAAAAAAATTAAGATTCTATAATATTTTTCGTCATTTACATCATTGCTCTTGATAGGACGATATCACAGCGCTGCAGGGTTGTGAAAGTCTGTCAAAGTGCCCTAGGATCAGTACAACTGATCGTGGGGTTCCTAGCAAGATGCAGAAATAAAAAAAAAGATTTTATGTACACAAATCTAGCATTTTCAAACCAACGACATCTCGACAAGTGCTCTAATAATGTTAAAAATTAATAGGTATTTGTACGAGAACATCAAAAGATTGAAAGTTAGAAATGGCGCGAATGGTGGCATATATTGGCCATTGTGCCACCACCTGTTACCTTTTGTAAAATACGACAGCTTAGTAATGACATGCCAGTCAATCATAACCATAAACGTCAATCATACTAAACATGGATAAAACGAATACTGAAATAGAAAAAGAAGGAGCACCCCAGGAAACCTAGATCCTACATAATTATAAGAGTATGATGAAACAGTTTTTATACAAAAGATTGGAAAGAAGAAATACGTCGTTATTTTTCGTATTTTCAAGGATTAAAAAAATATACTTAAATTATGACTATTTAAATAATCATATTATTGAAAATTATGAAATAAATCGCGTGTGTTTTGTAGTTACGTTGGTAAAAACCTATTATCCCATCAATAGATGTTAAACAACCGATTTAAAACGTTTTAAATTAAATGTTGCTATTTTAAACCCCTAATAAATCATTTTAAACGGTTGAAAACTCGCCTACAAAAAAAAGAACTGTGTTTTACACTTCATTATGGACAACTTTTGGTCACCTGACGTCATGTTTCGTTTTAACTAGTTTATAGAAAATCAATAGAAAGTACCTACCTTTACTTATTTATTACATAATATTATATTACACACACTAGATTAGAATACATTAATAACACAATGCCGTCCGTTTTACTTGCGCATGAAAGAGACAACGTTGTGTTCGAGGCCATCGCGAGTGACGACGTCAACGAGAGTGCGAGAGTGTGAGTTTGGTTTTAAACCGAATCAAGTTGATTATTTATATCGTTTGAAAACAATGCAAAAAATGTTTACCAACACAGAGTTTTTTAAGTTATCAATAGAGTTTTTATAATTTAGGTAGGTAATACGTACGCTTGGTCGGATGGACCAACTAGAACTTAACCCGCTAAGTATATCAATATCAGTATATCACACATATAAAAAATCTTTACAGTTTATAGGTACTCCGTCATATCCTCGGTAAAATCAAGAAAATGTAGTTATCATTAAGAAAAACATAGTCATCAACACCAACCGATTTAAATCTAAAAAAATGGTATCGGTTTTTTCGTTTTAAACGGATTTGTTTAATTGGTTTTAAGCCGGTCTTAAATCTATAGTCCCATCTCCTTAAAAAAGTGAAGAAAATAAGAATCTGATTCTGAAACTAACTTTTAAAAGGGAAATAAATAATGTTTACGTATTTTCTTTACGCAGAATGAGAGCACTGCAGAGAGAAGGAAAACTTGGCACAAACCCTATACCAACCCGTCTGGCCAGCGTGGTATAGTGGGCCAAAACCTCCTTTCTAAGGAGAGGCTTATGTCCAGCAGTGGACTAGTAAAAGCTGTTGATGTGATGTGATGATGATGATCTTCAATGGGAATAAAATTTGCGCACATCTTATTCTTTCTCAGAAATTATAACTTTAAAAATACGTATCCTATAGATGTAACAAGACTGTCAAAATCCGCCTTATTTAAACATGCAAATTGTAATTACTTGTATAAAAACAACATGGCAAGTAACAAACAATTTCATTTTTAATGAAAGTTGTATTTTTAATAAACATAATAAAAATTCTAGACAATTCATTATTCATCGCATCAAATCCACACTAGGCTTTCGTACGAGGGCCAGCCACCGGCCACAATGAACGGTGAATTAATCCCAACATCTGCCTTTCACACACAATGGAAGCAAGGGTTGCTCTTTACACTGCTTCGCGAATTCCTTACATCTCGCCGGAGCGTGCATGATTTATTATTAGAATTTATATTATTGTTATTGTTAAACGAATGATGAATATGTTTTAGATGAAACCCATTGTTAAATTCAATCAAATTTGATTACACCGTCGTTGTCGCAAATAACTTTAACTAAACTTGATCCTGAAGATCTTTTACAACTTATTAATGAAAATAAATCAGAGTAACTCTTACTGTTAGCCATTTTACAACAAAGATCGATAAATAAATATCAAATCAAAAAGATTCATGAACTGCAAAGTCGCAAACTGCCCTCAACTATCTAAGATGGTTAGAAAATTCCTAATAAGATTTAGGTAGTCTCTAAATAATGTTTAACTTGTTTCTATGTTATAACGGTTTAAGTGCCTTAAAATGGGTTTATAATTTAAAGCATATGCGTGTGTGTTAAGTAACTTTTTCTTTATTTTAATTCCACTAGTTTGAAAAACCTATATTTTTAACACTTTCCACAGTAGAGGTACGGATCACGCTTTCCTTTTTTTACACAAAACACACGGATATATAAAATTTGATAATGTTCATACAATAATTATATAATGTAATTGCATGCATCTATTTAACAAAACAGTGTAGTGAAGAAAGTGTCAAAGTTAGTTAATACTTTTTGTGGCGCTATTTTTTTCATCGCAATTTGTGTAACTACAAGCAAAGTTACAATACTTCTTTGTGCTCCAGAAAAGTAAATACACAAATATATGTATACATTACTCACAGACAGGATTACAAACAACCGCAATGGTCTTATCGCTTAAGCTGCGTTTTTTTTACACTCAACCTTAGAAAGATAACAATTACATAACTATAAGATATTAATTATGTTATATTGCGAACTCTTCTTATTATCATTTTATCTTAATTACCATTTGCGTATGCGTAATAAATACTACTTTCATTTCAGTCTCGATTTTTTTTCTTATTGAAATTTTCTTTGCGGCCACTATGCAAACTCCAAAATAAAAATTCTTTACAATTCCAATAGTTTTAAAATGTAAATGCATACAACGTTTCATTTTACGCAAGCATTTAAGCCGATTATGTTGGACAAAGCTTTTTGAATTCGAAATTATATTCCAGGTTTCGGCAGAATTATGTTTACCATATGCCTTTGCAAAAAGCAAAAAAGAACCGGATATTATGGGCGCGTGTTGTATTGCTACGATGGAAACAAAGATTAATTATAAAAAAATGTGTTATTACGATGATTGGCTGTTTTATGTTTTATCCTATTTTGATTGGTCACGTTGCTAATATAATATCCTCCTAAAGCAACTGTTACAGAGTAGAGAAATGTGTTTCGTAGTTTGTAATATACCATTAACTTTACACCTCACTGATTTTGTAATGATCTGTGTGACACGTGTTTTATTATGGTACGAAAATTGACATATTGTGACTGCATAACCTAATGACCTAGTATATTATATTATAAAATATATTATATTTCCGGTGTGATATGCATGAATGTAGATAGTGGATACCTAAAGCAACCTACACTTTATATATTTGCCGTGCTTAGGTACGCCGCCACAGACAATCAGAATAGACAAGTTATCACATATTCTAATTGCAGAAATCACTTTGGCATTTCTTAACGATTAAATTACTAATGTTCTTTTTATTAAATTAAAATACTTGTTGTATACTAGTGTCTGTTCATAATATTATTTCATATTTTTTCCTGACCTCTCTCTGTCGTTGTTAGTTATGGTTACCTTATAATTTTCCCGTCTTGACCACCGCATGTGTCAACCTGCACAAGAAACGCCAAGTTGCATTTAGCCCGTGGCGTTAGACAGATGATACCATATTTCCTGAACTTTTTACCACGACCCTTGAAAACATTTTTAAAAACCATAATTGGGATGATGTAGAGGGAGAAAGTCTTACTAATTTGAGAAATGTTTGAAGAGTGCATTACGCCTGTGCATACTTACGGTGCCAGGACCATGGCCCTAACGGAGCGGTCAGCCGAAAAATACAGGATCGAGCAAAGAAGAAAAATTTTGGAACAGGCCTATGTACAGAAATGTACCAGAAAGGGTTGAAGATGAACGATGATGATGATGAAGAGATGTATTAGGTGGTAACATCAACAGTTTCTGTAATTTATGAACACCAGGGTTATGATCACTAAAAATCAAAAGTACCTTTACAACTAATTATCGTACTTATCCTCATAAAACAAAAATGTACCATGAAATAAAAAATAACTTTCTAAATAAAAGTAAACCATCAAACACTGCAGCATATAAATTATAATTTATTGGTTCTATATTTAGCAAGGATAGTGAGTGTATTGTTTAGTTTTCGTACCATATTTGGCCACATTACTAAAGCAGGAACTTCCATACGCGCACCATGCATCATAATTAGTTGGATCCTGTCAATGTGACACATGAAATATATATACATTTTGTTACTCTGCAAATATCCGTTATGTACGGTACAATATTCTTACGAAGGCAAGGGCATTAGAATAGGATAGATATTTGTATTTTTACTATTTATTATTTTTAACCGACTTCAGAAAAGGAAGAAGTTCTCAATTCGTCGGAATCTTTTTTTTTAATGTATATTCACCTATCACTTATAGACGCCTGAACCGATTTGGAGAATTCTTTTTTGTTTTAAAGGGTATACTTTCTAGGTGGTCCCATTTAATTTTTATTGAAATCATTTAAGCGGTTTTTGAAAAATCAACAAAAATCTAAAATTTGTATACATCGATAATATTTTTGTTTACTCACGAAACCTTGCTATATCACTGGAGCAGTGCGTTTAATTGGTCTTTGTTAGTATTGTTTGAAATCGGTTAAACTTTTTTCAAAAGCATTTATTAATTAACGTATCTTAATTCTTAAAATGAGGTTTTATCTAATACCTTTAAACAAGCAAATCTTCTTTATAAATAATCTGAGTCTCGGAAACGGCTCCAACGATTTTCATGTTTAGTATGCAGGTTATTTCGGGGGCAATTAATCCATCTAGCTAGGTTTCATTTTTAGAAAATTTATTATAAACAAGCAACAGATGCCTTCTAGTGCCTCCATTGATCTATTTGACCTTAATATCAAAATTATGCCGGTGTGCGTAATTGCTACGTTTTTCTCTCTACGTCTTTCTCTTCTTCTTCTTCTAACGCCTATAAAAAAAAACTAAGGGTTCTTTTAATGTTTACCCTGATTCGCAATTTTATAATTTTTTGACGCTACTAACTTTAATGTTAAAGTTTTATTCATGTTTTGAAAGTACTACAGGAAGTTGTAACTGCCGTTTATTGAAGATGTAATGCAGTCGCAATGTGTGTACGAGTATGGTGAATGTTTGTATTATTATTTATTTGAGTGCCTAATGGTACTTCGACCATTTCGGACTTTGAATGTAACCGAAATTTCCTGACGACTCGATTACATTAATCACAACACAGCACAATCGTCCCGTAGCCACTCAAACCATTCGATAGGTTTCTTTTACAGAACCAAAGGTGTTCAAGAACATCTGTAACTAATCCGTCTGACGTTCAAGAGCCCGCATAATTTTGTCTATGGTACTATGAGTCTTTCGAAATTTAAAATATTATTAGCAAGGAAGGAACGTTAGTTTTAGTGGCCAGGTGTGTAATCGTTTTGAATGAATGTTTTTAACCTTTTTCTTAAAAACATAAATCATTAACATGTTTACTGTCATGAGTTTATTAATAAGATGTAACAATAAATAATTCTGACCTAGCGCTCGTAGGTTCGATTACCAACTAGTACAAAGAATTGTGCGAAAACGACCATCAATTTTTCTGTAGTATTTACGTATGTTAATGAGCTGTCTTGTTACCATATTATGTTCTGGCGCTGTCTAGACGGCCGTGTGTAAGGTGTCTCAAGTTATTATTATCTTTTAAAACCGATAGTTCAGAACTGCTAATTTGTTTGTACGATCTCATACAGTTAAATACTCGTACTCCAAAGTTTGTGAGACAAGCGCCATCTTAATTGCAGATAATATCACACATGGCTACACGTTGCATCGTTATTCTCAACTCAACAAGTATGTATATCATTAACAACTATGTACTGATCAATAACATAATTAGCTCAGCAGAACCTGTCAGAAAGGAAACCCCGGGCATCTGTCTCCGGATGCTTGTTGCCGATTAAATTTAATAGACCAATGTTTAACACAATCTCTTTTAGTTCCTTTTACTTAATTGTTAAGTCGTTCCCGCAGTTTTATTGGCGTCATAGACATCGATATTATCGGTAATTGCTGGCGTTTATAATTACAGCTTGTCTTCTGACAGTCGTAGCATTATGTCAAATAATCTTTATAGGTTATTCCTCAAAAATGGACTAGAAATTGAATTGAGTTGAACTCTCCAGAAATTAGCGTGTTCAAGCAAAAGATATAAACTCTTCAACCGTTTCCCGCAGTAATCATAAAAACTGTGTGGAACACTTGTGTTTTAGATTACTACGTCACCGGGTCAAGGGTCATAGCATGTTCTTACATGCCCTATAACCTTTCGCAATAAATACTTTATCCAACATAAACATGAGATTTATTATATTAATACCCATAGATAGTATAGATATTAGTATAAATTACTTTAGTTATAGACAAATCTTAGTATTGATTGACTGTCAATCAAAACGATGTAATAATGATAATTAACACAGTACTCCTCACACTATTTTACGGTCAGGATCTAACTATGTCCAACTAACTATAATGTTCCATCCTGTCACATTATTGCGCCAACGAATCTTGAAATTGCGAAATAGTGAGAATACAAAAAAATTAGTGCACGTCACCGGTGTGAGGCGTGAGACAATGCCACACCACTTCCGACTGGGGCAGGTAACACACAGACAGTACAGGCGAGGACAGAAAACAGTTTATTTCCTCCAATAAATAAAATGAGCTGAGACTTCGATATGTCCATTGGATCGATATTTATTATTTATCGATTTAATGGACATCGCGAAGGTGGTGGAGGAGTATTTTAAAATATTATCAAAGGAAGACGTAAAATTTTCCACAAAAGTGATGATGTTTTGCAGAGCCTAGAAATTAGCTTTAAGTATATCAAAATAATGGGTAAATCGGGACTAGACTGCCGCCCCGGACACGTGCCCTCTTGGCCCTAGGGTAAATACGCCACTGAACATCGCTTTATTTTTAATGCTCCATAATAGAAGAACATATCTTTCTAAGGAGAGGCCTATGTCCAGCAGTGGACTATTAGAGGCTGTTGATGATGATAATAATGATGAATAGAGTAAATTCTTATTGAATTCAGACTGTCTCGTGAAACTTTTTTCCACGTCTCGTTTTTCCTAGGTAAACCATACATATCCTAATTCTTTTTTGCATCGCAATCATCATTGGTCCAAAATCGATTAAGTTAGTTAAGACATAAAAGAATAAAAAACGACATAATATTCGCATTTAAAATATTACTTATAATAGTATACTTTACAGCGCGACAGTACCGGAAGATAGAGCAGTGCCAGCACTCATTGTGTCCGTTTCCGCCATCCTACGCCCCCTAAGATGAATTACTACATAAAAAATCGCAATACATTCATGCTCGATACAGATAAACAAAATAATTTGTAGAAAAGGTGTTATTCTTTTAAAAAAAATTAAGGCCTCTCTGCAAAAGTATTATTGAAGAGTTTTATGATACAACAAACAACACAGAAGTAAGGCCAAATTACTTTTATCTAAAGTCACATTTATGTTTTTCTGAAAAGATGGCAGCTGTTTCGTGTATGCCAATATTATGCTCCGGTCTTAGACAAAGTGCTTGCAAATCGTAGTCCAATTTGAGAAGGATGATTATTATTTGATTTATTTATTACACTGGTTATTTCTTAAGTGTATTTCAACTTAAAATCAGAATTTAAGTACTAATAGTACTAAAGGTTTTTTTTTATAAAGAAAAGAAAGTTAGTAAAGAATTTATTGTCATCTACATTAATATTTTTAAAATAAAATGAGATGACGTATTTTTTTTTCAAAAATAGCTTTTCTGGTAATTGTATTTTATTTTCATTGGTGAGCATTGCCGTTGATTGATGTACTTACCTATTGATTACAAATCGACATATGGCACGCAAATGTCACGCACGTGTCCGCCACTAAAATTAATTTAACAATGGGCAATAATGTTAACCCTCAACTAATATATATCGGAAATCATTACACAGCGAAATTTTATTAATTGTTTACTGCAAACCGATGATTTTGTCAAAGTGCCGTTAAATTATGGGGCCAATGATTGGTCCAATCTGTTTCGTTATGACATATTATTAATGATATGTGCAGTTAATGATTTATAGTTGTATGTCCGGTCGCGTTTTATTTGTAAACGTATGGCACGCGATAATAGTTTTTTTTGTGATATCAGTAATATCAAGTAAGTAATAAGTATGGTATCTAATTAGTAGTAGGCAGGGAATAGATTTTTGTTTTTAATTTAAGAATTCACATGGAAGACTTAATTTCCAAATAGTATTCCGTTGCAACAATAGCTTTTATTTTCTGATTTCCTTTCTTTTCTTCGTCTTACTTTTTCTTGACATACCTATTTATTCATGATACTGTTGTTTAAATGTAAACTTAATTCAAAGATCAAGTTATGTTTCTGCTGGTCGTGGGTGCCAGTAGTTGAGCACAAGGCAAATGTTTGTGGTTCCTTCCTTTTAATTTTTGTTATCTTAGTTATGTGTATTATTTGTAAAAAACACTTAAAAATAAAATTTTATTAAAAGCAACCAAAATCATACTACTTTTTAATAAATTTAATTAGAATAATTCACTTGTTTGTTTTTCATACCAGTAAGACAGAAAGCAATCATACGGCCGGCTGCTCACAGCAAATTATTATTGTATCCGTCAGGTGTCATTCGCTTCGTCGCATCATGGTGTTACGTAAAAAACTTTTTAAGACCTTACGAACTGGATGTGTAGTGAATAAAAGTTATTGCCACCATTACGTTTAGTTTTCTCAATATTTTTTAAAGCTTTTTTTTAAATGATGATATTATGAGTATTTTGATATGGAGGATGTACCTATATTTTAATATGCGAGCATTGATATGTTTACTTCGATGTATGCGAGTATGTGTGGTAAACATATGTGTTTACTCACACCTAAATTCCCATTCTAAATAATATAAATTTGAAAGTGAGTTTGCTTATTTGTTAGCCTTCACTATTTACCGAATAAAATTATCTGTTTCGCATACATTTTGTCAGGGGCATAGAAAAGCTTTCATTTTATATACCATTCTAATCACTCTTACTTACTAGGTAGGTATTTGCTACTCGAGATATCGTCACTACCTCTGAGATGGATATAATCAGGTTGTTTGTAACCACATTACTAAAAGGTCGTTTAATGATGTCACCCCGAATCATGAATTAATATCAGTCTATATACCTTTATACTAATTTTATAAAACTCTTACTTACATTATAAAATAAGACTTGCAATATAACTAATAAATAAAACAGTAGATAGCTAATTCAAATATCATTTCAAGTTTTTTTTTAACTAGTGTTTTTATTTACCATCTGTTCAAGTAACCAGTTGCCGCCAAAACTATCACAAATCTAAATTTAAACTATGGTTTGGTCTCTTATTAGTTAGTGGTGAAACAACTTTATTTATAGTACCTAGATGGAGTTGCACAGCTCTTGGAGTGCTTATTATGTTACTGACTTTCTGACTAGCTAGAGTTATTTTCTAGTTCTCCTATTTTACGCTCCATAATTGTACTGTCAAAAGGAATCACCATAAATTATTTATTATTACACACCTAAAAATCTATCTTAGTTAATATTTAAGGGGATTTTCAATCGATATCCGATCTAAATACTACTATTTTTGATATACATACATACTTTATTACTTGTTAGGGATTTAGATACACCATGAGAAGGAGTTTTTCAGAGAACCACCAACAAACGCACAAGTTTCCTTGTTATAGAACTGTTTTTCGTTTCTCTTACTTTCGCCGTGCCTGAGAGGTTCTATAATATTCACTATACCTAGTTTCTAATACAGATAGTAATTGAAATAGATGCCATACTAGTATTTCGAGTGTTTACAGCCAACATTAATCGCACAAAAAACCATGCGTCGTGCAATCGATGCAACTATGCAAAGTGACATTTGTAAAATTTTGATTTTCTGGTAGTTGAGAAAACCTCAAATTTCCCAATAAAATGTATCGTATTAGAGCACCGATAAAACACTAACACGATATTTGGATATCGATACGATTCAATTACCGTATTTGTACAAAAAATCGGAATAAGGTATCGCATCAAACTATGATAATGTTTTGTTTGTCCATGTTTTTAAAATAAACTTTACATCAAAACAATAGGAAAATGAAACACAAATATCATCTTTCTTATTCCGAACTTATTCCGAAAGACGATATTTGCCGTAGCAGCAATTTACTTTTTGTATCCCTTAGTATACAATAGAGTAAATTGTTGTTATCACAAAAATAAATATTGTTTGGACTTGTAGGTAGATCTAGATTATATTAGATAGAACTTTGTTGTACCGTCAAATATAATTGATAAACATTTATTTTTGTGTTCTTTTATTTTATTTCGTTTGAGGTCGAAGCCAAAATTTACATTTTACAATAGCATAAACTCGTACCACTACAACAAAAATCATTCTTTTTCTCAGTTCAAGGGCAGGTAAAAACATATTTGAAAGAGCTTGTGTTGAAGTATCATTTTTCAAAGTATTTTTTGAAATCAATATGGTGTAAAATCAATAGAGACCTAACACATAGATCGCTATATCCTAGACCATAGAACAAAGATTAAAGTATTGTTCCTTTTTCTGTGTCCGAGACTGTTGGAAACGCGTGCGATATGGTTGTGTTACGATATGTCTATCAAATAGTCGTTTTTGAGCATCCCTTGTTCCCGGCCTACATAGTATTAGGTATATTAAAGTTTCATTTCTATTTTATTTCTAATAAATAGTCAACTTTGTCATACATACCTACTATTAAGTGTAAAATATGAATAATGTTTAACTAACATAGTTATCATTGCTATCTTGTGTCAAGTGGTAGATTACATCACCGCAGACACTGTCGTGTCGTCCCAAATAATTAGAGGTCATACGATACACGTTAATACCTATCGTTAGTATAGGGAACGAGCAAATGTAGGGTTTGCAATGAATGACGAATATTCGTTTACATATCAGTTAACTTGCACATACAATCGTGCCTATTCCTAAAGAAGTGAGACGTATTGAACAGTCACATTTTTCCTACCATAGTTTCAGTTTCGCCTACTATTATGTAGGCGAAACTGAAACTATAGTAGGAAAAATCAAATCAAAGCAAGTCAAATAGCGTCAACCGGGCCTTTTAGGAATTAGATGAGAAAAAAAGGAGTTTATGGAAAGTTAAGGTAGATAAGCAATAACTCGAGCTGTTCATGGTCCCATACCTGTAATTCGAATTGACTATTGCTGGATAGCTATAGCCCTCTATTATTACTTCTAACTAAAATCCAATCAGTTCACTATCCGTTAGCTGGTAATCTTTTTGAAGGAACATTATCGGTAGAACATTATCCAGAACTGTACATATTTAACTTCCCTCATACTTACTTGAGATACTCGCAGATGGACACGGCGGAGTTCCACGAACTCTCGCTCCGTACCATGGTGACAATCATGTTACCGAGCGAGCCTCAGCTCCACCCACGCCGGGCATACTGCCAGCATGTGGAGCGCTGTGTCCACGGTCCGGCCATCGCAGTGGTGGCACTCAGACGTTGGCTCCTTGCGGATCAGACACAGGTGATCTCCAAAGCATCCTTTCCTGGTAATCACCTGCATCAACAGGTATGAGAGGGTTTCGTGATGCCTCTCGAGCCAATCCCCTATAACGGGTCTTACGGCCGCGATAACGGCGTGCCCATGAAGCTTAGTACCTAGGTATAATATTACCTCATTAGGGTCAGTTTAGGTCACAAAGTATACTTAGGTACTTTTGTTACTAGCGGTACACATATGTAAATAAAAAGACGGTTTAGTTCTGTGTACCTTTTTGCAAATTACCAGTTAAATAATACGACTATCATATGACAATGTGTTCAAAAATACAAACTTAGCTACACTTAAAAGAAAATCCAAGATGCCTAACGTAATGTTGTTTCTGTGGGCAAAGAATTTGATTATGTTAAACCTTGCTAAAAGGTGGCAATAATATATTATATCAGAATCCGATATTTCGACTATTTTAATATTTTAAACTATTTTAATAGTTATGAGTTTAGTCCATGTGCTGACGGATTAAGAATACAGAGTGTCACCCTATTCATCCCGTGGGTGTTGTAAGAGCCTAGTAAGGCAAAGAGAAGGAAAACTTTAGACAAACCCTATACCAACCCGTCTGGCCAGCGTGGTATAGTAGGCACAAAACTTACTTCTGAAGGAGAGGCCTACGTCCAGCAGTGGACTAGTAAAGGCTGTTGATGATGATGATGATAAGTTTAGTCCAGAGCTTCATGGGAAAGTGGAAACGTGTAAACACTTAAACTGACTGAGCATATAGGCACATTAAGATAATGTATAAAAAATCTTATCTTCTATTCAGTACAGGTAATGGGTTTAAATTACATACCGCTGTCACCCAAAGCGTTGAGAGTTAAGCGACTGACTTCACATAATTTTAAACTTGCGTCCATAGAAATCTAATTAAAACAGTAAGCAAATTAAGTAAACCTTGCTTATAGAAACATTGTGACTTGGCTTGATATCTTTGTTCATTTCAAATAAAGCCTTTAGCTATAGTTGTCTATGACTCACTATTAACGTTCTTTCTGAATGTTTATTCATAACGAACTTGAACACATTTTCGCGGCAAAACGTGTTTGTATTTAGGTGTGGATATTATTGGCGCGATACGAGATACAACCTTCAATACCGACTGGATAGCGCCAATATATGGCCAATATAGGGCAAGTATGCCTAAAATATGTCACGTGATGCCAAACGAGAGTGATGATGAACCGATATCATTTTGACACTTGCAACAAGTTTATATACGTTCTACTAGCCGTAAATTGTTTTTAATTAAATAATAATTACTGTGTTATAAATTAGATAGGTAATTCCTTAACTATCCTGAAAGATGGTATGTTCCTAGGTTAATAATATCGTAGAATGATCTCCAATCTCCATGAACGCATACCTGGGGGTAACGAGTAGGGCTATCTGCTACCAGTGTAGAAGCAGACCTGCTCATGTCTCTCTAACCTAGTGGGTTTAAGGTGCCCCGTCCATATTTCTAGATGTTTCCGTAAGACTACGGGTGTTCTGAGCGGCTTTTTCCTCGAGTATACCAGGTTGAATTGCAAAATATCTGATCAAAAGAAAAACAGTTGTAGCAGTTAAGAATACAGATAAATTATGAAACAAATCTTTAAGAAGTTCAGACTGTATGAAAGCCAAGTATTTACCGATAGGTATGTATATGGCACCTACATGACGTATAAATCTATAAAGAAAATTCTATGTACTTACGCATTTTTTATAAAATGTCACGTTTTTCAATCACAACTACAATACACATGTACAGCCAAGCTTATATCTGCGAAGGGGTAAAGCAGTAATTTTAATTAATCCAGCTTACGCAATACCTATTAAGTAATGTTGCCGGGAAGTCCCAGCCCTGTAATCACGTAAAGCGGTAGGTGAATTAAATTAAACTATCCTAAAACATGCTGGAAATAGGCCTCTTCCAATTTGAGTCACATTGAGAAGTAACTATTACGTTATTATGTGGCCAGCCGGCTCGAATGTAAATTTTCTTTATCGTTGATTATTTGTGGTTTAAAATTTCAGTGGTCAGTGGTCACCCAACTCGAACTTCGAAGCGGTGTTCATTTATCACCTATTGTTCACTGTTGTAGAATATGTTGTAACTTTAAAGCGTCGTAAAATTTCCAAATAACACGGTTTAAGTAATACAGGTAGTGATTTAACTCCATTATAGGAGCCTCAATCGGTTCCCCGCAAGGCGTCCATATTTTTATTGTTGGCAGTGAATAGTTATGCTTTATTGGTCACTGAAGGCTTTCCAACCGTGTCAAGAGTTCTACTGGATGGAAGTGACTATAGATGTTTTCAGGAATTATGAATGTACGCATTTATGTGAGATTTTTTATTTTAACATGAATTCTAAATGTTTTATCGAATTGGATTAATGCGGTTACTTTAGGAAAATGTTAGGAGTAAAAAAACAGTATGACTTATCCTCCAGTAAGTCTTACCCTTAAAGAAGAAAAACTGGACACAAACGTTATACCAACCCGCCTGGCCAGCTTGGTATAATAGGCCAAAATCTCCTTTTTAAGGAGAAGCCTAAGTACATCAGTGAACTTTTAAAGGCTTTGTTGATAATGATGAAGATTTATCATTCCGTTTCTTAGGCTAAAAAATCAACGATTTATAAATATTATGTTCGTTTGCAATAGCAATACATTATCGCCCGAAGACGTGACAGCTATTGTATAGAGAGATCAATGTCATTCAACATACTCATAAACTAATACCATCCAAACATTAAAATCGAGAAACGGCATTATAACAGTTTTGCTGCTTTTTTATGTTTTTAAGTTATTATGATTACGTTCCTCAAACAGATTTTTGTTTAATAGGAATAACTTTAGTGATTAAAATTTAAAATATCTTATTTAGTACTAAATGAAACTAGGTAATTTTATTTTGAGAAAGTTTTGAGTACCTAGTTAACTAATACACTTATTTACTTTCACTTAATTTTCTTTAGTACATAACTTACCAAATATACTTTTTGAGTGTTGCACGTTATTGTGAATTACGTAAAATATACCTAAGCATGCAATATGTATGTTAATTTAAATTAATATAATTCCCTCCTAATAATTCCCTGCCCCTCCTTCTATTGATATATATTGAGTTATAGTACAAAATAGAAAGAAAAACAGGTTTGCCTTGTTTACAAACACTTCACACTTTGTTTACTAAGAAATTTAATCTATGTTTTTAAGCGAGGATACGGGGAAATCATAAATTCTCATAACTACTTTCTGACTTTTCGAAAATACAATAAATCTTTCCTGGGCTTAACCAACATATAGATTACAATCAGCGGCGTGCACAGGATTATGACACTAGGTATGCGGAGTAGTCGGTCACAAAAACTTTTTCTTTTATAGGTTTTTAGCATAGCCACAGCCACGCGACGGATCTCTATGTCGGAAACCATGCCAACAGAACAAGTCTTAGATGTACTACTATTCATGTACATCTTCAACGGTAGACAAAACAGCGATAGATCGTCGCGGCGGAAGAAATTCTAATAAGTAAAATAATAAGCTAAAATATTATAACTACTCGCCTGGTCATCTTCAATTTTCTGATTTTTACATATTCAAGGTTCCGGTTACACACATTTTCCACACGTACCTCACAATCAAATAACATTTTTTAAAAATCAACGGAACTCAGTAATAAACTCTTAAATGTACACACTTTCAAATGTTAAAATGAAAAATAAAACTATAATTATACTGGCGCAAACAAAATGTAAACAATATGGCCGCGAAACACACGAAACATATCTGCTATTTAAACGAACACTTCCGATTACTCCCGAACTAACTTCGGTAGCCTGCCGCTGGAGGCGGGGTAATAAAATAAATGGGTGTGTGCGTTTGCGAACTGTGCACGGACACCAAAATTACTACACACATGCGAACAAATGTAATGCGGGACGCGACGGCATGAGTTGCTTTGCGCTTGCTTTTCGGTAAACACCTGGCAAACATAATGTTTGTGTGGTCCTATTTTTAAATAGTAGGCGTTTTTAAGTTATTATATTTTGTTTTTCATTTATTTACTATTAATTAAAGTCAACTAAAACGTACGAACGTTTTATTAAAATGTCTGTGAATAGCAAGTAAAGAACTGCATTTCTGCCTACAAGGAGCGCACGCCCCTGGATTACATACATACATATTTAGTTATTTCATGCGATCACATCGCGTGTGTTACCAAACACAATATTGTTTTCTACTAACACCTTGTTCCAAGACGCAGTTGAGTTGTGGAATGTGACTCACGCATTACATTACTATTATTACCATTTGCACCTTATAAACAAAATTAATGTTCGCTATAGTTCATTCAGACTACAAGCTAGAGCAGTATATTGTACAGCAGCGTGACATACCTAGATTTATAATAAGGTCAATAAATCACCTCGGTACCTCTGAGATCGTCTAGTACCAGGATTACCAAACTATTTTGGGCAAGAGACCCCTTCTCCAAAATGAAATGATACCTCAGACCCCCATAGCTAAATCACTGCACGCTTATCGACAATTTGAGTTTTTTAAAAGTACAACAATTATTAGTAGGAAGTCCTACTAAAATAGTAGTCATTATTATAACACGTTGGTATACGTAACACAACTAATAACAGTATCTTGATAGATTCAAATTAATTCAAATAAGAACTTGTGTTAATTAATATGGGGCGATTTTTAGACCTCGTCGACCCCCAAAATCAATTTTCGTTTATGTCGACACCTGAGAAACCGATTTCGACCCCAAGGTGTCGATATCGAACACTTGCAATCTCTGGTTTAGTAGGTACCTACGACGTACGTCATCTTCAAGTACGTCATCAGACAACACAAAAAAGCCATGTTGATCGCAATCTACAATTTTTAGTTAGTTGAATTGTTCTCTTCTTGCGTTATTATCACACAACAATTAAAAACTAAAAGTAAACCACAGATATACCTATGTCAAGCAGTGGTATAAAAGTAGCCATACCTAAAATATTACGAGTCTTAGGAATATTAAGTAGCGTACTGATAAACAAACGTTCCATACGTTTGTTTATCGGTACACTACTTATTTATTTGAAGTTTATGTGATCGGACCCGATCATAAAAATAAAACTGGAGAACGAAATTGATTTTACCTGTGAATTTTATTAAAGCCTCAAGTCATTAAATGCAAATCCACGTTGTACGAATACCAAACAGTAAAGATTAAAAAGTTGCCTTGAACATTAAAATCTGGCACGAGTGAATTATTATATTTTTCAAAATAGAATTGTTCTAATGACCACTTTATCTCTAACCGTACAGAGATAAGACGTCACGAAACGGATCTATAAATAAATCTCGCGGGCATTACCTATATGACTAAATTGAAAGGTAGTAAACGAAGACTATTAAATGCGAAATAATATTGTTTCTTCCCCTAAGACTCCACCTGTATTCCTTTACAAAAAGCGTCCTTGCTTCCATTGTTATAGGTTTGCGCGCCAAGTGACTGCCAAAATCGGCGCACGCGGCGAAGCGCGGGCGCGGGAAAACACCGAGCGTCAGTCGCTATTGAGAAGAGCGCGCGCGTACACGCAACCACGCTGTACTTTATAGGTTAGAATTGGCGCGTTCACGACCGCCAGGTGCGATTCGTTCCCCCGCTCTAACCCACTGCCGTGCCTATCCTCCCTCTCGCCGCGCTACCTGCGGACAACAGCTGTTTTCTCTCGGGAGATTAGTCAGATGTTTCTTGCGAACCAGTCAGAGCACACCTGACGCGCGCTAGGTTATCAGTATCAGTGATGGCAGCCGGAGGACGTACACCTAAACAGAGGAGGTTCGATATGTCAGCTGGGATGGCTCTCAGGGCATCCAACACCCCAAGACGACGGCGCGGTAGCTGCAAGTGTTTATTTGGCGCGCCGGACAGGGACGAAACAAGGAGGCTAATGGCCGAGCAATATGCAAGGGAAAGGAAGCGTTTCATTAGACGGTTCAATTTTGATATTGAGACAGAATGCACGTATAAATCTGCGAAGATCGATTCGCCGGTCAAGTTTTGTGAAGAAGATAAGGAGAACTCGGAGAGCCCGGTGAGAATGGCTACAGATGCGTTAGCGTGTGTAGGGAATACAGACTTAAGGATGTTAGGATCACCATCGCGACGTAGTGCTGCTGGTAGTTCACCTAGCTCACCTCGTACGCCGCGCACACCTCGCACGCCCCGCGCGTCGCGAACCCCGCGAACTCCACGCACCCCCGCATCCAGGAGACAGCTGCAAATGACAGGTCAGTACATACAATTGTTTTAAAAATTCAACGTTAAGATTGTATTTATGTCTGACGCCAATCTTGAAATTATTTATATTGTTTCTTATTTTGAAATATCAGTAAAAGTCGTGGTCCGTCGTCTTTTTTCGGATTCACTTCCGATCTTGCATAATGCAGTAGTAAAGAAATGATCGCTGCATGTTCAAGATTTATTTGCGTACATTGTAGTTTGCCTTATTATTATTATAAGTGATTAAACATAGTGAGAAAAATCGTATCATCAATGATGGTACAGAATTCATCCCATGATTATTATTATTACCTAGTTATAAATATACCTACTGTATGTTTGCACTAATCGTTTGAAAGCAAGTTTAACTCGTGGAGAATGTCCTAACAATATTCCCCTGTGCCAAAATGTACATGATATTTGAAATAAATAAAATATTTATACATTCTTTGGCGTAATGCCAACTTACCACATTTATGAGCAATGTTGTAAAGTACATTCATTTAAAATGGCATGTACCTAGTATATTTCTTTTAATTATGATAATCTTTTATAGCTAAGATATTTCTTTACGTACACTTCGTGTGTATGCTTTTCTAAAATAAGTTATCTAATAGGCCAATAAGACAATAACAATGTCATCTATGTTATCTGTTCTTATAACTAGATAAATACCTACTCGTAATCATTAGAATAGTAATGCATGTTTATCTTTTAGTTTCGAATTAATTTGTCGTGGTGTTGGTGAAGGAAGTTTTCAAGACATTTGTTAGACTTGTAGTCATCGTCAGTCTCTGGTCAGCCTGCTAACATAAGCATAAGAATTTGCTTTTTTTAATTGGGTAGTTTTATAACTGGTGACTTTTGTTAATTATATAATAATTTGCTTGCAATAAATAGCCGCGTAAACGAAAAATTTTTTTTTTGTTGTCCATTATAAAGGTAGTCTGTATTGCACGCCTTTATTCTGAGGGAAGAGTGTGAAGACGCATTGTCGTGGTGCATCATCATTCCCCGGAGCCCGGTCTTTCGTCGTCTCTCCTGCACAGCTTTGAAAACTTTTTGCAATGCGACTGTAGTGTACCATTGTGAGTTAACAGACTTACAATTCTCTAGCATTGATGTTGCAAGATGTCCACTCCGCGAAAAATAAACTGACCACCATTTTTTTTGCCAATGAACCGCGGTCTTCACGATTTCGTAGGCAACTGGCCAATTGGAAACACCCATACCGAGGAACGCTTCTTGCTTTTCAGATCATATTGATATATCCATGTTTCCATGTTCCATGTAGAAACATGTCTTGACCGCCCATTTTCAAAACGTAGAAGCATCTCACGGCACCATTCCACAGGGGCTTCTTTTTCCGTTTCAGAGAGCAAAGGAGGTATCTAACGACAACAAAGCTTCCTCATTCGAAGATGTTCGTGTAATATGGTGTGAACACTAATCGAACTGATGCCTAAGATTTTCTCTATGTCCCTGTATGTAATTTGTGGGTCATCTCGCACAAGCATTTCAGTAGTCTACACATTTTCAGGAGTGACTTCTGTTGGCGGGCGTCCACTTCGCATCATCTTCAAGGCTAGAGTTTCCCCTTTTAAATTCGTTAAACCTTCTAAAAATGGTTGCCCAAGATGGAGCAGCATACATATATTATAGCACCCAAATATTCACGTTTAAGCTCCATTATAGCACTCGAAAAAGCGGGAAATAATTGAAGTATAATACTTATATTTTTTTTTGTGTTCAATTTTCAAATGAATTTGCCTTTTAAAATATGACACAGATGCGTTCCATTTTCTAATTTCGAGCATCTCAAAACTTGTATAGTGACCAACGTATGGATTTGCAAAGTAACTAGGAATCTGGTAACATCTTAGTGGTTTAAAATTATAATAAAAATAATTGGACCCTCGGTTCTAAACAAACGTAGTGTGAATATTAACAAAAATCTTTAAGTATCGAATTATTATATTTATATATTATTTCCTACTAGCTTTTAAAGTCGAGATGAAAGCTGGTCGAGTCCTTTTTTGTACCCATCGTATAATTTATACAAAGCTTCAATTATACAAAGTGAAATCGTAACAAACACACCTACTATCACACGTATAATATTGGTTAGGACAGTGTCTTAGCCACGCGAGTCAGCAGAGATAGACTGTTACACTTGTATTGTGCTCAAACTGGTTATCCGCTGGAGTCAACTACCGGAGCTACTGTACTGTACAACACACGTCATACACTCAATATCATGATAAATACTAGATAACTACTAGTTACAAATACTAAAAAAGGCCTTTTACATGTTAGGGAGATCGGAAATTCCATTTGCAGTAAAATGAAGAGAAAATTGAAATTCCTTGTACAAAATGGTTATTTGAAAAGGTTCTACAGCATAAATCCAGAAGAAATATAATTATATCTCTAAGTCAAGGTTTTGCATTGCATTAAATAATTCCGTTATAGCTTTTTTTTTATAATTGTCTTCTTAAAAAGAAAGGCTTACTTAAAGCCTCTGTTTGTTCAGTCACTTTTTTTTATCTATGAGTAGCATTACAGAAATAATAAAAGCAAGTAGGTGAGTAAGTAAATAATGTCACTGTAGCGTGGCATAGCCAGGAGATCAACATTATTTAATTTGAGGTCAATTAGAGTTTAAGCAATTTGAGTCTAAAAGAAAAGTTCAATAAATCGTTTTCCGTAATTCATATTTCATTCATTACTAACTTTTTTAACTACTTGAAATCAGTTCCCTACGCCAAGTACCTACGAAAACTTTGCTACTATTATGTACCGGTATTCGTTTATAAGTTCATGAGTCAGAGAAAACCGGCTCCCTAGCATTGTATCGTATAGGAAAGTGGGCGTCTCCTGGTTCATAAACTTCAACTATTATATTGGTTTTGACTACATTGTTGAAACAATTACTTGGTGTTTACGGGTTATTTCGAAGAATCTTATGCTTAATAATTAAATGATACCATTGTGCTACCAAATAAAAAAACAGGATTCGGAGATAGGTCATCGCCTGGAGTAGCACATAGGCTACTTTTCATTAAATAAAAATTGATTAATGAAATAAAAAATAACGCAAGCGAGCCGCGGTAAAACTAGTAATTTATAATAATTAGATTTCTTGTTTTAAACTTATAACATAAGTCCAGAACTCCCAAAGATTCCAAGTAACACATTTAATAACTGAACTTAATTTTAGTTGCAGTAAAATTACATGTTACGTTTCTACAGATTACGTTTTGATTTTAATAAAAGTAGCCAGGCACTAAAGAAAGAGGTTCTCAAAAGAGGAATACGTCCGATGTCTTCCAACTTGTTGCTATGTAAAACTATTTTAACAGCCTCAGTTTATCGAAGTGTGACCTTTTGAGATCATTACTGCGGTTACATTATAAGACTTACGTAACACATATCACGATCTATGTGGCAACACTTTCATTCTGTCCTCCTTTATATTCAATAGACTGATTTCATATTTTATTTAAAATGTGTTAAAAAAAAATTATTTGTAAATAGGTATTTGGTTCTGTTCCGTATGTCATCTATGAAATAACTATTATAGTGGTCAATGTTTTGTTTGTATACATAAAATTATTATTTTATTTTCATTTCATTGCTTATAACCTTTAACTGAAAAGAAGTTTAAAAACTACTAATAACACACATTTTTGAAGACGATCACATAGATAGATGCCTTTGCCCTTACTGAATATGACATAAAAAAATTCGTCACATAGGTACGTACACATAAACACCACATTAAAATCCTCTTTTAATGTTCCTTAGTTACTAAACTTGAATAGAAACGCGGAGAAAAGTCTATTTAGGATAGTTACGCATTACTGCACCATCACGGCTGTTTACTTCGTGACTACAAAAGACCGTGAGGCCGATATAAGTGTTATAGTCGAATAAAAAGTAATGTAGGTACTTATAAAAACAGTCACGGCTGACTTCTTCCGGGGTATTTTGAGGATGCTTTAGCCACGTAAATTGTGGGAGCGTTCTCTGTTCTGTGTCCTTAACCCATTCCTTAACCCTGATCAGGTCAAGCGACGACAATCGTGGAACAGTAATTTGTGTATAGTGCGACCGAATTAAATAGTGCTATTATAAAAGCAAATAAGTTCTAAGCCTTAATGTGTCATAATTTGATCATTTAAACTTCGAACAATAAAACATTGAGGTATACTATGTGTTACATTATATGTAAGTATATAGTTGACGAAGCGAAACTTAGTCTGTCTTTCAAAAGGAACAATATTGCTCCGTTTTTGCGACATTTATTATTGATACTCGGCGCCCACTGGTCACAGCGTGATGTTTTATAGCCTATAGCATTCCTGGATAAATTAGCTATCCTACACTAAAATAATTTTTCAATTCTTACTAGTAGTTCCTTAGATTAGCGCCTTTAACCAAACAAACAAACTATTGAGCTTTTTTATATTAGTTGAATGCAATATCAAAAAGAAAAAAAAAAGCTTTGTTTTTTGTAAAACTTTGTAGGAACTTGGTATGTTAACACGTTTAGGAATGTAAATATACTCGTAACTAGCACGTACATCTACAAAATAGGTACCAAACATATTGTCAATAGCTCAATCGAAATTCTGAATAGTCGAGTTTTAGATGATCTTGCCCAGACTTCTATATCTCCCGTAGTCACTTACCATTAGCCGCCCATACCATAAGGTACATACTTGTATTGACGTCTAAATCTTCAATTTCATAAAAATATTATTAATAGTAACAATAAAGGTGCATGACCTAAAATGTTTATCAAAACCATTACGATATTCAAGATACAAAAATCAAAGATTCGAGTCATGGCGTTCGATCTGTCCATGGTGTGGGGTCAATGATCCGTTACGTCATCTAAGGCTCACATCTTTTGTTTCTCGCTCTCATCTAACAATCTTTTTTCTTTATTTATTTATGTTCTAAACTTAAACTTTTTTCCTACTTCAATGAAAAAGGATTAAGCTAAAAAATATATTTTAACTTCTAAGTACTTAATGCTTATCGATAAATATTAGGTGCTCGACAATGATAACAAATGAAATAAAAATTAATAGTTTTAAAAGTATCATATATGATTCGTATCTTGAAAGAGGCAGGTGGTAAATGGAAATAACGCCGTGCGACAGGTTCAGACCCGAAAAGATATGATTGATTAGAGGATAAATAATAAATGAAGGAATATTCATAACACAGTTATAGCGGGTTCTATTTTCAAACTTATACAAAGTTCTAAAAGATTTATCTGCGTTTATGGTCACTGTTTCATAGAATGATGCTACAAAACCTCCCTGGTTTGGACCAGGGAGGTTTTGTATTCAAGAGAAAATAAATATTCCAATCTGACTGAAAGTATGTACAGATATTAGCGAGTTTAAAATATGAAATACTTTTCTTTCTTGTCTTATTTAGGGGTTTCATCCTTTAGAATAGTGAAATGCTTTATTTATATTATAGTATTATGAGTATAGCTAAGTATAAACTGAGTGCATTAACATTTCTGTATAAATCTTCTTGTATAGATGAACATCCGTTTTTGATCTAATAATAATCAATTAAGCTCCAATAACGCATAGTAGTAGTGCTCGAAGAAACATCTTACTGCGGTCAATAACCTCACTTCTACGCTTTCGAAACTAATTGGGCTTTTTTGTTACTCCCTATCAATATTCAAGTGGTCAGCTGCTTAAATAGAAGTACCAGCGATTAGTTATATACACATACAGGAAACAGACAAAGTATTAGGCAGCCATTAGATTATAAGTTTTTGCCTTTAATTAGACACACATATGTGCTTAGTATTCTCTATAGTCTATGCATTCTCCAATTGCTCAATCTGTAGCTTCGGCGTCGCCGTCGCCGTCGGTCCATTAATACGAACAAACCTATATTGTTGTACAACGCAGTTAAGAATTATTTTTGAAGGGTAAAATCTATCCTCCCGATTTCCTGCAACCTGTGGGAGGGGTGAATTCGTAAAAATTATAAATAAATAATAATAACTTAACATAATTCTCACACACGGCCATCTGATCCCAAACTAGGCACGGCCTGTACTATGGTAACCAGAACGCTAATATAATATACTTAAATATTTCTAAATACATACATATTACAGATAAATTACACCCAGACACAAGACAAAGTGATCGTGCTCATCACACAATATTTGTCCTGGGTGGGAATCGAATTCGCAACCTAAAAGCAGGACGGGCGGAAATTTGAAACAGGAAGGCAGAGATTAGACCAATGAGGGCCCGCACATTACCTGTAACATCTCTCCTACCATCTGTCAGCCACCGCAACGGCTGACAGATGGTAGGTGAGATGTTACATATGTACTGTAAAGCTTGATCGTTTTTAATTTATATATAAGTTGTATTCTTATTAACCCCTCAAACTAAGCTAAATCCGTGTTTTAGGAGTGTCTTTACTTGGAGGGTTTCAAACCCGCAACCAGATGATCCAAGTCCGTATATAACAAGTCTTAGTCACTACGCTTCCGGCGTTTAAAATAAATTTATTATATATTTATGTACTTATATTTTTACTAAGAAAAAAAAAACAATTACTACAATAAACTCACACTACAAATGGCGGACAGCAATTATGAATCATGGATCATTAGTCAATTATGGTCAATGCATTTGATTAACATTAATAACTTATTTATACGAGTAATCCATTGATATACTATATCAATGGAGTAATCTCAGTAAACATAAAGGAATATAGTTTGCCATAAAATATTAAAACCATGCAATTCAAAGGTATATATAATACATATTAATTGCGTTTATTCCTATTCGTAAGAAAAACTGTAGCTTTTATTTAGTTAAAACCTATGAATCATAAGTTCGAGTAAATAAAAAAAATGTTGTAACACATTAAACACTGCAATCTAAATTCCCGGCCGCGATAGTAAATATTTTATATTTTTCAGTAAATCAAGATTTAGAGCCAATAATGTTAATATTTACATTTGATAACCTTATGTAGGTTAAATTTCAATTCTAGGGCTGCTGCCTAAATATGCAGTATACATGTATTTATAATATAAACTTATATTTGTAAATTTGTGTTTTTCTAGTTTGGTTATTTGTTAAGCTTTTTCGTTTTTACCGAACTAATCGTTATGAAATCTTTCGTACAGAAAAACAATCAGAGTACCAGAAAAATGTACTAAAAGTTAGTTAATCCTAAATGACTATTCATCATCATCATTGTTATAATGAAATTGACAACGGTGAAAATATATAAAACAATTAAATGTTTATTTTTTCAACTGTGCATGTTCTGCAAACAACGTAGCTTGAGTTTCTTACTATATTCCCCATAAAAGTAACAATTTTCTGTACCGATTGCCAAATAATACGCCAGAATAGTAGATTAGGGACTAGTAATTATTATAAAATGAAATTTGAACCAAAACCAGTACTGAAATAGTTGATAAACAGGTATAAAATAGTAAAACTCTAGCAAAACCGCTGCATAAAATATGTTATCTTAATACTGTTTAGTTAGTTACAACCATGTGTGGTTATGGAGTGTAGCAAATAAACAAGTCGGTGTTTACTAGGTGTGGCCACCTGCTTGACCTCGATTGCTCGCAAAAGTATGTAGGGTAGAACATTATGCCGTATCAACTCTTCATTTTATCTTATAAGTTATTTTTTACCTATTTTTTTTATATCTAATAAATATTATATATTTTTCTGTGAATAATTTTTACTAGAGATCGCTTGGCGGTCGAATATCACCAGTATATCTAGAACTGTCATTGAAAAGACTTTAAACCATGATGGGTCAAAATATAAAATAATAATATTTTCACACATTTCACACACGGTCGTCTGATCCCAAACTAGGCAGAGCCTGTACTATGGTAAAAAGACTGCTGATAAACATACTTATAAATTTGTAAATACATACATATTATAGATAAAGTACTCCCAGACACAGAACAAATGAACGTGCTCATCACACAATTATTTGTTCTGGGTGGAAATCGAACCCACGATTTCAGATGTAGCAATCAGGGTCACTAACCACTAGACCAACAGGCCAGTCAATAAAAAAATAAAACAGTTTTAAATCTATTTTTAATTACCCTAATCGCTTTAGACTGCATTCTTTGTTAACAAAAAATACCCTGGTTTATAACCGCTAGTTCTACCGTCTTCTACGTATATACATTTATACTTTACTTAAGTATTTCAAATTGACATTCTTGTCTGTGCGCGTTTGCTTAAAACATGAGTACAAGGAATTCCCATACGTATTTCAAATAGATTGTTACTCTTTTTTCTTGTTTAGTAACAAAGAACACAAAATGATTAGGAACAAAATCTGAATTATGATGTTGGTAGCAAACAACAATACCCGCCTGTCTAATTGCGATCAGAAACACAAATTTTAACGTACATTCTTAGCCTTTCTTTTAATATCTTTAGTTCTTAGTAATTCACCATCACGTGTTATTTTGATTTAAGAAGTTGAGCGTTATACGAGTATACTCATGTCTCTTAGATATCCGCGCGCGTTCTATGGAATGTAAGAAAAACAATTATTTGTATTTTTACCAGTATTTTACAGTCCGTATTTATAAAATTACGTCATATTATTGTCTCATACCTTGCCATAACTGCTAAGTCCATCATTATTCATCCACGAGGCACCTGTTCGAACATGTTCATTTGACTCATGCTTAATTTAAAAAAAGAACTTTCCAACAGTGTCTTAGGTCATCATTTTGGACAGCTTAACGCACGTGATGTAAAGAATGACGCCACACGTTAAAATAAAAAATAAAAACGATAAAAACGTTTACAAAAACAATTAGAAATTGTTTTTAAAATATTGTTTTTTTTTTTCAACATTAAAGTGTTTTTCTTTTCAGTACCCTTAAATGCTGGTGTGTAAATGTAATTGTAGCATCCTTATCATTAACAGGTCCACAGGACATTTATACAAACTCACAGTATAAGAAAGGTAGAGATTTAATTCACGATTCGAAATAATCGACAACTTATACACAATTTTCGATTCATTACGCGTTTCGTAGGGCGACTTACGGGTTTTGTTTTTTCATATAAGAATTCGTCACGTTGATTTTATTTTTAAACGACTTCAAAAAGGAGGATGTTTATATTATTTTTTCATGTATTCCGTCATGTCCGTCCGTCATATAGACGCATTTTCAAAATTCTTCGTTTTTTCATTTTATAATAAACCCCTTCCTTATTCGAAAGGGGTTTATTCTGGATATATATTTAATGGAAATGGTCCCATTTAAATTTCATATAGATTTGATGATGAGTTTCGGAGACAGACAGTGAAACTCCTCAAAAAATTACATCAAATCAACCGCGATTGCTGCTAGGTTTTTATTAGTGCTCTTTGTTAGTATTGTTTGAAGCCGGTTCAACTTTTTTTTTAAAAGGATTTATTATGAAGAAATCTTTTAGTAAACTCGACTACACAATTGCAATTTAGTATCATTTCATTTGAGCTATGAAATTATCCCTTAGCTTGATTTTCTGATGAATCCTCATTCGAATATTGTATCAATAGACTGTCGATGGAATGTCGTCGGAAAATTTTGCAATTTTTCGTGTTCATCCCTAACTATGCTTTCATATCATCAGTGCATCAATGGCCTCCATGATGACTTGTCAGTGCACTGCCACTAATACGTAAAAAATGTTGTCGATGTCTTTGCAATAGTTTGGTAAACGGTACATTTGTAGGGAAATTATATATTTAATTTTCCAGATATGGCAATGTTGTTGATATCGCCATTTATGAGCCGTTGCCACTACATCGACAGTTTTTTGACACTGTAAATTTATGTTAGTAGAATACTGATATTTGGACCGATGTCAATGGCATCTCAATGGGTTTTCAAAAGCGTGTAAATTAAATGATAGTGGCTGGTAGGATAACATATAGCAGAATTGAGGCCTTGACCTCAAACCCTTAGTTCCAATAAATGACAATACAAGAGCACAAAACAATCAGCTACCCATCTTCATTTTGTAAATTTATGGTCTCCTTCTTTCTATTGTCACTTGCATTTACTAAAAACCAGACTCGCTTCACTTACTTTTTGAGAAGAATGTAGCTGTCAGCTAATCTGAAAACAAACTTCACATTAGTTGCTTATTTTTCAGAAAAGGACAAAAGTATGCATAATAAACAAGTACGTGACAAGAAAAAAAGCTATTTTTAAAAGACACGAAATCGTTATAGTTTCGTTTCTTTTAAATTATAAGTACTAACGAAAAAGGCTAGTAGTATTCGAATACTTAATGTGAACATTATAAGTAGGTAAAATGTGTGTGATCTAGATCGCAACTTGTAGGTGACATTTTTTTTGTCCTTAAACTTCTCAAAACTCAAAATTCAACAGAAACCTAGTGATGTTATCGCGCATAGACACAAAAGAGTGAGAAACTCGAGTATACAACACAATAGAACAATATCAGGAAGTCGCTTTTGATCGATGATAGATATTTGTATGTGTCGCGTATAGAGAAAATATTATTCAAAGGACAAAAGGACAGAGTTGAACTACAATGCCTAGACAATCATCCGGAAGTGACGTCTTTTTTGTTATTTAAGTTAAACCTCATGTCGCACAAATATATGACACAACGTTCATAAATTAGTTTAACTGTGCCAGTTCTTGACAGTATCGTTCTAGCGTAGGTATCATATTAATTATCAACTAGCTTTGGCCCTCGGCTCCGCTCTTGTAAAAGTTATTTTGTCTATGGATGTAAATATGAATTAAAGTTATTCTGCACAAAATAAAGTGATGATCGGTTATGTAGGAAACAACACTCCTGCCGAGTTAAAGAAAAGTAATTTCCACTCTTAAGAAATTGCAAGCAGCGGCTAGTTTTGAATAAAAAATGTACGGACTCACTACTTTTATCACAAATATTTGTAGATAACAGATTTTAAAAAGGAAATCTATACTAACATAATAAAACTGAATATTTTGTTTAATTGTTTAAAATGCATAAAAAAATAGGTTTAGAACTGTCAGTCGAAATAAAAATATATATTTGAAAGTTGATAGGCTGTATAACACTACTGCTGTATGTCATAGGACATAAGAAGCGGGGCAGCGACCAAAAACGCGAGTGGATCAGCGGTGATCAGCTTGTTAATAATAAAACACAATTGTCACAACAGCTGGCACATCAAAAGTGCATATCCTCATGCTGCCGCATAACTGATACATAAACAATGTATCTCATTACAATCAAACAGAGAGTTAGTTAATGATTTACTACGAAAACGACTTTTAATTACAAGATTAATTGGCACTTAAAGCCTAATTAACAATAATCACTGTATAATCGTAAAAGAAAAACCTTGTACGTGTGTGACTACGAGTACTTCAGTACTCTATTGGTTCGGACAGAACTTCAAATTTTAAACGTTCGTTTTTCTTTCGACCGTTAAATTCAAAAACTTTTCCCATCTTCAATAATAAGACTACAACATTAAAATTCTGTGGTTACGTCAACCAGAACAGTGCATAGCGTGACGACCCTACGCAACTGAAGCAACCAACCGTGCCCTATGGGAGCACTTGTCTATGGTATTATTATTCACTATTATTATCTGGCACTGGTCACTGATCCACCCGCATTTGAGGGTTATATTATTATTGAAAATTTAATTTGAAATTCAAATTATTGAGTTAATGTCAGAGGCGATTGGTTGCGGTCGGTGGCCTCAATTTAAACGATTTGATACAATTTTTAAACAGTCTATGTACCGACAAATAGATATGTTATGCATCCTTTTTCATAGACAATAAGATAAAATATGTTTTGATTCATAATATTAACATATAGAAAAATATTTCGAAGAGAATATATTCAGTAGTTGGTGTTTAATTAGAAGGTTTTTGATGACAGAGTTTCCCTATCCACCATCAACTTTATAAGGCGCAAATTCTTTGCAGGAGCACCCGACGACACAAATCGTCGACTGCCAGAATATTTCCGATCGGCTTGACTCCTTCTGATTTTACCTGTTGTTTCTGTTAGAAGCATGTGACGTTAAAAATACCGTTCGTATCGCTAATTATAGTAGTCTTCATGAAAAAAACCACAGTATATAGCATATAGTAGCATAAGTAGGCATATTCTTATATAAAAATGTGTGACCTGAGGGGGAATTGAACCGGCGACCGTCAGGATTGCAAACGGTTTATCGGTTTATATTAAAATTTATTAATCGTACGCTATTTTTCTAAACTGATATCACAGACAATCTATCAGACAAATTTGAAATTCATGCAGCAGTCGTAATAAAATCCTTGCTGTCTAGACTACTTTCAATAAAATTAGTAATGTCCCGATCAATAAAGCACCTTAACAAATACAGTTTAAAGTTTAAAGTTATCAGTGTCATGTGGAGGGTCGATGCAAAATCATTAACTTTAATAGATATACACTGCAGTATTATAATGGGCGAACGAGTCACATGACTGGCACACAAGTGCAATGAACTGGTTTATTATGTCATCATAGGAAGAACAGAATATGTACAAATTTACCTTCCTTAAATTTTACATATATTTGTTTTTAACTTTATATAACTATACTAGCTGACCCGGCAAACGTTGTATTGCAAAACAAAAAAAAATTAGGGATGGGTCACCCTTACCATTTAGGGGTATGAAAAATAGGTGTTGGCCGATTCTCAGACCTACCCGATGTGCACACAAAATTTCATGAGAATCGGTCAAGCCGTTTCGGAGGAGTACGGGAACGAACATTGTGACACGAGAATTTTATATATAAGATAAAACTTTAATTTGACCTTCATAACCATATACTTATATTCACTTTACGATGCAGCAATGTAATAAATCACTTGTCATGCATGGAATGACAATTTAGAAGTACGTTTTAATTATACATTGAACAAAACTGCGATGACCTATCCAACGCCAGCTAACGAAAACAAACTAAACTATTTGGTGATTACTTATACTAAATCGAACAGTAAAAATTTAATTTTATTAGTAAAGTATCGTAATGGTTAAGAATTCGCATATGCGCTTGAGAAGTTGCGGATTCGTAAACAAATGACTTTAACCGCTGCTTTTTCTAAATGTGGAAATTGTTTTCGGTGGGACGGTAGGTTAGAATCACTTGGAGGCTTTAAGCAGCTGTTACTAGTGCTAGAGTAGCAGGAGTAGGCAGGTAAAAAAACTGATTTTACTCAATTAGACAGAATATGCGACTACACTCGGCCCGCTCGTTTCTTTTTTGTAAAATACTATAAAATGAGTTACCTAAATACGCATTTCCCTATTTCTGCTGACGGTACCTATTTATTTCTGCTGAGATTATGCCTTTAAGGCAGCTGCGTGATGCTGCCACTTTTTACCACTAACATTAATATTTAAATAAGATAAAACATACGATATGAAACACGACAGTCCAATTTTAAAATCGCATAATGTGTGCACGATCTTAGCAGTAATTTTATAGGAATGCAACCAGTTGCCGAATCATACCGCACGGATATCGCCCTGTCCTGCCAACTGCCATCGTCCTTTTAATACCAACTTACCAAACAAAGACTTAATTTGCTTGGAATTAAATACGTCAATTTTAACATTTGTGCTTAGTCAGCTTATCCCTTATCTGTCGACCCTGCTGATTCGCACGGTATTCTCTATAGTTCGGCTTCAATTTGAGCAGAAATCTACCCTTTCATCTCCAGTGCTTGTCAAGTGTTATAGATTCTATTCTCTATTTACAGATTCCTCTAATGCTGAGATATTTCCCAGGGTATGTTTTCTGTTCATATCCAGGATAATAAATAATTGTGTAGTACGATCATTTATTCAGTGTCTAATAAGATTTTAATTGTAATTTTTGCATGTGTGTTTAAGTTTATTTAATAACATTCTAAATATAATTTTTATTAATACTCATTCGTCATTAACAATCCATGATACACCTAGATTTTTAATATCGATCCTTAAATTGCGGATTTCAAACCTTCATGGCAGAAGCTGAATGCGAGAAGCCGAAAAGTCGATCTAAGTTGCAACGGGAGAGGCCTATGTGCAACAGTGGACTGCGATAGGCTGATGATGATGTTGATTATGTTGTTGTATATCATTTAAAAAAAAAAACGTGAAGTCAGGAGGTAGTTAAAAATATATGAACTTATTTATTACTTAGGTATTATTACAAAATTAATAGGATATAATCTATCATCGTTATCACTATGTCCCAAATATGGATATTGACAAATACCTAAAGGGCATATCGATGCTGACCAGGTTCGATGCCCGCACGTGCCCTGATAACTGTCGGTTTCCTTGTTTATTCGATAACATACACACGGCACACGCTGAGAAAACACCCTTCGTACATATTTACATACATTTCGTATGAATAGGAAGCGTTTGCTTTCTTTTATAAGTAGATGTGTACTCTGTGTAAAGAAGTTTCTGTGTAAGGTACTCTGTATTTTACTGCATCTTATTAGCTCAAATAGGAAACGAGAAAAACATTACCAATAAGAAAGTTCTTTTTTCAAACGCATTACATTTAAATAACACTGTCCTTTTTTAATTATTTTTGGTGGTTGTTTTGACTTTTTTTTTTAAATCACAGTACCAACATTTTTTTAGACATTAGTATGCAAATTTATTGTAACCAGTCTTTTTGTGGCCAAGTTTGAGGCCAGATATTCGAGTTAAAATGCGTCAGTCACTTTTATGCTCCTATACTTTTATTATTTTTGAGCGGATGATTCATCTTTCCTTCTTTTCTGTATCTCTGACCACGTTACAGGCCATTACATGGTAATCGGTTGACTACTTATTTATAATATTACTTAGTTATGATTTTATTTATAATTGTTTATCTATACAATTGTATAAATTACCAATCAATTTGTTTTAGATAAAAATATGACAATTGTATTTGTTTCACCACCCGGTATCCGGCCGGATTATGCTCTTAGTTGGATGCCAGAAACTGGTCGTATTTACGTTTCATCTTTGCTCTTATAGCATACAGATACACGTTCAATATAATGAAAACTACTTTATCCTTAATAGCATCAAGGGCTGTTATGTACAATCATAAATACGATCTAAGAAACGAAGCGTACAAAATTGTTTTAACTAGCCCCATTGCCATAGCTAATGTGGAATGTTAGAGGGCCAGGCCTTTCTGCGAGATTTAAAAATGGAACACAATTTGTAGCCCGAAGCTCTCGTGTTGGACTGCACATCACTATAATCATTTTAAAAAAACATTCTGACATTCCCGCCATAGCCGTCTATCAATGACACAAGGCGGAAAGTTATGTTAGGTAAGTTATTTTAGTTTATTACTCCATTAAAAAAAGATTGCTTAAAAATTATTCAGCCCAGCGAAAAATGATTATAAAGTTTAAAAAACAGGAACCAACCATTACCAATTATGTAGAAACTATTATCTTATTTGTGCCAATACTGCTTAATGGAGGCTTTCACGAGTATCAAAACAGTCTCCTTAACCTGGTTGTCGAATCAGACCAACCTAAATAAATGAAAAGAAAGTATGAATTGTCGATGGTTGAGTCATGTACTGGGAACTTGGTTGTATTTTGTTTACCAACATTCACCATGTTTGTATCATGACATAGCCTTTTGCGTATAGAGCACAAACAATAAATATTGGTAACATAATATATTAGTTTCATACTAGCAAATAAACATTTATATAAATTTAAAGCTTTATTTATATTGCTTATTATATGGTTATTTCATAATTTAAAAAGAACTATCATTACATGTAATTTTTTAACATTTATTTCGTTTTCCCTTTTTTTTTATTTATCCTATGACAGAATGAAAATACGAATTATGAAATACTTAAAGAATATAAAAAAACTGCCTTATTCTGCTTGATAACTATTTAGTAACTACCGATTTATGTTATTTTCTGATTTTCAAACAGTGTGTAAAATAGGTATCTATCTAAATAAACATCTGCTTTTACAACTTAGTCGTAACTTTCAATAAGTGTAAGCACAATCTATCTTAATATTTGTCGATTACTTATTAAATCTTTTATTCATCATAAAATAATCTCATGTTAATTTTCGAAAGGCTTTCTTCATTCCTTGTCTAAATGTACTATTGCTACGGACATACATCATACATGTAACGGGAGTGAGGGTTAACAACCTACTATAGATTTTGTGTTGCGAAAACACTTTATATGTATTTCTAAGAAAAGTTAGTTAAAGGATTAAATGCATATGGCTGGCCTGACTATAAGTAGACGGGTACTTAAAAACAATTGGTCTACCAGTAGCGAGCTCACAGCGTTCACAAACAGAAGAATACCACTTTTCTGGTAGTACTGATAAAAATATATTTGGTTATGTAGTATGATATTTTGGTTATGGTTATAGATGGCCTTGTCCGGAAAAAATAAATGTCGCATGCGTATTTCTACACATGTAGCATGAAAGCCAAAGCTGATATTCAATGTTAAGTTTACAAGTCATGTTGTCTTATTATAATCTGATACAGCAATCTAAATTTAGCGCAAACATGTTTAGGTTTAAAAGTCAAATCTTTTGCTGCTAAAAATATATAAAACCACCCTCTAAGTCATTACGAGGTTTTTCCAATTCGAGGATATGAAAGTAACCGAGACTTGAGTAAAAATTAAATCACAAATAAGTTCTCAAATTGAGGCGCCCATTAATGGAACAGGAAACTCCGGCAAGTTACTAACGGTATCATTACGGATATTCAAATAATAACCTTGTAATAAATAAGCTGCAACATTATTATTTCTCACAGTAAACTTTTTAAAACACTCTTTAGTGACTGGGAAATCAAGATCCTGCAATCTTGCACACGGAACCTTATCTGTACATGGTTCTTTTTATTCCTACTTTACATTTATGGAGACTCCCTATAACGAATGAAATTAAAAGCATACGAACCTCGTCTATGGTGTTATAAAACTTAAAACTATATATAATCTATAACTATTAACTATAACTTTTTAAAATTTATGCCTGGGGTTTAAGTTCACAAATGTTTTCTGGCAGTGTGCCTTGTCATGGCCGTAATTAATGAAGGTAAGACAAACTAATTATTTGTTTTTTGGTTAACAACCTACAATAATTCACACTAATACATTTTACAACTTATTTATGGTAAATATTAATGTGGAGAGATTTTTTGTATCCTTTTTGGATAAATTCTACTAGCGAGAAAATGTAAAGTATGAATTTTGTAGAAGAAAATGTATTGACTGGTCTAGATTCTAGGGATCTGACCCAGATTACACCATAAGACTGTTTTAGTGAAACATTGAAAATCTAAACGTCAACCAGATATATCGAAAAAAGGATACGTAATTGGAGCGGAACAACTCGTTTATTCGATAGGGATTTTGACATATTTAAAAAAACAGAAAATAAACTGTGGAACGTATGTTATACAATGGTTAGGTATACGAAGTTTATCGTATGTTAGTAAGAAATACTATTGCTAGTACTCCAACCAGGAAATAAATACAATGCACCGCTTCATACGTGTGTAAGCGCGGGTTGGAAAATAGGTCATCATGCAGCTAACCCGGGAACCTGTTCCTAGGTCCATAGGTCGTGAACAGGTTCTTTAATGTAAATAGGTACTTGCTTAGTGTTGTGAACGATGCTAACGAAACGTAATGAGAAGTGTTATAACGACTTGAGGGTTATCTTTTGTTTCACAAATCTTGTAATTTCGTTCCCTTTTTAATTTTTTTAAATTTAACTTTACCAAGTAGCAACTTTAAGTATCGTAGTCAAAACTTACGTTAGGGATTTGATCTACAATAATTTGTAGCTATCGAGTAATTATAGCTATCTGACTGACCTGTGGGTCTAATGGTTAATGATTTTGACTGCTGAGCGTAGGTTCTATTCCCGCTGAAGACAAATAATTTTGTAATGAATATGATCGCTTATTTTGTCAGAGTGTAATTTATCTATAATATGAACGTGTTTAGAAATATATAAGCATGTTTATCAGCAATCGGTTACTCATAGTACAGGCTCTACATAGTTTGTATCTTTAAGCACTCATGAACATGGACACCGTAACTTTGGTTTTAAATAAACTTCTTTAAAAAACCTTTTGCGATCGATTATTCGACTTCCAACCTACACAACAATCGTAATGCAATTCCCAGGCCCTTATAAGTTTCTTGGCATTAACCTTTGTAACATATCCCACGGCATTCCCAGTAATTCGGTTATACTTAAGAAATGTAGCCCAACAAACTAAATATCAAACAATTCGGCCCATGCGCATAATTCTTCGAAACAAGTCATTCCACTCTCACACGATTTACATACTCAGCTAAGAAATTTTCCGAGAATTATTTGGCACCATACCAAGATTATATTTTATGATATTTGTCCCCTATATTAATTATATATTTATAACCTTATATAAATTTAAAACTTAAATTGTAACAAACATACCTGTCTAAAAGGATTATGACGGCCATAAAACGCTAAAATACTATACACAAATTCGTATACAGTGTTTTTATGTGTGACTTTACAACTTTTAAGTAAATTGTAAATTTAAGAAAAGAAAAAGTATGTCCTTTAAAATCAGTAAAAAGCTTCTTAAAATAGGTGATTCAGCTTTCTTAGTACTCGTACGTTTTGTGCATTCAGTAAATTTAAAGAATTATTAATAAATATTATTATTTAAAAAAATTAGTATATTTGAACATGAACTAGCTAATAAAAGAGCTTTCAAATACTTATCAACATTTACTGTCCTACATCACACATATGTTACTTAAGGGGTACCAGAGACCTATGGGTATACCATAAAAAAAGAAAATCAAGTCCTCAAAATTAATGACACTTATAGAGCGTTAACCACCACACTAAATTTACCAACAGAATGACAATGCTAATAAACTTCTCTTTGTGCAACTCCTATTCAAACATTAATTTGGTTACTTTACCTTCGAAAGGGATGGAGACTGATTAACGACACCCTATCTCTTTAACATATCAGTCTCCGTCATATAAATCAATACGAATTATACCTTCTTTGGACATAATTTTATTTGAAAGCCTTTTCTACTTAAAAAGTTTCTTTGTATTTTCTGTCTTTCTCCTTGTTACCACCTGGTGAGATGGTTAAAAAGAAACAAATATAAAATCTCCAATCTTAGCCGGTGTTTTTTTTTGTACAGAGACAGGAAGCGGTGCCAATTAGCTGCCATGTTGTTAATGATTGCCGCAACTATTCGTGTATTATCCTGGTAATTGTATATTCAAATGAAAATCTAGACTTTGTTTAACAAAATTGAATTATTTGCTGTTAGGTAACAATTCGCTTTAAATTAGATTTTTCAAGCCATTCCACTGGTAGTATTTATATAGGGTATTTTTCCATGACAAAATCGGTTGAGTAGTTTAGGCACAAAATAAAAAAAAACAAATGAACACTTGATTGACACTAAATGAATTATTTTCAATAATTAATATTTTCATTAGAATATTATTATTACAACAAGCGTTAATATCATCAGGTACAAATAGACGAATTTTACAAACGATAACTTCATATTATTTAGCTCAAATCTAATTTCTAAGTATTTTCCTCTACGATTTTATTATGAGGATTGAGGATACGATTATGAGGAAGGAGGAATATTTGCATCAAATTAATAACACAAAATTGAAATATATTGGACGTGATAAGGTTTTCATAATGAAGACAGTACCGTAAAGAACACTGGGCTGCCCATCCCACCCTACCCATACTTCAAGTCATATTTTAACGCATACTCTTCGGACTTAGTTTCGCTGAAGAAAAAAAATTACAAAGCTTGCAAACTACAAAAGACAAGTCAATAATTATGTCCGTAGACATTATAGCCAAATAGAGGGCTATAAATCACATATTAAATGATTTAGGACTGTCTGGGTTGCAAAGGTAACTTAAAAGTGTTCCAAAATAGTATAAACCAATGATATCAAGCTTAAATGGTTTGTTTGTCTGATACTTTTTACGAAAAATATTTTGTTGATTAGTTGTTTTTGTAGTGTATGACCTGATCGGAATTATTAGATATCCGGTTATATTCATCATTAAAAAAACCGACTGTATATGATACACTAATAAAGTCAGAATTAATAACCTCTTAAAAGATTTCTGATAAACTCGACGCTATTTGACTAGAAAATTACATGACCACACACATAAAAAGTGACGCTTCTGATGTGTATACGAGGCGTGATTGAGTGTTAAAAAATTACTGAACCTTTACTTTATGAAGCAATACGCTTGTTTGCTACGTCAGATCTAAAAGTTATAAAAACGTTACTCTAAATATCTACAAAACGATTTACATGAAATGTAACTATTCGTTCGTACACTTGGTTACCAAAAAACGAATACAAAAGCTGTACAACATTTCTTTAAATATCTTAAAGATCATGGAAAGCTTCTTTTACAATGGTACACCAATACGGTACTCTTAAGACATTCCTACTTATACAAGACTGCCCAAAAGATGAGTCCCCATAAATATGTATAGGACCTTTCCTTTTATGCATTGGACGGCACCATAAACATAAATAATAATACAAGTAAACCACCTCCTGTCACCATTGTAACAAACTTAAAACATTCAATGATACAAAACCAGTCATTGACAGTCAATTTTATCGATATTTATCACATGAATCGTATTAAAATCGACTACAAAATGTTCTATTCGAAATTCACTCCCAAACAAAAACAAACGAACAACAAATAACCAAACGCCTGATAATTGGTACAGCTACCCTACACGGGGTACGCGTACGGCGTAACCCAGGTAGCAGAACTTAACTCAATAAATACGTCCGTAATCCTTATATTTTTTTTCTGTCGTGTCAGCCACACGGTCCAAAACCTGTTCTTATTTGCACATAGCGCTGTCTCTTTCTTTGTTAGATCCATTTAACCTTTTTGGAGCGAGTTCACACTGTAGCGATTGTATTATCTGAACATTGAATTGAATATTAATTGTATTAAATTTTGTTTTTTAAAGCATAATCGTTAATGTTATCATAATCTTTTTGTTATACTTTGATCTCTGTTGCCGAAATAATGTTAATTCTAACTTAAATCACTTAGTGATGTAAGTGGTTCCGGTAGACAAATTATCGTACTTCTTTCTGGGTTTATATAGGCGCCGCTTTTTTTAACTCCCGAAGCAAAAAATAAATTTTAAAATTAAAAAAAATTAATTCATGGACATTTTTTGTAACTGTGTGTTTGTTTGTAGGCTTATGGCTAAAAGGATAGTCGGCATTGTATTTACTTATTTATTTTAATGTCGTCTTGAACGAGTGTTCTTTTTTAGTTGAAAGAATTTCTGATCGTGGGTATTTGAAAATATTAATGTAGGTATATATATATATATATATATTTTCACTCAGTCTCAACACCCAATCGGAACAAAAACCGCAATACAGACCTAAATCTTAAATCTTGTTTGTTTTGTTTGATAGTTTTCACATGTTGTTTACTTATCAGTTTTGATTGACGAATATACTGCAAAAAAGTTAACCAGGCAAAATTAAAAATAAATAAATAGTTGCTAGTTAATAAACTTCTATCTTCGGTTATTAAAAACGAAAACAAGACGAATGAAAGTAATCAAAGTCATTTTCAGTAGGTATTCTCTCATCAGCTTATCGCCGTCCACTGCTGAACGAAGGCTTCCCCCGTGGAGCACCAACCATTGCGGTCTTAAACAATCGCAATACAGTAGTCTAAATAGCTATCCCATAAGAATTTGTTACCTACATTAATGGATAAAAAATCGATCTATAGTTGTAAATGAAATACCCAAGATACCTGTTACGCACACAGAAGCTCTCAAATTTTACCCGCGGCGGTAATATAATAATAGTTTGCGCATTGCGTAATATAATAGATGAGTTCAGCGTCTTTGCGCAGGTTTCAAATAACTTTTGATATTGACACTGTCGTTGTCATGTGTATTTTATAGTTAGTAATTAGTATAGTACTGTTCACCGCTTTTGGTGTTCGTTTGGAGATGTCGACGCGCCGAATTACAAAGTTCAGCATTTTTACTGATGCTAAACTGAATATTACAACGTCTTGTTATTTGATTCTTACGGTAGCTCCTTTTATGGTTTAGGAGCAGACGAGCGAACGGGTTCACCAGATGCTTAGTGACTACGGCTGCCCTTTGAGTTAGAAATTAGGTTTTTGTCCTTCGGTCATGGCAGTCTGTGATAGTGGTTCGCTTTGCACTTCTCTGACTCACCTAAATGATAGCGATGTCCAACGAGATCGCCAAAACCTTTATTCTTCTATATCTCCATGGTAGTTTTAAATGTTTTTTCCTCACAGCCAGATCGAAAAAAATAGTTTACTTAACAATTGTGGAATTTGTTTTTATAATTTTTAGGAATCGATGAGGTTAGCAACCTGTTAGAGACATCTTTGATGTCCTATTTTTTGTAGACTCTCATCAGATCATAGATCAGGCAACTCATGTGTATTTTAGTCAGTTCGGGTGTGTATAAAAATAGTTTAAAATGTCAAGCAGACTTGGTAAAATCCTTGCTCTAGCTAGCGACCTGTCTCAACTCCTTTAGTCGCAAGTTAAATTACCCGTTTGACATGCATTAATGAATACATTCTCTTTGATAGGTCCATATTGGTGAATGTGTGTGAAACGGTTGTGCATTCCTCCTGCCAACCATTGTTTTAAGCATTCATATAATAACGGTATACGTTAAGGTCCGAGCTCACTAAATATGTTGAGCAGAATTCTAAACAGAAACGTGCACAGGAGAGATGTTATGCTTCTTTTATAATGTATGGTACATTCAAGAAATATTAAGATTGCCATTCTTCTTTTCAACACAATTTTAAAGGTTAAACTCTTTGATACATTTTAAAGGTAATCCATATTATGCAAAGATAAAAACTTAAGAACCAATTTCCCATACGTTTGGCAACTGATTTTCTTTATTTACAGCAAAGACAGTACAGTACTTATCTCTTTTGTTGGTATTGATATTCTTTTTAATGTTTAGAAGGTACAGACGAGCTTTAATGTTATCAATAACAAAATGAAGAATTTGAAATTTCTTATGACATAAGTAGATAGGTAAAGAAAATAAACTACCTTACCTATTTCTTCTTTGCTTGTCAAATGATTTTCTTTTTTCATCGTTTGAGACTTACCTAGTAGTAGTAAAAATGTAGCTTTCTCCGTAAACTTTACTGAGAAAGCTACATGGACTAACTAGCTAACTGGACGTTAGTGTTTTAAAGGTGTGTCGATATATGTGTTTATCCCGAAAATATGTATATACAGTTCTAGTAGGCAAAACATGTTAGAGAATGTCTCTCTCTCTAAAGCTTGTAGCTTAAAGCTAGAATTTGGCTAAATACAACACTACACGATGTTCTAAGATCGATATTCTTAGGGATCAATCACTCTATGCAACTACAGTCTATGTATTTAGATTTACATAACTTTTATTATTTTTATTTAAACTAACCCGTGTACGAGTGCCATAGTGACAATATATCATATGAAAGAAGTGAGGCTATATTTACTACGCTAAAATTTCCTTGCTTTTATTTCCATACCTTACATGTTTTGTTTTGATTTCTGTTTTGTTTACTCTTGCAAAGCTAAAGAGAATTATCGGCCAACGCAAACGATTAATAACCATCACCCGTCAGAATATTATTTTTCTCACAGACAAATATTCTTAATTTGAAATAGACATTAAATAATTTCTTTTTCTTTTTTTTTTCAGATTACTGGACGTTAAGAAAGCACGCGGACGCAGCGTCGAGTGATAAAGAAAATTAGCTAAAATTAAAATAGTCGACTAAAAGTTCAACCTATTGTATAAACTAAGTACTTTTATAAATTATTAAAAATCAATTATCATATATTTGAGCAATGTGTTAAGGCACTTAATGTTCCTTTTGAAAATCGATAATATTATTCTATATTTAATTTAAGAAGTTTTAGTTTTGAAAATTAACAAATTAAAATCGTAATTTTTAAAATGTATTTAAACATTTTTGGATATACAGAGGCTAAATTTTTTTTTCAAAATGATTTTAAACATTTTTAGCTTAGTGCATTTGTGCAGATTCCAAGGGAGTCTAATAGTAAATATTTGTAATTTGGGGTAAAAAAGGTATTTTTTAACTGTACATAATTCCTCAGACAGATTTTGAAGAAGGTATATCCTTTAAGAACTCTCTAAGAAAAAATTATAATTATGTTACGCCAAATATAAATGTAATAGTATGTAGGTCTCCTGAAATAGTATTTCTTCCTGTTTAAATAATAACTTAAATGTTTGTTATTATACCTATGTAGCTGTGTATATTGTCCTATAATTTTAACTAGAAGAAACGTGAATCCATTGGTAACATTATAGTTGTTGTGTTGATATGTAAAAAATTAAACAATATTAATAAAACAATGTAACTAAGGAAGTTACACATTGTTATTACTTTTTCTTCACAAAACTATAAAAAAGAGATAATTTAAAACAAAATGTATTATTGCTAAACATGTATATGTCGATATACGTAGCATTTATTTCCAAAACAGTTTCTATACTTAGTACACGTTTGTTATAGATAAAATTACGAAGGAATTATCAATTTAATCTGTATGGTATTTTTAGACATAAGCTCTTCATTTCGTTTTCTTTTTTTTCAACACACAAGAGGTTAAACAATTTGATATAATGTAGCATGTGCTCGCCGTATTTTAAGGCTTTACAACATGTTGCTGTTCGACACCATAAATATATAGCATTTTAAGCGACTTCAAAAAAAAAAAAAGGAGATTCTCAATTCGTTTGTATTTACAGAAACCTAGTAAGGAACAATATTTACGAAAACCATTATTGCATAATTTGTTGGTGCGACTTTATTTAAGAAAATAGAAAGCGGATAATTATTGAAGTACAAGTGCCTCATCCACGCCCTCTGTAAAAACTTACAATATGTAATATATACATATGCTTAAATGTTGCTATAATTTTATATAACCAATAACGCTTTTTTACTTAATATAAATAGTTTGTATAATGACCGAAGGCTGACCTGTTTTACGATCGTTTTGTAAAATTGATTTTAAGTCCTTACCATAGATAACACGCTATAAACCAGAGAGTCCTTACTAGGCTTTGATATAGACAGCTGATTTATGAATAAATATGAGAATGAAGAAAATTGAGTATGAAAGTTTGCTTTATATCTACTTAAACTGAAAAGTAATAAATAAGATTTATGGTCAAGTGTTGTGACAGTAATTACGTCGCATCTGCATTGTTCTAGGTATAAATATTTTTTACGATGTATTGTTGGTAGACACGGTTATATAATAATTCCATATATGTAATAGATATGTATCATTTTATACATTTTTATTGGCAATACTACCTTATCCATTTTTTTTGGCTCAGACATAGTGTTCTAATTCTTGTGGAACACTTTTTAGTTGATTTGGATAACTAATGTATAAAAAAAAAACTATCAAAAATCGTATCATTTGATTGAGTTTAAGAGGTTTGACTAAAACTCCTCTTAGTATCATTTCAATTTATCTTGTATTATGTAATAAATTCAGTTAAGCTCTTTTATGCCGCCCGATAATGTTACTAATAGCTTCAGAAGTTTTAAATTTATTCTGTTAAATCTAATATATCATTTGAAAATGAGCTATTTGTAACTTTATCAGTCTTTATAAATGAGTATAACTAAATATGTGTTTTTTGAATTTGGAATCAAGTACGAGATGTGTCTGCAATTGATGACCATAACCAATCACTACACTGTAATAAATTATAATAAATAATAAATTAGTACTAATAAGTCAATAGTACTACACTGTTTAAACTTAGTCAGAGCTCAAAAACTTAATAAAAATACATTCCTCTCTTTCTCGCTTTGGCATTTCGATTTGTGTCAAGAAAGATAGAGATAGGTGTTGTTGTGTCTAGTTAGATGCCTAGAAGTAATCTTTGCTAGTAGTTCATGATGTCCTTCACTAACCTGTAGTAAGTCAGTGTTAAAAAAATGAATCACCAGTAAGGATTTATTCGATGGCCAGTGACAAAAGTCTATAAACTCAGTTATGTCATTATGCACTCAGTCTTCGTTTTGTTGTTATTGTCTTTTTTTAAATTAACTATGGATTAACCATTTGTAATCCGTCTTAGTAAGTTGAATTTACCCCAAAAATCTTGTAATAATATTCTATTTTACCCTATTTAAAAAGTCGAAAATGATATATTAAAATCTATATGTAGAATCTAGTCTATGATCTCTGCAATAATTATCTAAAAATAGCCGCTTCCAAGTGGTTTTCGCTTCCTAATAATCTGTCCTTTAGATAAGTAAGTTTGTAATAAAGTTAAATGTTTTTTTATTTAGTGACTAGATGTTACAATTTTAGAACTTTGTGTGCCCAAATAAATTAACTTGATGAAAGAAAGATGTTTTTTATTTTGATTGAATTTCAGTTTCAGTATAGCAGCATTGAATAGATAACATAGAATTACAGGTAATTGATATTAAAAATCTATGATCATATCAACAATAGCGTCGAAATCTGCATAATGAAGTATTACTGGATACTGTTGAGGCATAAGCGGTGTAATGAAAAAAATAATACTGTGTCTTACAATGGGCAAATACTACAGCGCAGAGATGATACTAAAAAAACCTTGACTTAAACTTTAAATTGAATAAAATAATACCATATTTGGTAATCTTTAAAATAACATTAGGGGAGATATTACCGAGTCGTAGGGTAAACTAAAGAAGTATATAACGGGTTAGTAGTAGTAGTAGTGTGATGGTGTATTATTATTTAGGGGCAAACGAACGGTCACCTGATGGTAAGTGACTACCGCCGTCCATAAACACCTAAAACTCAACACAGATGTAACTTATCTAAGATACAAGTATTTGAAATACAGAAACAAGATACAAAATACCCATTTTTATTCCATTTTCTTCCTCCAACTATAGAAAAAACTCATGTTGTTCGAGCGAGCAGCGATTTCAATAAATTGTGCAAGGAGCACTCTTGATCCCTTTTATGTACAAAAGCAATGTTGTGAGCAGTACGCTAAACCTTAAGTTTTTACAATCATAGCATTTTTAGATCGATTGTTATTTATTGTATAGGTGTAGTGTTGTGTTAGTTAGTGTTTCAGAACCTCTGTTAAATTACAATGATTCCATTCGTGAAAACCTGAAATTGGCTTGATGTAGTATATCAATCGGATCATTTCATTTTTGTTGCTGTTGGTTTTCCTAAATTAAGTAAAAAAATAAATTCATCTTGTATCTAAAAAACTTTAAAAGAAAATCATTTTGTATCTTGTATTTAAATACCTTTTGTTTAGTATCTTAGTATTTTGTGTATAGATAGTTTGTAGATACTTATGTTTGTTAAAATACTTTTAGTAATAGATAACTGATTCTATGGTGACATTAATTTTAAATGTTATTACAATTCCATACAAGATCTTTTTGCCGTACAGTGAACAACGAACATGAAAATTAAGTGAATATGTGGACTGTTCAAAGCCAATAGCAGAAGCTATTCAAAGCCTGCAATTGGAAAAAGCCCCTTATAATTGATGCGGTAGTTGCTTACCATCAGGTGACCCGTCTGCTCGTTTGCCCCCTTATACCATAAAAAAAACTTATAATGGGTTTCTGTTTCGATTAAAACCTTAAAAATAAAATATTATGTTGTGTCAAGTTTGCGCGATCAACACGATTTATATGTAAAAAAATAAACTTTCAATAAAAAAAATGTTGATTTTCTACAAAATTATTTTATCTATAATCCATTTCAGAAAGTTATTTGCATCTGGCATTGCTTAATTTAAAAGTATTTTGTATTCCAGATACTTTATTTAAGGTATCTTGTACATCACTGGAACTCAAGAGACACATGTGAGTTGCCGCTTTCTAAGTGTCCTCAGAGCTGGAGGTTGCGCCTCCGGAAAGGCATGTCGCCTTTCCGGAGACAACAGATTCTTAACGCTTAAACTAAAGTTAAATTTAGTATTTAAAACTTTCTCGCTTAAATTTTATAAAAATATTAAACGCTACGTTGCTCATTCATGACTACCGAAACTCAGAATAGCGAAATCAGAAAGATATTGATCTCTTTATTATCAGACAGACAGATTATATTTTACATGAATTATTGAATAGCGGTATGGAGTATAGTAATAGGAGGTGAGGACGATGATTTGTTGTGTCTGGGTGAGATTTATATATAGTATGTAGGTAGGTATGTAATTACTACGTAAGTATGTTTATCAGCAGTCTGGTTACCATGCACAAGCTTTGCCTAGTTTTCATCAGACGGCCGTGAGTTAGATGTCTTAAGTTATAATATATTTTTACTGTCACATTTCTGTCTCGTGTTTATGGAGGAAATGAAGGCGATAAAATCATGACAACCATCGCTTTTTTTATTTAACTCCTCACACGGCCGTCTAATCCCAAACTAGGCAGAGTATTACGTTAACTAGACTGTTGATCATCAACAGCCTTTGATAGTCCACTGCTGGACATAAGCCTCTCCTTAGAAAGGAGGTATAGGGTTTTTGTCAAGTTTTCCTTCTCTCTGTAGTGCTGTTGTTCTGCGTAGTTTTTTCCCTTAGTCGTCTCTTACGACACTCACGGGATGAATAGGGATGGTGACACTGTATTTTTAATCCGTCACCACACGGACAATGACAAGGCTTTTGATAAGCATACCAATCTTTACATAATATAAAATGAATTCGCTTTCCGTTCTTGTACGTTTAGATCTTTCAAACTACTCAACAGATTTTAATACGGTTTTCAGAAATAGAGATAATGATTCAAGAGGACGGTTTATATGTATAACATTGCACCCGTGCGAAGTCGGGTCGGGTCGCTAGTTATAGATAAAATACACCCAGACACGGAACAAATCATCTTCTCTATTCGCAACCATTTGTCCTGTGTAGGAATTAAACTGACGACCCTCGGCTCAGGTTCGGTTATCGGTTAGGATCACTAACTAACCACTAGATCACTAGACCGACAAGTTATGGATTGTACATGTAGTGTACGACAAGTATAAATTTAAGCAGTTTTCTGTCCAAATTGGATCCGTCCAACTTGAGAAATCAATAAAAGATTGAACCTTGCAAGTTTGTCGTCTCACTTTCTAGTCGAAGTCGAAAAAGTAGTCAGTAGTTAAAAGTAGTAGTAGCAGTCTGGATTGAATCCCGAAATTCCTTGGCCAACAACTTCCTACCGACACGTCGTGGCGGGCTCCAAATATTTGTTCCTCTCTCACGCGGTCAGATCAGGAGTTAAATTGCTCAGTTGAGTGGTTCCGTATCCGTACCGCGTCAAAATTGAATTGCTTATGTCCGACACGAAAAATCGTTTCTTTTTAAATTTATTTATCTGTTATTTAAGATTTGTTTATTTAAAATGTATAAGTCATCAAATTGTTAAACTTGTACCCAAATATTGCTAGCTATTATGTTCTATAAAAGTTCAGAAAATCTACTGTTAAGATGTTTAGTAAAAACAGGGATTGATTTGATATTTGATCAACTATATGTTCATTATATAATCATATTATTCCAATGACCAATTAAATTCTATTGCTACCACCCATTAATTTTCAGGTTAACAAAGAGTATTGATGTCACTTGAACATACATGTTGCGAATCAAATTAGTAGATTGTACGTTGTTCTTTATAGAAAAATTAACATGAATTTGTTTAGGCTGTAACAAAAAGGTAACGGATGATGAATAGCATTCAGCAAGTCAAAAACAAGAATTGGAAGGTATATTTAAGTCCTTAAATAAATAAAAAAAAGAAGAAATCCAAAGTAATTCTATATACAAAAAATCATAAACAGACATGAAAATCAAATAAGCAATGGATCATGTATTTTGAAGAAATATTTTTTTATAAGTAATCATTTTAAATAATAATAAAAGCTAAAACAGTTATTGTACAACCATCAGTTAGTACAGCCTTGTCAGGGCCTTATCTTAGCACCAGAAGGATCGCTTTAATTTAACCACCACTAGACCATTAAAAAAAAAGTCTAGTTTACAAGTAAATAATAGGTTGGTTTCCTACTGTTCAAAGAAATCGTTTCTGGGACCATAAACAATTTCTTACGAAACTAAAATATTTTTCCATTTTTGTTATACTTTTTTGTTACAATTCTAGTATTAAATATTAAAAAAAACTCATCATTGAATACGAATTTTAACGTATCGAATTGTTTTGACGTTTGATAAGGAGGAACTGACATGACAATATTTACCGTATTGAAAGCTGGGGTCCTAAGTTTTTCTATAAGCACATTTAAAAAGAAATATGGCTCATACTAAAAGGAAATATTATTGTAATACATGTTTCTTTACCCTTTTGACTGATTTATTATTAACAGAATTGATATCGGTTTTCAGACAGACCGCCAGTTTGCATAACTTGGTTCTCTTAAATACAAGTAAATGAGTGTTGTTGAAATTATTTGTTAAACACTTTACTGTGGAATAGGTATAACATTAAAGGTGGGTAAAACAATTAGTTAAATGCTTCTCATAATCATTTCCCACAAAACATTTGAGTGCCTTGAGAAAGTCCTTTTGTCATTTAGAAAGTGTTTGTAAAAAAAAGAATATCTGTCTTTCATTAAGAAAAAAAACTGATTAGCATCACAAAGGTACTGTCTTCTAGGTAGCCGAAGGTCGTCATTTCATGGTTATTTAAATCTGTATTCATTGTGCTAAAAAAACTTGTTATAATTACAATTTGAGGCATTCAAAGGACACATAGGTAATTATTAAGATGATGGTGAAACCGATTTGCGCCATTTTTAAACTACAGCGATGGTAGGCACCTTAAGATTATACTGAATAAAAGAATATAGCTGTCTGTGGTGGACATTTCTTTAGTCCAAGACAAAACACAATGGTCTTTTGTCTTGGACTAATTTTCACCAATCACAACGCCAAACGCGCTCACTGTCGAGAGCGATTTGATGTAAAACAAACTAAGGTTCACTATGCCCACACTCTGAAACGTGTCTTGAGTTGCATCTCACACCTGCAGGTGTTCATGGGCGCCAGTAGTGACTCGTCTATTCGTTTGTCTCGCTATGCCATAATATATATATATATATATATATATATGTATAAATGTAATAGATTTTTTAAGTTTTTAGGCAAAGAATGTAACCATAACCCACCTTGACTACACTCCTGAAACCCTAAATCCTTAAATACATTTACTAGCTTTTGAAGTATGTAGTAGAATACAATATTATGAGATTTTAGTAATTCTTTATAGTTTTATCCTGATTTCAAATCTTAAGAAGCGACGGTAATGTAAGCAGTACCAATGTAACACCACTTCTGTTCACGGAGAGTTTGTTCACGAGTACCTAAAGCTTGGTGGGTCTGCGTCAAACTGTGTTCAGCTCTTTGAAGTAATCTGGAAACAGCGTAAACACTTGCGTCTGCATATTTGTTGTACACATGGGTTTGAACCAAGTTAAATACAACTTACACTCCCGTACTTCCTACTAGTCAGGAGACATGCACAGAAGTAGATTGTTGATATGGGGTATTTATATTAGGAGGAAGCGTAGGTACGTTGTCGTTGCCCAGATGCAAGCATTGGGAGTTTACTCGCTATGCCACTAGGTTTGCCCCTATTCCTAGCTATTTTGCTGTTAGCTTTTTTGCTACCTATACAGTATAAAAAAAGTTGTAAATTGTTTTCAAAGTAAACACTCCACTCCAAATGCCGCTCCAGTGAGCTCACTTCTTAATACAAAGTATTGAAACGCATTCCTCGCCTCTTTACTTCTTAATACAATAATTTATTGCTCATTGGAAAAACCATTACAGAAATGACAGACGACATAGTTGAAGGGAACCCTAAAGATTAAATTAAAAAACGTACGATGCAAGGGTAGTGAGTCACGAGATTGACGGGAATACTTTAGAATGACTCATAGTCGGTTGCTACCCGACACCTTCTTTCGTAATGTTATTAAAAATAAGTTTTAAAGTGCATTCTGATTGCATGTTGTTTCAGTGGTGTTCTAAGTAAGTATTAATTTTTATTTAAGAATAAAAATATGTTATGAATGCACAGATCGTAGTACACTTTGAATGCGTTAATATCTACCTGTTAAAGTGAATATGATGGCATAAAAGAGCAGGCAGCTACAGAACACGACAAAAAGCTTTTTTTATATCAGTTAAAAAAATACCATCAGTAACGGTATAAAGTAGAATCTGTGCTTGAAAATAACTTGTGTAATAATATCCCTGTTCTTTGTTTTGGTGTTCTTTGGTATCTTATATAAATAATCGTGTATTATGAAGAGTGACTTATGAGATTATACACAATTTATGATGTACTTATTCCGCCTCACATAGTCACCAACAGAAAACTGAATGATTAGTTGACAGTCAATGGTACTGGGTCAAGTTAGAATAGAATATGCTGCTTTATTGTACACCAATTTGTGATAGAGAAATATTACAGACACACATCACATCACACATCAACAGCCTTTACTAGTCCACTGCTGGAATTAGGCCTCTCCTTAGAAAGGAGGTTTTGGCCTACTATACCACGCTGGCCAGACGGGTTGTTATAGGGTTAGTTTCAAGTTTTCCTTCTGTCTGCAGTGCTGTTGTCCTGCGTAGTTTGTTCCCTTCCTTTGTTATATTACAGACGGGCATATACAAAGGGCAACCTTTGGATGGACAAATCGACAGTAGATCTGAGCTCTGTAGACCAATTCGAACGCTTTTGAACGCTTTGTACCATTCATAAGCACGTGTTTTTGATAAAGTCGATTCACTGTAAGCCTTCTGTTACATTTATATAATATAAACATATATTGTGTACTTACAACATAGATGTTCTAGTCAAAAACTTTTAAATTTTCAAGTTTTAACTTCTGTCGGCAATCCCAGAGTGCCACTGTTTTTTTTTTTGTTATGATTCCTAGGGTACACCCGTTTCCCCGGCAACTGGTACCCGAGACGGCGTGCGGTTTTTGGTCGGTTCGAGTCCGATATAACCACCGGCAGGTGGCGCACAGAAAGAAAAAGGAGCAATTGAGTATCACTGATGTACGAGTAAATATAGTAAATAATGTATTGTTACGATGGTGAGTGACTACCACCGCCCGTGGACACCTGCAACTCTAGAGTTACAAGTGCGTTGCCACACTTTGAGTCCCTCCTCCCAGAATAAGGGGGAGGTGAGAGAGCTCATCGACTAAGAAGAGTTAGAGACCTGAGTGAAAAGAAGTCGTTTCCTAATATTATATGCCCCTCGATGCCTCAGGGATCGGACCTTTAATCAGGAAGAAAACATGTGCTAGAAAAAATATATTTAGTTTAATATGTCTCATTGGTTATTAGGCAGAGGCATGATCAGCGGGGTTCCATTCGTAACATATTTGTTTATATATATTTTTTTGTAACACCTAAGTGGGGTTCAAAAATTACCGCTGCTATATAAAGATTATAAATTTAAGAAGTTTGAATTTTGTAAGGCCCTTAATTTACGTTGAGATGAAGAAAAAAAAAGATTAGAGCTGATCCCTTAGAAGACTTAAACTTTATACGTTCGTAAAAATATCAGTCAACCACTTTATATCCTGACGTAAAGTGAAATCTATGTAAAAAGTATACTAGTACATTCCTCTTAAGAAAAGGTTAATCTCTATATTAAAATATTAAAATTCCGTGTACTGTGGCTCAGCGCCTTCAAAAAATGAAATAGCAAAAAATGAAGACGAACATCTTATAAGATTAAGAAATTTACAGGCACATTTCTTTTTTTTTCATAAAATACTCAACTTTAAAGTATTGTATTATGCTATTTTAAATATTTTTCAAGGCTGTAAGTCTAAATTACAGTTAGCTATGTTTATTTGTAAATGGATTTTAGAACTACTTTGATACATGTTACACATAACATTTTATTTTGGTTAGTGTTTTTAAAATATATTGCTTAGGTGCGTATTATTAACATATTTTTAAATCATTACTTTATCGTTAATGCTGTATAAAAAGGACAAGTAAAAAAATTGTTTACAAGTAAACTGAAATGATTTTTATAAATGATGTGCTAGAATACTTGTTGAAAGTCCAGTGTCAAAACGAAAAACGTCAAAACCTAAATTATTTGTTATTAAATTCAAATGAAACTGTAATTTATTTAGTTATAAATACTACTATATAAATCAGGAATCTTTTAATGAGAAATGAGAGAACGCCTTCCGTGACGTCTTAGCAAATGTCTTTTCTTGACTGTTGCAAGTTCTAAGATAATACCAGGCGTCTAGAAAATAAACTAACAACACGACTGGAAGGTATTGTTACTTTACTTTTACAAATATTACGTCAAACTGCGGGCCTGATCTAATACAATAATAATTTCAAAATAAGATTCAAGATGGTGAGGCTATTTAACAACTGTTCAAATCTGGACAAACCATGTAAAATTGAAATATTTCATGAAATAGTTGGATATCTCATAAAGTGATACATTTCAAGACCTGGCTACAACATATAATGGTATAGAAAAGATTTCTAGAGAATGGAAGTGTATTCGTAATTACTTACCTACTAGAATTAATCACGTAAGTAATAGATATTCCATTGAATTGCCTGATGGACCAGGTTGCAGAAGACGTATAGACTGCCGTGGTCACGAACACGTTATATAATAACTATTAATTGCCCTATAAACTTTTATATCATAGAACCGAGCAGTTAGTAAGGTGAAAGTGTTTTCTAGGCCGTGAGGGTTTAAAACCCACCTATATTCCTACAGAAAAAGAGCGTTTGACCTTCTGCAATCAATGCCGTAGCCTTTTAAGTGGCATAGTTATAAACCTGTTTAGTATTAAAACCAGTCAGAGAAAAAAATGATTGTTGCACAAAGAATAATAAACTCAAATTCCTTTCTTAGCAAAGCCACACAATGGTGTTAATCAAAAAGCATCATCGTCATCTTAATTTAAAAGACCTGTAAAACTCAAATGACGAAAGTTAAAATTCTAGTTTATGGTTACGACATATTGTATTAAAAAAAAGTTGGAACGCGCCAAAACTGCAACACCGAACCCTTATTTTATATAATAATCAGTTTATTAACAAATGAGCATTGGCTCGTGTTAAACCTTTTTAAACGCACAAACATTTGTCAAATTAGTGGCTATTTTATTTAGAAGTAGTAACAAAATGGATATTTATACTGCAAAGAAGTAGCCGTAATTGCTGACCAATGCTATTGTAACCTGCTGCGACCCAGAAATTAGGATAATTCCCGAGTAAGTATTATGAACACAAAATAAGTAGGTTTGTATAAGTACATAATGAAATTAGTAGTACTAACTAGAAATAATATTAACCTGATGAATACAATGATATTAAATACAAGCAAGAGGTAGATATGCCACCAACGCACAAAAGGCGTGGATCCTAAGGCGTGATCCTAGTAAATTCGAGAAAATTCATAAAATGCATTCCTGTGAATTACGAAAGTGCACAAATTGAAACAAAATGTTAAATAATAATATTATAAAGCTGAAGAGTTTGTTTGTTTGTTTGTTTGTTTGAACGCGCTAATCCCAGGAAGTACTGGTCCGATTTGAAAAATTCTTTCAGTGTTAGATAGCCCATTTATCGAGGAAGGCTATAGGCTATATATCATCACGCTAAGACCAATAGGAGCGGAGCACCAATGAAGAATGTTTAAAAAACGGAGAAAATGTATTACTATTGAGAGACGCAGACGAAGTTGCGCGGGTCAGCTAGTGTTAAATAAAGATAAAGGAATATCATACCACAGGTAAGTGTATGTTTTGTTCTAAAATACATTAATAGATGTATGTACAGTTACGGAACAAATATTTTGTGCGTGCAGTATGAATATAACGTATCTTCCTGAAAATATCATTGGATGAATATCACTTTTCTGCAGAGGTTAAGTGTAATGTCCAAATTATTTCACAATAAATTTAGTACAAAATATTATAAACCTTTAGGTGTACTTTATGTGGTGATAAATGAAATATATTTTTATTTATCTGTCAATAATAAATTGTACATGATTAAAAAAAAATGCTAGGAATGATTTGCTTATTGGAATAGCATTCTCAGTAACAATCCTGCAGAACAGAAACATGTGGCCTTCCTAATATTAAAATTCGAATGCGTGTATGAATAATGGCTTATGCGCGGCGCGACTCCCCTGATTGGCTATTGTCTGTGCAGCTTGCATTCTGCATCTGTATTTTAGTTTTTAGCTATTGTTTAGGATTTATCTGTTAATAAAAATGTATTTTGATGAATTAAATATTTACGTTCTACTTTACAAGTCATTAATTTGAATAAACCCTTGTCTGTTGCGTTGTTTAAAAGTTCAATTAATTGGCAATAATATTGTCTGTGTTTGTTGAAGTTGCAATAATACCTGTGAGTGGCTCCTAGCCACATTATAAACATACTAACATTTTGTTAATATGCAAATATATTATAGTTTATTTGTAGTGTTTTAGTTTGTTTGTAGTAGATTATTACTTGTTTAAGGTACTGTTATTTTTTAATACAGTTAATCATGGTCTTTAATTTCTTCCCCAGGTTTAGAAAGGTCTGCAGCAATGGAACAGCTGAAATTAAAATGTGATCTTACTATGAATTAAAAGTACCATAGGATACTTTTGACATCGATAAATAGGTAAGTGCCAATACTTAGTTACCTTGGGACTTCTAATCTATACAAATTAATAAAATTTAAGTGTCTGTTTGTAATGTCAAAATAATAGGCTTTTTTCATGCTCATGCGGTTAATTGCACGATACCTATGCCTAAAATCCTGTTGAAATATTTCTTCAGTCTGTCTTTCTGTTTGTTGCGAGCAATCTTCAAAACGGCTGGACCTATTTTGATAATATTTTACTACCAGGTAGCTGTCTATATAAGGAGTAACTAAGACTAAAGGCTTCTCAGAAAAAACCTATAAAATTTTGGCCGGTCCCCGAATCGAACCCAAGGCCTCATGCACTGCTGTCGCGCACCGTACTACACCACTAAGACAGCCCTTTTTAAATTCTACTCAACCGAAGTCGCGGGCTAGTGTTAAATATACAATAAGTTAAATCTTATGCGCTAATTAATACCAATAATAGAATCCTCATTTAATTATTACACTTATTTTTTATCATATTATTGTCGCTTTAGCATGTTGTTGTGTGTTTTAAAAATATGTAAATCACTGTAATCCTGTGAAATTGTTTATAAGGAAGAAAAATTATCTTTTTGTGATTTTATACCAAAAAGAAAGAAAGGGGAAGACTTAAAATGAAAATTATTAAATAATCTTAGGGAGAAAATGCAAAATCTCTCATTCGAAACAAAATCAGTGTGAAGGAAAAGTTTGGAGTCCAATAACATGATTGTTTTTAAATGTGTTTTTTTTTACCTTTGAACAGTTCTTTTATTATTTTTGTTAAACAAAGTCAAAAGTCAACCACTCGCTAACAGATGTCGCTAGCGGTGAGATCATCGACCCCAGTTGTGACTCGTCGCCACGGGAGGGCTCTCCAATACGCATTTAGACCAATTTAGAATCAACCGGGTAAACATAAGTTATATTCAGGCAACTCCTGGGGAGAAGAGCTTTTAAATATTCTGAGAGGATATATAATGCTAAAGAGAACTGCATTCTATTTTATGTGCATTGTTGAATATTTAAGATATAATATTATGGTCTTCAATAATAGTTCTACGTGAATATGGTTGAGTTTTTAAGTGTAAGCACTTATGCAAGTCCTTATTGGGTGCATATTTCAATACTTGATACACTTTTGTGAAATAATGTTGTGGTGAAGAAGGATACACATACATATACACACATATACATACATACGTAGGTATTTATAGGTATATAGTTATCATTATGTCCATAAATTTTATGTCAATATGGGGTATCGCACTGCAAAACAACTAAAACAAACATTTTGTTATGCTGGAGTGCGTGCGTTTATGATGACAGCGACAGCACAGCAATAGCAGAAAGGAATTTAGTAACCCACAGTTGGGTATCATTTTTTTCGTTTTGTAGCCTATCTAGATGTGTAAGTATTAATTATCATAAATATTAGTGTTAATTATAAAAACATATTTGCTGCAGACATACTATCAATCAATGCTTTACTAGGTAGGTAGGTATTAGACATGGAAATTATTGTTACTTTTAAGTCATATAAAATATGATTAAATGATTTTTAGTGACTGCGATTTCACCTGTGTTTGTGATAAATCAAAATCATTCAAAATTCTTTTTATCAAAGATCGACCTTTTGTTTTTCTTTAGATTTATTTCTTTCGCGAGTCGTAATATATGGCATAATGTATTAGCATGATAATATTAGTAAGTCGTAGTGGATTTGTAAGTTAGTCACAGAAGTGATTATATTGATTTATAAATCATATGATTTATGACAGGTGATTGTGATTTTATCCCGTCCCTAGTAGGAACGTTGTAAAATAATTTATTTTACCATTATTGTGGAATAGCCTCGTTAGTACAGTCTTTTTGACTGACTGCAGTATGCGGACAAATAACAATTTTTACTTATTCGCAAAGTGTCTATAAGTAATATAATGATTTTTTAGCAGGTAATCGAACGTTACGAAACGTTGCTAAAATAATTTAAAAAACACTTACGTCTATTTTTTATTACCTTTATTTTCTAATTGCCCCCTTTTATATGGTGATATACATAAGGGGTTTTTGCCGTTTTTGTAAGATAGGTATGATATTTTAGAGAAACATTGATTATATTATCAAGATACATGACGTGTTGATAGCCGAAATGTCTTTGTCTTAGGTCTTAGACAAACATATCTAAAAAAATATGTTTCATTGTCAGTGTTATATGCGTTGCCGTACTGGTTATGCGATCATGATGCAGCTTTGCATGTTAAACACAGAAATAGGGTATTTATCGTACAGAAAAAAGTTAGAGTTCCCTCAGGTTGAAAAAAATACTTTTTTAAATAATGAACAAATATCTTATATATAAAATTATCGTGTCACAATGTTAGTTACCATACTCCTCCGAAACGGCTGGACCGATTTTTATGAAATTTTGTGTGCACATCGGCTAGGTCTGAGAATCGGCCAACATCTATTTTTCATACCCCTAAATGACAAGGGTGACCCATCCCTATTTTTTTTTTATTATTTCCTAGAAATAATGTAGATATATGGTAAAACAACGTTTGCCGGGTCAGCTAGTATGTATATATTTCTGTTTTTCCTATTGACAGACTGCATATTCCGTCGTAAAAAAATTACACTGATAAAATGCTTATGTATGTAACAGTCAACTTTTTAAACTCAAACTATAGTGGTTTTCCTTTCATGTGTTAAGGAAAAAATCCCATTTTTCTTTTAATTTGTGTTTCGATACCTTACTTCTCCGAAAATTTCATTCTAGGTCAATGGGTTTTGACGTACTTGTCAAATATAAATATAAGACTATGTGGTTGTTTAATATTATACTTAAATAACGGACTAGACTGTAAACCAGTGTGGACTGAAGTGGACATTAATATTGATGTTAATTTCAACTTGGTCTCTCTACGAGTTTCTGAAGGTCTCCACACACAGACAGATAACCGTCTGTAAGAGTGAGAAAATGTTCCTATAAATTTCCTTTTTTTCTATTAAGAAACCGAATCCTAAAAATATTAAGTATAATTTTATAAAATTCATAGCATATATTTAAAAAAACGCATACGATAAACATATATGTATGGTTCTTTCAACGTTGTATTAAAGCACTTAAGATATCCTCCCTTCATAAAAAGTACCCTCAGTTGCGGTAATTTGCTATGTTTGCATAAATTTAACGCATCCTGCCTATACGCACGTCGCGGTCGATGCGGTGTTTTTAACACTAAGGGTGAATAATGATATTATTACCTAACTGTCAATTTAGGAAAGCAAATTGTAGGAATTATGTGTATTTAGAAATTAGAAGTACTTTCACTGTTAAACGGATGTCCTCTGTAGTTTCACAGAGTTGCTAAATTAAGTAAATTAGGAATGTACAAATTTGTTATCCTTATTCCTGGGGGGGAGGTACTCAAAATCTGGTCATGCACATTACTCTTGAGTTGAAGGCGTCTACAAACGATGATAGTCATCTACCATCAGGTCACCCGTCTGCTCGTTTGGTCCAAATGGAACCAAATGGAATATACCAACTAATCAAATGGAATATAAGAGCCGAGTTGGACGTATTTTATATGTCGGGTGGTTCCAAAGAAAGCGATATTTACTTGACATGACTTTTTTTAATGCCTGTCATATCTATATACCTATGTAGTCAAAGTAATATAACCATATGTAACTCTACGACCCTTAAGTACTTAAGCATATAACCCATAGAATATGACCCCTTAAATTTAAGCATAGATTTGATAACGAAAGATAAATAGACAACAGTATATCAATAAAAAATATGGAAAGAGGCTAATAACCCTTTTGCATGGCTATAACGAACCCGGTAATTGTCGCTATCTGATATAAGACAAAGGTAGGCCGCCCCACTTGAACCCTTAGCTCCACCTGGTGTAGTATATTGGTGAACTTACATCTGGTCCTAGTGCTAAGAAAGTTTACAGAAGGCACCAATTTAGGTAATATTGCCAATTACTTATTACTTTTAATTATTTAAAACTATTTGATTCTGATTTTGCAATAATAATGTTTTTAAAAACAAATAAAGGCATTAAATATACTTACTGACGCAGTAAATTTTCATTCATGTTTAAAATATCGAATGAAGGGTTATGAAAAGCTGAGCTGAGACCTATTTCTTAGCGTTCCATGGATACACCGTGCGGATGCCGGGTCCATCGCGTGATAGATAGAGGCAACACATGCGACTTCGACAGCGCCTGGAACTTGCGACCCAGGTATAGGTTTAGGAAGTACTTCTTGCAACGCGTCAGCGCTCACGTTCACTGTCTGCTGTGTTACCCCCTCTACCTAACCAGCCTACTACAAGCCGCTTTGGATATTCGTTCAAGAAAAGAGCTTACTGAAGCTCTTGGCAATCCAAGGTTTTTAATCAGGTTATAGAGGGATTTAGCTGGTATACTTACCCACCCACTTCCATGGCATACAACGCAACGACATAACCATTTTTGGTTATTTCGTTGGTTATGTCAAAGTACTTGTTTCTTTTAAAAGCGTAAAAGCGTGGTTTTTAGGGTTGTGTATGTAGATATATATATATATGTATGTGTTATGTTTCCAAGCCTCTTCAAGTTGCTGCAGTCTGAGTCCTGTTTCTTCAGTTGTGACGGTTATAGTAACCCTTACCTACATCCTCACCATGTTCGATTAGCTCGCTTCAACTTACTTTTTACTTTTTCCCGTCTAAAAAGAAGAGTCAAAAAGGATTGACTCAGGCACTCCATAAAAGAAACCATCGAAACTCTCTGCAGGGTTTCAAATTACAATTACAATCCTAATAAAATGCAGGAAAAGAAGAAAGAAGAAGGCAGGAAAATGAGAATATGTTAAGAGTAATTCTATTTAGTAATTACTTACTCCACTCTATACATTTATAATTCTATATTTAGGTCGTGTCTTCATTACGTTCCCTTAAGACGGTCGGAGGGTTGGAAATTGCCTTTTTTCCAATTAACTGAGCACCTGGACGTGTGGCTTACCCTCACAAGATGTAAAGCACACTCACTGTTATGTCATTAATGGTTATTTATGGGCGAACAAACGGTCACTTACAAAGGGGTTTCATAAATTTGTAACGCCTGTAGTTGGTTCTGGGCCAGAAGTTAATTTATAAATCTACTTTTAAAAATCTTTTTTATTACAAGCATCAAAATACAAACAAAAATACAATCTTCACATTCAATTTAGTGTTTCCTATTATATATGAGTACATACATTTAATATTAAATTATTGATTTGAGTCCTTACACACGGCCGTCTGATCCCAAACTAATATGCACATGGGATATATGCAATATGTATGTACTATGGGAATCAGGCTGCTGATAAACATACTTTCATTTATTAAATATATACACATTGTAGTCAAATTTTACCTAAACATATTATTATTATAATTTCTAATCTAAAGGATTTTAGATTCTAACAATTATTAAAAAAAAAAACAGAATCTAATATTTATACGTCACGAAACCATTTTATAAGGATTGCGAAGCTCAGTACTGGCCGTTTCTTTTAAGAAACAGAACACCTACCAAAAATATATCGTCAGCAGCCAAATTAATAGAGTTTTCCTTCTCTTTACAGTGCTTTTCTTCTGCGTAGTTTGCACCCTTACGACACCCACGGATCACTGGGGGAAGTGACACTCCGTATTCTTAATCCGTCACCACACGGATACTAAAAATATAAATAATATCGATTTCTAAGGGTAGACTATCCTTTAAAAACCTCTGCTATCGTTAAGACAATCATATTTCACCCTAATTTGTAACCCCTGGATTTACTAGACCCTGTCATTATAATAGACCTTATCTCAATGAAATAATTATAGATTCCTTAATTACCACAGCAAACTAAATTCTTTCGGTGAACCCTGACATATTTGAACATGAATGTTTTTAGTAAGAACATTTTTATAATATGGTGCTTGCAGACAGGAACTTTTCCTGTGTAAATAAGTACGATCGTAGTGTACCTATGACCTGACTACATATTTCCAATTAAATCTAGAACTTCCATTCAGATAAGTGCTATCACTTATTGACTTTTATACGAAAATATGACAAATATTAGAGTGTTTCATTGTTTTTAGTAGTTCATAGTTTAGTAGAGAAATTTGTGGATGCTATATGACAAAAGGAACTTTAGACCACTTTACAATGACGTACGTGAGTAATCATTACACAATCACGCTTTACAAGTCATAGTTGATGTTCTTTGCTACGAAATTCGAGTCCGGTTTTTAAATTCCTGTATGAATGCATCACCTCTGACCACAAGTCACAAGTTATCATCGATCAGCAGCGGCTGCATTAGAAATGTAAATGATGTGCAGTCCATCTGCCGCGCCACCTGGCGGCCGAATGCTGAATTAATTATGAATAGGACACGCGACGCGACGCGTGCGCTACGGATGGGTTTAATACTTCCAACTCATTGGTCACATTATCGCAAATACATAATTAACGCAAATCTATTATTACATTTTTGATTATTGTTTTATTTTGTATTACATTAAATTTAGCTAATAGTGTTTTGATTCATTATAAAGTTTTAGTTTTAATTTAACTGTGTTTATGTTATAAACAAACTTTATATCGTTCGAACTTTTGAAAGAGAAAACTTTACTTTCAAAGGCTTCAAAGCTTATCCTCTTCGGTTGTAAGGCACTCCTAAGCTGATTAAACCTTTTTTTTTAAATTGTATCTGTATAAAAGTCATCATTTTTGTACATTTACACATAGTATCAGCAAAGAAAACATTGTGAAGCCAGACTGCTGATAAACATACTTATATAATTTAAGGGAACACAAAGACATGAGGACGACATAGAAACATCTTTATTCTTCTTATGTTATTCTTTAGTTTGATGTTCTGACTGGTGCGCCAAAAGAGCTCTTAGTGCACCGTAGACAAAATAACCGTAAAAAATGATAATACATATCATGTTTTTATTACGGGAAATACTTTTTTCACATGAAGGTTTAAAACCTTTTTTCTAACACGATGAAGTAAGACTTAACACGCTTTTTGTAGGCTTCACAAGGGAGGTCATTAAGTGACACTGATAACTGGAGCCGATCTCTTTTTAGTTAATTTAAGTTTTGACTGTACCGCCATCAATGTGATAAACTAAAATCCACCCTTGAGCCATTAAGGGCGTGAAAATATTTCAAATATTTTCTAAATTTTAAATGAGAGGTCATTAAATATGTCATTAGGCCCAAATCACACGAGCAGGTCGTGACTGATAGTAATTTTGATGTTACATTTTTTACTTAGGCCAGCTTTATAAAAAAGTTAAAATCGAAAGTGCCTTTGAAAGTAGAAGTGATTGTCCTTCTCCGTGAAGTCCTGATTTAAAAAATGAATAAGAATGACTTGGCAGTTCGTTGGTCCAGTTACTCAGTTGCCGTGAAGGTATTGGACCGAATCAGGGCAAAGGGAACAGCTGTTAAGTGAATATCAGCTGTCTAAATGTGTTTCTACGTTTTAAAGGTGGGTTTTTTACAAAACTTTAAGTGGATTTTATCTTTATAATATTAAAGATAAAATCCACTTAAAGTATAAAAATTAAATTAAGCAATTTTGTCGGTCAACTCTATATGTTGATGTAAATGTTATATTGATAAAAATGTGATAGTAAAATTTAAATTTTCAATATTTTTTTTATAATGATTTTACATACATTATAATGAAAAATTACTATTACATATAAACAGATAAATTACGTAAACCACATAATACATTTTGAATAGTAATGAAATTAAACCAATTTCTTTGTTGTATTCTATTAAACTCTCAATAAGTTTATGATTATAATTTTTCAAATTAATTTGTATCATGTTTCAAATGCTAGTTAACTTTTTAACTTATTTTCCTCTTTTTAATTCGGCTAGTTACAAAAAACGGGTTTTCTTAGTTTTTTAACTTTTATTTATTTTGCTATTTTAATCTTTAGAGTTGATTATTGCCTCATTAAATACTAAAAAGTAATACATAAGTATACACATGCTTCAGTACACTCCTTTTCGGATATCGTAAAAGTCGTTAATCCTGAAACTTATTAAATTACTGTACTGCCATCGGTTCTTGACGGTTTCAATTCAATCCGACGTTTTAGAGTAGTTGAAAATCACGTTCAAAGATTCCGTTACATAGATAAATTACCAAGCAAATAAAGGGTGTTAATAAAACAAAATTATCGTTTGAAATCCGTTCGTTTAATTTCCATTACAATATGTAATAATTAAAAATGTTAAGTTTGTGTACGCTTCAAAAACTCAAAAATTCTGCACCGTTTCAGCTGAATTTTGGACACGATATACAACGCGATGGCGCGTACACGATTTAAATCGCGACAGTTTACTCATTTCTCATCAATACAACCACAATACGCCACAACGAAGCTTGCCCAGCTGGGTACGGTCAGTAATTTTATATTTAAAAAACTAATATTTCATTTAGCGTATAAAATATTTGAAGTACCATATTACTATTTTAATTATACTAACTGTATCTTTAATAATACCAGTATTTTGTCAAATTGGAATTCTTTATATTAGTCCATATTTTACCTCCCACAAAAACGAGGAGTCTTAGACGTTGGTTAATTAGCATGACATTGTGCCACGAGCCGTGGTTAGCTGATTGTATAGATACGGCCTTAAGGCATTTATGTCATTTGTTTCTACGATTCCACCCTCATATTTAAGTTAGAACTGTGTAATTATTATTATAGCTGACACTCGCTTTTTTTTCGTTAATTGCCTAAAAAAAAAAAGATACTGAGTGGTTGAAACATTAACGTTTAACGTTTTTTTCTCTCTTCGTGACAAACTCTTGTGGAAAAGACAACAACAGTGTGTGTATCGTATCCCCCTCATGCAACAAACACAAATAACAACCAGACTCAGAACAACAAATTGTGCTTTACACTAAGTGTTTCCCCATGTGGGGATCGAACTCACAACACTCAGCGTATTTGAAAGCGGCGTGGCGACGCTTAAACCTCTATGCCATCCGTGCAGTCAATTAGATTCGATCGAGCTCCCAAACATTTTCAATTCAATAACGAATTAAATAAGACTAGGTTAAAGGTAATAATTTTTTAATATGTATTTAGAAAATCTGTCAACCTTGTATTGGCCCTATGAAGAGCTAGTAGGAGAAGTGTTAATACGCAAGTTGAAGAGAGACATTAATTTCGTTTGAAGTGACTTACCGGTAGTATAAACCTTCGCTTATTAATTTTTATTGATTAGAGGGATTTAACTGCTTTCGAAAGGAAAATTGTTTTCCCGGCCGAAAGATTTATTAAGTTAGCAACTACGAAAGTAATTATGGTTTTCTTAATTTCTTAGATCTAAATATATGTAAAAGCTCACGTATTAGTGAAGTATGTCCCTTTGATATATCAAAATACACAGTGTACACAAAATACAAAATAGACAAGTGATTTTTCAATAATTTAAAATTTACATTTTCTATGCAAGTTGATGTAGTCGCTGAATGACCGCATCTGCATACAATAGCAGTGAATTGTGCCCCACTTTTATGCGTTACTGCGACAGATGTGTTTAATCAATTTGCTTATGTTAAAATAAGACAAGTATTCATATAGGTAGTCGTCGTGTGAGACTTTCAACAAGTCTCTATTAGAAAATCATTGTAACTACCTCTTCGTAACTCAATCGTAGGAGATAATTGTAAATCAATTTTGTAGAAACGATGCTGGGAACGGTGTACCAGGGTAATAAGATCTAGGATATCACACCATATCATCGGAGACGACGATAGTCCTGGCACGTTTCCCGCCTTTTGATATTCTGGGGGATATGGACGCGAGGGTCTACGATCAGGTCGATCCGCCCGGGCGAGAGCGGGGAAGACCAGGACGAGCTCGAAATGCGGCGACACGCTCACCGCGCCACGTTTCACGGCTTGAACAGGCGGCTGGATCGGGAGAGGGCTGATTCCGAACGTAGAGGACGTCGGCGACGATACCAGCCGTAAATACAGTAAATGTTTATCTATGGAGCGCAAATTCAAAAAAAATATATTACCTACAAGTAAGTAGGTATTTGTCGTATGTCGTTTGCGAATAGACAAAATCCATGTCTTATCATTACGATCGTAACTGTTTATGGGGCCGTTATGCATAAATTAATCCTATTTTATTATGAAGCTATATTTATTGTGACACCTCGGTGGGGCGCCTATAATGTACAAACATACATACGTAAGGCACGTGCTTACCGCTTTGTTAAGGCGATGACGGAGACAATAAAAAATTTTTTTACTAACTAACTGTGTATACCATTTCGACCATGTCTATTTGTATTCTTTAAACATTAGTTTCGTTTCACTATTATTGCAAAAAATACACAGTGTGCAAAACGTAACCTTTTAGTATAATAGTCGAAAAAATACAAAATGTACATGATTATAAAAGAATTTGGTTATGTGTCTAAACATGTTAATCTGTTAAAAGCATTAGTTGGTTATGAACAATTCTTGGCGGTTTCGGTTATTCAATATCTTACTAGGAGACTTAGGAGCGGAACGGTGACCACAAGTGGCAGTGAAACTATCGCCAACTATAGTTATAAATATTTTCTCTTACCTAATAAGGTCTTATGTTTGCGAGGTCAAATATATAATTATGTTTACGGGAATTTACGCGCTCACAGTATTTAGCTCACTTATCTAGCTCGCTTTGGACTGCCTGACGTTTCGACCAAGTAGCACTGGCCGTAGTCAGCCTGTAAACATAATTATTCTTCTATGTCATGGAACGCTACAGTTTAAAAGTTAGTGAGGTCAAATAAATAAATAAAATAAACATTTCGGATATTTGACACACTTCATCATCATCATCAGCCTATCGCAGTCCACTGCTGAACATAGGCCTCTCTCGTTTCAAGCCACTTAGATCGATTTTGGTCTTCTCGCATCCAGCTCCTGCCAGCCATCTTGCGCAAATCGTCACTTCACCTGGCCTGTGGGCGTCCTACACTACGTTTGCCGAGACGCGGTCTCCACTCAAGAACTCGTTTTCCCCAACGGTTGTCGGTTCTGCGGCTAATATGGCCAGCCCACTGCCACTTCAGCTTGCCATCTGACACATAATGCCATCTTATTACAAATTAAGAAGAGCTTGGACTATGAAAGCTAGATTGACTGATAGAATACTATTATATAGTTTTTTTGTAAATAAAAAAAACACCCAAACTCCGAAACAAATATTTGCAAATCATAGAAACATTTGGTCTGAACTGAGAATCTAACCCGAGACTTCAGCAGAGCAGTCGCATACGCTTCCACTGCACCTCCGAGGCAGTCAAATGAATTGATTTATATTTCCAATGCCTCCAATTTTCTTCTGATTAATATCGCTGCGGGTTCCAAGACAGTTAAATTTTTCTATGACTTCTGGAACTCGGTGTGTTCGTGGGTCATTGCTGTTGATCCTGGAGTTGAAGTGTTGGGCGTGTGGGAGTGATATGCTCCATAGGTCAAATGTCCAATGAGCAGTTTAAAAAATGGTACGATAATTTAAGACGTTAGTTACCGTCTGCCATAAACGAGTTTTTTTTTTGTATTTAAAAAGACAATCATTGGACCAAAAACATAGTAAATTGAGGTTTTACTACAGTGATTAAATTTTCAGAATAACATATTTCAGAATAAAATAAATAATGTAATTTTCAAAATTCTTCTACTTAATAATAATAACGTAGATAATTTAGGCGTGCGCTTCACTGTCGCATACATCGGCGCACGCGTCGATCGCTATCACCATAGAACATTATCAACATGGGGGCCCATCTGTCACCACCCATATTACTGTTTTATTTTTTTTTAATTATATTATCTGTACACAAATTATTTTAGATTATTAGTCTTAGTGGTGAAGAACGGAGAACATATTTCTGAGCTAAGGCATCTTGAAAAGTTTACTAGTTCCTGTCAGGCTCCGTCGTGATATTACGTTCTTACAGAATTGACATTGTCGATGACTGAGTAGAAGTTGAATGTCCTTATAATACCTATATTTTTGGGGTTTTCAATGTATTTTTAATACTAAATTTCATTTTATTAAATGAACTATTGATATATTGTTTTAACTCAATGAAATGAACTATAATAAAAGTAATGTTTTTGATCATAATATGCTAAGCGACATTCTGCAAGGCACTTCGAGATCGCTGCTCTACTATCGCTTCATCTGTTCGATAACATTACTGTTGATCTTAGAAAATTAGTAAAACCGATCAAGTGCGTGTGGATCTAGCGCAATGTATGTGTCGTTATAACAACTTCATCTAAGTCTTTTGTGATTTGTACAGTTTTTTTCAATTATTGCATTTTATGTGTTGAGTGACTATTACTCGAAAACGAGCAGAGCTAACATGGCCGTGGTACTTTTCCTTCTAAATTCGTTAACTATATTGTATAGTGCGGTCGGTAAAGGTGAAAGAAAAATATTTCTTGTCAGGATTACGGATCAGGTATTCTACAAAAATCTCAAGCGATAACTTATTAATTCCCTTTTCTTCAGATTTTTTTCAGGGTTGATATAGGTACTCACTTGTCGTGCTGTTTGCTTCATCACCTTAGTAAAAAAGAGGCTAGACAGTGTTAAACAGATTTATGAAAAAAACTTTGTTGATAATCATATAAACAGTTTTTCATCGTGTTCTTGGGTAATAATCGAATACAACATCAAATTCATCACGCTTTGGCTATAAAGGGCCAGCAGCGAAAGCCTGTTATAAACTTCATTAGATTTATAAATTCGTGCCGCTTTTACACAATCAGTAATGTTACTAAATGTCTCGGAACAATTGTGTTGTGGTTATTAAATTGATTTGTTGCGCTTTTGTATTATAAATGTTCTGTTGTAATGGCATGGAAATTGTATTGTAATGGTGATGGGCTTGTGAAGAAAAATGAAAATGGACCATTAGTAGGGCATTGTGGTATACTAAATGTATGTTGGACCGTTGTATTCACGATACTAATGTATGTAAGTAGGATATGTAGAAAGGAAAAAAAAGAAAGTTACGGGTATAAGATTTTTTGGAAGATATAAGATTTTGGGAATAAAACGGCTGTAAAGATTCTCCGATCAATCTAGGTGATACAGTGAAACTTGGTTAAGTGGCACCTGGATAAGTGAGAAACCTCCATAACTGGAACTCATGCTGAGGTCCTAACACTTTGGCATTGAATTACCTCTGTTAGTGGGACGAAGCAAACCTTTATATCTGGGATTCGTTCTTTCGATTTTATCGTCATGGTTACCTCTATGTATAACGAAGACAGCAAGTGAATTTTATATGAATTAGCCTCTGTAATTGAGATAACATTGTTTTGTTTGTTTACTTTATTCTTATTCTACCCGCAAATTCCGCACTTAACTAATTTTGAGCCTCAATGACCTTCAGTTTTAGTTTTGCTTTACTGTCATGTCCTATATAAATTTAGTAAAAATGTCTAAACGTGAAACAGTAAAAGCACTAGAAACTTTGCACAGTTATTTTAAATTGACATCAATTGGTGACCAAAGCATATTTTATAAAATTTATAACATCTGATGGCTGATACTTCCAAAGGACAAACTAAAATGTCAGATTTTTGAAATTGATACATTCTGTTTAAATTTTTGTACTATTATTACAAAACGTGCTTGAATATTTTTGTTTATTACATAATAAATGTAATAAACAAAAATATTCAATCACGTTTTTTTCTTTTTGATTCCCAATAAAGATTAAAACTCACTTATTTATTTCTTTTAATAATAGCACCTCTATAAAAATAACTATATTCTGACCTCTATTAATGAACCCCTCTGTAAATGAGACATATTTATTTATAACTGGATATCTGAGACACTCGGTAAGTGGAATACCTCTATAAGAGAGACAAATTTCCAGGTCCCTTGATGTCTCACTTAACCAGGTTTCACTGTAATATCTGACAGACCACGCGCTAACGGTTAATGTTGAGATGTTGTATATCGCAAGAACTTTCATTTGCTATACAGAATTAGTAATTATTATATAGTTTAATTATTGTCCGTGTGGTGACGGATAAAGAATAAAGAGTGTCACCACCCCTGTTCATCAACTACGCAAAAAACTGCAGCACTGCAGAGAGAAGGTAAACTTGACACAAACCCTATACCAACCCATCTGGCCAGCGTGGTATAGAAGGCCAAAACCTCCTTTCTAAGGAGAGGCTTATGTCCAGCAGTGGACTGTTAAAGGCTGTTGATGATATAGTTTGGGCTATCTTTACTAGATGGCGGTAAAGGGTGTCTTAATAGCAAAGAAGTACTTATTTCGTTTGATGAGATAAAATATAATAATAAAATAGAATTTATAATGTCATTTGAAATTCTTATTCTTTGAATTTTACATTTATTTCTTGTGAAACAATTTTTGTTTTATTCACATACAACAATGCTCTTGGAAGAAAGGACAAAAGTATAAGAATTTTAAAAGATACTAAGTTTGGCAATAAATCAAATACTCCTTATAATCTTCTATTTTTCACTGTTATGAGGTTTCAATTACGAATCACAAAGCGCTTTTTTTCTTATCAAATCATTGCCTTTTTCTGTTAGGACTGTTTTCTTTATGTAGTGTTCAAAAAAGATAAATCATCTAAATAGAGATTACGAGATTACGTATCGCATTTTTAAGAAATGCTGTTACTTTTTAGATTGCATTTTAAGGAACGTGCTATTTTAATCAATGTAAGATTAGAAAAAGACCTGTATCTGCATCGTGATGCAGATACTGTCATATGATCAGATTAAAGGATTAAAGGCTAAATGTATTTTAAATAGATGTATTGTCTGTCATCATATTATAATACTCATCAATTGGTTAATTGGTACTCCACCACTGGGCGATGTTAGGAAACTTTTTGGCTTCTTACACAACCAATCTGCTGAACAAATTGTGGCCTGCTGTATTCCCAAACCGAAATGACCCTCAAATCTTTTAAGAAACGAGCGTATTACCACCTCAATGGGTGAGTTGCAGGCGTCCATAAACGGTGATAGTCATCAATACCAGTGTACATATCTCTATTTCTCACGATAGAATCGAGTATCGACACAATTTGTAACAATTATCAAAACGCAACACGCAGTTAACATAACGCACCGCATTATTTTAAACGAAAAACGTTAAAAAAGTAACGTATACATCGGTCGATTGTTATTAATGATCCATGTTTAAAACTTATTAGTCATGATAACGTGGGTTTCACACCATTTGAGATATGAGGGCATGATGCTTATCAGCTCTGTTGCTAAGTTGTGTGAAGTTTTTTGTACAAATAAAATTAAATTACCTTGTTAATGATATTTTTATTCGTTTTTTTAATAACACACATAGACATAGTTATTTTTACTCATAATCTTCTCAAACTCCTTAGAATATGAATGGAAGACACATGCATAGAATTAACAGTCTCAAACATTTAAATAAGGAAAGGAAAAGAAAAAAAACAGTGAAAATTGATGAAGTACTCGTAACATGGTGCAAAAAAACAAAAGCACTTATATTTTTTTTTGTATTTGAAGTTAGGCTCGCTAACATCTTCGTCACAAAAATATTCCTTTAAACTAAAGGAAACAAAACATGTTACTTTTATCTGAAAATTATCTCGGCCAACTGTTTCAGTCAATTTTTCTGTATTATTGAAGTAACAGTTTACAGATAAAACCACACAACCAAAGCACTTATCGAGTCTTAAGCACCCTTATTAATTTGCACATAAGCGTACCCTTATACTTGATGACAATAAACCCGTATAGATGTCGCCACTAGCGGTTGTTCTCGACACCAACGTGGTTTTTATTCATTTAGTTAATATTTAATAAAAAATGCGTTCTATACGGGATATGGTAGGGTTGGATTGTCGAAATTTATGTACAATACAAGATGATTGACATAATTATTGTCACCAGCTTTTAACGATGGCATGGTGGACGTTCACATGATTTTAATCACGTATAATATTGCTGTATCCCTGTGGATAATAAACAAATTTTGACAGTTTATCTTATGCTAATAGAAGGTGGACAACAGCTCGACAGCTATCACAGCTATATTTCACTACCCTATGGCAACTACTTAAAACAGCGTTAGATCTTGCTTAAAACTGTCTAGACCTTGTTTAAAACTGCGCTATACCTTACATAAAACTACAATATATGTTACATTAACGACGATTACATATCGGTCGATCGTCGCGTCTCTAAATATAAGTTCTATAGTATAAAACGTATTTGTGGGCACCGGTAACTGCTTACCAGAATTTCAATATATGATTATCTTTTGAAACGCAACCTAAACAAGTTATTACATTATTTTCAGTTAATTTGATTATTATAAATGAGATACATCTTAGGCATATCACAAAGGTACGGTTGTGTGTGTGAAATGTGTACTTGTATTTAAATTACCGTAATAATAGTATACTTGTGAGAGAGTGCTCTGAGTAATTGTTCGGATTAATACCGGCCGCAACTTCCCGCCAATGTTCCACACGGCAAAATTTTCATCCCCATAACTTGGATAATATTGGCACTCCACCATTGTAAGCTTTCCAAAACAATTTTTGCCTCGCGCCACCAATCAGTGGAACAAGTTATCGTCTGCGGTATTTCTGGACCGAAACGACCTTCAAACCTTCAAGAAAAGAGTCCTCAAAGGCCGTCAACGCGCTTGTGATTACTGAGCTGCAGGCGTTCATGGGCGGCGATAGTCACTTTCCATCAGGTGACTCGTCTCTGCTCGTTTGCCCTCTTCTATATTTTTTTTTATAAAGTATTAAGGTCTTTAGATAGAGGTCTAGAATATAGTAATAAAGGTAAATGGGCCTTTGAAAAAACTCAAAACATCATGAAGCAATGTTCCGAGTGTTCAGTTTCTGAAAGATTCAGAAAATAATTTTTTTTTATGATTTCAACACGAAAAGCATTCATATTTACCAATATTTTTAATGTAAAGGAATGTTATTATTAAAGTAAGTCAGTTAAATAAATTAAAATCACCTGTAGACACCAATATTGACAATACAAGACACTACAATTTTTCACACACAACCATAGACAAAACAATTTTTCAATTCTTTTTATCATATTTTCCACTCATAGGCCCTTCGGCCCTTTTTCTAACTGTCGGGAATTTATCAAAAATGCCCATAAAATATAATAAACTGCCAACTTTCTTCACTATTGACTTAAAACATTGTCTTTACATAACTCCATTGTTTAAACAGCTGTTCTTTATGTCTATTGTGTAAAATCACGTAAACGAAAATATACATAAAATATTATATAGGTAGATCTTCGATAAGACTTTATTAACTTTCTCTGTGTAACAGTACAGACATCAGATACAAACATTAAACTGTATTTGCATAATAGTTTGTAAGTGGGCCCTTCGCACACTGGCCTGGTAACCTATCTCAGCCAATTGAGGCAATTGACTATCATCTAGTTACATTACTATAACGAGCAGTTTTGTGGTTTGTTTGTTCTTCGAAGGATGCGGCAGATTGATGTGTACCTAAACTTTCGGACTTATGGCCAACACTTATGGCTTGTGGGATCGAACCTTTCCTGACCAAGTACACCACCAATATCATTTGGCACATTAATTAAAGACTAAGAAATTAAAGAGTTCTTGGAGATATAAGCTTTCTTTCACTAATGGCGTACGTCATCACTAATCATGTATACAAGGTTAAAATCTGTTATTGAAATACCGTAATCGTGAACTTTTATTATTGGTTTGTTCTCTAACGATTTTGATTTTCCAATGAATCAAAATGTTTTGTCGAGACTGATCCTAATATCATTTTGACAAAGCTTCATCTTATATATAAAATTCTCGTGTCACAATGTTCGTTCCCGTACTCCGCCGAAACGGCTAGACCGATTCTCATGAAATTTTGTGTGCACCTCGGGTAGGTCTGAGAATCGGCCAACATCTATTTTTCATACCCCTAAATGGTAAGGGTGACCCATCCCTAATTCTTTTTCTTTTGCAATACAACGTTTGCCGGGTCAGCTAGTTATTATATAAAAATGTGTTGTGTTTAAAAACTTAGACATTTGTTGTTCTTTAATTGGTCGTTTGTAATATTTAATATTTAACGTTAGTGATACAACTAATACATATTTTTATAAAGAAGGAAAGATCACGTATGTATGGCGAACGGACTGACAGACATTTATAGAATCCATAAAAACAAGTGTGTCAAAGGAAAACTCGGTCAGGTTTGATCAGTCACATTCCGTAGTCTTTCCTGACTTTCGAAGAAACTCTCCTAGTGAATATTCTTAGACACAACACTAGGTGTTGTGTCTAAGGCGAGAACATGAATTTTAGCATTCACAAACAAATTATTATTTTATATTGACATTTTATTATCATGCATTGATATGACTGGATATGAAATTAGGACATTATTTTTTAAAACAAGTAGGTACATTTGAATTTTATTAATACTGTCTGAAAAAAAGAACTTGATTTGGCGATTAGAAAGTTCAGTGGATACCATTTTTGTAATCTCGAATGATATCTAGAATTAATATTTCCTATAAATATGACACTATTTAAAAAAGAGGCACCAAAAGCTTATGTAACATTGAAATTAAGTCACACCACTGTCTAAAAATATAAATCCACGTTTAATCTACTCATCCATAGATGGCGTTAACTACACTTTAAGGTAAACAGTTTTAATCGCAACGCTTCTCTAATTTGTATTCAAGCAATTGAAATTATCATTGCGTTATTGCACAGCAACATAAAGTACCTACCTATCTTCTTTAAAAACTTATTTTAATTTGTTTGAAGAGGCTTTGAAATAGTTAAGACGAGTTGCGATCTATATTTTATGGGTTCGAATTACATTAATACTGGTACCTATATTTCTATTGAGAATTGATTTCTGTCAATTCATTAGGGTTTTTAAATACGATAATGACTTTTAGAGGATAAAACATGGAACAAGTTTAGCATCACAAATATTAATTATCCTCAGTGGTTAGAATTATACAGGACCACCCATGAGACATAAACTTTCCAATAAAATAATTGGATGTTGTGTAAACAGGTCCTCAGTATTTCTAGTAGGGGGTCGTCACACGCTGAGCTTTCTATTCAGAGGTCGTCATTCAATAACCTCTCTTTAGACTATGCCTATAGACAGGCCAGCCATTGGTATTTTAACTTGCTAATGCAGCACATACAAGGTGCTTTATTTGTACTGATTTCTTCTTTTCGAGTCACATCCGTACTTATTTTATAAATATGAACGTGAGTTTGTTTGTTACCGTTTTACGCCTTAACCACTTAACCGATTTCAAAAATTCTTTCACCAATAGAAACCTACATTATCAACGAGTAACATAGACTTCTTACCACGATAACCGACATACACGCGGCCGGAGACGTGGGTATAACCTAGTCTTAAATATTTGACGCTGGTTACGAGCTCCATTATCCAGAAGGTAAAAGCCAGCTCACTGGTAAATGTAATAAAATGCACTTTTTAAATAGTTTAAGTAATAACCTGAAGCTTAGTTTGATAAGTATCTGACAGTTTCACAGTCAAATACCGGGAGTTACCGAGTTCTGACGTCACACGCCGGTATTCTCAAATCGCTTGCGTGTGGTTATTGGTTTGACAGTACAAAAATGGGCGTTTCGTTTCGAGTCACAGTTTTCAGATTTTTGGTGGGTAGGTACATTTTATAAGTTGGCATACTATTCCTTATAAAATGACTAAATATAACTTAACTGTCCCACTTTGCCTTTCAAATCTATAAGACACAAATATAAAACAAATATTAACACTTAAATGTTTCGTAAAGGTGTAACTCAATAAAATGTTAACACCCTCATTGTGTTTAAAAGATATATCTAACGATATCCCATTCATTAAGATATGGGTCAGACTATAAAAAATCAACTCCATTTTACGTGTAGGGGAAGTATCCAAAAAATATTTTTTTTTCAATCCTTACCACTCTCGGTTTGTTTAATACAGTACTAACATTGTACTACAGACAAACAAATGAATATAGAGATACTACAATGGTTGTTAGTACCACGGAACCCTAAAAACTAATAACAAAGGTAACAAAAGCCGCTCCAAATTTTTTGAAGTTATATGAAATACAGAATTTGCCGAAAGCTTTTAAAGTAATTACGAGTGTTTAACGGTAAGCAGCTACGTGATACGGGTGTCCGTTCAATTCCGCCAATCAATTCATTCGTATTATCAATTGGAGTGACCTGTTTAATTGAATATCATAGCTGAGGGGCACAATTTCAATGTAAAAGGCATAAAATTTTATTTACTGCACATCCCGCTTTTGAAAATAAGTACAGCTCGTTGAAACAATATAATAAAATGGTTTTACGATAAGGGAGAACGAATTTGGACGAGGGACGTGTATCTCTATTGTATTAGGAACGGCTATGCTGATTTAGGTTCAACTTTTGAATAATCATGGCTTTTAAGGACGCTTTTAATTTTTTTCTGTTAACCAAAAAATATTTTCTAAAATAGATTTTAGTGTAGAGAATAAAGTATTTAAGCGAGTTATACAAATAGATGGGACAATCAACAAAAAGAACAAAATCGTTTCATTTTCAATTATTTAGTAAAATTATTTCACGATATTCGCGGTGCAATAGGTTAAAGTGAGCGACAGTAAGTACTGGTGGAATCGATTCCTGCATGAAAAAAATCCAATCCAAAATTAGATTACTCGTTTTTGCCTTTTTTGTCTTTTGGATGTTTGTAATGTCTAGTGCAGTAGTTGTGTTTTATTACAAAAGCAACAACAAATGGAAGCTTACGTCAAATTTCAAATGAGAGCTTAATATTTGTTCAATATCAAGCTCTCATAACTAAGTTATGCATCTTTCACGTCAGAAGTGGAATAAAAATTATTTGCGAGTTGGAGAGTGGAACCTGTAAAGACCTAAAGTTTGTGATTGGGATCTTAAATTGGGATTGCAGTTAGTTGTTTGTTTGTTAGTTGTTTGGTGTTAGTTGGGATAACATTAGGTAATAATCTACAGTTTCAATGAAATATTAAAAATTCAAATAATATCGATGTTAAGTGACAACAATCATTGAAACTTGAATGCGTGGAAATTGTGCTAGTTTCATTTCATATTTTTTGACAACTTTCTCATTTAGAATTGTGTTACAATTTTGTGCAATAAAAGTAAAGAACTAAATAATTAACTCATAATTCCGTAACTTACATACACCTAAAATTAATTTGAATTGAGATCCATTTAAGATTCAAATAAATATGGATCAAAGACTGCCTCGGTGGTGCAGTGGTAACTTATACGACTGCTGTGCTGAGGTCTCGGGTTTTATTCTTGGGTCTAATATTTGTTTCGGAATTCGGGTGTTTCCTGTGTATAATACGTATGTATTTACAAAAAAAGTATATAAGTATTCTATCAGTTAATCTAGTTTGCATAGTACAAGCATTGCTTAGTTTGAAACTAGATGGCGTTGTGTGTCAGATGTCCGAAATATATTATTATTATTATTTATAAAAGAAAATACTTGAAGACACATAAGTCAAGGCTTACTTAGCTATTTATTTATTCATTACAGCTAATCGATACTTGACGAAAACTAAAACAGAAATCATGTTGTATACAGACCTGAGACGAAGGTTATGTGGCCTGTATTGATTGGATAACTCGCAGCACACATTAAACTTCAAAAAAACAAGTCATTTCCGACAACTTGCATCAGCGTGACCAAATATTCCATGTATTTTTTCACTCTCCAATCTTTAAACTGAGAAAAAAATTCTTGAATCCAAATCCTCCCAGACACACAGACGACACGCATGCACTCATTAAACCCCAAAATAACGTAAACCGTAACCAATGGATTTCCAGACGTGAACAGTGATTTTACCCCTACACTCTGCTCACAATACACGGGGTTACCTTAATGAAGTTTTAGGGTAGACACGACAATAGTTTGCCCTGTGGTACTGATTGATGAAGACGGATGGAGACGCGTTCACTCTATTATACAGTATTAATGGGTAGGTTTTGTGAGGTACGTGTGACAGAATTAGGGTAAATCAAATGCTTTTATCTTGGATGCATAGAGAGAATAATTGTATTTCTATATTCTCTTTCCACTGATGCGCCAAACTCTGCTAATATACAGTGATTTAAAAAAAAAACAACGCGTTTATCTCTCGCATTATCAGTAAATTTCAATATTATATTTTTTTAATGAATGGGATATTGACTCTTTAGCTTTAGCCGTCGTCTATAATATATTATCTATGTGTATTGTCTATCAAAGAATACAATGAACCACCAAGTATTAAGTTAGTATATTGTATACTCGCTAAGGTCTATGGCCCGCACTAAAAAAGTCTTAATAATATCATCATCAACAGCCTATAATAGTCCACTGCTGGACACGGCCTGTGTCCAGCAGTGGACTATTATATATATATGAACTCTTCAATTCTTAGGAGCAAATTAACGATACTCGGCTAAATCTTTTAAAGGCTATCCGGATATTTGAGTCACCTACAGTAACGACGTTATGGTCATTAGTAATTGTTGTCATCAGCAGCCATTACTAGTCCACTGCTGGACATAGGCCTCTCCTTAGAAAGGAGGTTTTGGCCTACTATACCACGCTGGCCAGACGGGTTGGTATAAGGTTTGTGTCAAGTTTTCCTTCTCTCTGCAGTGCTGTTATCCTGCGTAGTTTGCTTCCTTAGTCGCCTCTTACGACACCCACGGGATGAATAGGGGTGGTGACACTCTGTATTCTTAGTCCGTCACCACACGGAATCTTAATAATATGTTTGGTAGAAATGCTTTAAAGTTCAGAAAGTCACTGTAGATGATGCAGGAGACGTGAAACGCTCCAGATGCTATAAGTCTCTAGAGTATAAAGCTAAGTTTTGCTCTCATTTCGCAAAAGATTTTACTCCCATAGGATTTAATGGAATGACTGGCTTTAGTTAAACCAATATTTTTAACCTCAATACCGTAAAATCTATAATCAAAGCAAACTAGACTTAGAATGCGAAAACATAACATACATACCACAATTTTTTGCAAGGCGATCCTGAACTGTAGCATTTGAAACAAAACAGATGTTTGAAACTCTACACCATGGCATGTGACCAATTTTTTTACCGTAGAGTCTAAATAAAAAAGGCGATAAGCCAAACTTATGGTACTCTATATGATTTATGGTAATGCAGATGGAAAAAGGAGACCTCGTAAAAAATATTTTTTATTTACATAAGTCGTTATTGGTTAGGTCAGAGATTGTAATAGGTAGCAACGCAGAAAGGTTTCAAACTTAAAACATTGTCATGTAACTATATGAATGTAGAATTTACACTTATGATTCTTTCACCTTTATAAAAAGTAACAATTTTAGAAAAATATCTCTTTAATTAAAAAAAAAAGAAAACTAACTTGAATTGACTGTACCACACTTCCGTAAGTGCAAAAAATAAGTTAGCTACTTAGGATTACATATTTTTTTAAATTTATCTTGTCTCTATAATATCAAACTATCATCGTCAATCAAAACCTAATCACCACCACAACATATATCCCCTATTATCCCTTTTTTTAATAAATAAAATAATTAAACGCAGTGTAACTTCTTTCGAGGAACTTCATTTATTATAAATACTGTTCTGGCTGTTAGCAATGGTAACAATTTAAACTTTAAAATTATAAGTGTTCTTATACCCAAATCGCCTCGGAATCCTTACAAGGTACATCCTCATTTGCTCCACTCCCAACTCCAGGGATGTCCGGATCGATTCGAGGCGGAAGTGTTAAGTAGCGGAACAGCTTGTCGTTGTTTCATTAAATTTGTTCACACTCCCATTATCTGAGAAAGTAGGGGAGACAGATGGGCCGGAGGCACTATACAATGTGCTTTAGTCTGTAGATAATAGAATAAAACAGAAAATATTTTTATAAAAGACCTTTCCCGCATCAAGAATAAATCCTGTGTCGCGGGGGACTTTACAAACATACATGAAACGGACACAAAGAACACCCAGACTAGACCCAGAAGAATAACCAGGACAAAGTGTTGTCCTAAGTGGGGATCGAACTCACAACACCCAGTAGGGAGCGGCGAGGTGACCGCTTAACACACTACGCCATCCGTGCAGTCGAGTCCTTAAATAGTACAAAGTAGGGCAAAGTAAATGCGATATTAGTTTGTCAACTGTATTTCGATACACCTTTCTTATAGTATAGGGGCATATGAACAAACGGGTCATATGATGGTAAATGTCTACCGTCGCTCATTGACACAAGTGTGCTGCGGCCCTTCAAGTAGCCCTCCCCTTCAGAATTAGGAGAGGGGACAGTTGGGCATCCGGTAACTGCACTCCGTTATTGAAAAGCAACCAAAACTAACTGTCTCAGAATCATTGTCAGTAGTGCGGCAGCTCCACTTCAAGAGAAAGTGTGCTGTTATTGTTAATTTGAATTGTTAATTTTTACATTCTGAGTAAGATTTGTCATATAATACAATATGCTATTGAGTGTGATGTTTTTCAATAATTAACTTTAATAAAGTATCATTGCCTTAAATGATCCTACATTATCATGAATTGTAATAAACTCTATTCTTCATTCCTTCATTTTCTATTCCCAGGGGTAGCTTCTTTAAATGACTCGGACCGACCGGGAAATATAATCCAGGTATCACGTTTCATAGGTAAATGAATAGTTGAATAACTTATTACCAGATTTTATACATTTAAATATTTTTTTTACTACTGTCACCTCATTTTTGTCCGACTGAATTAAAGAATCACTTCTTCTGTCGGACAGTGCGGTTTTTATACATTTTGATAATTATGCGCAGTGTGATTTTTTTGTCCGACATGTATTTATCAGGCAATATAACCTCACGAACATGTTATATTCGAGCTATCGGCTATAGACAACGCAGCAGAAAATTTGACGGACAATATCACCGCTGTATTTTATAAGGAATGAGGAATTAATAGTGCAAAAATGAACTACGTATTTGTCGCAAAACAAAACATCATGTATCCGACATGTTTGCGTTGGTAGACAAGCTATTTGCTGCAGAATTTTTGTCGGACAAACGTTTTCGAACTTTTTAGTAAATTATGCGTCTTATTTGTTAAAATGGAAAACGTATTAGTTAAATCACGAATTCGACACACTTTACGCGTGTTACCGCCAAAAAGCAGCACATTCGACGGTTGTCGTAATAAGAAAGTTTGGTAGACTCTTTAAAATGAAGCTACAGACAAAAATTCAGATATGTATTCATCAGTCATTAAATTGGGTGACGTACTGGGTACTAATTGTACATTTTTACATGAGTCTCCTTTTAAGTAAAAGAATACCTGTGCCAGGAGACTCTATCTTATACGGTGTCATAGTTGTGAGTTTAGAAATAAACAATTTAACAAGATATAACAATAAGTTATAAATCTGCCTTTTATGCTTACAAATGTTATATTTGATAAGAACATGAAATTTATCAATTACAACTTCCAAAAATGATTGTTTGTAAATTAATGGAACACACACATTAGTAAACCTACACATAGATATGCGGCTAACGGATCTTCTGCAAATTAAGTTAGAGAAAAAAGATGTCTACTGAAATGAGACTGTGTGTGAAATGAGACCTCTACTTGCAAGTGAAACTATGAAAGTGTGAGTATATATAAAAAGTATGAAATAAATAGAACATCGTAACGTAATTTTACTTTCATCTGGAGGTTGATACGTCCCTCAGCCATTACACGCACTCACTCAACCGTGATATAGAGCATCCTCTGATTCGTATGCATGAGATTCAAGCTTTGTTATGTGAAATTTTACTTTCGAAGGAAGTGCCTCGTTTGGTTTTAAACGTGAGGCGAGGGTGTTATTTGACTTGGTATGTAATTTAAATCGTAAGTCGTTGTTAGCTATGAATAAATTTGTATATACTGAGGGATATCAACAGAAATCAGAGGAAGAACCCTTTAGCAGCCTTTCAAGTATTTCCTACTAACACATATACACAAATATTCTTGCCTATATGCTCGAAGGCAGGCAAAGATTGGGCAGAAGTTCTGTGAGTGATAAAATTCAAGAAGTTTCGGCAGTGTAATATAATATAATAATATCTTAATATAAAAAACATATAAATATATTTAACATATTTTATTTAACATATACATATATTTTTTATTTTTTTTCTTATATCTTTTTCTATAGTTAATTCTTGCACCTACCAGTCAGGTATAAAAAATTGTTTTGTAGTTATTTACCCAGTTCTTGACGAAGTAGGAGCTGATCAGTAATCATAATCATGGGTAAAAACGCAGGTAACGGACAGATATACATATCTAAAAGAACACAATAGAAAGCAAAGCAAAATACGAGTAGTTACTGATGCATCGCTATTAACATAGTTTCTGGTAAACAGACTGCCTAGTAATATTCATCTTGTGATCTCAATTTAATATTGCACAGAAATAAATGCAGTATAATTACTAATCAGTTACCTAAATTAGTTTGGATATTATTCTCTGGTGCTGCTATAATATATTCTCCAACCTTAATTATCGTTAAGTAAACTCTAGAGATTAATATATTTAGGGACTCAGTGTTTATTAAACTAATAAAAGTTGTTTTAAGATCAATAGTAAATGGTATAAAAATGATTACTAGGTATTGTTATACTCCAGAAGGAGGCCGCAGGCCCTCTCCCGATCCCGCTCGAAGGAGGCAGCATAAGGGTCGCTGCGGCATCAATTCGAGGCCATGTGGCCGCTGCAAACGACCCGAGACTGATGACACTCCGGTGCGGCCGGGGGGTGTCGTCCAAGGCGGGGCGCCGTTTCATCTCTTACTGTGTAGAGCAGTGGGAGACTACGGTCTCCTTGGGATATGACTCAGACTTGGGGTACGGCAGGGAGGACTCCAGAAGCCGCCGATGCGTTCCTGGAGCTCCTTCCGACTGCCGAGGTATGCCACCGCGTGGTTTAGTGGGTAGACCGGTTCTCTGGGAGTCCCACACAGGCCCTGCGTTTCCCCAGCAGAGGGTAAGGTGCGAAAAGCATTCCCAAAGAAAAAAAAGCTGTTGTTCTATTAGTTTTTAAAGGATATTTACCTTTTCTAATTCATACCCTTCCAACAATTTCACGATGATATATTTGACAAGTAAAAGTGAATCTCATATCTTGTATTATTATATTTAGGTATCGGCAGAACAGTTATACGATGGGAAAGTAATTATTGCAGGTGTAAGGTAACAAAAAAGGAACTTAGTATCCTGACGAACCCCGTGGGAATGAGTGCGTATGTATTGTACAATCACTTGTCATAACTTCGCGGTGAACGAGCAGCGAATGCGAAATTTTATAACCTTGCTAAGTTTTACTCGTATGTATAGTCGGTTTGTCTCGGGAATCTAAAAAATATTTTCAATTTAATTATATTAGTGCAGATATATCGTTTATGTTTTCTAAATGTGTAAAATAAGTTCTGGACGCTCGGCATCTTTTAAGTATCTTCCTCGCTGTTACTGATATATTTACAACCCCTAAACCCTTCATTATTTAGTTCAATAGTTCATTAATACATATGAGATATGATAATTACTAGTTAATAGACATCTCTACGTGAGATCCAAGTAGGGCAGTTTCAACTCGCGAGTTAAGTTACATCAAAAATTTATAATACATTAAAACAACCCGACCAAATAGACATATTTATTTATTTTAAACTTCCTGCAAATACATCGTATAAGACGGACTTAATGCCATAGGCATTTTCTTCCAGCCAAGTTTTGGGTGGTGCAGAGATGTGTGTGTGGCAGGTGTATAATTAGAGCAGATGAGAAAAAATATTTTAAAATGTGTGTCTATTCATATTCTTGCATAAAAATATTTGCGCATTTTGCATTTATCTTGAATAAGATACCTGCGTCGAATACACTGTCCTTTCACCATAGAGTTCGTAGAGGTCGACGAAGAAAAGCTAAGGAAGGGATTATATGCCCTAAAATTACATTCCTAAAAAGCAATTACTCCTGACGCAAAAAGGAGTGTTTATAAGCTTAAAGTTAAAGTATCTGTTTATACGTCTAGGGCACTATAGAAACTATAATACCTACTTGTGCAACAATTTTGATAAAAATGTTTGTTTGAAAAGTGTCATTTTTTTCAACTCCCGCATTAGGAATATATCCTGTATCGCCGGGGACTTTACAAACATACATGAAACGGTCACAAAGAACACCCAGACTTTCAGACCCATATTTGAGGATCACACAAAGTGTCCTCCCATGTGGAGATCGAACTCATAACACTCAGCGTAGTAGTAAGCGTCGTGGCGACTGCTTAAACTACTACGCTATCAGTGCAGTTTATCCCAGACGTTTGCTGATCAGTTCTTTCCTAAACAAAAGAAATGCTTTCATACACAGATATTATAACTAAGTGGAACTGTGCATGTGTCTTATTCTGAGATACTTCCCGAGCATAGGATCTTACTATCCTTTAAGTTAATTACTATTACAATTCTTACGTGTCTTAAAATTTCTCCATCAAATATGTACTTAGCAAGAAACTTAATTACAAACTTGCGTAAACGCATTTTACGATCAGAAATCAGATTAAAACGAAAAATCTAAATACAAAGAAAAGGGGTGAAGAGAAAATTCACGGTACCTTACGAACAGGATGCTAGGGGTGCATATATTATGCGTGGCCACAGGACAAACGTTATGGACCACGTAGCACAGGCTGATGTCCCGATTTTGACTGTATAATTTATGTGCGGATGAAAGCTTTACAAATGTACTGCAATGAATCGATTTTATCTTTACAGCAGTTTTCCTTTAGGTAGTCGCTCAGTCAGAAATGGACGGTTAGAATCAACATAGATATTAGGCTAATTTAAATATTTTCAATGACACAAATGCAGTATAGAACTACAGAACATTAGCATGTTCCTGTGTGCGCATACGCATGCACTCAAAAGCAATGTTTTGAAGTGGTTTCTGTAATGGGAAGTTATTGACCATTTATTTTGACTGGCCTATCAGTCTGGAGTCTGGTCTGGTCAGTTGGTGGTAAGTTCTGACTTACCACCAACTGACCAGACCGATACAATCGAAATCTAATCGAAACGATTTCCATCGCTTCGATTCGATTTCTGACAAATATAATCGTGTAATGAGTACGTCATTTCTTTTGTGTCTAGACGTATTTTTTATATGTATATTTCATTTTCCAAGTAACGACGAATTTAAAAGGACAACTACAAACTCAATTTGACGGTGGGCAGGTTAGAAAAAAGTAGAAACAAAACGATAAATCATAAATTAAGTTATTTACGAATCATTATAATAAATAACAAAGTTATAAATATTATCTAGTGTTATATAATTTAGGTAGTATCCAAATTTATAATAATAGGTATAATTAAAATAAGTACACAAGTTCTATTATTATCTATTCATCACTACAAAGCTATGACATCCTACATGGACTTTGGAATATAGCTGTGTTACAGTTTACATTGCAATCATCTGTTTCAGATAAATAAAATTAATGAGTAATTTTTTTAGATTTTTTTCGTCCGGGGTAAGAAGCGCCCTGTATTTCGTAAGGTATGGGACCTTACGAAATACAGGGCGCTGCAATAGCATACTTTTAATTCATTTTGTTTTTCTGTCAAACCTTAAAATCAAAGGAATGTTTTAAACATAATTACAAAAAAAAACAACTAGACAAAGTGTAGATTACTTATATTTTGAAGCAATACGTTTTTTTTTTCATTTATGGTTTTCATTCATTTTCTTCCTAGATGAGTTTCATAAAGGAATCTTTAATATAAAAAATAGCAAATCGTCTTATCCATCGATGTTATAAATGACAAAAGCAACTGACAGTTCTCACTTTACCTTGGACTCTTAGATCTTTACAATTGTCGAGATCAATAAAAATAGGTTTTTACAACACGTCACTAAAAATGTTATATTTAAAACCCTGTTCTAGGAGTCAAAATAAAAAGATTTTCAAATTTAAAATAAGACGATAATTTAATTTTATTATTCTGAAACAGACATTAATGTACAACAATAATATGTTAAATTATAAATTTAAATTGCTTACCATACTGAGTTAGTTTTCAATTTTGCTGTTTTAATTTTGTAGTTATTATTCATCTAGTTCAACACAAGTGTAATGTATATACAGTAGGTTTAAACTAGGAGAGTCAAAGAAAATAATCAGTATTCACGTAAATATTTTACAAGAAATCGAAAATTTAATAATCTTAATAATAATTGGCTAGTTTACTATAATTGAATATTAATTTATGTTATCAAAATAAATTACGGTTAGTCGTACTATAAACAAGAATTAAATCAGTACAAAATATATCAGACAGTATTTTTAAATAAAGTTACAAATTATGGGAGAGGAAGTTTTTTATGAATTTCTGTCCTGTCGAAGAACAGGATACACTACCTCCAGACGCATAAATATATATGCAACATACGAGTACATACATAACACTAAAAAATGTTTGCAAAAATATTAATTTCCACAAATCATTATTGTAATAGATTTTGTTTCAATTTAAAATAGTGTGTACACCTAGCAATATTAGTAATACCATCAACTAATAATAATAATAATAAAAATGTGAAAGTATTCTCAAAAATGTAAAACTCGATGAGTATTACAAAACTTGTGTAAAGAAGGAAGAAATGTATTTATTAATACTACGTTCTATGAGTACATTAAAATGTAATTCTACGGTAGTTTGAATGTATTAAAATATCTTTACCAAACCTATACATTCATTTAGTCATTGTATCATTATTTTCTTTCATTATAATATTTACAGCAAATTAAAATGTCCTCAGTTTAGTTAGAGATATATATTTAGACTATATTGTCTCAATATTATTAACCGCAGTATTGTGCAGATATGATGCAATCCACATATTGGCCTAAATTAAGCTACTTAGGCCATATATGTGGAGGAACGAATGTTATGTCCCTAGAAAACAAAGGAGGATCATAAAGCAAGCTGGCCTGGTCTGCCGGCTAACGATTGCTGTTGAAAGCTTGTATATTTATTAATAAACAGGGAGAACCTCGATCGATCTGGCTTTGTTAAATGACATCGAGGTATGTTGTTAATCTTATACAAAGCTTTTCAAACAGATGAATGAATATTTTTTCTTCAAAAAGGTTTTGGATTACATCATTTCTGCGCAACATAAATTCGCCGTGATGCGATACTCAATTATTAATAATTAATTATTTAAATACATTTACATTGCAAACTAAATAAATCTCACTGTAGGTACACAAGTACAATTTATACTTTAACTTATATCGGTGATCACATTCGTCCTTAAAAAAAAGTTTATCCTAAAAAGTGAATGTGATTGAAAAGAGAACATGTTGTTTTGAGAAAGACGATGAAAACGTTTCAAGAAGAGAGTAATAATTCAAGAGAAGCATCTGGCAGAGATTAAAAACAGAAGAGGAAAAATAATACATTAATCAAACATCTTTAGATAATATAATTATTATTGGACGTCATGAATTAGTAAATCTTTTAACATAATCAAAAACTATTTAGGATAGATTGGAAGGTTTTCAGTATTATAATCGAAGTCAGTTAATCGCAAACTCATTATTTTCCGATTTCCCAGTAGTCAAAGTGCAAAGCTGTTATAATATTTTCAAGAACACAGACAATACTTACTAAACTAAAACGGTAATAATAGAAGGTCTGGTGAAGTAAGACAGGAGAATATAGTTTATAATTTAACAGCTGTGATGTTCAGTAGCGGAAACAAACCTAAATCAAAAGCCAATATTTACAAAAAAAAATTAAACTAACCATAAATAAATATTTTAAACCTTTTTCTTCAGTCTTTTACTGATAGGGGGAGCCGAAATAATATAAATACATCCATAAAGTATTTCAAATACTAAAAAAATTACATAATTCTTACATTTATAGCCTAAACCTGGCACTTTATAAGCGTATCATGGGAATACAACATTTCGGGTTCCGTTGATTAAAATTTTATTGTGATTTATTTAGTAAGATATCTTTTAAAAACGCTCAACAAAATCTTCAGGAAACCCAAACTGTGTGTAATAGGGTCGCGATAGTTCATCCACTGCGACTCTCTAAATGGATGCTAATTATAGACTAGAATTGTATCTAATATTGATGAAGTTCGTATTCAGACAAAGATATAAAAACCGTAATTACATCAAAATAATTAATTAATTAAAAATGTAAATGGTTTAATTAGAATTCTACCCACCACCGAATAAATATAAAAATCACATTTTTGTTACGATAAAGCGTTCTCTTGTTACAAGTGTCATAAAGCATGGAATTGTAGTTATTCCATGGTTTATATTACCTATAATTACATTTCAAATAATGACAGAAAAATAAACAGGCAAAATTTAATATCCCGATTACATGTTATCATCACATGCTTTAAAAACTCAAAATTCAAAAGCAGTTGCATAAGTTAACCCCGCTGCGATGAAGTCTTTAGTGCAATTATCGGAATAAATATAAGTTTTACAATGCTTCCATACATTAATTTAGGTATCATTAAAAGTTGTATACAATTAAAAGCACAAAAATGTAAAGGCCAATGTGATGTGTGAATACTCTATATTTTTAAATGTGATTTCGAGTTACTCAACTTGGATATTAAAATTACCTGCTTAACCTCGACTGACAAGTTAGTTACACTTTAAAACATGGCACTAGTTACCGGTTGCTATTTAAATATACATATATTTATTATATAAATGGCACCAGAAAATTGTAAAATTGTTAGATTATATAATCTATCAAAAGCGATTGTAAACTGTCGAAAAATTGTGAAACGAAAATGAACCGCTCGCCCCGACACGGATGGATTAGGTTAGGAGGTTCGTGGCAAAAATTTTAGGTCTACCCAGGTTTCTTTATCCAATTATATTAATTTTATGTCTCAGAGAAAGAGGATCAAAAAATCATAATTTGACGGCTTCTCTTCAGTTGATTAAAATCTACCCAAAATTAACGCGTTAAATTTTAAACAGTATGTTCCCGTTCACAATCTTTCGAGAGTTTGTAATATAACAGAATTTACAATTTTACAGTGACATGTACACTAGAGTACACACACAGAGTGCTATTGAGATATTCTTATAAGGTCTTCTTCTGAACAATAACTTTAATCTTAAAAGCATTTGCACAGCTAGGGTTTTTTTATTTAATTAAGATAAAACCACCTCAACGCAAAAGTTTGCGGTGGGTATTAGAAGCTTTTGAATGCCGTGTGTCTTTGTGAACGTAAAGTCGAGGATAATAAAATATTTTAACTGGAGTTGATATTACAGAATCAATATTCTATTCATCATTCATCAATACTACACTGAATAAATAAAGCTACACAGTCGTAAAGATAATAAGAAAATCTTCAGACAGCGGTCAGATTTAAATAAAGAACATTTACTTCCTAGTGATGCCCATTTCTATGAGATAAGAAGATTAAGAAACAGGATCATGGAGAAACCACTACAAAGTCTAAGAATTTGAACAGCAGCGGCGGATAACGAAGTCAGAATCGTCGAAATCCATCTTCCTTTTAACTGACTGACGAATAACTCGCTGTTCTATGTTGTTGTTCCTCGATCTCATGACTGGTACTGTGTTGTTGCGCACATGGAGTGGCGTGTTCTCATTATTGTATTGCATACCAGTAATATCATCATCTTTTGTACCATCTAAACTTTTTACACTTTCACTCTTCCGACTCCCTATCCAAATACCATCACTCGTTTCATGCCATACGTAGGGTCCATTCAAAGCTACTTCGTTACTAAAATCAAAACCCCACTTTTTGGATTTCTCCTTTTTTTCTATTTCTATTGATTCTCGGAGTTTGTTTTCAAAGTTGTCTACTCTAGTCTCATCTTCAATATCATCTCCGAATATCAGCCGTCTTCGGACTGGGTTGTTGGGTGATATACGACGCATTCTTCTTTGGTGTACTGAGGTAGTCTGAAACAATAAAAATATATTGTTAAATACATATTTGTTTTGACCACGCTTTAAGGGGGATTTGCCTAGCTGGGTATACCACTCCAACTTACAAAAGAATCGATGGAACCAAAATGACTACGTTTTGTATCCCAATAAACTACTAGTGCCAAGGGTTGGAAGTTACTTATGTTCTTTTTTGTCCCTAAAAGGACTAAGTTCGGCTCTTAGGACGCGTTTTATAAAGTTGGAGTAAGTTCACGCAGGGTACTTAAGTATCGATAGCCTGATTGCGGCTATCGTGCGGAGCGAGAGTGCGTGGAACTCTGTCGTCTCCTTCTGCGAGCAAGTTATGCTCGCGAAGGAGACGGCGGAGCGGGACCGATAGAGGTTTAGAACTCTCCCGGCCCGCCAGGCTCAGGAACGGGCTAGGTACCGCAGGCGACTCAGGCGCCGGAGGTCGCAGAACGATCTCCGTCCTCCATAAGCAAAGGCCTGGGGGTGACAGGTTAGGCCATCTGTCACCCTAGCAGAAGCAGGCCGGGGTGGCGGCGAGCGCGTTGGGCAGCGCGCTCGCTTCCAGGGAGCAGAGGGAACATGGGGTTCCCAGATTGGGGGGGGTCGTCTACTCGTCTGTAGATGGCCCGAGGTATGTTGGGGCGCCAGGGACTTCCTTTCTACGGTATACCTGGTTCCCCGGCTATTAGTACCCGAGACGGCGTGCGGTTTTAGTCGGTTCGAGTCCGACATGCCACCGAATGAATCGTTCATAACAATTGACCTTTATGACATGAATTGTAATTTAGAAATTTCTAACCGGCACCATTTCTGATCAACTTGTTTTGATTACTATAGAGATATAATATATAAATGCTGCAAAAGAAAAAGGGAATATATTTATTCGACTTAAGTTTTATAGAAGAGACAAAGATCTAAAAAAAGATAGTTAAATACAAGTGAAGCTAATATATAGCGTGTAAAAACTAGTTTATAAGTGTATTGTTTGTTTTTGTACCATTAAAGTAATCAAGAAGTTTATCGTTATCCGATAGTAATAACAATTATTCTCTAAAATAATCTAAATTAATTGCATAATATTTATTCATACTCGTATAATAGTTATCCATAAGGAAAATGATGGATCCAATTTTATTCTGAAACCACTAATGTAAAAACTAACAAGTTTTTTAAATTAACGTATGAAGTCTGAGTCTACCAATTCTTTACTTACATACTGTTACAGTTATGCAGTTGCTTAGCTCATTAGATATGTATCTAATAAGGTAAATGGGAATAATCGATATGCCAGTCACTTCAGCTTGACGTACAACATAAGACATTTTAGGACGGGAACGTAAAAGTAGCTAAGTTAATTTGCAATACAAGAACTAGAAAAGCATAGAGGTCTTTAAAAAAATAGTAAAAAAGAACACCTCGCAGGCCTTTAAAACACCGTTGCGTCATCTGACAAAAAGTATTCTTAGTGCGGCAACAGTGGCAACGCCAAAAATATATTAGAACTACTGAACTAGAAACTTCACAAAAACTGTCACTTGTCCCCTTTTGTTTTTGAAGCGTCGACATTTGACATTATGATATTTGAAATAATAAATACCGTAGGTTTCATTATATATAGTATATATTTTAGACTAGCTGAGACCCGCGGTGTTACCCGCATTTGTTGTTATAACCGCGGGCAACGCCGCGGGGCGAAGCTAGTCTAAAAATAGTAGCCTAAGTTACTCCTTATGTCATCAGCTATCTGCCAGTAAAAGTCCCGTCGAAATCGGTCCAGCCGTTCCAGAGCGGGTAATCTCTGGAACGGCGAACAAACAGACAGACAGACAGACAGACAAAAATTCAAAAAAATGTTATTTTGGCATATGTACCGTGTAAACATACATAATAATATGCATTTAGTAAAAAGCGGTTATTTTAATATTACAAACAGACACTCCAATTTTATTTAATTGTATAGATTGTATGTCTATATATATAAATATATATGTGTATGTGTATTTATATATGTATAGTGTGAATAGATGTATATTTGTGTATGAATGCTTTTGTTGATATTTTAAATATGTATGTAAACTTCCATAATTTTTAAATATCTAATATCCGTGTTAAGGTAGTCTGTAAGAGATCGCCGTGAGGATAAGACCGCCGATTGCTACGTCTACATATTTGTAACCATCCTTATGTATGTGTTGAGTGTATACAATAAAAATACAAATAAATAAATAATCAATAAAAATAGTTATCAAAATACAAAACCGGCACAAATAAAAAAGGTATCTAGCAAAAAAGTTAATTCGAAATGTGGACCATGAATACTCAGTTCCATTTCTGTATGATTCTTTAAAAAGTCGTCACATCTTTAATGTGTAAATAGTATTAGTTATGGAATATTGATCCAGTTCTGCTGCTACGAATAGGTTTGCCGCAACTTCCGTGAACAATCTTTGACTATGCAACGTGTTCTGTAATACTCCTATAATACCGTCACTTATCGACCACAATTCCGGAGAATTGTAAATCCAAGTTTACTAACAAAATACCTAATAGCCTAATGCAGCATACCTCGATTTAAGCGTAATATAGGTAAAAAATTATTAGTTTTTCCTACAGCTATGATGTTTTCGCCTTAATTATTTTGTCTGTTGCTTTGCTAAGGATAAAATTGTAATAAACTTTATTGAAACATGTATATTTAAATACCTTATTCAGATACCTTTTTAAATAACCTTTAGTGTTTTAGTTTTAACGCTGTAACCCGCGGGGCTCATCCCACGGTAAAAAAACATTTTTTGGGGATAAAAGTAGGGTATGCCTATCATCCAGGGTGTTAACTACCTTTATATCAAATTTTATCAAAATTTGTGAAGCCGTTAGAGGGTGTAAAATTGACAAAAAACACAGAAGTTCAAAACTTTCGCTTTTATATTATTAGTTTGATCAGGCTTTGTTTTTAATTACCTACATTGAATATTCAAATATTTATATATAATATAATAATAATATATTTTTTCACACATCTCACACACGGCCGTCTGTTCCCAAACTAGGCAGAGCCTGTATTATGGTAACCAAGCTGCTGATAAACATAATTATATATTTCTATATTTATGACACAGAACAAATGATCGTGATCATCACACCATTATTTGTCTTTGCTCTTAACATACATAAAAAAACTAGAAATTCCTTCAAAATTATTAAGTTTCCACATCGACACTGACACTTCATAAAGAAAACGCATATGGGAAGGATGAACGAAAAAATAAAACAACCATAAACCACAAGTCAGTATAAGCGCAATCGTGTTTGTAGACAGGTAGTGTCAAAGAGGATCACAAACATTGCGTAACTCGCTAAAGCATTCGACAAAGTGCTAAAGCTAGAAGTTAACTTCCTATGAGCGGGCAGTTTGCAGACAGTAACGGTGAATGGAACAATTAGCGCGTGTACGCGAGTTATTCCCTGTAGGGCTGTGAGAATACAATTACAACTTTAAAATGAGTTTTAAAGAAAAAGTTAATAAAAGGCTGTAATTTTTTGTGAACTTCTTAATTGATATAAGATCTGATATAGAATGCCGATGTCATCTATTGCCATACCACTGTATAATACCATTTGCCACGACGAGGTGATGACTCGAGAAGAAATCGAATTGTCCTAACCTTTTCATCACAATTTATTGTGCATTTTTTCGAGGCATGTGTATTTTCCGTGTGGTGACGGATTAAGAATACGGAGTGTCAGCACACCTATTCATCCCGTGAGTGTCGTAAGAACCCACTAAGGGAGCAAACTGAGCATGAGAACAGATCTGCAAAGAAAAGGAGAACTTAAATCCGTTTGGTCAGCGTGGTATAATAGCCCAAAACAGCCTTTCTAAGGAGAGGCCTTTCAGCAGTGGATTACTAAAGGCTGTTAATGATGATAATTATGTAATTTTACGTGTGTATTGAAAATTGTTTCAAATTCAGAGTTAGATTTTTTAATTTTTAATTTTCTGTATGACTCTGAAACATTAACGAACTAATTACTTAACGAACTAAAATTGACGTGCAATTCATCGGAGCAGCCCTGAAGAACAGTAGCCAATTTTTTCGATTGTAAGCACCGATGGCTGAACAGAAATGCAAAGCAATGTAAAGGGAAATACATACTTCACATAATTTTGTTAAAATTCTAAGACTGGTAATATGTTAAAAGATAACACAATATTGGATAGATTTTTTCAATTGGGAGTTAGTAAATATGCTCATACCAAGATGGTATTAACACGATAATTATTAAAAGTACCCTTAAAATAACTAAATTACCTTTTATAATATTATTAGAGGACTTAATCACATGACAAACAAAGAAGAAAACAAAAGTGATAATATAAAATCATAACGTAGTTCGAGTTGTTCGTATTCGAGGCAGTCTTGAGACGAGCCTTATGCACCACTTTAGCGATAGTGACGTCACAAGTTATCGATCAAGTGACAACGGCCGATGTAGATAGAGATCCTCAATGTTTATAAAACAAAATATCTCGCACTTAAAACACCGGTAGGTTTACAACAACATACAGCCGATGATGGACAATACCCGAGAATGTAAACAACCTAACTTCATGGAAATGAGTGAGCGAATGAACGCGAGGACTGATATTACGAGCTCCCGAATACTTCGGAACATCTTCATTGAATGATTTTGAACAGGATACGATTGGGTATTTGCGTACACAGGTACAGCCCACACGTCCCATGATCCGCCTAAAATTTCTGTAAACCAGATGCCTATTGGTAATCGTTCATTCGCCTTTTCTACGTAGCTCTTACAAAACTCTATTATTTTTGCACTTAAGATACCTACTTATGATGTTGTTGAGATTTATATCTCTAACATTTAACACACAAATGACACAAAATTATGCCAAGCAAAGTTCGACTGAAATGTGTGATTGAAAGATATTGTGGCACAAGATAAAGTGAGTCATGAACTTGTCGAGTGTGCATTCCGAGTAAGGTGATTGGCCTTCAGTTGGAGTAGAAATATTAAATAATATTTTCTTTTACATTAAACAACTGAGAAATAGGAGCGATTAACATCCTCTGACCCTTTTCCCAAACAAGGTTGAGGTCGGCTTTCAGTCTTTTATGGCAACCGAAACCGCCGGCTTAACGTGCTCTCCGAGGCACGGAGGGGTCTGAATGTGTTAAGAATGGTCACCCATCCATAGACTGACCGGGCAAGTATTGCTTAACTTTGCAATGTGCTAATCTACTCGGTTACCACTTAGCCACGTGGGACATAAGATTGATTGATGGTGTAAAGAAAAGATAAGACAATAAGACTGTAATGCATGAAAGGAGTTTTTTTCGCGTGTAATAAGGGTGACAAATATTTTAAGGAATTTGTATGTTTCCAGCCAAAGAGGCAGGAGGTGGGCTGCGAAACTCTTATGATACTCTCTAGATCAGCAGTATACTAAAGAAGAACCAAGTTTAAAGCACCAGTACACAGGGACAATGTGTGAAAAGTCTGATTATTATTATACGATCGAAGAAGTGCAAGCCATATCTCGGGTACACATTAGATGATGTTCAATCGAATATATTCGGTAATATTCCCGAATATAAACCGAATTTAACGATTGCATAATGATCAATATATATTTGCACACATAAAAAAGTCAATTAGTATCACTTTAACCTAAGACGTACAACTATATTTGGTGGCAGTTAATTGCTCCCAATTATAGAACTGCAACAATTTCTTAAAATACGTTAAGTGACGATGCTTTAAATTGGTGTCGATTAAGTGCAACTGACACAATTTTTCCAAAAATAACCTATGCTCATAGACTAACGTTCGCGAATCATGTAAAATGTCATGTCAATGTAAGATACTCGTGCTCTCTCAACATAATAGCATTTACGAAATTAAGTCTTAATAACATTACATTTTATTTTCAACTTTATTTTTATTACGGTAGCAAAGTACGACTTAAAAAATTTTGCTTCAACTATTGTTCTATAGAACCTATCATTTTGACTTTTAAAAATGAGAAGCTGATTTGAGTTTTCAACCGACTACATTAAACACTTATACACACACCATAAAGTAGTTCGTATGTTCTTTATGACATTAAGTTTCAAATAGTTTTAAGTTTATTTTCGACCCTCCTTTTGAGCAAAAAAATATTAATACCTCTTCATTACTTATTGGAAAAAGATCCAATCTTTGGTCTAATAATTACTTGCAATCGTTCTTTGGCAAAAAGTTAGACAGCTGTCACGTTACAAAACGATAATTATCTCTAATTATCGCTTTGTATTTTCACACGTCAATATTCTCTTATTGCGTGTGGTGACAGATTAAGAATACAGAGTGTCACCACTTCTATTCATCACGTAGGTTTAAGTGTAAGAGCCGACTAATACTGCCACTGCCAGAAGAGATAGAAAACTTGATACAAACCCTCGAAAACCTCATTTCTCAGGAGAGACCTATGTCCAGCAGTGGATTACTGAAGGCTGTTGATGATGCTGATGATAAATATTCTATATCGTCATATATAAAGTTCACGATAGTTCGAAATGAGTAAATTAAAAAAATCTCTCTATCTCTATCTCTTATATTTCGTGACCTACTCGTACCAGTTCATTCAGAAATGTCTTCGAAATAATAATGATTATATGACCCGAGTATATGTTTTGTTACAAATACAGTTGACCTACATGTTACTCTATATTTAGTTGCAGTGACAAATGTTCGGCCATGATGGATGCCGTTACTAGAATAAAAGAACAAGTTAGCAAGCTTTTCGTATACTTAATCCTACGAATAGGTACTAAAAGAAAATTGCAGAGTTCAAAACATAATATTAAGGAATTTATTTATTTCAACATAAGCTACACAAAGAACACGAGTGTCGATTTATCTATCTCTATCCTAATGTTTTTTGGAAAATTCGTAACCGCCGCCCGGAGTGATACCACGGCCTTACAGAAAACCGGTGTTAAGCAGTTCTTCATTCACCGAGTGAGTGAGGTTACCGGTGCCCAAACCCCCTCTCCTCCTGATTCTAGGGGGAGGGACACTGTACCAGGAATTTCCTTTCTACCCTTCCCGAAACGGCGTGCAGTTTTTGATCAGTTCGAGTCCGACATAACCATCCCACCGGTGGGTGGTGTCCGAGGGGATTCCGATTGTGGCTCTTGAGTTGTAGGTGTCCATGGACAGTGATAATTACTTACTATCAGGTGACCCGTCTGTTCATCCCCTTATATCATAAAAATAAGCCTATCAGGGAAATTTCCTCAGTCTTGGATTCCTCTAAATAAGTGAAAATGTTTATCTTTCAATAGGTATTACGTTACATAGTATAATACATAATTGGAATTAAGAATACGTTCGTACACACGTTCTGTCCACCACCCCCACTATTAGAAGACTTAGAAGTTATCTCTGATAACAAGAAAGGTTGCCAGTATTTAATAGAGAGTTGTATGATATTACCCTTAAAAGAAAGAAGATCACAGGGCTGTTCCAATAATTTTTAACCTCCTTGGTTAACTCAACTTAAAACCTTTTTTTAGGACAGAAATATTTGCAGACTAATACATTTATCTATAACGTACTTTGTAACACTCATACACGTTAAATGATAGCGATTTATCATTTGTCTCTAGATATTTCAAGTGCTTATTTCATCATACTTTTTATTTCTACAGAAACATCTCTTCTAGTATAAAAATACCCATAAGAGTAACATATAATTTAAAAAAAATGTGAATTCCTTATTTTTATATTTAAACTTAATAGATCTAAATGCTATAATGAAAAGTAATTTAAAAGTATATTCTGTAACATACTCTAAGCACATTCCGTTTCCTATTAAAGCAAGGATAATCTCTTCAGGGTTTCAACTGCGAAGTGTCAATGAAAGTGGTGGAAAAATATCGAGACAGGACAGAACTTCCGAAAGATTACCTGCTATTCCGAGGTATTCTACCTTGGAATCAAACAAGTCAAGATATTCATGTATGCGTTGTAAAGCTTATTTCATGGATTTGTTGAATTATTCGTTGAGTCCAAATGATGATCTTTCATGATGAAATGACATGTTACTGTCCAAGATAATTAATCCAATCAATCTAAAAAAAATCTTAAGATCCGATATTTTAAACTTCGGTGTGTGTAAGTCGGGAATGTACATTTAGCCGTCAAAAATGAACAAAAATATTAGATAGCCATGTCCAGCCTTTAATAAGAAAACATGATTTCAATTAGATATTATTGGGCAGTATATTCTATTAGGTTGCAGAACAAAGAATAGTTGACTTATTAAAAAATCGATTCGTTCATAATTTTCACTTTTTTAAATGTGAAACAGAAAAAACTTGAATAAATCGCTTAGTGCGACGACTCCGAATTGTAATTTATAACCATAGACGTACAATCATAAGTGTTTACGGAATATTACTGAATCAAATGGAAAGTTTCCAGATTTTATCTCTATGCATAAGTCAATGTATATATTTACATATGTATTATCTTCACGGTCTACCCTCCCAGGATGGGCAGGAACGTACAATGTTATCACATGATCTGAGAGATACTTTTTCGAGCTTCAAAAGTTATTCGTTACGAACAGGTAACGAGGGAGTCCTGTTTAAAAATAAATAAAATCATATATTGAACAACAATGTCACCGGTGGTAGAGTTGTTTGAAACCAAAGGTTTCCTTTACATCTATTTCCAAATAAATTCAACCAATATACGTACATTATATTTTTTGTTTTCGAGTCATTTTTAACGTTAAGAATAAATAACGATAAGTTAACAAATCACACAGTATTTCTACTAGTAAATAGTACACACTAAATTATGATAATAATATAAAATAAAATGTACAACCAGTGTTCTAAAATGAAACGTCATCAAGGAGACAAAAACAAATCTTAAAAAATTATAACTTCTTGGTTGTCGTAATCTGCTGGAGATGTAACTGTCACTAATACTATATATTTTATATATCATTTCATACAAATATAGTTACACTTCAAAACAAGGGAATAGGAACATAATCTCTAACCAAACACATCTTGCTAACGCCATGCACTGATTGTATCAAGTCGTATCTTATCTCAGGTATAGCATAATCCTATCGGTATTGTGTTATTTTTTCTGGCTGAAGTGGCAATCGATATGTTAACTGCTGATATGATAGCGCTTTTATATTGCATCGAGCGCACTCGGTCGTTCATTATCTTGTTGTTTCTCTCATCATTGATTGCCTTTTTGTCAATATATATAACTTCGAAACATCTTTAGTTCGGTTACATAAACATTGCACAAACAAAAAGCGAATGTAAGTTCTCTTATACTTGGGAATCGGATGACGGCACAATGGTAACTGATACATCATCATCTTCAGTAGTCCACTGCTGCACATAGGCCTTTCCTTAGATAGAAGTTTTGCCACCGATGCCGGACGTGTTGCTGCAGTGCTGTTGTTTGCTCCCTTAGTCGGCACTTACGACACCTACGGGATGAATAGGGGTGGTGATACTCCGTACTCTAATATAATCCGACACAACAGGGATAAAATTTGTGGTGACGTAAAACCCTAGCTACAACAATATCAAACCGCTATTCTTATTTAATTATTGAAAAATCTTTCCGATTTTGAAATCGGCTTCATATTCATGTGATGTACTAGTAAGTAAAATAACTTTTCTTTTTTTGTTTTGTTTATTCACGATAATAATACAAATTTACAAGTACCTCTTTACTAGTGACAAACTACAAAGCAGTTTAAAGCAGTTACAACTTCTTCTTATATATAAAATTCTCTTGTCACAATGTTCGTATCCGTACTCCTCCGAAACGGCTTGACCGATTCTCATGAAATTTTGTGTGCACATCGGGTAGGTCTGAGAATCGGCCAACATCTATTTTTCATACCCCTAAATGGTAAGGGTGACCCATCCCTAGTTTTTTTTGTTTTGCAGTACGTTTGCCGGGTTAGCTAGTTTCATATAAAGACGACTGGCGGCAAATTGTAGTTACATGAAGGAAAACTTTCATCATCATCATCAAAAGCCTTTAATAGTCCACTGCTAGACATAAGCCTCTCCTTAGAAAGGAGGGAAACCTTAGTATTTACCTACTTTCCTACTTTGGTTTATTTTATTATATTATACTTTGGATATATTATGGGGTTCAGAAAACATCTACTCATTTTTGAAGTGATGACACAAAGATACTAGATATACTTATAATAAATTTCAAATATGTAATAGTTTTTTTAAATATATTTTATTAATTTTCCTATTATTATTTTTCTTATTATTCCTCCGTCTATTTAGAACATAATTTATAAAGAGTGACGGTGAAACGTATTTCTGGTAGTTGAAAGGAGTGCAGAGGATCAAAAACAAGGTTACTTAATTACTACCATACCCCTTTTGATTCCTGGAATATTTTTTTACAATATGTGCGTACATACATATTAATGATAATAATTTGTGTGAGCCCTCACACAAAGGACAGTATCAGTGAATCTTCACGCACACGGACATACTGACGCAGGCGCAGGGAAAAGGATTTAATTACGTCTGATTACACTGCGTTATTACAAACAGTTTTAGTTTGTTCCAGTGTTTGTTAACTTAAATAGAAGGAAAGGTGAGAGATTTTTTTTCAAGCATGACCTGTAATTTTTGTTACCTAACTCAATGCCGAATACCAAACGCACCTATTCATGATTGTTAAAATGAACGGTGTTCGAAGTGAAAATTACATTAAAAATATGTATGTTTTTTTTGTCGATGGTATAAAATATGATTTTAAGTGACTACCGCCGCCCATGGACACCTAAGACACAAGTGAGTTGCCGCTCTTGAGTCCCCCCTCCTCTCCAAGACCGGGGGTTTGCCTTCCCCCCCAAGCCCTCTCCCGGATTTTCTTTAACCAATGGAACCTCGGTAAAAGCAAGGAAAGAATTGTTTAAAACCGGCTTTCTGTGAGGCTGTGGTATCACTTAAGTCGAGCTGGCCTATTTGTGCTGAAGGATGGCTTTCCCAAGGTCATAGAATAACCTGCAAGATACATCTTAAACATTCATTCAAAACCCCCCACTGTTCGTCTAATAGGAAAGTCGTCTTTCGAGCCAAGCTGATAGGATGTTACTTGTTTGTGTATGTACTACTCATAGGTGCGCAATTATCTAAACAAGTTTTAAGACTTGTTTAGGGAATGTTCTTAGTTACGAAAAGTGTCGAACGATGTACTAGAAGATGCCTTTTGTAGGTTTAAGATTTGTGTAAACCTATGATTACGCAAAATACCAGTATCGCAAGTTTCACTGATTTGAAATACACAAAGAAAAACTTGCTTATTCATCAGAATATCTTTCCAAAACGTTCCTCCACCTCCTCCTGAGAAAGACGATAAATAACAAAAGATGTAAAAATGCGATGTGAAGTTTATGTTATTTTTATTAACCTGTTGGAATTTCCATTCACTGCATTTAAAACTAGTCATAATTATATCGAGACATAAATCGTCTCTCTTCGATGGTAAGGGTGACCATAAATCACGCATGATCGTGTAAGAGACAAAGTGATCAAATGACGCGACTGAGAGGATGTGACGTATCACAACGTTAATTACGTCACAGTCTGCGGCGCTTCGGGGGACAGGCAGGGCTAGCACTTGGAAGTTTTATTTTTATGGTTGGCAATCAATTTACTTGTTCCTGACTTAATAAGTCAACCCTTAGTACACTATTTCTTCATACAATTTTATATTTAATATTCAGTTTTTCAGGTTGTTTATACCGTAAGAGTTCAGCTTCCTTCGAGCAAAGGAAAACCTGTAAAAGACTAGTCTAGCCCAAGGTTTCTAAAGGTTATCAAAACCCGTGGCGGAAATTTAATCCTATTCCTGCAGTTTGTCTCAGAACTGCTTCGTTTCTTGAACTCTTCTTGTGATTAGCAAGAGGTACCGTAAACAAAACGGTGAGCAGGTTGCCGAAAGCAAGGCCAGCAAGGCCGCCGCGACTCTCAACAAGGCAGTAACTCAAACCCACAACTAAAAATAAACGCTTGTTAGTGATGCGAAGACTTAAACGTCTGTTAAAATTCAATCAGATAACCTATTGATAGCGGAGAGGCCTATCCTAGAGACGATAAAACGTTTGGTGATCGCACTCGCTTTTAGAGAGAAAAGGAAAGTTCAGACGATTTTACATGTCTAGTTATTCTTTAAAGCTGCATTTACAATAGCAATTTTTATCACGAGGAAAGAATAAACGCCGAATAAAACACAAAGATGACACGATGGACCGACGACTTGAGGGAAATAGCTGGCAGCGGATGGATGCGGATTGCCCAAGACCGCGATGGTTGGCACTCCTTAGGTTGGCTATCGTTCAGCAGTGGACGCAATAGACTGATGATGATGATGAAAACTTCATGATCTAAGTCAATAATATATAACGGTAAGCTGTGCAAGGGCTTTATAGGCGTCCAGTATGATCTTTGTGCAAAAGGAACTATTTTAGTTTTGAGCTAACTAATTCGAACAGCTAACTTTTAACCAACTAACGGCTATGTCAAAAAATTAGACTGCAGTAGCTCCAATGAAGTATCACCGTGGACCTTGAAGTGGTTAGTCATAAGTTAATATAAGTTACTTATAGATGCCAAAAACAAAAGTGGCGCCGCAATTGAACCCTGCTCCATGTACAAAGCGACAATTGATCATGAACATCTATTTAAATTGATGTTTACTCGCTGGATACTATAATTTAAATAGAAAGCAAGAATACCTAAAGTGACAGTGAAAAATCATTTAGTTTTTCAAGTTACAACAAGCCTAATTAACGTGCTAGCTTCATACATTTTCTAATTACCAACAAGAAAATAACGCCGTTGTACAAAGTGGCATCCCTACTACAACCATCCGCTTGAGTAACTGAGAACATAAAAGTGTAACGTTCTACAACAATAACGTCTTTAGTGTAATGTACTTTTACTATTGAAACCCACAACCGAAAGCTACTTCGTTGTTAACATAATTGCTACAAGTAATTACACATATAGCTTTTGATTTCATGCGTTAATATTATAAACTTTTGACAGAGAAGATGTGGTACATTGTTTTTTTTTTTAAATAAGACGCAGGTTTATTTTAGCTTACGTTTTGATTTTTGATCCACTTTGTAGATACATAAATGCTTTAAACAACTTAAATCCTGTAATTGGAGCGTCCGAACAAACAACCAAAGATATCTTAACGACTCTCAACGTTACTGATCCTTATTGCATCTGACTCTTAAACCAATTGTGACAGAGAACATTCGCAATGGAACAATTGTATCCTGAAAACAATAGTTTACAAACTGTCATCCGTCGAGGCATCGTTCTAAATTTGAACGGTGGGGTACTTAATTGTGTTGCGCACGTGCCGCACGGATGCAAAATGGCGGCTCAACGAACCACTTCCGTTTATGAATGCTGACAAGTGCATCTGAAATTGATACCCAACACCGACAGTTGGACCTTGGTGGATGTTTGGTTTTTTTTTTCCAAAAGTGACAGTTGAGTACAACTACGTAGGTACTATGATATTGGATCGTAGTATCTGTATCTGTTTGTTTTGTTAACTCACTTTTATTTACTTGTTTAACAATATATACAAATGTTGGGACACAATTTTGACCTACTTCTAATTGACTTATTCAGTTGAAACTTTTTCTGAACAAAATATATGTATATACATGTAGTTCGGATAACAATATTAATTATAATTTTTCATCTTAGTGCTACCTTGATGTTGGAGTGAAGTAGATGGATAATGCAGCGTCAGAGGTCAGCGTGGTATAGTCGGCCTAAAAATCCTATTAAGGAGAGGCCTATGTCCAGCAGTGGACTGCTAAAAGCTGTTGATGATGATAAGAGGGATAATGCAACTGTTCAATAATAATAACCTCACACCTCTCACAGAAGGACTCTCTGATCCCAAACTAGGCCAGAGCCCGTGCTATGGTAACCAGACTGCTGATAAACATACTTATATACATATATAATTCTAAATACATACATATTATAGATCAATTACGCCCACACACAGAACAAACGATCGTGTTCATCACACAAATATTTGTTCTAGGTGGGAATCGAACCCACGACCTCCGATTTGTTTAGTAAGGGTCACTAGCACTAGACCAACAGGCCCGTCAATGACCACTAGTTTATCCCTCGAATTTGGGCTCATGGTTTATCTTTGACGAGTCCAACATTAAGAGTTTTGGTAACAATGATCTTAAGATGGAGCTAGGAAGTTTATAAGGGTACTCTTGTTTTATAAGGTTTAACTCGCCTTGATAATAAAGCGAACTTATTAGGATTTCTATATCTTAATTTAATTATACGTTTTTAGTAAGTCCATTATATGTAGTATTGGGGTAAACCTGTTAAGATGATGGAAGACGGTAATAAATAAATAATTCAATAAAGTTAGACTGTACATTGTCCGCCTGCTGGTAAGCGGTTACCGGTGCTTATAGTAAGTCAAGTGGGAGATCTAAGTCTTTTTTTTAAACTCGCCCAAGCTTAACAGACGTAAATAATTCAAAAGAATTGGACCATGAATTTAAGCCTCGATACAATTCTTGATAACGCAATCCGTACTATTGTATTCTTAAATTATCGTATTGTTTGTAATCATAGCAATAGAACGGTCGTAGGGCTATATAAACAATTATCAGAGAGATCGGTGAGATTAAGATAAGAATGTTTCAATATGTTTGGAGAAAGTTGAATGTACCTTGAAGAGTGTAGCGCTATCTTGTAAAGAATTATTTAATGAGTCTGCCAGTTATATATATATTTGATTACACTTCTGTTACGTAATGACAATCAAGTGACCGCTATGTACAAATATTATTTCATTTCATAACTGCCTTTAATTCTTTAAATATACATACGGTTGTTCACTTCTGTATAAACTTAAATGTATCTCAGTCGCAACAGTGAAGGAATACATCCCGATCGTATTTCCAAAAGTATTTGACTACATTTTAAAAAGAAATTGATTTATACTCTATCTCGTCCTACTCAAGATCGATAGTAATGATTCATAAAACCACCAAATGAAGGATTTTTCTGCTCCTCGGCAACATTAATTATAATATCGACCAAGCAAATTTAATCAGCACTTGGAAAATAAGAAACCTGTCGGACAGAAAAACATAAAATATTATTGTGAGCAGCCATAGAGGCTTCTATTTTTAAAAACAAACAAAAGACCAAAATTACTTCAATGGTACCAACAAATGACCATCGCGACGAATTAAAAATGTCGTTTCTAAAGTTGGCACGAACCTCCATTAAACGGTTGAGGTTTATCTTTTTGACAGTAAAAAACACGTTTAAAATTAGTACGAACACGGGAACAAAGATCAAAAGTATTGCTCAGCAGGGGAATATTGTAAATAGCTTGTTTTTAGCGGCGCGTGGGCAATGCGCGCGCGCAGCCGGTGCAACGTCGTAAAGTGCATGTGAGATTTCACTTACGAGTATAAAGCTACGAAGCTTTCAAGTTATATTATAAGTATTTATTTTGCATTTCATGGTCATTACCGTTTATAAATATATTTCCTAAAAGCACTTTTATGTTTCGGTACTATACACGGATATAATAAGCAATGCGGTGTAGTATGAGCTCACTTTTCTAACCGGTTTGAACACTGTATTTAATAATATTATTTTCATAAAATGTCAGATTACATTCAAAGGACGAAGAAACAAATGGATATTGGTACTCGACTATCGTTATAGAAGCAAGTGGTAGTCTGTTGTTTCTGCCTGTTCTAAGGCGTAAGGCTATGAATGAATCTATCCAAAATGACTAAAAACGTATCTCTTTACACAGCATACAGTCTGACTGACAGAAATGGATTATCGGTGCTTACAACAAAACGGTATACATATGGTACTACCTATATCTTGGCAGTAACAGTGTGTGTTAATCTACGGTTTTTGAGAGCTTTATTCCAGATCAGTCCCTTCAGGAACTGCCTATTCTCTTTTGCTCTATGATGGAAATAGTAACAATGAAATGTACATTATTAAAAAGCATATTTCGATGAATTCACTCGTTAGTTATTGTTGAGAATTTATATATTATTTTTTGTTATCGCGGTAAAAAATAGCCTTTGTTACTCGCTGATAATGTGGCTTCTTCCATTAGTGAAATAATTAGGCGTGAAAGCAGCGTAACGAACAAACAAACTCAATTTCACATTTATAATAATGGTATAGATTACTTAAAGGGTAGATTAAATTAAAACGTAAGCTATCCAAATACACACTTCTCTTAAAATAAGAAGACTAATTCCATCTTTAGCTTTAGATTTTTAGCTATCAAATCTAGTTGTATCAAATTTTATGCAGACAGCTTCATTTGATACAAACAATGATTCAGCATTTTATAATCAAAATGTACATACTGTTAACAATTGTAGATTGAATTTTAGGTATTAAAGTACCAGGCAGAATGATTGCATCAATTACACTCGCTTTGCCCAATAGAGTTAAAAATTAAAATGTCATTAATCACAATTAAATATTTGCATTGCATTCTGTGTTGGCCTTATTTAAAGAGCGGAGTGATTGTCCCGAATAGATATGGGAGAGACAAGTTTTCGTGTAAGCTTTCTTAATCACTCACTCAATGCAAATATTCGTGTAATCGTGTACCCACTTGCAGCAATAGAAAAGGATTTGTCAAGAAATTATCTGAAATGAATACATTTGATTCTTCTGATAAAACTAATAATCTCGTGTCTCAATAAGGAACTCGTTATGAACATTCTGGTAAAATCATGTTGGTAGTGATTCGAACTTTTAAAGAAATTCGAGAGGTGATATGATATGATACTTGCGTGAACTCTCCTTACAAAAATGTTTAAAATCGAATGCTATCCACATGTGGATACCTGACCTTTGCATTTTCAAGAAATGGAAGTAAGCAGTAATGTTTACACAAGTGCAATTTTGCTGACTCTAAACGACAATAAAAAATCCACCCACTCTTTTCTTATTTCCAATCATAAGCTAAACTCAAACATTAAACGACGGGCCTGTTGGTTTAGTGGTTAGTGACCCTGACTGCTAAGCCGGAGGTCGTAGGTTCGATTCCCACCTAGGTCATTTATATTGTGTGATGATCGTGATCATTTGTTCTGTGTCTGGGTGTAATTTATGTATATTATGTAGGTATGATGTATTTACAAATATACGTGTATAAGTATGTTTATCAGTAGATTGGATACCATAGTGCAGGCTCTGCCTGATTTGAAGTTATTATTATAAAAATTTATAATTAGAGTTTTGCGATGTGATTATGTGATAAGACAGATGTCTAATAAATGAAGACTGAGGTAGCGAGTGATCAACTTTACATTAATACAATTAATAAACAAACAGGACTGGTTGTTGTGACGACCTATGGGGGAGGCCTATGTTCAACAGTCATCTTTGGACTGAGATGATAATGATGATAAAACAGACACTAGTATTAGAATACTCGCCATCGCTTTAAAAAGTCAAGGGCAACCAGTTTTTGGTTGTACGAGTTGTACCGTTACAACCTGTGGGAGTAGAACAATATTCATTAAAAATTAAAGAAAGTGGAACTTCATAGCACGCTGGTGTTTTTTCAACAGTTTTAGCTTTATTTTCTTTGAGAGTTTCCATTAAGTACGTGGAGTATATTTGAAGTGAAACTGAAACTTCTTTAGCACCGTGGCGATTTGAAAATTCGATGAAACGAAAAAGCGACAATAAAAAGAGATAAACATATTCATAAATAGTATTTAGCCTGTTTTTTATTCAGACCACTTCAGTATCTTTCGTAAGATTTAGCAGTTGTTAAAGGTTTTTTTTTAAGCTGAACAAAAATAGGACAAATTCTTTATTAACAATATATTTCTTAAAAAACAAACGTAATAAACATTAGTGAATCTATACGTGTTGAATGGATTTGACTATCAAATATTTTAATACGTAATGATATGGTATTACAAACATTATTGTTGGCCCATTGTTGTTTGTACTTTTCATAAATGATATACACCACTGCTTTAAGTTTTGTGATTATTTGTTATACGCTGACGACCTAAAGATATATCATAGTATACAAAATCCAGAAGATCATGAAAAATTTCAAGAAGATCTTGATAGATTCTCAAAATACAGCATAGATAATAAGTTAAAATTGAATTTAAATAAATGTAAAGCAATAACGTTCACAAAAAAACGCAATTATAGTAAATTTTCGTATAAGTTATGCGGTGAAAACCTTAATTCAGTTTAATCTATCAAAGACCTTGGGGTTACATTGGATGAAAAAATGCATGCAGATATACATATAAATAATATTATTAGTAGGGCATAACAAAATGTATGGATTTGTTATGCGCACTTGTAGGGACTTTATTAGCGCCTCAACTTACCTACACATTTATAAGTCTCTTATACGTTCGCAACTTGAGTACGCTGTCGTTGTGTGGAACCCATATTATAAAAAAATATACTAGTACAATTGAAATGGTACAAAAGAAGTTCCTACGTTCACTGCATTATAGACTTCGTTATATCCGTATGACATATAATTCTCTTTTAGAAGAATATAAGCTCCTCAAATTAAAGTCCAGACGTACACTATTAGAAATGCTGTTATTGTATGATATATGTCATAATAAATACGACTGTATTTCGTTAAGTTACAAAATATGCTATAGGATTCCTCATTCGACCCACTGCCGTAGACCTCATCGATTTTTTTTTGCTGCAGTTTGTCGAACAGATACTGGTAAACGTTCACCATATTACAGACTTGCTGATACCTATAATAATCATTTTGTCTCTATTGATATTTTTAGTAACAGGGTTGCAACATTAAAAAAAAAGAAATAATGCAATTGCTGCCCACTTAAATTACTTTTATTAAAGTATATATATAATATTACAGTTATATATATAGTATATAGTATTAGTTAGTATAAGTTAATGTTACTGCTGATTGGTAAGCTTAGTTTGTGATACCTATCTCAAACTGAACTATCAAATATAGTATTTTAAAAGTAATCTGTAGTTAACGGTGTTGGTACTACAGATAATAACTTGTGTAAATTGTGTATTTATTTATAAGTTTTCTGTAGTTACTGTTTGTTAACTCAAGAAATAAAAATAAAATAAAATAAAATGAAGTCCAAGTCTTTCGAAGTCCAAAGATCAGATCCAGCAAGTCAAATAGTTTACTACTAAAGTGTTAGTAGTTTGGTGCAAACAGGGCAATGTAGTAACTATTTTCTAACCGTTAAGGGTAACTACTAAACTTTTTCATTTAGACATTACATATCTTTAATATGGAAAGTTAAACGAGACGAACATTAGAAGAGCGACTCAAAGTGTCCTCTTATTTTAAAGTCTGTGCATTCTTTAATTTACTGTGTACCTAATTCAATTTAGGTCAAGAATCCAAAAAAAAACTACCGCTTCATTGATTAAATTAAGATATTTATCTTAACAAAACACCCCTATCTCAATTCTCAATCTATATTTATTAACCGGGCCACAATAACTTAGAATCAAGCTAAAGGGATAAAACAGTGATGTGAAAAGGTTCGCATTTGAACAAAAAGCCACTAATAACGGCTAACAGATAAATTGAACATCAATTTACGGCCATTACTTAATCGAAGTAAGAGTTGAGAATTAGAGAGCGAACCCGCATGTCTGTTTGTCTGTCGCAACATCCCTCTACAACAAATTGCTCGTAATATGTTATTAATTTACATATGACGTTGATGTTTTTGGGACAACACAAAAATTTTACCCGCATTCCGTTAAAATTATATTTTTTTAAGGACATTCTAACGGTTTATTTTTTTATTTACTAAATTACGTGACTTGTTTACGATGTACAAGAGATTCTAAGGAAGACTCGCAGAGAATACAAATTACATTAAGTCCACCATTGCACATTCTCTTAACAAATAAATAAAAATAAATATTCAAATTCACTCGTAATAGTAAAAAGAATAAAATGAAAACAAATTACCCAAGTGGTTTATAAGATAAAAGATACTCTAAGTCCTTCGTATACATGCCAACGTGAATGCAAAATTTCGCAACGATGGCCTAAACGGCACTGCAGTTTTTATGTTTTATCTATTAGATTTAGTTTATTATTGTTACGTCCGTGTGGTGACGGGTTAAAAATACAGAGTGTCACCATCCCTATTCATCAAGTGTGGGTGTCATAAGTGCCGAGTAGGGGAGCAAATTATGCAAGACGACATCACTGTAAAGAGAAGGAAAACTTAAAACATACCCTATACCAAGACGTCTGGACAGCGTGGTATAGTAGGCCAAGACCTGCTTTCAAAGGAGATGCTTCTGTCCAGCAGTGGACTATTAGAGGCTTTTGATGATGATGATGATTATTACGACATTCACCCTTTTATTTGGTTCTTCCTGTACTGGTAATTTTCTTTACCTGTTATCACTTTATAAGTAAATTTAATTTAAAAGTTTCATAATTTATTGATGTTTCTCTATTATCAACAAAATTGATAAGAATAAACTCGAATTAGAACTATTTTATAACACACGTACATCTAAAGTGACACTTATAAATGACACGCAAACCGCCTTCCAAAATCAAGGCCATATAAATTAATCGAGCACTTTTTTGAATCGCCAAATGTACGCAGACGGTACCACCACAATATCAGTTGAACACAATAATATATATTTACTAATAAAGAAGGACACAGACAAAATGGGATCAAGTTATTATATAACAGACAATTCATTTTAAAATTGTCTTAGTCTACTCATCTTTGAAGAAAAATAAAACAACACTTTTCCATTACTTCAGATTTATATCACCATATGACCGACATTAACTTGAGATATTGAGCAGGAAGGACAACCGCGTGTTCCCCTTGCTATAAGATAAATGTGGGAGTTCATCAAGCAGCATTTTTTATACAATTTCTCACGAGGATACTCGCATCTTGTTACATAGAGTATCCGTTGCTACCCCTCAGCGTCTAGGGGATGCGGTGGGAATCAAATTATACTATTTTTAGTTACCATCTTGAATTACCTTAACTTAAAATAAAAATTTACCTTAGAAGGCGGTTATAGCGACTGCGATTAAGGAACAAGGAAATTGTTTATATATAAGACACGCCTGAAAAGAATGAATTTACAAAAGAGCTGTATTAGGGTTGTTTAAAAATTCTCAATAGTTTATATGAAATTTATGAGTTTTAGCGTGGCATAGTAGGCCAAAACCTCCTTTCTAATGAGAAGCCTATGTCCAGCAGTGGACTATTATAGGCTGTCGATGATAATGTACGAAAAACATAAGTTAGGGTTGTAAGATTTTTCTTGACATGGACTTTTTTCGGATCTGTTCTTTAGCCGTTGCAGTTTAGAACTTTTGTAGATATGGCATGCCTGTCACCTACTGTAGAAGTCTTCTTTGTTTTTGTCACTACTCTCACTTTCTATCTGTTTTAGTATCTAATAGTTATGTGGTTGCCACCTTACGAAATTTCTAATGGATGACGTGATTTATAATACAACCGTGAAGATAATTTAAAAAATATTCTTCACACTTTGATGAAAGAAGGTCTTCATTTTTTCCTTTTTCATGTATATGCCAACGTCACAAACTTTCTTGGTTGCACACATTAGCAGAAAAATTTACAGCATTCATAAAATGACGAAGCTCTGACGATCAAGAGCTCTTAGAGCATTCAGTCTTTCATTGAATAGAACTTGATGCTCTTCTGCCAATTGCAAGCGTTATCACATGAGTATAAACGCATTCGGGGTCATCAACCTCTACGTTATGTCTATCAGAATCACATTTACTGTTGCAAAAACTGAGAACGTCACAAGATCGGTGCATCGACCTAGCTGCCTTATTACGTAGCTATGTTTGCAACGCCTTAGGTTCTGGTCACACTGGACTAGAGTTTCGACATAACACGGTGAAAATGCATCATGTAATAGAATAGAATAACATTTATTGTATACCTCAAGGCCAATTCTCGTAATAAAAGAAGGTATTTTCGTAGTAAAATAGTAAAGTATTAGTAAGACCAGCTGATTACCGATTTAAGAATTAATACCATTTTGACGGCTTCAAGTCTACTACTTCGACTGCCATCAGATCTCCACAATCCAAGTACTGGGAGATATCGAAGTTCTGTAGAAAGACTCGTCGGATTTTTAAGGGGTCCAACTACCCGTAATGAATGCTACAGCTGTTCGTATGGCAACCGGGACCGACGACCTAACGTGCTTTCTAAGCTACTTACTTTTTTACTTACTTAATTGACTTGTATTTAACTTTGTAAACAAATCTTGGAAGTTGACTTTAACCTTAAAATTATCTTATCGAAATGAATCTTTATATAAATAAAGTTGGTATCTTTATATAAGTTAAGTTTACCTTTTTACCTTCCAGTTGTGAGATCGAAAGTTGATCGGAACTGAATTGTGGCCGAACTTTAATAACGAGAATTGACCTTCAGTTGTACTAAGTGGTTGTCCTACATATAAGAGTATATCAAATGACCATATACAAATGGCGGCCTTGCCGCTAAAAAGTAATTTCCTTTTTTTTCTTTTAACAAAGACAACTCCCGCATTAGGAAAGGAAATTTCTGATAGGCAATCTTTGGATGGACAAATCGACTATAGATGGACGAGTTCAGTACAGTGTTGTTTACTTACGAGAATAACTTTTAAATTGAATTACTCGTATCACACATCACAACTTATGGTTTCTTTTTAAGATTTTTGTTTATTTGTTGTGCAAGAGAAAGAGAGACAGAGAGAAATAATTACTAATTGACCAGTTTGAGTCAGTTTATCAATTCTTATTATAATATTATATTAATAGTCTTTTAGCTTTATGACCTACAACTATTTAAGAGTTAAAAAGGGGTTCTTCTTCTCTATGAACTTTATATGTATGGGTTCACAATGTTTTGGAAAGTTAACTAATGCGTGAAGTATAAAAACCGAAAAATAAAAGCATTATTGAAGTAAATCATACTTTTTTATAAATTATGTAGATATATTACTATTTTTATTAGATAACTTTTAAGTTTTAAATTAAATATTCCGAAAAAAACATTCGACAATTAAAACAATGATATTGCAATTGCAATAACAAATAATTAATTGTGAAATTTTAATTACCTAAACAAACAATTTGCTGTCGTAGATTGTTATGCCATGCACGATCTGTAACAAAAGATATGGATTTGTTCAAGTTTTCTCGTTAATAGCGATATGCTTAAAAAATAGTAAGTCTTGTGGCAGCTGAGGTGAGCTCATGCTACCCGATTTTTTAAAACTTTGGATCAATGAATTCAAAAATACGATAATGATAGAATATACCACAATGAATACTAGATTTTTTAAAGGATCTAAAGCTTTTTAAATTCTTAATAAAATATTGCAGTAGTTTTCGTAATAGTTTTTATAGGGGCAAACTAGCAAACTGACCTGACCTGACCTGATGGTAAATGACTACCGACACCCATGGACATCTATTTAACTTTCTAATAGCCTAAAAAGTGAAATATTCTAAAACATAATCTTACTTTACTGAGGTTTATCGTATTATTATCGAGCATTGAATCGGTAATCTGCTAGTCTATATATACTATATATACTCGTATAATACTTTATTGTTTAACTAGGAAAATACCTTTTATGACAGGTGTGAGATCGAAATTTGATCAGAACTGAATTGTGACCGAACTTCTATTACGAGAATTTGCCTTCAGGTGCATTATTAAGTGGTTGCTTTGCGGTTTACAATACTTACAGCAATACGGATAACCTACGAGTATATTATTTATGTGAATGTAAAAAAACGAGTGTATAAAACGTCCTGAGTAACATTCAACGCAGACACAAAAGACGACAATTGGTTTTACCAAAATATAAAGTATCTATATTAAATATTCCTAATCTTATAGACAAATAATTAAAAAGTCTGGAATATTTTTTAAATGTTTATTATTATTTTCATAAGAAATGGTAAGTACTATGCAACTGGGTAACATGTTTAATTAATTTTTTGAAGAACGCTAAAGAAACAAATACATAAATGTATAGGATTAAGTCGGCGAGAGAATGAGATAGAATACATTACACATTATTTTTAATATAATATTTTGACAGTGTGAATATTTTTATCTAATACTAGCTAATACCCGCGACTTCGTTTGCGTGGAGTTTGATAAACGCTGCGTTAGTGAGTTCGATTTCCGGTCCGGGCAAAATTTTATAGGGTTTTTCGGAGATAGAAAAAAAGTTTCTGCCGTGTGTGAATTGCACACACACACTTTTTTACTTTACAAAAACATGAGCTTTAACAAAAAAAAAACATAATTACATGACAATAAAAGTCAATGATGCCGATCTTTTTTGTAACGACGTCCTTATTGTCCTTTTTGCTACAAATACCTACTATTTATTTACAAAACAAATCACATATCAGTCCAGTGGTCAGAGATGCTTATTTACACAGGAGCGATTGCTTTTTACAAAGACTTGTTTGTTGTCAGCTCACATATTATCGAGATGAGTTTCATTATAGCTCGGTAGTGATGTGCGTGCTCTCTGTCAATTACCGACAATTTGTGACATTATTCTTTTACAATATTTTTAAGACTGTTCAACGGTAATATTCCATATTTGATTTTAATTAGCTATCTTTTGCTGTGTTTTAAAGTTATCTCGGAAACGTTTTTCTTTCTGAAGGAAACCATCTATGTCCTAATCCATTCCGCTGGCAGTATGTACGCAAAATTTCATAACGAATGGTTGGGTTGAGTGTTAAAATTAAACATTCCATCTGTTGGTTAAACTTTCACCATTTAAATACGTCAATCCATCATTATAAAAATATTATCAGGGGTACGGAAAGAGACAGGATAGCTTTCATCCAAAAAATAACTGTTACCTAGGGATACGTGAATTGATTCACATTATTTACTTTAATGGTGCGAAGCCACAAGCAAAGGTTAAGCCATACTAGTCCATACTATAGTTAGTATACAATGGGCTAGTATGGATAATCTTTATATTATAAATGCGAAAGTATGTCTGTCTGTCTGTCTGTTTGTTACCTCTTCACGCTTAAACCGCAAAACTGATTAAGATGTTTGGTAAAAAGATTCTTTGATTCTTGAGGAAAGACATAGGCTACTTTAAACCGCGATAACTGACATTTACTTTTGATAAATAATAAACCTTCTATTGATACAACATTGTTTACATTTCCTTTGAAACCCTGAATATCATGCTACGTTACAACCTATGTAAATGAAATTAGTCAGTGTTTTCGCTATAATTATATTGATTGATTAAATTTGTCAATGTTACTAAGTCAGTTTCAAGACATTTGTTAAAATATTTTGTACTAATAATCATATCTGACGACCGAATGGCGTAGTGGTTTGTGTAACGGACTGCTATTCCAAAGGTCGCGGGTTCGATTCCCGCTCAAGTCAATCATTTGTGCGCATGAACATTTAATGTTTGATTTGGTCTGGGTGTTTCTATGTATAATAAGTATGTATTTACAAAAAAAAAGTATATATGTATTTATATCAGTTGTCTAGTACCCATAGTACAAGCTCTGCTTAGTTTGGGACTAGATGGCGTTGTGTGTTTATTATTATTATTATTATATTTAAAAAGAAGATTTATTATCCTCGAGTCTGGTCATCTCCTTTATCTATAACTAATATAATAATGATAGTTTGTTTTCAGGTTAGTAGGAGACAAAACAGCGCTCTGTGCAAATCATTGGAGAGCTACCCTTAATAAAGGACATCCCATGGCTGAGGTCATGATGGTGATAAATTGTATAGTAAAATGCTTTTACATGGTCTACCAGCGAACGTAACCATTAGCAAATGAACAGCAAGTGCCTAAGTAATGTTGTTTAACATCAATTTACTGCCAGTACAGATAATTCCTCGTACCTGTGAGATAATTACTCTACATAACTCTCTCATGCAACTCTACGCTAGTAAGTAATAGTTTTCTTTCAATAAAGTCACATGTAAAGAGTGTTTACGCCGTCAGTAAATCACTCGCCAATCAATAAATCATTGATTAAATTTGAAAATGTATGTAATCCCCTCACTAGCCAATAGTTACGACACACGGAAGTGCGGTCTGCGGTTGCACAGGACCACACGGCTGTATAACATTACGTAGATATGACAACTTACGTTACAAGGTTATTGCCATCGGCGACTGATCAATGCATTTGAATCTGAAGTGAACTACACATTGCAAGGACGGCAAAGACAGATTCAAACGTCTTTATTTCATGAAATCCATTTAGAAAAACTTAAAAATATATATATAGATCAACATAGAACGCCATCGTAAAAATAAGTTGCAATGTTAAAAGTAAAATTTATTAAAACAATACAAAACAAATGATATCGGATTCCTAGAAACAGGACAAAAACAAATTCACGGCGACTTATCGACATATAGTGCAGGTTGTGCGACGCAAAATACATCCTCAGCTTGTACTAATAAGCTTGAATATTATTCACTATTAATCTGTACCTTAATAAAGCTACTAACCTATATTGTCAGCATCATCATCATCACCATTTTACAGTGTTGGATTGTTTCTCTTATAGTCGTCTGACTGTCAATGTGAACCCTGGTCCTATTTTTAGACGTGAAAAAAGGAGAAGGTAAACTCAGGTATTTAGGAAAAGAAAACGGGTAGGGCGATAGAGCTAGGGCAAGGTATTTCACAAGTCTCAGATGAAAAATGGGACTAAGCCTGTAGTGGTTCGAGGAGTCGTATTTTAGAAAACCTATACGGTAGTATAAAAAATATAAGGAGACTTCTTGACGCATTTATCATAATAACTATTCGAGCCATCATTATTGTATGTATGGATGTATGTGGGTATGTTTATATTTTTTATATTTTTATTATGATATAGTACTTTAAATTATGTTTATGTATGACTAGTGTATCTATGTAGCACATGTATGTAACATTTGCTCTCTGATATTTTTTTAAGATATTCATTTTAATGATATGCGTTGTAATATTTTAAAAGATAAAATGTAATGCAGGAAGTTTAAAATAAAGAAATAAATAAATATTCCTCTTGAATCACTCTCTCTCTATTGGTGAAAAATCCGTTGCTTAGTTTAAAAGATCTAAGCGTACAACCCCAAAAAACAACTTTATTTTATACTATGATATTTATGAAGATAAATAAAAAAAATAGGTCCACCTTGTGCAATGTGTTTGCAGGAAGTATAAAATAAATAAATATACTTTATCCGGACGAAACCAAAGGCAAAACTAATTTTAAATAAGAATAAACTTACATGTTTTACTCACATGAGTATTTCAGAGATGCTCAAGTTGTTTTCGGCTAGACTCTGTATCAAGCGGGAAGAGACCGTCCGCGTCGGTATCTCCGAAATGAACACCCGAGTAAGTCTAATTAATATGTTATGGTAGGTCTAAATGGATGAGAAAAAATAATTAGAGGCTGTTATGTCCATTAGTCTAACGAAATGGAGCAACGAAGTGTTATTACCAGCAACATTAACACAGTTACTCGACCATAACCTACGTCACATATTCAAAGGTCAATGTCATGTCCATAGCATTGTAACGACTATTTTCAAACATTGTAAGGGCTAAGAATGATAACAGACTAGTAATTTAATCTCACAGCCATTTAATTTTGAAGCCAGCAAAATTAACTGATTCAACACTTCGTAACCCTATAACCTAATAAAGGGGGGCAAGAGCTCTTGCCCCCCTTTTCAACAACAGTAATTGTGTGCAATGTGAGTATTTGTAACTTATTTGTTTCAAAAAGTTATTCAACGAATAGTCTCTAAATCGTTTATGTCTTGAATCTGCCGTCTAATTAAACTTAAAGTATGACTTGTATGCGCTGATTATAAAATAATAGTAAAAAAAATATTCTTAAAGCGTCGCAATTATTAAAATATTTAATATCTCAAAGAGTCGCCAACTACTGTGTTCACGCTCTAATAAGAGACGCTACTGTCACGGTACTATTATAATACAGTACTGCAACTTCATACAAACGGACGAAACGGGCGCTATACCTACGCGCCTCGATCTCGGGGTGCGCTCGGGGCGCAGACAGTCACGGCTGTACCGCAGTGTCGAACGGACTGCGTGTTGTTTTTTTAACAATAACCGCGCGATTTTTTCTCTAAAAATCAGTTAATATGACGAGTAGGAAATATTGTGCTGTTTTTGGTTGTATGAATTCGTCAATAACGCATCCAGACATAAGTTTTTTTAAATTACCTGGAAACTCTGAAAAGTAAGACTATAAAATAATTTTACTTACTAGTACGTAGGTACATAATGTGTGTCTTTTTAATGGATAAGTATTTCCTTTTATCTCACGAAAAAAAAGGTGTTTGGATGAATAAATAAAGCAAATAGAGTAACGGAAAGTTATTGAGACGAGTGAAATAGGGAGTTACATGCGGTTCTGAATGAATCATGATACGGTAGGTACCTACCTACTTACGCTTGTGTTAAAACTTCCGTGCATGTTTGTTTTGTTACTTTGCATAATTCAAAAAAAAGAAAATTCTACTTAAAGACGTGGTATTTTATTATTAATAATATATCTTTATTATCTGTGTGTATGAATAATACTAAAAAAAATTTGTTACCGTCTGTGTGTTAATGACACACTTTGTGAGAAACACTTTGTGAAAATTTCGAAAACTGTCTAATGACAGTTTTCGAAATTTTCACAAAGTGTTTCTGCTGCTACTATAACAACATATACCACTAAAAACTGGTTTTATTTTCTCGGTATTAACAACAACAGCTAGACTCATATATAATATTTAGATGTTTGAGGGTTGTGATTTTAAAACATTCGTAGTCAGCTGTTCAGCTTTTTAATAATTAATTAATTGGTGACCAAAGAATTTTTGTTTTGAGTTGTTGCGAGTTGTAGGTTATAGGTTAGGTAATTTATAGACACGTTAATTAGCTGAGATAAAAAGTTACTTACTCGTCAGCTGTTTCTTGCATTCTAGTTGAGTAGGTGGTAGGTGTTGGAGTTTCTAAGGATTGGAGTTTTGTAACGCGTATGGAGAAAGCACATTTATTTTATTTTATAGAAGGATTTTTTTCCGTTGCTAATTTATAAGCCCGATTGGTTTTTCAAACAAAAAATGTTTTTTAATTAAATCTACCAATCAAAAATCAACACGCATTTTTATTGAACAATTCCTATTCAATATACAAAGTATTTCATTTATTTATATAAAAAGGATATTTACAATCACAAATCTAAATAGAAACAGAAAGTAGGCAAATATCACTAAAATGCTGGAGACGGGCAGCCCTAACGCATGTTTACGTACCGCGCGGCTGTAGGCATTTATTTCTATCATGCGGCCGAGTTACAATACTGTATTATAATAGTACCGTGCTACTGTCGCTCGTCGTTCAACGTTTAACAAGGCTGTACGCGGTGTCCACGGGCCTGTACTACGCCTTAGTGGTCAAGTTTTTATAATGAATCTGTCGTTACAATGTCTGTTTGTCTGTTTCTAAGAGAACTTTTAATTACTGACACAAAAAAAACAGTGGCTCATTCGTTTGTGGCTTAGCCTGCATTAAAGTTATTTTATATCAATCGAGAAGATTGCTTTTTCTAGTTGAGAATTGTCGTTTGTTTACTTTTTTCCACACTTATCGATGTATACAAATATTAAACAAAATTTAATGGTCATCAGTTGAATATTTAAACAAACTGATTCGCATTGGTTACATTAATGTTGGTAGTGTTAGCGTGCGTCGTCCATTAACTGGTACTCGTACGTCTTCTATCATTAGGTGCGACAACAAAAATCCACAGCATTATTTATTGTTACAGTGCTTTTTTATCAAAATTATGGATTTTTATTAGTCTTCATTTCTACAGCATTTACTAGCCTAAGAATGCTTTGCTTTTTTTAATTGTCAGGTAAATAAAATTTTACAAGTGTCTAAAATTGAATTAGTACGTACACTTGTAAAATTTTATTTTAAGGAATCAATTTTCAGTAGACATTTATAACTTCATTCAGAAGTCTAAAACGAAGAAAATTCGTTGGTAGCATACAGAAATATGTTCCCTTATCGCTTACATCTCGTTTGAATCGCATACAAACGAACAACCTTGAAAGGTTTACGAACCGCAAGAACTATCGAGCTCAATATACTAGACTCAGGTCGGCCAGGTCACATTGTTCGAACTACACAAATAATGATCATTCATCCTGTGACCGAACATGCACTTCTGATAGCTACATCCTCTTCGTATGACCTAGTGAGGTGGGAAGGTAGGGTCGCGACAGGCACTCCCATCCGCCGGGCACGGATTTCCTTGCCACGGTTGATCGGATCCAATACCTCGTGTATCACAATATATTTACTTTGTAAGATTCATTACATGGTTGACCGCATTGCATATATCGTTGGATCATTATACGACATCGAACACAGAAACTTAATCATTTTTAAATATGAATATAAGTATCATTTTATTGTTAGTTGCTTGGAATTAGAAAACTGGTTATATTAGCAACACGCGAATGACAACAGTATTTTAAAGCACAGAAACTAATAACACTAATTATAAGAATATAGGTAATTTACTGATTGCCTTACTATAACAATGACAAACGCATCTAAAATCTAGAATGAAACGGGAAACTTGTCATCAATGTAAAACCTGTAAAATGCAACTTTCAATATCTATGTTTGCATTAGTATCGTTACTTGAAACTATGATTAGTTATTTACCACCGATAAATTTTACTTCTTTCTTAACTTTATATGAATTATTTGAGATCGGTGCAATTGAACCATTCTTACTTACAATCTTTGAAAACTTGTACTATATTATAAAAATGCGTGGCAGATGAAAGTGAAATGAAACAATACTTAGTATACTTTGACGACTCCCATGAATACAATTAAATTACATTTACTTCTTATATGTATTCTTGTATGCATTTCATGAAACAAGAATTATGCAACACAGCGTTATCTACGAATCAACCTTTCGATGATTCTCTACGGGAAATGCCAGGTAAATTACGAAGAAGTCAGATTGTATGATAAAAAAAAATAATGTAAAAAATCACCTGTATTGAACATCTATTTATTTTGCGATTAAATTTGTTGGATGTCTGTATAGTTGATATGGACATCTACATCTGTGATATATATAATATTCTCAACAACATATTAATACTTAAACTACATTTATTATAGTATCAGCAGCCGTTCACGGCTGGCTGGCATGAAACAATGGCGGCAGCGTGCGGCATGTCAGCATGACAGGATGCGACAAGGGACAATACTTCTCTGTCGTCACCCTATTGTATACCGGATTAATTACATTTGTGCATTGTCAACATTTTCATTGGATTTTTTTCAAGATGCCATCAAAAAGAAGCAATTAAGGATGTTTGTTGTTTCAATGGCAGTCATTTTAAGTCAAAACAACGTAGGTTCGTGTTATTTATGGGTATAAATAACACGAACCTATGTTGTAACAATTAGAACAAACAAACAAACAGAACCAATGAGCAAGACGTATGCAAACTTTGCGCCAGGAGATGACAAATTTGCCCATCGTAGTCTACTGCTGGATAAACCTATTGGCTGTTTTAACAAATAAAATATAAGAAATACATAGATACGCAAATTATTATGGAGATCATTGAAAAAATGTTCAAGACTAGCGAACTAATAATATACAAACAGTAAAATTGAATGTATATTACTGCCATGGAGTGTGGAACTGTTCTTAATTTATAATATAAACCGACCTAACATACAAATTTTCCAAAATGTCTACATACTTATTAAGAGAAAAAGATATGATGCTTAAATCTGATATAATATCTAAGACACATAATTGTCCAACCGCATTAAAATTACAATTCACTATAACCTCTGGAAAATACTGAACAACGTTTATTCATGTGTCCGATGACCATTCAACGGAAATCAGAGAGCTGTGAACCGATACATCATCAATGGGTGTCGGTAGCGAATTCGATTCCTGTGCGACGCTCGAATGGCGATGAACAATGCGGGCAGGATGTGACAAGACAATGGGTCATGGCCGAAAGGGGTTATAGTGTAAACCAATGATTCAGGATAGTCTTTTGATGTCGTATGTTAAAGCGGAGTGTTGTTAGAGGTTTTAGTGTTTTATTTTATGATTTTGTAAATAAAAATCTTTAGTTTCAAAGGGTTTCACGCAGTCAGAAGGGGAAACGATTAATAACAATTTGCATATGAACCAGGATACTTTGACAATTTATAGGCCTTTATTATCGCCATAAATACAATATAACATTATACTATTACAAAGCGTGCCTGTGTTGCTACACCAATCACAAACGATCCCAATGGGCTCAAGAATTCAAGGAATGCCCTGCAATTATTACTTAAGATCAGATGCCAATCACTTTTATAGCAATTTCTAGCGATATTGTTAAGGTTTTGTTACACTGGGAACAAATGCGCCGTAATACCTTTTGGAGTAAACAAACATGTCTTTATATGTGTGTGTTTATACCCGGGAAATTGCCTACTAACCAAGGGTTAGAAAAAATACTTTTACAGGAATAAATAATAATAAATTCCAATATCGGTTGTTATACTCGATCACCATTTTGTTCTCGCCATGTTGGTTACTTTACAAATAAATGCGACATGCTGCTAATTCTACTGCTAACTTATCTTTCGTAATAGTCTTTTAAGGTATTCGTTCAATAGCGATTATTTCGCCTATAAGTGTGGTTTAAAATCATCAATTCTATTTAGCATAACAGCTTTTTATTTAATGCATTTGAATCTTATACTCGGTACTTATACTAAATATCAATTTTAAAATGTTTAAATGTCCGTCTGGTTGTTCGGTCTAATCTCTGGTATCTAATGGATCCACCCGGATCGATTCCCACACGACTTTCAAAGAGCGATAGTTAATATTAAAATATCGAGATAGAAAATAATATCATCATCGTAGGCGCGATAGAAATACCTAGTTCAAAATATTTGTTTAACTAATCTTGACATACAAATCATAGCATAAGACGGGCAGCTGTAATTGCAACGACAAAACCGCATTCTTTGAAATGCCTTTTACACCCGCGTTACTGCAATCATGGTTAGCGAGACTCATATTTGCTATGTCCTTTACGTTTCCTGTCGACTGAGCAACTATAACATTAAAAACCTTAAAAAGATCTGTTTGACATATAGCTGTTAATTAATTGCACTTCGTAAAAGCCTTGCTTAATAGTTCTTAACAGCATTGGCTGCAGATTTAATCCTATTTGATCCGATTTGATCCTATTAATCAAAAAACTTTTTTTAATCGAATAATATTGCCAGAGGTAAACGCGTAAGTACAACAAAAACCGTGCTTCGGCACAAATGAGTCGGCTCGACCAGAGTCACAGATGCTGGTGAGAGGCAATTTTTTCGTTGCTTTCCCTCAAGTGAGTGAGTTTACCAGAAGTTGCAGGTGTCCATTAGTGGTTGTTGTCGCTATCCATCTTCTTGTTCATCCTCTTTACCATAAAAAAAATCATAACTCATAAGATTTTATTATCGGTGAAAGTAATTGTAACAACAATCGGATGATCTCATGCACCATATATTGACGTAATGCGTGCAAAATCCTTTCATTTTTTCTGCATCCGCTATGATTACGATCCGCACATAACGCTGCACAACGTAATGCCCTAATGCCGTATAACGCAATCTAGGCTAGGGTTGTGCAGGCACTATAAAAACTTAAGGTTACAATTGGTACGCCACGGTTATATATTGTGTTCAAAGCCTGGGAAAAGCCAGAGGCTTCCTCCTGCCTATCACTAAATGTTGCTCATACCGCCGCCGACTTCTTCGGTCTTCTTTGCTCGTTATCGGCCCTCTCCCGATCCCATTCAACAGTCTGTTACTGGAGTATCACAGCTTTAGAGAAAGAGACCTCTACACCCTAGCCCTCCTTACCCGCCAGCATGGCAATAATGATTGCTGGTGGGGACGGAGGGCTGGGGCGCTAGGGTTGATATCTAAAACTTAGCAAAGTTGCGATAAGTGTGAAAAAATCATTCCCTGTCCTATACATTGTCATTATCGACGTAGGTACCTAGTATTTGCAAATGTCCTGCCAATTACTCTGAGCAAATTATACAACAAAGAGGTAATATAAATTCCATATATCCCGGCCCTGACGGTAAAGGAAATTACCTCACAATCTCACGTGGTATAATGCATCCCGCACGCATTCCGCGATGCGGGAGGCGACAAAGAATGGCTTCTACGTACTAGTACGCATTGAACGAAGCGTGCTCATACTATAACCAATTTAAGGTGACGATTACACTCGGTTATAAAGATCGTTACGGACTCGAGCAATATGGAACGCGACGAGGTCTGAAAGGGAAGTCAATGAGATAAATTGTGAAGCGAAAGTCGGCTTACATCAAGTGAAGCCGAGCGAAAGAGTTTCACTCGGAAGAAATGTAACATATCATAGTAGGGAACAGGGTCATTTTAATAAAGTAGATTTTTTCCTAAAACAGTCCTTTTTACAAAAAGCTTTCCTTAGTTTATTGTAATTTACCTGTTAAAAAATAATGTTAGTGATAAAGCCAATCATGACCAATGTTTTTTTTTTTGTGTTAGAAGGGCAGACGAGCAGACGGGTCACCTGATGAAAAGTGACCATCACAGCCCATTAATGTCGGTTCTCTATGGTTGAGGTGCCTAACACTTTAATTTCGATTTATGTTTTGACTTTTATCATATTAGATGTCCTTGGTATATGCATTGTAAAATTTCTTGGCATTGGTAAATTCTAAAATTCATATTTTTTTATAAACCCTAACATCTTAGTACCAGACTGATCTGGTGTGCTAATAGGCAGCGTTATGAGCGAGGAAATGCCGGTCGTATTTGGAGTTCCACATAGGCCTCTCCCATTGCACGCCACATAGATCGATTTTGGGCTTCTCAATTGAACTCACAACCAAAAAATTATTACTTCCTAAAAAACATTCTATTTCTCAATGTAAAAAATATGTGGTATTTTTCATAAAGACCTGATACTTCACTTTCAATTTTGTCACATTTATGTATAATAGTAACTAATGATACTGTACATGTCCCATTATAAAAGGTGTGAGTTCTGTTAAATATTTAGGAGTTAGCGATTTAAACTTGCTGGAACAAATGATTTTCTAAGTGCAAGAACTCGCAAACTTATAGTAATTTTCTAAGCCCTTCGGCATGTTGCCCCAAAAATGTTATTAAATCGGTCTACTTTGCACTCAACTTACATATTGCACCAACTCTTGGGTAGAAACCTGTGAAACACATTTTCAACAAATTCAATGGTAAGCGACCTTAAACCGAGAAAAATAAGAAAAAAATGCTGGCTTTTTTTTTATTAAGAATAAAAGCGAAATCCTTAAACACTTGAGACCCCTTATTATATTTTTTAGTTCTATGGCTAGAATTTTACGAATATTTCTGTTTTTTTTTTGTATTGGCAACGTATGTATCACCAGTATCTATCACAAACCTTTAAATCCTAGAATGCTTGTAGCTTTTACAGCAAAACAACCGTAATTATTTGTCGCACTCTTTAACACGTTTGTATTTATGTACAAATCAGAATACCGTTATTAATTTACGCATATCAAACCATATATCCTGATCTTATCATTAAAGTAGGTAAGTAAGTGCTTTCGTACGCACTCTTTCGTTTGTAAATCGTCGCGAAACGCGTAATAAAGCGAGATAATGACACAGCCGAGGGTCTTTGACCACTGTTAATGTCCAAGTGACTTTACATATCTTTCTCGTCATTATGGACCCAGCTACCGTAACGTCACATGCAGTAATCAGTGCGACAGATAAACGCCTGTTCAAGTGCTATAATTGTATGAGTGCGCACCAGTTCAGGGTTTCGTAAACTGTATACTTTCATTACAAATCGTTTCCATTTATACAGTTATGTAATGTCTAGCAAACTGTATAGATGATGACTACGATGACTGCAAAAAACTTTCTGCAAAGATAAACTATTTGCTACTCTATGGCTATAAGTCGGTTCTTTATGCTTGTGGGGCCTAACACTTAATTTCGATTTTTGTTTTGACTTTTATCATATTATGTAGACCTTAACAAGTTACATTATCGAGCATGTATGTTTAGTTGTTTAGCATTATGTTGCGATACGTTATTTGTTGTATTACAGAGTTTGGCCCTCGCTGCGCTATTATTGTATATTGTACTTCAATTAGTTAACACTACAGCTATAATCAATTTCTCACAGACAATTTTTAGATATACATAACCTTAGTAAACCGCAGAACTTAAGAAACTTGATGTAAAAAGACTTTTAGTAGAAAGGGGCGTTCTAATCACCTAGCTTTTTTCCAACAACGAAAACCATATATATTCTCACTATTATTCCTTTTTCGGTACAGTAATTCAATCCCCAAAATTCGTCATGAAGAAATAATAACAAACTTATGTTAGTATTTTCGTATTAGTTTTCATTATTATTCTTAAACATAACATAATTATTATTAATCTCAGCGTGCAGTCCCCCAGTGCACTCACCCCACACCGAACAGAGCTAAAATCAATACGTGAGCACGCGCAGCGTTGAAAGATCGATATTGTCTTTCTTTCACCCCTCACACATCTGTTACTACTGGTATACTATACCGTGTACCATCCACCATGTGTGCATTGTAGCACCCTTTCCATTGCCGCTTTATTATAACTACTATTTACAGAGCTCTAAGCAAATAAAATACCGAAAAAAAAAACATTGTTTTTTTTAAATTTAAACAATTTCTTTTCTTTAAATACTTAAATAATTAATGAAATGTGTGTATTTATACACATTTCATTAATTAAAGTTTGTTAGGGACTATTTAGTCCCTAAGAAACTTTATATCTCCATTTTGTCAAATACCTACCTACAATATATTTTTGTGTTGTAAACGAGCTTTGAACTTGTTTGTTTCTTGTGTGAACTGATTTGTAATCTTTGAGAAATTAAAGATTTTAATCTTAAACTTCATTCAAAAATTTGTCAATATGGGTTCATGCTTTTCATTAAGACATATCTGACTATGGTTATTTTTTATGACATGTTTTTCACATATCTATGTTTGTGACCATATCTGTTCACTACTTAACATTATCATTGTGATTGTATCTAAGAGTTTGTGACTATATCTGTTGCAATAATCCTAATACATCAGTGATTTCTTTCTCTGCTCAGCTCAGTTAAAATCAATTCTGTCACACAGAGCAATGGATGTTAAAGTTTTACCATCACCGTATAAGGGATGCATTGTTTCCTGCTTCTATTTATAATCAACTAGGGCGAGGGTGTGTTAGGGAGAGTGCGTTTGTTTTCGTCTACCACCCCGAATGTTGCATCGATTTCATAGCACAGCTTTGTTGATAGACGTCCATGACAATTATGCGGATATGTAAGGGATGGAATGCATCAGGAGTAGATGAATATTTGGTTGTAGTTAATTTGCATATTATTTTTTTATAAAAGCAATAGATACGGGTCCATATCAGTGATAGTCTTATTTCTTAAAGATATAATTTTAGTCCCATTTGCCGTATAGGGGGGCATGAATATTGTTGTTAACCGGGCTTTAGGAGGGTAGGAAATGATGATTATATTCAAAAATAATGATTGTGTGCAAAAATGATGATTATGTGCAAAATTGGGCATGTAAGCAAATCCTACAGTAGGTCAGGGTTCCACGCCCATAACTTGTATTGGCTATTGTCGGATGTACAAGCGCTCTAACCTAATAGACTTAATATAAATAAAACCATTTCTCAACCCAAAAGATCGTATCAATTAGAAAACATGTTGTATCATTAACAAAAACCAAAACTGTACCTGTGGTTATATTTAGATTACCATAATTTGAAGTAGTACAACATGATAACATCTAATAGGTATATCAACGTGAGCCGCATTTATATCATACTTCTTAATAAATAAATGTTTTCATTCAACGCTGACACTTCCGGCTATTATGAGAACATCTTTTGTATATTACATTAATAGGACAGGCGTGAAAATATTCATTGTTTACATTATTACAGTTCTTACAACTATTCTTGCTTATAAATTGTCATTTGAACGGTGTACGATTGATATGGCAACACTGATAGACAGACTATTAAAGATTTTTATTTAATAATACGAGGCACAGTCTGTACACCCAACGTGCTTGTTATAAACAAGCACGTTGGGTGTACAGACTGTGCCTCGACATAATATTATAATAATACAATTTATTTATTTGACCAATACGTTACATTGTGTAGGACATTTTGATTTAAAATAGATCTTGGACAATAGTTAGACTACAGTTACAGAATAATAGTTTAGTTACACTAGTTACAATAGTTAGTTACACTAGTGTAAAACTGAATGAAAATGAATTGAAAATGACGATATATAAGAGTTGTACCAACGAGAATTAATTTTAATTTCTCAAAAAAACTATTTTACTACTTCTATACTCCCCTTTCCCACGCACAAACTTGGTTTTTGACTGAACAGCACAAGTCCGCGTTGGAGGTTTGCCAGCGAGCCATGGCGTGTCGTATTTTGGGCATACGGCTGACAGTCCGAATAAGAAATACAGTACTTCGCTCCAATATACAAACCGCAAATGTCACTCATGAAGCCACCGATCTCAAGTGCCGCATGCCGATGAATCTATGAGCAAAAATTAGTACAACTTGGGTCCCACAAGGTGCTAAACGACAACGTGGTAGGCCCATGCTATGATGGCGGGACGATCTAGAGGGCTTCCGAAAAGACTGGTCCTAAATAGCCCATGACAGAGAGATGTCGAAGGGAGAGAGAGAGGCCTTTGCCCTGCAGTGGAACAACACATGCTTAAAATAAATAAAATTAAATACATACTTCTACATTAAAATAGCTAACAATGAAACATTTACAATACTTGATAAAACGCAAACCAAGCTTCCTTCGTCATCCAAAAATGGTTAACTTAATATTTAAATTTTGTGTGTGAAAATTTCTTTAAAATATAACGTAACATATGTAAACAGGTCAAAACAATAATAAAAAATATCTACTACAATAACATTAAACATAATAACTAGAGCGGCATACTAATATTACTGACATATGATATGAATACTTGCATACTAAGTGTTGTAATTATGCGTTGTAGTAACAGGAAAACATTGGCAAACAGACAAAGGAAGTTATTAAATGTAGTTGATTTGATATGGAATAAAAATGCAAGTGAGGGACCGAGAGTGAACGTGATGGCCCTACTACTGAGGTAATGATTTCTCACAGGCCGTGAGATACTGATAAAATAATATCATAACGTGAAAAGTGTAACTAGAATTACTTACGCGAATGTGTGCGTTCCTTGAATTACTGTTAAGGTTGTGGCGGTTTTTTATTTAAACAATGTTAAGGACAAGACAAAGCTGCGTCCGACAACAAACAATATTAGAATATAACATCATCACTATATATACAGCTGAACAAAACCTTCTATTAGAGCCTTTAATGTGTGACATTGAGGCTAGTGACAAGTTGATAACATTGTAGGCAATATAATCAAAATCAAAAATAAATAGAATAACCCATCGGCTTTGCTTCTATAGGTCATCATCAGTCCATCTACAGCATGTTCATAAAGTACCAAACGTTCACCCTAAATCGGCGCAACTCACTATATACCACGGGACATCTCATTAAAGGTAACAACGGTAATTATAGTGCTGTAAAGTTCGTCGAAGAGAAACTTCGATGCACTTTTATCAGCTAAACATAAACTTAAAGAAGGTTATACAAAGTTTATTATCTCACCGTACATCATCTCGTAGCGTGGGAACCAAGGCGTGATTAATATTTTAGAAAGATATCTCGAAGATTGTGAAAATAAATGTAGATTTATAGTAACATTATGTATTCTTGTGAAGAAAGTTTAGAAAAGATATACTCCATCACAGAGACAAATCTATTTATGCATTGCAACACGTTACAGCAAATATTAATTAATTACCCTAAAATAAAAGCACTGCCAACTTCCAATAACTGACTTGAATTAAATTCAATGCTTTATTTCGGGTCTAAAATTCAAACCTATAGAATCTACGAAAAAATCTATCTATCTAGAAAAAAAATATGAAACATTGTGAATTTGTAATGTAATCTATTGTGTCAGCTAACTTTATACCAAATTTTAAAAAATTGTTTGTCCGTGAAGAAGTAAGTTACAAAACACACTCAAAAACTTTCGCTTTTATCATATTAGTGTGATTTACTATTTTTTAATAAACAGAAACTTACGGCTTACCGAAGTAATACGATCTAGCTCACTAAGTAAGCTCAACGTTCAGCCTCTCATGGTATTAAGAAACATTCTGTGATTAAATTAAGTAACTGCGATATGTCGATTTATTCGTTGACACGATAAAACAATCGAATGACTATCGAACAATCGAATGAATTCTTCTAATATATGACGGATGAATGATACGTTTTTTGGGTAAAGAGGCAGGGTGTGCGTGTGCGTAATGCGATTGATTAGTAGATCGTGTCTGTGAATGTCGCAGTAGCGCTATTATCGAATAAATTATTATTAATATATGAATTATTATTGTTAGTAGTCAATTGTGAGTTTCATTATTTGATAAGAGTTTACAGTGTCTGTTATATAGATTCTAGTTCTACGAAAGACTTTTAGTTATTGAATTTACCAATTTAATTGATCTCCTACTGCGACGCATTCTTTGTATTTTTTGAATATAAGTATACTTTATAAAGTTAAAGAATCTCTATAAATCTTTGTGTTATCTTTGTGTTAACATCTGTTCATGTTGTGTAGTGCTATTTTTTAATAATTATTATAATTCTTTTTTTATTATCGTATTTATTATAATTTTTTTATTAATAGTTATTAATAATAAATTTATAATAAATTTTCTTCTAGTTCTAGCATAGTGGTAGGGCTCAAAATCTCCTAAACATTTCAAGCAGTTGTAAAAAAAAAACTATGGCCCAGTTTTTGAGTAAAATTTTATAAAAAGTTGTAAGCCTGTACAAAATATTTTAATACTACGAAGTACTATGTTTTTTAATTTTTTCCGTATGTAAATTGAATTCTAAAATCATTCAAAAGGATAAAATGGTTATCGATTTACATTTTAAAATAAACAATTTTAAAGTTGCAATGTGCCGTCTCTTACCTATTGCCTATGTTTACAGCTATGTATAATAAATAGTTTAACACCGATATTAAACAATTCGGACGTGGTCTGAAAGCGTGATTCATAAACTTAAAAAAAATATCACTTCACCCATAGACCCTAACCACGCGGGCTGCCATTTGAGCGGAACACACTTTAAGTATGGAAGTGCTCATATAACTAGTCCGAAGTTGTTACCAAAAGCATAATACATAATATGTATTTTACTTGTTTGCCACTATAGTATTAAAAACATTCACGTTAACCTTTCGGTAAAAGATGTACATTTTACAACTCTGATTAATAAATAGAATTTAATCATTACTTACTTGTTCGTTGCTTAATAATGCACGCAAACCTTACATTATATATTTTATAACAGTATTTGTATGCTCGGTACGTTTGTTTGCAAGTATACATTCTCAACTTTCGGTTTGATTGAAAAAATATCGTTGACACTTTCGATTTATTCGAACGATTTGCTTTATGAATTCACGCGCGCAATCGCTATCGTACCGCACTCAGCAATGGCTATCGCGCATCACCATATGACTATCGAAGAAAATTAGTAGTTATTCAAATGCATTCGAATAAATTTTATAATCGAATAATTCGATTGTTTTTAGTAACAATCGACCATCGCTAATCTATACCAATGTGAGAAATATCACATATTTTTAATGTAAAAATAGTTAAATTTGTATAATTTGAAAGTTGAGGTAATCTTATTTCTTTCTCTCCGACTGATTTGTAAACAAAAGTCAGATTTCTTTTAATCTCTCAAAATAAACTTGCACTATCTAATTCCTTGGAATTTTTTAATAGAAATTCCTCCTAATTACTTGAATTATTAAACTTTAAAGGAGTTTAATGACTCATAAACATAAGAATTAAAGAAGAGGAATATTCATTATAAATATAGTTAGTAGGTATGTAAGTTTCACAACAAGATCATTTTTAAGGTATACCCGGATCACTGGCTATTGCAAGACCCACTTGAGTTAGAAACTAGTGAGTTGCTTCATAGTACAAAGTTGACTAAAAACATACGCCACGTTTGATGTTAAGCTCACACAGGCCCTAGTAACACCCGTAAGACAAGTGATGTTTAGAACATTATTTTCATTTATTTATACGGTGAGCCATGGTAGCTTTGGACAAAATATTGTTATTTAGGAACTAGAAATAGTAGTTAAGTATACTGCCGTTAACCGGAAAACATATTTCTAAATCAAGAGACTTATTTTGAGATATATATTTCTAAATACACACATTACAACCCGACAGAAAAAATGATCGTGTTCGTCACACAATATTTGCCCTGGGTGAGAATCGAACCCAAGATCTCTGACTTAGCACTCAGGATCGCCAACCACTAGACCAATAGGCATGTCACGTCAATTATAAAATCAATGGATATTTAAATTAAAAACTAAGATCAAGAATTCCGTATTATTTCGAAGACGACTATTTTGTTGATGATATATACTTAAATATATTTATATGATGATAATTATCATATTTAGTGATGGTTAGTATCGTGAGGGAGCTCGTGGCTAAGTGGTGACCGCGTAGGTTAACACATTGCAAAGTTATGCAATCCCAACTAGTACAGTCTATGGATTGAGACCCCTCCGTGCTTCGGAGAGCACTTTAAGTCGTCGGTCCCGGTTGCCATACGAACCTTTGTGGCAGTCGTTACGGGTAGTTGGAGTCCTAAAAAGTCCGACAACAGTCTTCCTACAGAACTTCGATATCGCCTTCTTGAGTTATAAAGGTGTGATGGCAGTCGCTCTGCGTAAAAAATTGAAGTTCAGCCGTATCGTAGTAGACTTAAAGCTGACCCCTACGTTGTTTTGGGGAAAAAGGTTCCACCACCCCACCACCACCAACAGCCTATAACAGTCCACTGCTGGACATAGGCCTCTCCTTAGAAAGGAGGTTTTAAAAAGGTTCGGAGGAAGATAATAGTTAGTATTCAATAAACCTATTTACAGCAGAAGAAGTGTTCATACGTAGTTAAATGAATGTAATACATTTAATCGTTTGTGTGGGCCGTTACGGAATGTTGTCAGATAAATTAACAACTTGTCTTGCGAAACCTTATTCCTGATAGCTTAGACTAACCTCGAAATTATGAAAATGTTGCGCATTCTAAATTAAAATTATTACCAGCTCAGTAAAACCTTCTTACTTATGTATATACTATAAGAACAACCTGATATAGTTGACTGTTAAAAATACAGTTTCTCTATTTAATGTGAAAAAGTAAGTTTAGCAGAAACTTGCAAGAATAAGTAATACTAGTGCTGTGCCCGACAGGGTCCAAGATACATATTTTTAAATTTAACAACTATTATTTCACATTGTGGAAGAAGCACTATCAAACACAATAATAATATTTAATAAATCTTTTATACTTTTATACAACATTTGAATTCATAATTCATTTTAAAAGCAACACTTTGTGGTAAAACATTTTCTTCAACTTTAAATGGGACTAAGTTTAAGTAGATTCAATTCAAATAAAAAAGAGTTTTTGGAAGCATTTTACAAATATCAAAGATATATCGAAATGCGCACACAAAAAAAAATACAGTCGAATTGAGAACCGAGTTTTTGAAGAAGTGAAAGATAATTATATTTGTATATATCATAAGTAAATTCCAAGAGATTTCTATTACTATCCTACGAGTATTACAGAGTAGTGCAATTGAAACAATTCAATCCTGTTTTGTTTTCGAAACAAGTGGGCGGTCTAGTTGCTAACTAGTAATAAGAGCCCGTTGGTCTACCATATCTGGTTTGACTAAATACACGAAAGAACATATAATCCTGCGTCTTATAAGCGAGAAAATATTAAACAGCGTCACTACTACTTTTTGATATTTCCTGTCCATGAAATAATCTCTACGAAGCGAGAATAACCCCCAAGGTTCACGTCCACTTTGCCCCTTCAAACAAACTTATCACAAAGCTTAAAATTATCATTTCAAAAAAGTTAATCCAAACAAGTAACAAAAACGCCGCTAGCTGTCATAGAACACAAGACAAGTCGCGTGCGGAGCTCATATCTTTTATCTCTCTTCTTAAAACATCAACGGGGTGGAATGGCCGATAACATATGACTATACAAGGCTGTGTATAAAGTACGACATCCTTTTCCGGAGACCGTGTTTGGCCTGCTTAAGCCTGAATAGAGCTTTGAAGGTTTGATTTATTATGTTAGGTAAGTCAGGCATTAAGAGATGATAAGGAAAAAGGATGTCAAAGAACTTGACAGAGTAGAAGTTTTGGGCGCGCGTCGAAGATTTGACCGGTGAGTTGGAAGGAGTGATTTTAATGCTGTTAGACATTTGCATTCTTATATCGTCGGTCCAGATGTGACAACTCGTAATTAGTATTTAAAGTCAGAAGCATTTTGAAGCATAATTATACTTATTACTTGAATGAATAATTAGTAAAAAATAAAGAACGTATATCATATCATTTTTTTAATATATTGATACTTCTGAAAAGTTTATCAGTTAGCATAGTATGAAGTTTATCATACGCGGTGTCACATCTAGACCGACGATATCAATTTTAATTCTGCATAGAAGTTCTTAAAACCACTATAACAATATGGCAAATCGTAGGTATAAGTAAAACACGAGCGGTTTAAATATTTGCGAATATAATATTTGAAATTTTCGAAAACGTTTGTGTACTTCTTATTGTTAAGAGCAAATAAAGTGCAAATGAAAAGAATTTATAAACTATTTACAGAAATCAGTTGGAGAATTCTGTTTTCGGCAGGTGTTTAGAGGAATAACAACGTTATGACCAACAAGAAAGCAATAGAACAAAAAGCCTCAATTTAATTTGATCATAACAATTTGAACCGTACAACTGCATCTAACGCGCCCAATCGAGTAATCTAACGGTACTTCAAAATGTTCGAATACATTCCTGAACTTTTTTCTCTCACGGCGAGAAAGTGAGGCCGTCAGACGGTCAATTGACGTCACTGGATTGGTCCATTACACTTTGTAGGTCTGCTTAAGATATAATTAAGGTTAAATTCGTAATAAAATGTGTGAAGTTTATTGAGCGATAAAGAAATCTTAGTGAACTGAGCTCTTAACCGCAACCAGGACCGACGGCTAAACGTGCTCTTCGAGGTACAGAGGGGTGTCAAAGCATTATGAATGATCACCCATCCATAGATTGACCTGGCTAGGGTTCCTTAACTTTGCATTGTGCTAACCTACTAGGTTACCACTTATCCAGGAGCCCCTCCAAGTCGAATTATGTAAGACCATGACTAATACAAAAGAGCGAGACAGTTGTGGGCGAACCTTATAACATTGATTGCTTTAATATTTAGTAATTAGAAAGTAACAAATTATATAAATAGAAAGTACATGATACGCGTCCTCCTTGAAGAAGACCTGAAGACTCTCGTCGCCGCGTCGGGGTGGTTTATAATGGAAACACCACATACTCCTAGAACGTGGATATCGAGGCCTGAAGTAGATGGAACACATTTGAAGCGTTATAATATTTTTCGATGTTATCTTACTCTAACGAAAGGACTTGCACAACTGATATACAAATATTTCTCGTATAATCACAGAATACAGTTAGATGCAGTTGTATGGACAAAACGTGTGCCGTTAATCAGTAAACTAACCAGAAAAAATCCCTTAAGTTGCACATTGCACCTGTCACCTTGCTTCCTCTTCCACCTACATTTTACTACTGATCACGGACCCTACACAGAGGTGCGTCTATAAGATGTTTTTTTAAGTTTATTTAAGATAAATTAAACGAATACATAAAAAGTGTAATATCCCTACCAATGTTATAAATACAAAAGTAACTTAACAAACCTGCTTACAATTAACTAATTTTAATGAAATTTGTCATTTAAATACTTTGATTCTTGAGGAAGGACATAGGCTTTTACTGCGATGACCGATCAAATTTAGCGTAGACAATTGAGTAGTTTAATTTCATTCAATATGAATAAGCTTACTTTAACTTCTTCATATTTCCACTATAAAGAAACTGCAGAGGCAAGTGACCAAGCACAGCCTGTTAAGGATGTGTATGTATATGAAAAGTATTAATCAATTCGCCTTGCAGCATTTTTGAAGAAAGTATCATTATCACGGTGACGCGACTTTCTTTATAATAATTATAGATATTAGGTCTCAACTTACCAGGTAATAGTTTGTCTTCGAATAAAATCTATAAATTACTACAAATAATATTCACTAATAAATATTTGTAAATATTCGCCAAAACACAACTCAAGCCGGTATCGAGGCAACTGTCAAACCTAAACAATACCGAAAGGGACTTCACCAGACATCACGGAGTAAAATTAAAAAGTTATCACTTAAAATCGAAAGTTGATGGAATAATACGAATGTTAGGGTGCTAGACAAAGATAGAACGCATTTTGACAGTAGACGATGCCATATTGGTTTTGGAACAATTTTGTGCATGCGCAGTTGCTGAGTTGCGCGGTCGATAAATGTCCTTTTCGTCGAAAAATATTATTATTAAATACAACAAAAACACCAACTTTGTCAAATCATGTCAATGTTTTAGATTGCTGATGTAACTGATATTAAAATATATGTGCAGGTTTTGTTCACTAGTGCCTTATCTATAATTCCTTAATTATATTTATACATTTAGATAAGGAAGGATATGCTTTACGTCCAAATGCATTTATTGACAAATTTATCCCTAATATTTTGTATGCACTGGCGCATTATTCAGTCGGTACCAAAAAGCAATAACTATTTCCAGTGGAAAGTAAATTTTGATTGGGCCGGTTGAGATCGTAACGACCTGGTTTGGAGTTGGAGATGATATTATATGACTAGGATATACATTTACACATGTTACATATGATTGATTAAAAAACAAAAAAAAAAACAACTAGATACGTACTTTCTAAATATTACAAAATCAGGCGTATAATAACTTAGATCTTATATATTACCACTTATCGAGGGTTACGGAAAGTGCTTACGGTATTTCATAAAAAGAAAAAAAGACTGAGGTAGAAAACTGACAGACACTGTAATAGAAAAATAACTTTTACGAAAGAAAATGCTAGTTCTTATAAAGAAAGGAATTATGGCACTTTTAGAACTACATATAATGTGCTCTTTGGAGCCGTGCTCTTGCAGCGGCCTTGACGACCAAGCGATAAGGCACGTACGGCCTTAGCCGCGCTATTGAGAGAATACCACAACATATGCGTGCTAATTTCTGTTTCTTTAATAACAGTTAATTTTGTATATCATAGTTGACATAACAAACCACGATAGGTTAATAGTCTAGCTGAAAAACTCCCGACAAATTCACCTTTCTTCCAAAAAAAAACAAAATCAAAATCGGTTAATCTGAAGCTACGATGACACAGACAGACACGTCAAACATATAACACCCACCCGTCCTTACACCTTTTCCTCTTAGATTTACCATTTTTGAGAAAAGGCGCCATGCATAACTACGCTGCCTGTCGGGCCCGCGGTAACCTCAATCACTCCTCGTTAAAAGCCCCTAGATTTAAACTTCTGTAGCCACAACAACATAAAATATACCTCACCTGATGGTAAGTGAATACCGACCCCCATAGACACCCCCTTTCAGTCCCTCCCTCCAGAATCATGGGGGGGCGGTCATTCTTTCGGTGAAAAGCAATGAAGAACAGCTTAACACTGATTTTCTGGGAGGCTCTGATATCACTCCGGTCAAGCCTGGCCCTTTTGTGCCGAAGCATGGCTCTCCCACGTAAAAATTTCAACCAGTAAGGTACCGGATAAGGTGTAACCGGAGAGTTAAGATACTTGGCACTTGTTGACATAGATTTATGAATGTGACTATTTTTCTTTTGCCGTTTGTTCTATGGTATGGGGGGATCAAACGAACAGACGGATCACCTGATGGTAAACTAAACTAAACCCGTCCAATAACATCTGCAACTCATGAGATACAAGTTAGGATAAATTGGAGTTGAACAACCTTTTTTTACCCCCTCGGGCCGTCACCCCACCGGGGTTTGGGGCGGGGTGGTGTGTCGGAAACTCTGCGCCTGTAATAAGAGGGATCCGGGAACTGCTGTTATAAAGACATCCGGACCCGGACTAGAAGGGGTCCGGATGTCCGGGGTCCGGGTCCGGATCGGGTACATTCTCCATTCAGGCGGCGTCCGGCACACGCGGACATCGCGGCTGGCTGTTATGGCGGGTAGAGGGGAAAACCCGTCCCGTCCACCCGAGGCCACACTCAGGGCCTCTGATGAGGCGATGGTAGGCGCGCCTCCGCCAACCGGTTCGACGGCGACGGATTGGGTCCGAGTAGAGGTTGTCCTCCCGGCCCTCTCCGGCGCCTCCTTCTGCGAGATGACGTCTTCGCAGAAGGATGCGACCGCGGTGAAACATCTGTCACTACCGGCCATGGAGCGTATGACGGCCGGCAGCGAGAGATCCTCCCCGATGTCTGCAATGAGTCCCAGCAATCGCAGTGGTGACAGGTGGGACTCAATCCGCTACTGGCGACCGAGTGCAGGTACTTCCCGAAGCAGCCGTGCCCGGAAAGGACCTGCGTCAGCCGGAAAGAAAGAGCCCCGTGCTGTCGCCCTTTTTTTTTCCCCCTCGGATACCACCTATCGGTGGCATGTCGGACTCGAAACGACTAAAACCGCACGCCGTCTCGGGTACTAATAGCCGGAGAACCAGGTATACCCTAGAAAGGATGGCCCTGGTGCCCCGACATACCTCGAGCCATCTACAGACGGGTAGACGACCCCCCCCCCCGTGTGGGAACCCCATGTTCCCTTTGCTCCCCGGAAGCGAGCGCGCTTCGCAACGCGCTCGCCGCCACCCCGGCCTGCTTCTGCTAGGGAGACAGATGGCCTCACCTGTCACCCCCAGGCCTGCGCTTATGGAGGACGGAGGTCATTCTGCGACCTCCGGCGCCTGAGTCGCCTGCGGTACCAGGCCCGTTCCTGGGCCTGGCGGGCCGGGAGAGTTCTAAACCTCTCCCGGTCCCGCTCCGCCGTCTCCTTCGCGAGCATAACTTGCTCGCAGAAGGAGACGGCAGAGTTCCACTCTCGCTTCGCACGATAGCCGCAATCAGGCTCTCGAGCGAGAGAACTCCCACTCCGATGGCCGCCACGAGGTCTCGCCTCTGCTCAACCCACACCGTGCTGTCGCCCTGCCCACTCGACGATGACCGGCTGGAGCGCCTCCACGGCGGCAAAGCCAATACGTGGAGCCTCCAGCCGGGACGGGGGGCCTCCAGCGGGGTAAAAAGGCTGCCCAAAAAGCAGCCTCTACCCCGCAGTCGCCATCGGTGGCCGTGGCCACTAAGAGGAGTTGAGCAACCTCCCGTAACCTCAATCACTACTCGGTAAAAAAACGCAAGGTGCAGTGTAACCGGATAGTTTTTATATATTTTTTAATTTGAAACTACTTTTATTGTATACCCCTTCAGTCTTTGCTCGCGGCTTCGCTCGTGTTTAAGTCGACTTTTTCAATCATTTTTTTTCCGGGAAAACACTGTGTCTTTGTATTATTTTAGACTGTAAATTTTAGAATTATTTTAGACTGTAATCTATTTTTGATCCAGATCCGTTCGGAGGTTCTGTTGTGATTGTAAGTTGTATGATAAAGACAAATGGTCGTAAGATAATGACCGCCCAACGCATTTTTAATGGTTGTAATTGAATCTTCTTTTGGTAACAGTTCAAAAAGTTGTATCCGTTTGGAATACATTATTATGACCAAAAGAAATACCAATGGATTAAAATGTGCTGTTCGAATGGGAACGATCATATAATTTCATGTGTTGAGTAGTGAGAGAGGGCGCTGTGTTCTTCTAAAATATTCTATTTGAGTTTGTTGAATATTACAATCCATACTAATATTATGAAGCTGAGTTTGTTTGTTTGTTTTCTTGTAATGTACCTAATCTCAGAAACTACTAGTCCGATTTGATAAATCTTTCAGTGTTAGATAGCTAGATAGATGGGCCATCTATTGAGGAAGGCAAAAACGGGGGAAAATTATTACTAATCGTAAACGGTTAAAGTTTCGCAATAATCATGTATGACAGAATTGTTTCCCTTTAAAAGTGTAAAAAAAGTCCGCGATAGTACATATCTACCTTTTAACGTTGGCTCACTATAAAGTTTTTTATGGTCACCAAATTTGTTCTTTAATAATGCATTATTTGTGAAGGTGTTTTTATAAACATAATACTAATCCTTATCCAAATAAATACAATATTCATAAAATTGCTCTTTACATCATTAGATTTCAAAAAATATGTCAGGAGATATCATAGAATACACTAACTTTATAAAGAGTTAGTTTGTTTGATTGAACGCCCTGATCTCATTAACTACTGATTCGAATTTAAAAAAAAAAATGTGTTGTGTAACATATTAATCGAGAAAGGCTATAGGCCATATAAACTCATGCTACGACTAATAAAGCATGAATGAAAAAAATTGAGAAAACGGGGCTTTATTCCTATTGAGAGCATCATACGTAACGCGTAAACGTTTCGCTACAATCTTGTACGACGGAGTTGTTTGTCTTAAATAGTATTTGTAAATTGCTTGTGTTAGGATTGGATTCACGACCTCTTGATCGCAAGTCCAACGCCTTAACCACTAGGCTAACGCCGCTTTTATGTGACGCAGACATAGCTAGTATTATCTATATTATAATAAAGCCGAAGGGTTTGTTTGATTGATCTTAGGAACTACTGATTCAAATTGAAACATTATTTTAGTGTTGGGTTGCCCATTTATCGAAGAAGGCTATTAATATAACATCACGATAGGACAAATAGGAGCCGAGCATCAATGAAAAATGTTGCAAAAATGTTCCAATTTATCCCTTTTGAGAGATGCAGACAAAGTTGGACAAGTTACCTAGTATTTAATATAGTTTAAATATACATATTTGATTGTATTGTTTTATTGTTTAATCGCTTCACTTTTATCGATAACATCGGACATTACACCTTTCCTCGTAATTATTATAAGTCGCATTTGTATTATATGACTTTTATCACTTTTACTTGTTTTTAACTAAAGATAAAGAATTGTAAGGATATGTGATAAGTGGTACACGATACAAAAACATTAAAGACATTTGTTTTTAATCACGATGTAGGTAGTCAGTGACTTCGTACTCGAATAATAAATAATGTTATTGATTCCTAGAAGCGGCTACAAAACTAACGTGATATTATTAAAACTGCGTAACCAATTCTTATGAAACTTTAAATTTTTTAAGAACAACCATCCATTTTTTAAATCTTTTTATATCTTTTTGAAATTCCTGTTTAACAAAGAGCCGTTTCTGTATCGTTAATTTAATAAAGATGATTATGAAGGCAATGTTAGAGATAATTATGACGAATTATGTGATTATAGCACACTTTGACGATTATAATAATATCACGGCCAAGTTCACAAGTACTTTCAATTTCAGCACTAAAAATTAAATCACAAAAGAATGTTTAAAGCTTTGTTTTACAGAGTTTCTGTAATGATGATAGATGATGATGGTGGTGACAGCATTAATCACTATGAATGACATAATTATTATACATATTTAGAGCACACTAATTAGAGAACACTTGGACGATTATATCTCGTTCAAGGTCACAAGCACTTAGTTTTTAAACTTCGATAACTCTACTTATATGCGACCGATAGTATACGAGCTTGTTCTTTTTACTTATTTTCATAATTGAGAGTAGATACCTTCTCAATAACTAGGAAACAATGGCATCAAATTATATAGAGGTAGGAAAAAGATCTCAAAAGAATATGGAGCAAAACATTAACGAGTTTCAACAGATAGTCTGAAAAACATCATCATCATCATCTGAAACACAGACATCTAAAAAAAGGATTTAACAAGAACTCTTACAGTAGTCCAAGAACGTATGCAGCTCCTACGCCTTTTTATTAGTGGTAGGTACCATATAGTTTTTAAATAAGTTCTATTTAAATAAGTAACAATAATCTCGATGAAAAATTAAACAATTCAACTACACTACACAACAATTAAAGACCTTCGATGTTTGTAGGGAATTAAAATATTCAAATGTAGGTAATTATACTGAAAAGGGGACCACGGACTTCTACAGTAAGTTGTAGTAGCAACGCAGAATAATTATGGGATATAAACATCATCTTTTACTCTAAAGTCGGCTGATAGTGGAAAGAAGCTGTACGTAATGATCCAATCCTTTCCCTATCTACAACCACGGAATTAAACCACAGACGAACAAAAACAAGGTTTTACCTGAAGAAAACGAAAGTGTGTCGTCTCACGGTGCGACTGCGTTTAATGTTGTAAAAACCACACAAAGGAATCCGTTCTCCCACTTAAAAAGCACTTAGACAGATTATTGTCGTGCTCAATAAGCACCTTATCGGTAACGCAGTTGAGTATCCAATATTTTAAAAGGTACAAATTGGTTAAAACCTTTAACATTTGAACCTGTTGATCATTTGACTAAAGTACATATTTTTTTTAGCTTTTGATCAGCTGACATTACTTATATGTCTGTAGATAACTGACTTTACTAAGTAAAACTTTAGGTTATTGTGCGATCACTAAATATTTAGCACAATTGCTTATAAACATATATTCATATGGATTTCTTTATGAATAAAAAGGGAAAACAGACACAGCTGTAGGTTGTGCTACGATCATTTCGCAGCCCCCCGTCGCTGGCTCAATACACCTACTACAAGTGACGCCGTTTGTCGTCTCGCAATAATTATGAAAAAGGACTCTGAGCACCGCCTCGGACACCATTTGTCCTACATCTCCGAATATTATATAATTAATATGTCAGTTAATAACCGATTTTGCCAAAATCTGAAAAATACGCGCAAAAGCAATATTCTGAAATTTATCAGATTAAAAATGTAAATATTTCACCTCTACTGGAATTAGAGGACGAAATGTAATGAAAGTTATACATATATGTATATGTAAGTTTATTTATCGCACTTTTATCTGTTATCTCACCTCAATATTTTAAACGTCATTGAGTACCTACACATCGAGATTATAATGCAATTGAAATGCTTTATGACACATAAATTGTGTCAGTGCACCTAACTGACGAAATTTATTCTACATTCATTTTCAAAATTATGAACTTTACGAAGAAAGCAATGCACAATAAGACTGGAACATTTTTGAAAAAAATATATCAAAAAAATCCGAATTTGATTTGTCGATGAACAGAAAACAATAGGGTTTAACATTTTACTCATTTCTACATACCAGCTAACGATATGTATAATTGGGAAAGGTATCTCAATTGGCGATGTCTTCTTAGCAACTTCGAGTGATAGAGAAACAGTTTACAGTAGAAGGAACAATCAAGGAACTTTTCCCTATCACTGACTGACACTAACATAGGTTGCCCAAGAATTAGGCTATACCATGCAAATATTAAAATAATTTAAAATTCGATTTGAAGTTCCAGCGATTCATTCAAAGAAGAAAGCATACTATTCAGCTTTCACATGCAGTATAGAAATGTTTAAAAAACGCTCCACGCGTTTTAGAGTCGGTCACAGAAGAACCAAAGTAACTGATAAGGCTTTTGACTTTAATAACAAGTTAAAGGGTTAATGACGAAAGAGCAGGCCGCGTAGTTAGGAGAACACAAAGCTATCTAAAAGCTTTAGAAGAAAAAATCTCAAATCGTGTCTAGAGACTCAAGAGGGCAACGTGGGACGTTCTCTCACTACAAAGATAAATCGGAGACGCATATTCCACCAAATATTTACTAAATATTACATGCTCGATGCAGACCTCGAAGTGTTTGATATTTATAACTGTGTTTTAAATATCTCTTTACTAGGAAGTAACCATATTAACACGTAACTAACTAACTAATAGAGTGCAAACTCAACATTTTATTACTGATAACTTGTAAAAATAAGAAACCTCTAAACTATAATGTGGTCTAACCGCGATGTTTTTAAAATGGCGGAATATAAATACAGTATGGTCTACATTTATTAATAAAATATTAGACAACTTTTCAAAAAGATAATGCAATTGCCTATACTCGAAAATTAAAAAATCTTGCGCAATAAGGGTTGCTATTATAATTCTGCGAAAAAGAGTTAAAACTTACAAATTCTTTTTGAGTTCGTAACGAACTATATTTATTGATGTAATGTATTTGACCCACATTACTTAACCCTTAACTGGTCACTATACAGTGTATTTATTGCATTATAAAACGCTTAGCATTACTTCAAAGGTGATGGAGTTTGCAACGTAGTCCCTTAGCGGCTTGCCATAAGACCTGCTGTGTTCTATTTTCCAAATAAAACTAAGTTTAAAAGAGTCATGGACACGTGAATTGCCCGCACTGCCTCTAACACAACGACAACACAGAATCCCCTATCCCTAAATCAGGCCCATAAAGGAAGTTACAATCAAAACGGGCCCACAAACTGATCTCCTAATAAAAAGTTTGGACAAGTACTAACAAGTCGTTGAACCCCATCATCACCTTTACATCTGTCGTAGGGAAAACTTGTTTGTTCTGTAGCACGCATCTCTTTGGAGCTACTCAGTGCGTTGAACTAACATACGCATATGGATGTCATTTCCGGGGATAATTTGGGCTTAGAATATTTTAATTGGTTTTGTTTAGTCTAATACTGCACTCTCTCAATTTTTTATATTACGTTTACATTTTGGCAGCCGTTAGAATTATTTGAGGCAAGGATTTCTAGTTTTGCTGCTGATACATGCTGATTTATTTAAGATAATGTTAATATCACCTGAGCGTCCATGAGGTGTTCTAACTTAACTTACTCTAAAAACACATTTGGTAACATTTCCTCTTTAAAATAACATTACATTATTCATCTGCAACGGAAAAAACAGCTTGTATCATGCATTCTGTCAGCTTGATACAGTGATATTTCTCTTGTAGCAAGCTTCACCATAACTACAGAATGATAAGTTTGTTGGGTTGAAAAGCATCACCAAAATGTTGCTTTTGGGTTGTAGTAATAGCTTGTAGTTTTCACATGGAGGGAGTTTACAACACTTATAATCAATCTCAATCATTCATGTCGTGTCTACTTCTACTACTGCTACGCAGGAATCACCACCTGACTACAGATTATATAAGCTCCGTGCTCAGGATAAGCACTCTTTAATCAATTTATTTATTTAAACTTTAAATTTGCTACATATACAGATCTATGTGATTAAAAAAAAATTAAAAACAGCCCTCTATAATATCAAATTACAAACGTACCGATTTATTTTTTTACGACAAATATTGTTTCCCACAGCACTAGCTATTCTAGTTTTGTTTTGTTTTTTTTTAAAGGGAACTTCCGCACTAGGAATAAATCCTGTGTCGCGGGGGACTTTACAACGGGCACGCCGGCATCGCGGCGGTAAGACCCGATATGGAAGCATCACGGGACCCTCTCATACCGACTGACGCAGGTGATCACTGGGAAAGGATGTTTCGGGGATCACCTGTGTCTGATCCGCAAGGAGCCAACGCCTGAGTCGGTGAGATGGTCGGTCCGAGGACACGGTGCTCCACACGCTGGCAGAATGCCCGGCGTGGGTGGAGCAGAGGCGAGACCTCGTGGCGGTCATCGGAGTGGGAGTTCTCTCGCTCGATAACCTGATTGCGGCTATCGTGCGGAGCGAGAGTGCGTAGAACTCTGCCGTCTCCTTCTGCGAGCAAGTTATCCTTGCGAAGGAGATTGCGGAGCGGGACCGAAAGAGGTTCAGAACTCTCCCGGCCCGCCAGGCTCGGGAACGGGAGGTCGTCTACCCGCCGTAGATGGCCCCAGGAACGTCGGGGCACCAGGGATTTCCTTTCTAGGGTACACCTGATTCCCCGACTACTGTTACCTGAGACGGCGTGCGGTTTTAGTCGGTTCGAGTCCGACATTGCCACCGGTAATTGGTATCCAATTGGATTTCCGCACAGAAAAACAAAGAAAAAGGGGGACTTTACAAAACATACATAAAACGGACTCAAAAGACACCCAGACTCAGAAAAACAATTTGTGGATCACACAAAGTGTTATCTCATGTGGGGATCGAATCCACAACACTCATCGCAGTAGGAAGCGGCGAGGTGACCGCTTAAACCACTTCATTTTTACATAAAACACATCATTTTTATAGTATTTATGGATGTACATAAATATAAATGGTAGTGTTTGGAGACATCCAGAGACTAATAATTAAGCGATAAGACTATTAAAGTAAGGCAGCAAGAAAGAAGAGAGCAAAATTCTTCAAGCCAAACAATTTCATCCCTTTACCGTTTTTGTGAGTTGGTATAGCAATAAAGCAACTGTATATATCACGACACCACTAACGGATACAACACATCAGTAATTCCTTGAAACCAGTCCCGCAATAAAGCGGTATAGTACCGTTTCAAACCCTTGTGGTATCATTACACAAGGACGGTAAACAGACTATGAGAGATACTAATCTTCATCGACTTTGATTTTTAACCACAATTTAAAGGCTTGGTATGATATCTATGAGACGAGTCTTGTGGGAGAGAGATAAATTGCTAAAAACCAAATGGAAGAGTTAAGGCTTTTAAAACATCATTCATGTAGATCATGTTGTTAGTACAGATAATTATTTCGAACTCTAAGATGGAGGGACATAAAATAACGGTTTATTAAGCGCCAGTGTGATACTGTGGGCTAAAACCTCCTCTCAAAGAAGGGGCCTATATCCAACAGTGGACTATTAAAGGCTGTTTATGATGATGAAGCGCCAGTGACTTTACTGGTGTTTCAAAAGTTCCAGTGACTAGTATGTCAAAGCCGCAAGCACTCTCTATCCGCGAGTTGACAGTATGTTAAAAAATTGAAAATAATTATTAATTAAAATTTCGGTTTCATTCCCACCCAGGACAAATAATTGTGTGGTGAGCACAGTCATTTCTATGTGAATACGGTGTTTTACTTTACACTTACACTTACATTAAATTTTCATACAATACATACGATAACCTCATGCGTAGTCACGTGACCATTAAGCCGCGTTTTTGTGACCTACTTTTAATTTCAATTTGAAATATTTTCTTATTGATTTACAAGTAAAATAATGAATTAAATATTACTTTGCTAGTATTATTTTAAACTCAAGAAGCGTTTACAAGTACATTTTTATTAAAAGTTGTCAACCTCCTGATTGGGAGTTTACTAATTTGTCTAGAAATAAATTATAAACACATGTACGCCTACATAATTCAAATAATTCAATCTTGTACAGTGTGGTCCAGGATCTTCGGATAACTAGCAAATTTCGATTCACTACGATAACACTAGTGCGCAAATTAATTGAGGACAAGTTGAAACGTGTCAAGAAAGATAACATAAAATGCAAGCTTATTGCATAAAAAGACTCAAAGCAGATGACCGAAGCTCATCGATAGAACAGAACCCTTTTCTTGCGGATAAAGGTGGCTTTACTATCAGGGTGGTGTCATCACGAGCCTTTTGGACTCCGCCGGACTCCCACCTAATGATGTTTTTCTCAGTCTTTGGACATTTAAAGACTAAGTTTAGTCATTCTTGTTAGACTTAGCCTGCAGTACTTTGGACGTTTAATGTAACCTATATAACGATAAATACGTGTAACAAATCGTAAACCAACCCTGTTTACGATCAGAAAGAAGTATAAGTCTATTGTCTTTGGCACCTAACCTACTTCTAAGTGGTAATACAGATTACACCTATTGCGTCATCGATATGCAACCATTTATGTCTTGTCAATCAACACAATATGAATATTAATTACGACTCCAATCTATTTTTTACGGAAGTATCTCTAAATTACTTGATTGTCTGACTTGTGCAGACAAAAAAAATGTGCATACGTGGTACTTTAACGTACTTCAGATAAAGAAATAGTAAAGGTGGATTCTAATTTCTTATTATATTCATGACTAAAAAAAACAAACTGTCAAAATCTCCACTTACCAATTTTTTTTCATAAACTTCTGTAATTTTTTTGCATTCTATACCTTGATAACAAAACTGAAGAATAGTTTTCGTATTGAATTTAGAACGCGATTTGAAAAGGGAAGAAATCAAAGAGCGCGCGCCCACCAAGTGCGCGCTGCGTTCGCGCCAATACTGAGATGCGTCGACCATTCCGGCGCAGCCAGCTGATTACAATGTTTTTATTAGATAAAACAATATAAACTCTATTTCCAAAGTGACTGAGTTTAATTTAGAAGGCAGACTGTTATATCCATTGTTATTTTCACTTCGTTTTCGTAGCAACAACAACAATGCTCTTTGGACAAGCGTAGGTAAACAGCATTGCAACGTTTTAATGCATTACTTACTGTTTCGAACAATTTCCGTTTTAATTCTCTGGACTGAACTGAATAAATTTTAATTACAAAACACACACGCAGCTTGCATTTAAGAATGTCCATTCTGAAACAGTTTTCATAATCAATGATTTAAAGAGACATTGTTCGTGGGCTCGTTGCTAAGTGGTAACCGAGTAATTTAACAAAGCTAAGCAATCCGAGCCAGGTCATGGGTGACCATTCTTAACATATTGAGACTCCATGCCTCGGAGAGCACGTTGTTCCCGGTTGCCATACGATCATCTGTTCAATTGGAAGAAGGTATGGTATGATCAGGTATGACCAGATCTCAACAAGCTGAAAAAAATTGATTTGCAAACATAAGATACTAGTGACTGCTTACACTCAGGCGAGGTGTGCACTTTTTTGACCGGCCATATACCATATTGACAGTTTGTATTTTCACTGTATTATCCACGAACATTGACTTAAAACCCGTAGAGATATTGGTGTGGAATATAATCTATATAATTTTTTTAAGATGTAAAGTTTGTGAGTTTTATATTTCGGGGTAATCTCAGGAACTACTAGTTCGAAATGAAAAAATCTTATAGTGTTGGATAGCCTTTTTATCTAGGATATAGGCTATATAACATCATGCCACGATCAATAGGAGCTAGTAGCAGATGAAGTTTCGCAGTTCTGTTTGTATAGAATAAGTCATAGAATACCGAGGTTTTTTAATATAATATGAAAAACTCTAGTTGAGAAACAGGCTGGGCTGTTGGTCTTCGTTTTTCTATTAGTTAGTGATCATGATACTACTGTTGGCCAAAGGTTGTTTGTTCCATTCCCACCATGCACAAATATTGTGTGATGCCATGATCATTTCTTCTATGTATGGGTGTAATTTATGTATCATACAAGTATGTATAAATTTAGAAATATATGAGTTTGTTTATTTAGAAATATATACGCAAAGTTGACGGCAATAGGCTTACCACTTGTCACCTATTAATTAATTGTCTACCACTTCGGGGATAAAGGTGTAAGTGTATGTGAGAAACAGGCTGCGGTAAACCTCCAGCCAAAAGTATTATAAAAATATATATTTTCATAATATAATCGATGGTCTCTATTAACAATGTAGGACTGGTCTACATTTTTACCAACATTCTTTTTTTTTTAATATTGACCACATTAATTATATATTATTATGTATATCATTCCATGTGTATATCATCATTACCACCATGGTCACCACCATTCTACAATCGCTTAACTACTGTCTTTACTTGTCATTAAACTTTATTTGTCATTAAAAATACTTCCTCAATCAAACAACTATACTTCAAGCAGAAATCTAATATCTATATCTATCTTATCAAACTGAAGAACTGTTTCAACTCCAACAGTAAGCGTATGCCCATACCTACACACACCCATTCGCGCAAACACAAACACACACACACACACACACACTCATACACATATACACACAAACACACACTCACACACACACACACACACACTCACACCATTATTATTCTGTCTCTGTAACAGCAGAACAATCCACACCAAGTCCAAGTCACGGGAACATCTAGTTTGGGAGTCTAGCTCTAAGGAAACTGTTAAAGGTTACTTCAATCAATAAGGATTATTATTATTTTCATGTTACAATATAAAAATAAAATTGACAATTCTAATTTATCCTAAAGCGCAAAGTTCTCCGATAATCATAGACATTATTGTAAATCTACTGGAGCATTCCTTTTTTACTTGTATAGCGCCATTAAAGTTTCCTTCCTGCAGAGGCTCACCACTAATCCTTACTGAATTATTATTAAAGTCGTACCCACAGAAAATTAATTCTAATCACATATATTTATTTAGCTTTATCTGACACGAAATCCTTTGTGGGATAAGTACAAAGAAAGAGATACCACGGATGGAATATTAATAAGAGTATTAGTATACAAATGTTCAGAAATATTTTGACAAAACCAGCAGACAAATCGTTGATTATCTTGACTATTTTTACTCCTGCATAATTTTAGATAGTATAGAACGAGAATATTTGTATGTCAAAAAGTACTACGTAATACTGCGCAGTGAAAAGTACTCCAAGCCCTCCGTAACCCCACTTCCTTGGTAAAAAGCCGCGGAAGACTTCCTTAACAACTGTTTTCTGTGAGGCCGTGATACCCCTCCAGTCGAGCCATCAGATATGTGACGAAGCGTGGCTCTCCCACGTTCCAATAGCACTGCACTGCAGCGCTGCCCGCGACTGCAGTCCATGAGGCTACTGGTTCACTAGAAACTTAATTTTATTTACTTGTATAGATTAGAGAGTGAGACATTAGAATATATAGCAAGCGGTTTACAGTAACGGACATTATTTAGTTAAACTCACACTCGTTAACATGTTTTACTTTTAAATCCAAAATATTTACTAATCTAGGAGGGGTACGTCCCACGCTATGCTTTCCTATAGGTGGCTATTTTCTAAACTCTTCCCACCGGTCTGCCTATCTTGCTTATGACGAGAGCAATAGATTAATTTGGATTTGCACAAAAAATATAAAAAATATATTACTTATATTACTGCCTACAACAGATAAGCGTTTTGGAAATTATTTTATAATGATTTCATTTATTAATACATATTACTACTGCTACCACTGCAGAGTACCAACTTCCTGCCTAAAGACAACGTTGGCGGATCCTATATGACGTTATTTTTCATTACCAGAACTTAACGAGTTTCTACAAATCAATTTTGCAAATGTATATAAAACTAGCGATTTAGAGGGTAATTTTCTCACATCGCATCTATCTAAGAAATATGTATAAAATTAAAATATAGATCTGTAATGCTAACACTGGTCTACAATGACCTAAGAGATCGAATAACAAGGGATATCTGTTCATCACTACTGGAGTGTAACCGCATGAATGAGCTCCAATGTGCAGGCAGCTAGCACTTGGGCTTGAGACTAGAAACGCTTAGGAATGTGTAGACACATATCAGCATTACTTACATAATAATTAAGTATTAGAATAGAATAGAATAGAATAGAATAATCTTTATTGTACACCAATTCAGGATATTATACATACAATAGTATTCAAAGTTAATGACCATGTACAAATGGCGGCCTTATCGCTAAAAAGCAATATCTTACAGGCAACCTTATTTATTATAAGTATAATGAAATATAACTTTATTATACAGTAAAGTTATATTTCATTATACTTGCACTCTATTATTAATTTAAAATAAACAGATTTGAGACATGTCTAGACTCATATTATAATGCTGAAGAGTTTGTTTGTCTGTTTGTTTGGTTGAGCGCGTTAGTCTCAGGAATTAGTGGTTTGAATTGAAAAAATATTTAAGTGTTGGATAGCCCACTTATCGAGAAAGTTGTCAAAACATGAAATGTTGCAAAAACGAGGCAAATTCATTCCTTTTCAGTTCGTGTACTACTCAATATTATCAATATCGAGACCGCCGCGATAGAAAGATTCACCTCTTACAAAGAGCCCCTGTTGGTTTCAAAGTTAGTCGAGCATCCCCAAAACACATACGCGAGTAAAACTTTATATCTATAATGCATATGTAAGCTATATGGGTCTGTCTCGGTGTTAGTTAACACAGACAATAAAAGGAACCTTGGTGGACAGTTATTTTACTTACTAAATTTGTTTTTACAGTTATAACTTACATACTCGTACTAACTTACTTCTTCTACTGTTGGAAAACGTCAGTTTACATTCATTCTTATATCTTTATATTTTTTTATTCTTACATCGTATTCCTTCATTATTTACAAACCAATAAAAATAAAATGTTTTGCAATAATATTTTAAATCAAAACAATTTTTGTACCCTGTCACTGAAGTAAAAAAACATGTAAAACAGCAAAATAAAGTTATCGATGTAATAGCAAGAAATTACAAAAAAAAAACACTAACCTTATTCGCTATAATTAGGATATGAAAATATTTTCATGTTTTTAATACTTACACATTCTTCAGACAATATCAATCAGTTTTTTAGTATGTCGCCTTTTTTAATGCTTAAATATTGTTGCAAACAGTGTTTGTTTTCGGTCTTAGTAAATTTCAATAAATGTTTCTACCGGTATAAACTTATCTCTATTGTTAAAGCTTGAAATAGTAATATCTTCATAGATAATCTAAAGTAAAAAGTGTACGAGGAACAGAGAATCATATCAAATAAACGGAATTTGAAACTGAGTATTATAATATAGACTTATTTTTTACCTTTTGAGATACAAGACAGTACTTCAGTAGTTCTTCACAAAAAATTTTTCATTCATTAAATTTATACGATTTTCATTCAAGCACCCGCCAAGTAAGCACTATACAAACGCGTTTAACGTACGTCATCTGAATGTAGCCTCACAATTATCAATAATTTAATGAGTTATCGATCAGTGGTCGCCTAGAAGTCGAAGGTCGACCTCTGGTTGACTGTCGACTGGTCGCCGCGCGCTTGAAACTTGTCATGTATACGTAGTCTAAACGAACATAATGATATCAATAAGCGTATTCAAAGTGGTAAGCCACATTAACGCTGCTCCTCTTTTTGTCAAGTTGTCGCAAATGTACAAGTTCGTGTCGTATCGTATAAATGCATTGATAAGAGTGCATTGTCCCTGGACGCAGCTGACCGTTATCTCTCCGTGGTCAACCTTCGTGGTGCAATATAATTATAAATATCGTGTGGTTAATTTTACGATTATTAATGGCTTTACGATTTTGTAGAATATACAAAGAAATACATTTGAAGTGTACCTAAACGATACAATAATATGTAAATTTACAATTTGAACGGAGTTGAAGTCAGTTGTCGTTTCCGAAATCGGTCAAGGATAGTAGTATCGTTCCAATCGGGGTCCATGGACGACACACGCGGTTTTTTTTATTGTGTAAACGCAAACGATCAGACGGTCACCTGATGGTAAGTCATTATCGCCGCCTATAAACTGCGCAAACTCGAAAGTCACAACTTGTGACTCTAGAGTTACTGCCCTTTGAATCCCTCCAAAGAGGCCCTACCTCTAGGGTTTGGGGTCCGGTTACCTCAGTAACTCGGTGCAAATCTACAAAAACCTGCTTAACACCGGTTTTCTGTTGCAGCATACTCTCGAGTGGCAATTTTTTTTTTTACTAGTAGTTAAATAACAAAGTACCTATTTGTGATTTAGCTATAACTAACTACTTAGATAAATTCAATTCAATAACATCAAGGTATGAAAGTACATTTTAACGAAATAAAAACAGTCTATGGGCTACTCATTCATACATAAGAATTAGTTTGTTCCCTTATCTTACGATCAATTAATTATCTAGCATATTTTACTGAATACGACATCATAATGTATCAAACAGGGACATCTGTTCTACTAACCCCTTCTAAAACCAATAAATAACACCATCTTTTTTTCTTAGAAGAAAAAAGCTAATCACTTCAGTCAATTAGAGCACAAATGGAATCACTTGAGAAGTAAATCATTTTTAACAAGCCCTGTTTATAACTTGTATTCTTACATTTTCTTTGTAAGCTAAACTATTTAATCCTGAAAGTATACAACAAAGTATAGGGCTTGATGACTAATCGTCGAACAAAAAACAAATTGTTGCAAAATTTTCTTTAAAAAAAATACCGTTATTTCTGTAGTACTTATTAACTCGCTTAAATGACTACTTATGTAAAATACACATAAAGTGTAAAAGTTTACAAGTCCTGTAGCAACATACAAAACTGTAGGGTACTCCAAGATAATCTAAATACACTTACCCAGTAGTACTGCAAGCACATATAAACTACAAATAAGCAACCTAAATGTTATCATATAACTTTCACCCGAAACACAATAACTAATATTTCAAATTATTATTTCATGTGGGTGAATTTAAACTGCATAAAACTTCTAAGCCAATCTCTACTTGTATGTTTTTTAAGATACATATTTTGCTTTTATTGTAAGTACATAAGTTGCATACAATTAAACTTTCAAGACATGTATTATAATTTGTCATCTAAAGACAATGTGTGTTAAACATAATACTCGTATGTCGCATCTGAAAACCTTGTAGTTTTATACCTATAACGTTTGTTAGTAGATGATATTGTTTCCGATTAGTATTACAAAAAGTATGTCAATTTCATTTCGATAAAAAAAAACTACGTTTTGTGACTATGAGTGAACTCTTAATCTGCTAATCGGCAGTTATTTTCCCTTAGGAAGTACGACCTAAGTAAACTTACAAATTATTTCGAAACCGTTTTGTTCAAAAGTAGTCAAATACAGACACATACTCTACATGTCTAGTCTCGAATTGTAGTTGTCTTTTTAGGGAAATACCCCTGACTTACATTAGCTGAACTGAGATCCGTACATAAGCTTTATTTACCGCCTAATTTCTAAAAATATATAAGTCACCTAAGTAAAATATAATCAGCTTCTCTGTAAACGTAACAGTACAAAAAACCAAGACAATATTCGTTTACCCTGAAAAGGATACATAAAAGGTTACATTCAAACTCCAAATTGCTTTCCGTCACGCTACATATACGAGTTGGACCAATAGCCGCTTGAAAAAGATACATTAAAACCTCCACGTGTTATTTCTTTTTTATTTTTTAAATCCTCTTCTAGGGGCTGTACTAGGAACTTTAAAAAATAATAAAAAGAGGATATGTAGGGTCGTTGGCCGGAGGGCAGGCACTCTTTCGGGAACATCTGACCCGGCTTCAAACGTGTTTTGAATCATAGATCATTCGTGAGAGAATTTAGAGATGTGTTAGATGCTGTGTCTGTAATTTGTTCGCAGGATACGTGGGAAGGAAGGATACAAATTGCTTCTGGACTGTAATATCGAGAACAACTCTTTGAACATTTTTTATGAAACATTTACTTTATAAAAAAACTTAGGCCCAAATTCAGTCAATATTATATTACAAGCTCGGTAAAGAAAAATCATCAAAGCTGTTACACACTACTAAGGGAATAGCTCCTGGAAAATTTACATACATATATTAGATATGTTTGTTTGTATATTTTCATATCTATCTGATCTGATCTATCGAATACACAGCACAATGTACCTGAGAGCTGATATGCCCATTATTAAAATCACTTTTTTTTTTGTTCTTGCTACGAGTACCCGGTAGACCACCGAAGAAAATACGACTATACGACTCATTAAACATATCCTTGTGATGATGTTCTTGCTCAGCTTTATTTACAAGATTTTTATATTTAATGCTCCAACCGTAGTACAATCTATCATAGTATAAATATCTTGATATAATCGTTCTCTTTGTTCTTTACATAAGATCACCAAAGGTTATTTAAAATAAAACTGCATTCAAGATCTCCCACAAACATTATGTACCTAAGATATTTACCAATCAATTTGGCGTTTTTTATGTAGCAAGCTATATACTAGTTAATAAGCTATCTGGGAAGCTAGATAAAATATCTTGTCAACATCTATGGCAATTTTGAAGGCCATCCTTGTTATGATTCCAATACTCTCTCTCTCCCTTTATACATGAAACTCTGAGCAGAAGTCCAAGTGCTTACTATTTCAAAGTATTTAATATTTTTTAAACTTTAAAAAAGGTGCCGACGTATTGAGAACCTCCTCCTTTATTGAAGTCGGTTAATAAGATGGTTTTGTGTAAAAGGTGAACCTGGTACGTTAAAATTATAGGCATTTTGAGACATCTTGTAATAATATTAGTATTAATATAATTGTTGTTACATTTTTACTTTTCTTTGTTATAATTTCGTAATAAGTACAGACGTTTCTAGGAGTCATTTTCCACATATTACTTTTTATAAACTTTACTTATATATTCCCATAAAGGTCCTTACTCACTTTAAGATTTTGCATTCAATAATATCATTTTATATAAAACACCATAAGACGTGATCGTGTATATTTTCGTTCCTAAACATAATTATAGTACATTGGTTACCTGTACGAAATAAAATGGAATTTAAAGCAAACAAGAACTTTCTGACAATGAGACAAAACGCATCTTTGTCTCGAAATATGTTTGAGACAACATCTAAGTAATTATTCATAACCCGCATGTAAGTTAGATGTGGGTCCTCCTGGCCTTGACCACATTTAAGGAGCTGGCCTAAATAGACTGTCCTCTTTGCATAGTTAATAGGATCCTTGAAAAGGTATTGTCTTCGGGAATGGTATTTAGGACCTTCGCTTCGGTGTTTACGTCTTGACGTGGCATATACGTGTGTGGTAGTGCAAATTGTGCGTTATAGTTTTACTTTTATATTTTTTTTTCAAAGACGCCATGTACCTATATCATTACAGGTACTCGTACTACCTCCTTTAGAGGCTAAAATTACCGCTCTCTTCATTTGGCGGACTGTATTGCAATGTCAAAGAACTAAACACTCTAAACGCGGCGGTGGTCACTTTCCATCAGTTGATCCGCCTGCTCGTCAGCCCCCTCTAAGATAAAAAAAAATAGAGAACGTCTGATAAAATTTGGACCAGAATTCAGAAGTGTCGAATCTTTTATTTTATTAATCAAGTATGAGTTGTCATCCTTCCCTCTCTTATCAATAAAGAAAAAAGACAAAAAAAAAAGCTATTGCTTTTTTTCAGTCTTTTTTATATACGTTTGACAATAATTATACATACTACTACTACATATAATTTAAATAGAAAGTAGGTATTAGCAATTTCACATTTCTCTATGTGTTATCACGCTTCGAGTATTAATATATACGTATAATATTCTAATATGTAGTATGTAAGTATATAGGTATCACATCAACAGCCTTTAACAGTCCACTGCTGGACATAAGCCTCTCCTTAGAAAGGAGGTTTTGACCTGCTATATAGTATTTGGTATTTAGGTATAATATTGTATAAATGTAAGTATGTTTATAAGTCATATAATAATAAATTTGTAGATGGCAACAATATGTCACTCGATTGTTGTACTAAGATTTTACTCCGTGAAGATCGAATATAGGCGGATACAATACTAGCCTCTATGTGATGATGAATACGTATTCATCATCAGCAGCACCCTTTAATAGTCTACTATTAGGCATGGGCCTCTTCTTAGAATCGACGTTTAGCCTATCGTTGGCTGAGGTTTGTTTCAGGTTTTCCTTCTCTTTGCAATGCTGTTGTTCCGAGTAGTGGGCTCCCTTAGTCGACTCCGATAACACCTACGTTATAAACATGGATGGTAATGTATACTCTTAATGTCACCACATAGTTACTTATTAAACATATACATATACAAAGATTTTATACTTAATAATCGAAGCTTCAATATTTTTAAAGCTAAATTGTTCGTCTACTAGGTATAGTTACTGTTTTTTAGCCGGAGATAAATGTCCGAAAGGCGTTTCCTGCAATTTCGTCCTGATGCAATTAAATGACTATAAAAAGAGCTTACAAAGTAGATATTTAATGAGTGTTATTAGTGCATGTATGCTAAGTTTTGTAGATTCTAAAATGACCGCTCTCTTCACTTGACGGTCAGTATTGCGACTTCAAAGAACTAAACACGTTCATTACAACTATGTGTCTTCTTATCTAATCATTTATGTTCTTCTTGTTATTATCTATCCGTTAATATTGAATTGAAAATTAATTATTTTCGAATGTAAAGATTGAATGCGGTGCTAGCTCTAGACAATGATGAATATCTAACCCAAATTTAAAACAAATAACCTCTTAACCTGACCACATCCTGCAGCTGCATAAAAACAAAACAAAATGCAATTTGAAACTCACTGTACATCCCTCTAGGAAATAATGATTCCATATTGTTTATCTCCAGGTCAGTGACCCCCAGCCCCACGTGTGGACACACGTGTGAGCTCAGTCCGAATCTTTGTCCAATCACTCCTTTCTTGTATTTCTAAGCTTTAAATTTTGTGAGGAGGGATTCTAAATCTGTCGACAACAGTCGTGAATAGAGTTGCCTTGGCTAAATATTTTATGTTTTAAATTAATTTCAATAACGAAGTAAAATTACGGATTATTTGCATGCAAGCATGATTAATTGCCTCTGGACACTCAACAACACTACACACTATGGACAAGGAACAAGTCACTATGGACGACTGTTGAAAGAAAGTGTAGCCAAAACATCTTACTTAATGACAAAATAAGAACTAAAACGTGAAAGTACATTTAACGGATCTTAATTTACTAATTTAAAGTTATCACATAAAAGTTTTACTTTGATAGTTCAAAACGCCTATTCAACTATAAAAGCGTGATAATTTTGGGCAAAAATAAAAAAATCTTCTGAAACTGCATGTTTCAAGATGACAAAAGATATATAATAAATAAATAACATACCACCGGGCAAAAGCCTTACATATTACTAATATTACATATAAAAGTGAGGCTTTTTGTTACGCTTTCAGAACTTGCTTGATAATAAATACAATTTCAAAATATTGTTAGTCTATGAGGTTGAAATATAAAACCTAACGACCACATTGATTCTGTTACTAGTATTGTCTCCTAACTAACACAAATAATATCGGTTTTTTTTCTATCCAAATCTACTCTACTCATTTCTACAGTTCTTCCTTCGTGACCCTATCGTTAAAGGAGTGCACTTGCTAGCACTCACAATGTCTCACAATGCGACCCCGCCATTCGTTTACGACGTTGCTATTCACTTGCATTGGAGTTGTGTACAGCTTTAGATACGAGACCCTCTTACAATGCCTTGGATTTCGGGCTTAGAAAAGAATTGTGTTACGTATTGGAATTTGAATTTTACAAAAGAAATGGTAATTTTGTTTAGGGTTAAGTTAGTAGAAAAGTTAATGTAGTTTTATAGAAGTAAGCCGATTTCCACGGCATTCGTGGGTAGATAGGTAATATTCTAATAAGCAACTTAGGCTACTTATATTTTGAAAAAAGAATTAGAGTGCCGGGAAAAAATCCAACCATAATTTATATGAACAGGCAAGCGAAGCCGCGGTGGGCACATCTAGAAACAAATGATTACGATCGGTTTAATTGAAAACTTTTGTTCGTCAACTATTGCGTTACCCGAGCTTCAATCATAACATGAACATAACACGATATATGTACAAAATGTCATGCCTGCGCTGCGGTGTTGATCGCTGAAGAGTTTTCTGGTTGGTTCTAATCCTGAATGCGCAGTCAAGTCAAGATAAACTTAAGTAATTGTTATGTTGTATGTTCTAGTAGTAGTAGTTGCCTCGTCTAAAGTTCGTCCTGGATTCAGAATAAAAATCATGCTTAAACAAATAAATTTTTGTTCTCTGAAATGAACAACATGTAAAATTTAACTTTGCAGAATATGAGCACAATTTGACCAAAGCTTAAAAACTACCAGACTTACATTTTAAAATCTAGTCTTATTTCCAAAATGTTAAATAGGGTTTGTGTACGCTTCAAAAACTCAAAAAGTTCTACACCGATTGAGCTTAAATTTTGACAGGATATACAAACCACTTCAAAGTTGGTTTTTATCTATTTTTCTAGTGTTTTATATACATTAAATTTTAACTGAAAACTACGCAATATAGTGCACAATAGCACTGCAGAGAGAAGGAAAACTTGACACAAACAAAAGTAGGCCAAAACCTCATTTCTAAGTAGAAGCTTATGTCCAGCAGTGGACTATAAAAAGCTGTTGATGATGATGACATTTTAAACACTCTAAAATGAAATATCCAGTTGCTTTGTGATCCATTTTTTGTTGCCACTTAAATTATAAAATTCATAGTACACATCCAATATCCATACTTTTATTATAAAATGTGAAAATGAGTTTGCTTGTTTGTTGTACTTTGCACACCTAAATCACTAAACCGATTTTAAAAATTCTTTCAGCAATGGAAAAGTATATTATTAGCAACTAACATGGGCTACTTTTTATTGCGAAAACCGACATACACGCGGGCTGTGCCGTGGCCAAAAGCCAGTCTCTAATAAAACTTAAGTATTTTATCTATCTAGGTATTATTAAATAAAAACATGACGTCTCTTCCGAGAAAAAATGTAAGTCTTATCTCGTCTTTCTCACAGCCCTATGATTCGATTTGAATTAAATTTGAATTATCTTAGATAGTTTTGACAAGAATTTAGCATGTTTAACCTTTGTCAAAAAACAGTTGGGGGCTAAGATTGGCAAGGTTATTATTTAAATAATAACCTCTAGATAACATCATTTATTTCAATGGTAATAGCCCTTGTTAAGTTTAAACAGTTACTCCGGAATGGGTTCACAACAATGAGTGCTAAGCATGCTATGAACAAAATACTTTTACTCAAATTTCAACTCAAAAGCCACAAGAATAAACAACTCAAAAATCAAAAGAGACAAACAAATGAATTCAAAAAAAACTTATTTTTATCAGGTAAAATATATTTTGCTAATATATGCAATAACTTACTTTATATTTATTTCTGGATTTTCGGTTTCACCATATCATTGCTACGAATGAAATTTAAAATATTGAACAAGTGCAAGGGTAATTAATAAAATTAGCACCTCATTGAATCTTCGCTAAACGCTCATTAGTGCACCCGTCCCCACGAACGTTGCGATTTTGACAAAACATCGGATAACCAAAAAAGATATTGTATCTTATAAATATGTGAAATAGTAAATTTATCGTCCAAACAATATTTCATTGTAAAGTGTACTTACCTTACTACTTTCCTTATACTTTAAAGAAAATTCCATTTATCATTGCAAATAATAAAATAACAGAACCCGGCGAAAAGTAATAAAAAGGCGAAGACATAAGAAGCGACCATGAATAAGCGAGTTTTCGAAATATTTTCGTTTGTCGATCTGCCTGCTTGTCTATTTTTCACTGTTTTTGTTAGAAGTTTGTTCTACATGTAATTTACTGAAAACATATTTGTTTTAATTCTTTTGCGAAACAGAATACTTCCAACTTGACGTCTGTTCCTCCTTCTCTTTGTGCCTGTATCCTCAATCCTGGATCCATTCTAGTCTAGATCTTGGAGCGATTGAAACTCTGCCGTCCGTTTTTTTCTGCTTCTGTGCTCAGAGGAGTGTAGACCTAGATTTTCTGTTAAGACTTTTCTAATCGGTTTAAATATTTGCCATTCAGTTTATAACTTTAGGTAGAATTATGTCGCGAATTCAGTAGTTGTTAATTCAATCGCATATACGCAGTAGTAGCGACTACCAGTAATTACCAGTACAGTATTGCTCTAACAAAAAAAAAAAACAAAAAATCTTCTTGTCATAATGTCTCATAGACATTTCCCTTCCGAGTAATGTGATAATTTCATATAATACGACAGTTTGAAGACAAAACCATTATCAAATCATATTATTATTGTACTTATTCATTGTAGAGTTTCCGTTCCTAACATATTTGAAAAAAATAATTGATAACGCATTTTCACCTTTATTTATACTGAGTCAGAGATGTGTTTAACAAATCTTGCTCGGCAAATCAATAAAAGTTGATCAAAACGAATTTCTGGTTGCTTGACAACAAAATTGTTATGATTGGTTTGACATTGAACGTAGATTTTTATATGCAATTGAACATTTTATACAACTTCTTAATCAATATTATAGGCTGTAACAAATCAGAAACTTTTCTTTGGATATGATTCACGAATTTTGAGCTACGGTAGCATAATTGCTAGGGCGACGGACTTCCAAACAACCAGCAATGGGATCGAACACCACTGAGTGCACTACCCACGAACTCACTCCCAATATAAGGAGGGGTGGGAGCTGGACAACACACTAGTAACATATGACTCAACGATATTAGTATGCTTTATTTAAAAGTAAACCTTCTTATTTTTTCCGGTTTAAGGTAAGACTCGATATAGTCTTCGGTATTCGGTAATCGGTATGAATAAAGTACCTACCCCTAGGTAGGTTTTCAATTACTAGCGTCACTTATTTATATTTTGTATGTTATTCAATTCAAATAAGATATACAACAACTAAGGTTTTTCTTAATAAATTCTCCGAAAATGTTGAAAAGTATAAGGAATATCTTAATGGCATGCAATAATAGCAATAGTCAGTTGCCACTTGTCTGTATGAAGAATATGATTGTATAAATCCAGAAATATAGAGTTAAATACTTACAATTACTTGTGTTATAGAATCACTGTTGTTTTACTTTAAAAAAACATTGCGGCTACTTTTTGAACCTTAATAGAATCATCACCATTACAAACCAATACCACGACCCATTAGGTCTATAAATTGAACATAACCAGAACATAAACGGCATCCCTTACAATATCCCTTCATAATTTCAAAACCGCTAAAACAGAAAACCGCTGCTAACCGTCAATCACCGACCTGTGTCGGCGCTGCAATATACATTGAACCCTTTATGAAAGTAAGGATACAAGAGAGTGAAAGGAATGAATCATTGAAGAGCAATAGGATACGGTTATGATGTTGCGAGCGTGTGGTAGGGGCACTTTAATAGGCCGCATCCTCCCGCAATCACTGCGCAGGAGTGTGTGACGCGTGAACTGATTTGTTGGGACTGATGCACACGACGCGATTTTTGTGACCTTGAAAACTTTTAAATTGAAAAGTAAGAAAAGACATAAATTTGCAAGATAACAAATAAATTTCATTTGAAGAAATGTAAAATTTGAAAATAATTACAATGATAGAGGTAAGAAATTGCTGTATAATATAAGCGTTCCTTCCATGACTATTAAGGAAACGTGAGGCAGAATAATGTTTATCTGCCTTACTTGCCTTGCTTATTCTTTGCATATTAATGATAAGATCTTCTCATCACAGAGAAGTGCGGCTAAATAGAAGAGAGAAATGTCTGAAAAATTATGACAACTGTCCCAATACTTCTAAAATCTTACTTTTTAAGTAAACTTTAACGTACCTACTTAATTTGTCTGTATATTAACAAGAATTAAGTTGAGCTAACTCCAATTCAGATATGAGTTTCTTATAAATGACTTCTTTTATATTTTGTATACGAGTATATATATTTATTAATATACTTATTTTATAGTTTTTACTGTTATTAGGGCTACAGAACCAATTACGAAGGCAAGATAATTTCATTTGCCATTAAATTACTTAAACACATAAGTAATTCAAAGATCCGGTGAATATTTTCTCTTCTCCTATAGCTAGTTGTAAAATTCCTTATTTAATTAATCATTTTTTCTGCTTCCCTTCATTGAGCCTTCGCCAATACATCGGCATAAATCATTCAACCCGTATAAGTCGAAGCTCTGCATGCGCCCGCGCACGTTCAAGATTGGCACCTGTCAACCTCGCCACGCTGTGCGGCCACGATCCACATTATTGCCTTGTTGTATCCGTAACGTACGTAATAACGCAAATCAGTGCCTTTCTGTGTCTCTGTATTACATACGTACTTGTACGTCAAATAACCATGAAATGGCAACCGAACCGTGCGACTTTATAACGAGCATTAGAAAATTAGCCGATGGTTTCTTTTGGAAACTTGTTATTAAAAAGAGAAGCCGACTGTTCCCATATTTTCATAGGAAAACGCACTTAGCATATTATTATGTCCAATAGATACGTAATTAATTAATTGAAGACCAAAGAATGACAAAGGTCTTGTTTTTGATCTCAATTAAACATTGTAAGCTTATAGTGTTGTAATAACGCGGTCTCAAAATTTAAAAACAACTGATTCAAATTACACAATTTTTCTAATCTAATTTCTCAAGACACTGTAAGAAAGTATAATAAACTTAAAAATTGAAAATAACAAATTAAAAAAACAAAACGGCGTGAGAGGTCTATGGACCCCCGGTCGGAACGAAGTTCCTTTCGCTTTTTGGTAGACGTTTGCGTTTAATCTGGGAAAAAAGTCTTGTTACACATTTTTTGGTCTCGCTGCCATCCGCTCAGAGCTTGTAACGCGCGAGACGGAACTTCGTTCCAAAAGTTTTGTCTCTCTGTTCGTTAAAATGGTGTTCTTAATCAACTACCTGTTACTACGGGTTTAATAAAAAAATCACCTTCTGTAAACAAGGGTAACCATTTATAAAACATTCGGTTACCACACTTATTATAAAATATTATATAAAAATAAGTGTGGTATAATTGTGAAAACTCATTACAAAAATGGGGTGATGAAACCGCTCGCAAACTTCGCTATTCAAAGAGTGTTTAAAAAAATTTGAAGAAACTGGGTCTATTATAGATATTAAGAATCCTTTGCGTCAACATACCGGTCGGTCGGTCTCTTGAAAACATTGCTGCTGTAAACGAGAGTGTCGCCGAAAACCCGAAAACATCAATTCGGCATCGTTCTCAGCAACTTCAAATTTCACGAAGCACTACGCAGCGAATTTTGACAAAAGACCATACATACGTATGGACGTACAAGATTTAGCTAACTCAGAAGCTCAAACCAGCAGATCCTGGAAAGCGCCGGGCGATTCGTTCAATGGGTAATGGAGCAAAGTGAAGTCGATGCCAAATTTTTCGAAAAAAGTCATCTTCATCAGATGAAGCGCATTCCAATCTGAATGGCTACGTGAATACACAAAATTGTCGAATTTGGGGCTCAGAAAATCCTCATGCAATCCATGAGAAACAAATGCACCCACAACGAGCAACTGTCTGTTGCGGATTTTGAACAGGCGGCGTGATTGGGCCTTACTTTTTGCAGATGAGGCCGAAATTGCAGTGACCGTGAACGGCATTCGTTACAGGAATATGATAACGGAGTTCTTGGGATCTCAACTGAACGGCCTGGATCTGAACAACATGTGGTTTCAGTAGGACGGCGTCACCTGCCACACCGCGCATGAAGCAATGGACTTATTGCAGCAACGATTTCTAGAACACATTATCTTAAATGAAATTCTGATGTAAACTGGCCACCAAGACCGTGCGATTTAACACCGTGCGATTTCTTCCTTTAGGGTTTTGTTAAATCTCGTGTTTATGCGAATAAACCAGAAACAATTCATGAGCTCAAATCAGAGATGCAACGCATCATCGGTAAGATACAGGCACATCTCTGTGTAAAAGTCATGAAAAATTTAAAGAAAAGAGTAATGGCCTATCATCAGAGCCGTGGGGGCCATTTGCCGGATATTTTATTCCATACCTTATCGGAACATGTCTTCTTTGCACTCCTATAAAAATATCACAACTCTTTCATAAAATACGTTTTTTTATTTTAAAATGAAAAAGTGCAATCTTACTGAGACACCCTTTGCGAGTAAACATATAACAGATAAACATGTTTCCTGTATTCCCCAGCTTGTTTCCAATACATAAGTATATACCTAACAACCAAACTGTGCCTCGTAGAGTATAACCAATTTTTGATAAACCGCAGAGTAATCCTTCAACCCTGATTCAAACCATGAAGGAAACGACCACATAGTTTCTAACCACGAAACGTAAAAATAATGCGTGCTCAGAGGGTTGTATACCTCTGTGACTAATGTATTTTTTAGTGATGTAATCTCAACGTACCCTTTCCGGACAAATCGATCTAGCGTGAACGCATCACTTGACACACACAGCTCTTGGGTACAAGCGCGTTCACATAAAAAAGAATATAAGTTTTAACCGACTTTAAATAAATATAATATGTTGTATATTTCCTATATTAACTTTTAATTGCATCTTCTTTGTATATGTGATCAACGATTCGCGTGGAATTGAGAAGTTTAAAGAGTTATTAATTTTGTATTCAGGATTGTTTCAGGAGTCTAGAAATATAATAGAATAGAGTCTAGAAATAGAGATTAGACAAAGAGCTGCCTTTATTGCGTGTGACTTTTCTGTCCATCAATAAATAAGGATCTTAAATTACTTATTAATTTTCAAAAATATCTCACAAAATTGCTTAAAAAATATTGGATTTAATACGCGATTGCGAAATGGATTGTCCTTAAACAGAACAAACACCAAGGTTTAAAAAAACATTCGTGCCATTTCGATTAAAATCAGAATTATTGTTTAATGAAACATTTATGTAGTAATCACATTTAATTTTAAATATTCTAAAAGTATTCTTCTATAAAACGTCATATTAAATAACAATTCCTTCTTAAGAACAATTTGTCATATATAAATATCACCTGATATAATTTACTATTTTTACTATTATGCGTGAGTCTCAAACGAAACAAAACTGTTCAAAAACATAGTGTCTACGATGTAGGACCTCTGACATTCTTCTTATCTACGTTTAAGAGGCATGTGGATAAAATCCTAAGGGCTACTACTACGGATAAAACTATTAACATAGATCGTGTTACTTAAAAAATATGGCACTTTAATGTAGTCATGTAATATTTTTATATTCAATAAATGAATATTATTATTATTCTACTTCTTCTAACTCTGATTTATTCTATTCATTTATTTGGATAAAGGAGCGGTTTTTATAACGCTGATAAGAGTTTGTTGTTATCCGTTACCAAAATATTAAAAGTGGAACGGATAGTAACTTATTTCTCCTACAAAAAGGTCCTGTTGCTAAAATAGGAAGAAACTCGAGTGGGATTGTTGCTATGCCATTAGCTGTCCCTTACTTGGCGCAGACAAGGGTAATACCCTAACTAAGCAACAATATTACTTTATTGCTTAATTACTACCTAAAGACAGCTTTTATTGGCTATGATGTTAATCCGTTTAAAGGCGGGTCGTATCCTTGTTTACCATAATAATATCAGAAAGCATTAAATCCCACTACATATTAGTCTATTGGGCAAAATCTGTCTAATATATGTTATGCCAATAGTCCGACTTAACCTTAATTACGATTCTTGTTAAAGTACTTCATTTAATACTAAATTACTAATACCTTGTAAATCAGTTTGTTTACAAATTACACACGTGCATTGGCTCACAAATACCTTCACTTCGATAGTTTTAATAAAATGCTAAGAATATGAGTACTAAAATAGCGACAAGGCTTTTGAATTGAACTTTTGGCTTCTCTAAAATATTATTGCCTTAATAAAATTTTTGAGAAGCCAAAGGTTTACAATATATAGTATACCTACTTTGAACCATACAACATAAAAGTAATCAATAGTTTTAATTTATATTTTTATAATTTTTTCAATTGAAAATTTTATGCTCTGTTACTCTACTGTACTCTAGAAAGATAAACTAGTCAAAATGGGTTTGCCATTTGTCAGCATGCCATTTTAATAAAACATAACTACATTACGCGCCACATTTTTATTCCACATCTGTTCCAGTCTGAAAACCTGTAGCTGCTACTGTAGTAAATCCATAAAAAATTTGCATGATCGCGAATTTGGACCATGACACCTAAGTTACACGAATACCGATGGCGGCAATCAAATAATACCAGGCATTAGTACCTACTTTTTGCTATTTCATTATGAAGCTTGAAAAGACCACAACAATGATTAAAATAGAATAGTAAAATAATTGAACAAGACATTAATTAATTATTCGTATCGTATATAAACATTATCAGAGTACCGGAAATAGATATTGAAACAAACATCACTTCCTGGTTAATTAGGTCAACGACGAGTTGGGTAATACTATGATAATAACGTTACTATGATTGTTTACAGTATCATAATAGACTTGAACTCTTTATTAATATGACAGCATACAATATTATTAGTTTCTTTCAAATGTTTGTTTCAAACCACTTCTGTGCTCAACAGTATATTGTTCAGAAGTTACTAGGTAAGTAATTATACGGCGATTTGGTGTGCCCCACGTGTCTAATAGATCCGAAGGACCGATACTTTGACCGAAGGACGAGTTGACCAAATGACCTTACATATTTGAATATTGGACTTCTGGAACTGTCCTGGACCAAATTCATGTACGGTTTTCGTACCTTTTTAGGAAAACACACGCAATTTATTATATACGCTACTATAAAAATTTGTTTTTCTTTATTGTTCATTTGGTCTACATTTTTTAATTTCAGTTTACTCAAATGCTCAAAAAAAGAGTGAAATGTATTAAGGTTTTCAGTTATGTTATTTCAGCTTCATTGTTTATTTATGTGTGTGGTTTTCTTTTTTATTATATCATATCACGATTTTTAAAAGCTAAATATTTTATTCACAGTTAAAAAAGTAAAGTTATTTTATTATAAAACATCTTAAAAAGCATTATTTTTTACGATATAATAATTTTTCTTTTCAAAATTATGTTCTACTTTTCAGTTAGTCTAGTTAAAAGAGCGTGTTTTTTAGTTTCATTAAACTAAAATTTATTTTTGATTTTTAGTCATTACTGAAGAAAATCTTTTGATTAAGACTAAAAAAGTAACAAGTAAGTAAGTCCCATATATGCTTCAACACATACCTCTTACTACGTAGCAAAAAACACTACCGTATTTTAAGGTATGGAAAAGCCGATAATCCTAAAGAACCTGGTGAAGATAATTAGCCAAATTTATCAAAGTATTGTATTGTCATTGGCGCTTGATACGTTTGCGAAGTTTTAATTTAATTCGACGTTTTTAAGTGGGTCAAAATCATACACATACATCTAATAAAAGCGTGGTAAAAATAAGAAATATGAATTGAAAAAGTAAAATTGCCTTCTCGTTAATTTATGAACACTCAGCTCACTTATGTACTAAGGTAACTGAGTAATTATCCAACTATGAGCATATAAATAAATCTTGGAATTGACTTTTAACCAACCTCTAATTGCTGTATCGAAATGAAACTTTCTATATACTGCGTATAGTTTTGATGACAATGCAACATGCAGGTGATCTGTCAGTCAGGGGTTTGATAGTGAAACTCTTAATTGGCTAGTTGTAAATCATACGATTCGTCGATGTTTCTGCTCATACGATTTGTTTTGAAGACTCCATAAGGTTTTGCTTGGTAACTGGATATGGAAAGTAGAATTCTTGTTATTTGAATTAATTTGGTTCAGTATTTTTAACTTTACGTCTAAACTATTTTTATGGTATTTTTAGTATCCTATTTCATCAGCCTATCGCAGTCCACTGCTGGACATAGGCCTCTCCTATTATTGCACGCCACTTAGATCGAGTTTGGGCTTCTCGCAACCAGCTCCTGCCAGCCATCTTGCGCAAATCGTCACTCAACCCAGCCTATCGGCCTTTCGGCCTATACTACGTTTGCCGAGACGCGGTCTCCACTCAAGAACTCGTTTTCCCTAACAGTTGTCGGTTCTGCGGCTAATATGGCCAGCCCACTGCCACTTCAGCTGGCTGATCCGGTAGGCTATGTTCGTGGTCTTGGTTCTCTGCCGGATCACCTCATTCCTGTTGCGATCCCTTAGAGAAACGCCGAGCATAATCCTTTCCGTAGCACGTTGAGTTACTGTGAACTTGTGAACCAGCTGTACCGTCAGTGTCCGCGTTTCGGCTCTGTGTATCATGACGGGTAGGACGCACTCATCGAAGACTTATTTTTATTAATCTTATTTTTTTATTCTATTAAATATTTTTAGGATATCGAAGTTAAGAAAGACATTAAGAAAATATAACAGCTTGATGTTTCCAAGAGATTTAAAAATAGGAAGGAAGTCCCATACTGGAATAGTTTCCTAAAGTTCAGTTATTTAAGGCTAACGGAACATGTGTGACTGGCACACTGCATATATAGGAAACGCATAAAATCTGTGGTCGCCAGGTGGTGTCGAATTTTTTGTGGTCGCGCCCTGAATGTGGTCGGCATCAATCAACCGCGAGGCTTACAGGGTTCGAATCTGTTTGAGTGATCATGTGTCATGCAATATGTCAGGTTGAAAGGAAGTTTACATTTGTGCAATATGGTTCAAAGCACAAATAATTGCAGGATGACTGTGGTTACGCAAATTCACTTAGAGAACTAACTAATTCTATTATTTTCAATTCGAAAGTGGGTTTTGTTTGTTTGTTTAAAACACTTACACACACAAACTTGTAATAAATCTGTTGCAAGTTTTGTTTTATGTATCATCAGTTAATACAGGGCTATCCAAGCAATTGCTAAAACCATATAAAGTTATATTTATGGCTACAAATAGCCTAAACATTGTGTTAGTGTTGAAATATATATGTGTGTGTGTGTGTGTGTGTGAATACATGAAATATGAGCCTAGTAACCACATTAAGAGCATGTCACGTTTTATACAACATGCAATATTACAATAGGTACCTAAATAATGTTATCTATAAACACCTGCCGAAAAAGAGTCACTATCAGTACTTGCAGATAATGCAACAAAGATGTGTGCACTTTTGTTATTAAATTCAACGGAAGAATGCAAATAGTATCACATTATTTTAAACGATAAAATAGATATTTATATGAAAGTCACGCACAATGGCGAGGAACACTATTGTCTTGAATATTATAATCTTTTGTACGTTGAAATATTTCAATCACTTATTGTTTGTCATTTGATGATTATTATCACCTTGAAAACGAATTAAATTGTAATGTTTGCGTTCAGAGCATTTCGCTACAAACATCATTAATTTCATACTTAACTTAAATATGTCAGTAAATTTACAAAATAAGGAGTTGACTTATTCCAACAAACAGGCAACGAGTAGGCAAGAGAAAAAGATGGAAAGAGTGGTTTTAGCAGAAAATATTTATACGCTCGCCTCCCTAAAAGTCCATATACGGTGCAGATCGCAATTGAATTCAAATATCGAGTTTTTCTTGTTAACAGTACCATTTCTACGTAACGCCGTAAAGAGTATTATGAAAAATGCCTAAATCCTAAACGGTTTAGACACCCTCATACCTATTGCTCACTAAATTTGAGCAAACTCATATGAATAAAGTTAAATCAGAATTTTATACACGCAGCATTTAACAGAAAAATAAGTTATTTAATGTTGTATCTATTTATACTAGTAGATGGAAATACAAAATTTATTACGAAATTTTTCAAAATACAATTTAGCAAAACATTTGGTAGTCAAAAAATACTTGTCAGTAGTTTATGGGCGGCGGTACTCACTTGACATCAGGTGATCCGTATGCTCGTTCGACCCCTTTACCGTGAAAAAGTCACTATTTAAGTACGATATAATTATAATTCTTGAAACTTTTTTTTGCCAGAAGTACAAAGTAATTTATAAAATGTAAACAAGAACTTTTTGTTTTTTTTTTTTTTTAAAAGACAACTCCCGCACTAGGAATAAATCCTGTGTCGCGGGGGACTTTACAAACATACATGAAACGGACAACAACTAACAACTCAGAACAACAATTTGTGAATCACACAAAGTGTCGCCCCATGTGGGGATCGGACCCACAACACTCAGCGTAGTAGTGAGCGGCGTGGCGACTGCTTAAACCACTACGTCATCAGTGCAGTTTATCCCAGACGTTTGCTGATCAGTTCTTTCCTAAACAAAAGAAATGCTTTCATACACAGATATTATAACTAAGTGGAACTGTGTATGTGTCTTATTCTGAGATACTTCCCGAGCATAGGATCTTACTATCCTTTAAGTTAATTACTATTAAAATTCTTACGTGTCTTAAAATTTCTTCATCAAATATGTACTTAGCAAGAAACTTAATTACAAACTTGCGTTAACGCATTTTACGATCAGAAATCAGATTAAAACGATAAATCTTAAACTTTTTAATTTATACTTGTATTACAAGTATAAATTAAAAAGTTCACTTTTTCACTTTTTCAACACTCTCTATTCAAAAATCCGTTCAACGATTACAAAAGAACTAGTTATCATTATTTTAACAATAAAACTAAAAGACAAAACAAAAAACAATAAAAGATTTGCAATGACTTTTCCATCAATAAACCATTGTTTAAAAAAAAACACTAAATGTGAAATTACCATTATCAAGTTAGAAATATGGTCTTCCACCTCGGGGACTTTTCTTTATTTGATAACTTATAGGTAAAAACCATCGATCACTATCAAAAAAACTAAGACCACTAAAATTAATCCTTTCGCTACGAGGACACAAACAGATACACTTTAAACTTAAAACACCTTAAAAATAAAGGATGGTAATTAAGATCAATTTTATTAAAGAAAATACCTCATACATGATCCTAATCGATGTATAAAAATCGAGAATGCGTATCGATACGGTACGATTGTATCAACTCGAAATTGTTTATTGATATTGGACACGGTTTCGCTTGCATTCAAAGTGTGAAGAAATTACGCTATTTCTGTATCTATCTTTTGATATAGACCGTTTTATTAAAAATGTGTTATGAACATAACAATAACATTTTATTATTGTAAAATTTTCTTTTTTCTTGGATTTCGAACCAAAAAGTAGATTCTTAGATTCTGACCATATTGGCTTTTTTGTATCCTGATTAATGATGCATATATTTATATATATAATTCTTCTGTGAGTGTGTATGTCACTGAACTTCTCTCAAACGACTGGACCGATTTTGATGAAATTTTTTGTGTGTGTTCAAGGGGATCTGGGAATGGTTTAGATTCACAATTTTGTCCGCTGGACAATGTTTTTTTAATTTTTAATTTATTAGTAGTTGTTGATTTTGGAATGTTTTACATTGGATCCGACAGACGGCGCTACCATCGCAGTGTCAAATTTGACAGGACAACGTCTGTCGGGTCCGCTAGTGCAGGTATAAAATGAGTATAACAATATTTTTTCCGATCACCAAAAAATAAAATAGTGTTTTAATTTTCGCTGTGATAAAGAAATTTATAGTTTTTACTAGGAATTTTTAAGTTTTTTCTACCCCATAGGACCCTTCCTTGTGGCTTAACCAAAATATGAAAAAAAAAACTCGAGTTCTGCGGATTCATTTATACAAGATATCTACATTAAGGCAAGTGAATGCGCCGACAAAGTTTATACTGTGCCAGCAATTTTAAAAATATTACCTACTACCTACGGAATATACCGCTATTACACCGCTTTCTCTAAGGTTTTATTCCTAAGCTGGTCGGTTGTTTTATGTGTACCCACCCAAGATCGTTGTGCAGCACGGATGTCCTACTTACTTAAACAAAACATAGAACTTCCCACAAAGTTAAAAGGAAGACCGCCATGTGGTGTCGATCATCATTCATTTTTTACGTAGACGCGTCACAACTCACAACAGGGAGCTTTCAGATATTTTACCTACCAGACATGGCAGTTGGTCAGTTTCAGTTTTTTTATTTAAAAAAATACTACTGTATATCACGGGACCCACGCAATAAACTTGTTAACCCCTCTAACTAATCCAGTTAGCAATGGACTCATGAAAGGCGTACTTTCAACCCGCAACAGTTTTATCACAAGTCTGAAGTCTCAGTAAAAACGCTATCGGAATCATTGTAATTAACTCTCCTAGTATGAGTTCCATTAGTTGATTATAATATGTTATAAGTTACATCCTTATTACAACCTGGAATATTAATACAAATAAACTGACTACACAATTTAAAAGCTTGTTACTTAAATAACACTTTTATGTGTGGTTGGCCCTGTTTTTTTTTTTTTTTTCCGTCCGGAAATCCCCTCGGATACCACCTGTCTTAGGTTATCTCGGGTAAACCACTCTCTTAAAAAGTAAGAGGCCCTTGCACAGAGTAGCAATAGGTCTATCTATCTAAACATCATAAATTAGCAGCATTTGCGTACTTTTTTAATATATACGTTAATGTTGCCAGTTGTAAAATTTTTTAACTTCAAACATTATGAATTTGCTGATAGTTTAAAGAAATACTAACAATATTCTAATTTATCTAATTTATTTTCTTAGTTACTATTTATTTAAAGTTAAACGAAGCCGAACAAAGAAGTGACACGTAAAAGAATTAAAACACTTTCGATTAGTCTATTTTTAAATGCACCTGCAGGGAAAGTCAACTTTTTGTGTATATTAGAAAAACATTACAGAACATCTGTTTCGAACGGATACACTTTTTGTGTTCACCGCAACCTAATGCTACTGATTTCCGTTTTAAATAGGTCAATAAGTCACTAACGGTTCTAAGATTTCTACAGATGAAGGAACATTGACAAATGTGAATTTTAACTCGAACTAAGTACAAATATGAAATTTAAAAACAACAAGTTATTTTGTTAGTTTGTTTCTTTCTTTTTCTTTTTTAGGTTTATATGGCTTATTTTACAAACATAGCTAACTTACTAAGATAAATCTCTTTTCTTTATCAAAATAAAACGCCGCATCAATCAAGTAAAAAAAATAATAGTGTCAATTATTATTACCCAATAAATTATACTGAAAATCAAGTGGTGGTCAAACATTAAATATTTTATTTTATATGAATCACAAAAAAAATTGTAATGTCATTGACTTTCCCTATCGTGAAATCGCATATACTTATTGTATACTGAACCTCTGTAGCCTATTGTAGTAATTTTAAAATAATTTTGCAAATTAACACAAATTTCTTTAAAAAAAACTACATCTGTGAGTTTATTCTATATATAATGTATTAACTTTAAATATTTTAATTAACACATCCCCCGTCGTAAAATATTGTTTAAAAAATAATTCTCTCCTTAAGAAAATTATAAAATGCTACGAAATATTTGAAACTTAACGTTCGATAAATATAAATTACAAAAAAAAGATAAGTCATGTTAAATAAGAGCGCATATCATCTTTCTTATGACAACGTCAAGTAGATACAAAGTCATTGTTATGAAAAAAAATTTGCTTAATCAAAGAATAATGTCTAAAGACTTAATTGTTCACATAAAGCAGACGGAAATTTAACGCGGCAAACACAATTTTCCGTAACAAAATTCACGCGCACCGGAAAGTGTTTCGATTATTTCCCGCCATCCGGCGTCTCGACCAACCGAAAATTGGCGCCTAAAATTCTCCAAGCCAATAAGACAAATGGCCGCCATTTTTAACCAATCAGCGTTGAGCCCGCGCTCTCGCCATCGCGTCATTGTCATATCTCGAAAATTAGTACGGCAGCAGTGCAGTGAATGAATCCCGTCCGCAAATCGAAGATTTACCGTGAAATAATAAAATTATTTCTCTAAGGTGAGTACATAGACGTAATTTTAGCGAGATGACATGATTTAAAAAAATATATTCGTTATGTCATTCTATTTTTAATGATCCGTCAAAATTATTTACAATTTATTGCCATTATTCAGTTGTGAAAGCGAATATTACTAATCAATATTTTATTAATGTTATATGTAAACTTACAATTTAACCGGTTTAGTTCTAATTTACGACTAACTGAATAATAAACTAATTTTAATAAATTCGTCTAACTATATGCATCATACCAACAGTCCAACACAAAAATCTAGTCAGTCTTGTTTCGGCAAAATGGCGGCGATGTTCTGTGCTATTAATACATTTTCCGTCCTTTTTCACTGGAGAACTGCTTCATATACGTGTGACAGAGACGACTATATTTTTGATAAGATGTATGAAATTGTGTCGCTGCATGCGTAGGTAACTATACACGTCTTCGTTCTTCGTAAACGAGGCAGTTTGCAGTGTTGCCGTAAACAAACGTTTAGATTGCTAATATTTTAGGGAAATTCAGTAAAATTTGAAAATGATAACCAGAAAGAAAATAAAATTGAATTCATCTTTTTATTATGCTAGGCTTAGAACATGTAGACATTTGATTAACAAAACAATAGAAATGAAACATAATAAGATTTGTAACTAATTTTGAAAAGGAGGAGTTCTATATTTTTTTTGTTTTGTAAATTAAAAAAGAATTTTTCAAATCGGTTTATAAATGACAGAGTACTGTCATTTATAAACCGATTTAATTATTATTTTTTATTGAAGAGCGGTAGGTATATTCTTTCTTTTACTATTCCCTGTTTGATCCTATTTAAAAATGTAGAAAAAAATGAAAATTCATCCAGAATTTATTATAATTTTTCACGATATAGGCATATTAAAGTCGGTAACACTTTCTTAAAGTCAGTTATTTAAAACAACGCTTATAACTTAGTTGTTATTGTGACACGGTAATAATCATAAGGTAACATATACCTACAATTTCCATTGGTATTTTTTTTTAGTTTTAATCTCTATTAGTAAATAACTACATATGACTAAAGTCTAGTTTGTAAACAGTTTGTTTTTAGTGCGAATTTATTTATGTATAAAATGTAGATTTTCTATTTAACACATTTAAAATGACCTTCGTCTCCTTGAAAATCGGTTTTATTTAACTTTTGTTTGAAACGCTTAACTTATCAGACACAATAAAAATGAAGTGGAAAAATAAAGTAGGGAAACGCGTGTAATATAGAACTATCACACCACTTTTAAGCATAAAGCAACACTAACGCCACGCAGTGGTGAAGAGTGGAAACGTGCGTCGCTTGCGCCGCGGTTGCGTAGCTTTGCCGTCGCGTTGCGCCACGCTGTCGATTACCGCTTCGTCGCTGCTCTGCCCGGAGTGCTCGGTCGCGCCGCAGTCGGCGTACGTACTTCTGTCGTGTGGACGTATTGCGTCACTGTTGATCGCTCGCGTTATTCACGACTTGTTTACTCACAATAACTAACAATACAAATTCATATTGGTGCGTGATGAACCTAACACTTATTACTTTCTTGTTAAATCAATACAAGTCTGTCGCGTACTGTTACTAAATACTGACCTTGTTTGCGTTAGGTGGATACGCCGCGGATGCTATCTGTAAAGTGCATTGCTGTGTTTCGCTGTTACGGACTCTGTTGAAGTGAAGAATGTCGACGTTGAGTGTAAGGGCGCCCGGCCTGCAATCCACCACAGTGCTAGACACCAGAGCACTGCGGTTACGCGGTGTGACCGCGCTGGAAGGCGTTAGAAGGAACTTATTTGGGTGTACAGATAGAGAAGAGAATAGAAGGTTTGTTGAGAGGGAGTTGGCACGGCAGCTGGAGCTAGATAGCCAGAGATGGGGATTTGACTTTGCCAATGAAAAACCATTATCTACGTCGCAGAGATTTGCTTGGCAACTAGTTCCCGCGTCTGCTGTGCCTGCAGCTTTGCGAAGGTCGCCAATTACGATTACGCACACTCCCAAACCAAATACTTCATCACAGGAAGCGAAAGTTTCAAGTCCTGAGAGCAGCAAATCGCAAAAGAGAATAACAGGTTAGTGAAATCCGCAACAAATTTAACTCAGTGTATTGTTGACATTTGTTATTTTGAGGTTATAATTTTCGTTCATTTTCACGTTACGTAAACAATGCGTAGTACTTTGCGAAATGTCATTGATCGATTACTCATTCAATAATATGTAAGTGTTCCGATTTACGTAAGGGCTGACCTTTCTACTTATAATAAATTCTCAATTAATATTTAGCAAGGTAAGTAAAAGTCTGTAACAAAAAACGTTATCACAAATTATGTAAATACGAACTTTTTGAGCCGTATCAGTACTTAATTGTTTACATTTACTATTTATAGTCTATTTATAGTGTAAACACTGCGTAATCGGTGCAATTGCAGTTCGCAGTGATTCGTTAACAATGATCATATATTATGTGTAACTTATCTCTGGCTATGACGCAATGATAACACGTTTAGCTCACTTGCTAATTATATGCTAATAACACATTTGTTGCTAAGTGCACCTGAAATAGGTATTTCCACCTCAGTTTGCAGTGACGCTGCCGTAGTAATTTTGTTAATAAATAACTTACAACCTATAAAAAATATTCCTACTTAGAATACAAAACTTAAAAAACATAGGCATATTTAATAGGAGACAAAGTTACTAGAAGTAGATATTTGGTTAATACGACAACCAATTATTCATAGAGTATAAAATGCCAACATACCACAAAACAAACAAAAACGATTCACAATATACATTAAAAACTTCATTGTATGTGTTTATAAATAGGTATAATATCAAAAAGTCCACTTGATCGGGAACATGCGTAGATGGCTTTGCTAATACATACTAACACTACAGTAGCAAGCTGTTCCTATATTAAAACGTAAATCGCCTGAAAACATCACATAGATACTTTTGCATGACTATTGTTTTTTAAGGTAAAGCGCCTTTTGCTTTTATTTAGCAATGCGTGTTATATAAATAGCGCGTTGTTGCCAGACTGCCTTAGAAATCAAATTTTGCTTTGACAACCCTATCTTAATTTGTATAAGTCGGTTGAAAAATAATGTCTCGTACCCTGTATCGTGTTCGTTGTGTCAGTAAATATGTATCACAATTTGCAACAGAACACTAATTGAGCGCCCGTAACACCTGGAACAAAATACTTATCATTTTACAGCCATAAAGACTTATAGCTGACTATACTTATTACCACCTACTTCGTTCGCATGTTGCTTCCAATACTATATATTTTAAAGTCAGTTATAAAACCTATAATAATAGCCTTTTTTAATTGTTATGTACAATAAGTTTAAAAACTAAATATAAAATTTTCAAATCTTAACACTTAAACACCTTTTAATGCACATACCCTTACAATAAGAACTCAAAGGAGCTCGACGACGAGGACGTGCAAAAAACACACACATAAAAGGTGTCAAGACCTTCATAAAAGACCACAAAGCTCTTATTAAATAATTTGTTGCTTCATAATTAAAAATTACGATTTCTTAGTTTGTTTTTAAACGGGAAGTGTTGATGAAAGGGACATGAAAAAATCGTTTGACTGCTTATTAAATTGTTTTTGCTACTTCTGTCAATGGAAACCGGAGACCATGTTTGGAAATTTGTTAAAAAAATAGCAAACAATAAATAAGCGTTATGCCTGAATATCAGGCACGTCTACTGACCTAGATCCATTTGTTTTGATACAGCTATGTATTCAAACGTAGTATGGCGAACCTCCCACACTTGTCCCATTTTAGATTACACATGTGGCTACAAATTGTAAACAATTCATTTTTAACGACACGAGATTATTTTCATATCAACAGTCAACATATTCGTTGACACTATTGTATTGTCTATTCCGAAATGTTTAATGAATGTTCAACAATATCAATGTATCCACTGCCTGAGAGTTAACTACAATAATTCAAGCATAGGTACACGATTTTTGTGTATAAATATACTGCAAATTATGTTCCTAACTACCTCACTCAACTAATAATTTCTTTAATACTATAGTTCTTTCTATACATTAAATATTGACCATTCAAATAACTTCCGATGTTTATCAATTTATACCGTAACTCGTTACCTTGTATTACGTCACTAGCTAGTGTGACAATAGTTGTTCTAACCTTCAGTGAAAGTTTGAAAAATGGGTCAACTTGTGTTGAACTGTTAATGAGTCACTTTGTTAGTGCAGCGGTTTTTAGTTGCCAAAAATTAATAAATAGGTAAATACTTTAAAAACACATGTATTGTAGATTAAAATCATTTTCACTTTTGCAAATTGTTGGTGAAGTACATGTATACTTTAACAAGAAAGCATGTTGGAATCGTAGAATGAGGTTTATTAACTATTACTGCATTATTCATGTACCCTTAATTGGATGTTTAACCTAATTATCTTTACCTTGAGTGTTTACTGTACTTTAATGTTTAATTAAAATATTACTTTTAAAAAATAAACCAACAGAATCTCATGATGAAAGTTTTAAACAGCGTAATGCCAGTTCCTCTAGCGTGTACAGCTATATTTCAAGTGAGGAAGGGAAAGTTTCTTGATGTCACGTTCAAGATTTTCTCGTTCATACCGAATGAGCGTAGCGACATGCAATCTCATAAAAATCAATTGTAGCTACGTTTGTAACTACGAGTATAAGCAAACGGTATCCTTGTCGCACCCACACGCGGAGATACCAGGTGACGCGCCCGCGCGACGCGTCACCTATCAACGCATGCGCACACACGCACACGCGCTGATTGCAAAATGGCCGCTTTTATGTGCGATCATAATGAACATCTCATTTTGCTGTATACTATAACAGCTAAAGTTTCAGTATTCATTTCTGATGTCTTATTCATTGAATATGAATCGTGAAATATAAGAATTAATTCGCCAAAAAAAATTTGTTAAATAAAGAGCGCCTCCAAACTGCCAATCACAATAGATACAATAAATATTGGAAATTGTGTTACAAATAATCAAACTACTCGGAAAGTGTAACTGTAAAGAAGAACACGTATTACAAAATAAATCCATTGTGTGCCGTACGTAGTCAATTCTTCCCCAAACAACAATACAAACGACCTTTACACAAAAACTTCTAAGTAGGCAATCCACCTAAATATTTTTATTTGTGCAGTAGCCACCTTAACAATGTACCTGTTAACTCAGCAATCGTTCTTATTCAAAGTGTCTTACAAAAAACTACTCATCCTATTTCTTGAACAATACCAAGAAATCTTTAATAAACTTATTCAAAGGTTTTTTGTGCAAAGCATGAACCTTAATGTAAATTCATATGCATAGACTTCTATTTCTTTAATAATAATCAGATTCAAAAATATCAGGTTAATATTTACCCCTAGGCATCCCGGGTCGAATATTGGACGATTTTAATAAACATGACCCGTTAAGTGCGTTAAGATTACAACAGATGTACATCTAAGGGTTTTCTAAGAGTTCTCAAACGTTCAATTCGTCAAAATTTCTTTGTCTGAAACTGACCAACCGTACACACTTTGTAGGGGTCCGAAGTGACTGGGTCACCCAATTTCTTACTTCCCTTTAGTAATTACAACTTTGGTGTCGTTGAACTCTGATATGTTTTCGTTTATGGGAAAATAAGTGGACTAGCTGCAGGGTACCGAATAATTGTATACTTCGCCATTTGATAGAAATAGTTGCAACTGTATGGGGTTTAAACAAGGCTGCATCCGGTCAAGACTTCGTGGTGCATTTTATTAGAAATACTCATACCAGCGGGATTTCCGTTACAAATATACCCTAATCTTGCCATATTAAATCTTACACTTTTAATAATTTAATTTTCTACCTGTAATATTTAATGTTGTTTCTATTATTATTTATTACTACTATTTACTCGGCTTTGTGTTATTCACCTATTATGACTTATAATGAATGCAATAACTAAGTAAACAAATACCAATGATATTCCTCATTTAATATCAAACAATACTTCAAAATTTAAAGTCCATAAACTTTATAGAGAAAATTCAATTAATGAGTACCAATAAATCACAGTGTCACCCCTGCAAGCGACACAGAATAAATCTGCATTGTGTTATGACTGTCACAATGGCGGTGCAATAACGTCGGCGCGTGCGCACCGCAATGCGCAGCCCCTTTGTGCACAGCGTGCACCCTCGCGGACACTGACTCTGTAACGGTCATATTGATTTTTTAACTGTCACTTTCCCTCAACTCTTGAATTATTAATTCAACATTGACGCGTTTCACAAATTTATTTTATATGTAGTTATGTTCAGATATTAGATTTCGACATGTTCACAATGATTTACTTAATAAAGAAGCTTAGTAACTCCTAAACGGATAAGCCGTAACGTCATCAGTTTTTTTTCTTGTCGTCTATTAACTATTCCTATTTTAAATATTCAACGTTATCTAATTTGTATTGCTCCAAAAACGTTAAAAAAAGAACAAAATTTCGGAACTGAAGCCTTTGCGAAATTGTAACGTATGCGGGCGATAAAAAACTTGTCAACACACGTGTTCGAAGTTTTAATTTAACAGATAGGGAGAATAACGGTCGTTTCGATAGTTCACGGCATCTGCTTTTCAACCCCCGCGTTTACACCCCCTTAACAACGCAATAGCTTTAACTCTGGGGTCAAATGACCAGGTCAAAATTTTGTTTCATTTTCCAATCAACATTATATTAAGATACTTCTGGCTTCATAATACTGGCGTATGTTAAACATACATATTATTACATATATTATTTGTCATGCCATGTCGTGTGGGACTTTGATGTTAAGATTGGTGACAAAATCCCATTAAAAATAAAAACTTGCAGTTGTATAATCTTGCGCACTTGACCATTACAACAGGTCGCACTCATTCTCGCACTTGCTAATGCAGAATTGTAATTGGTCAAGTCACCGACACGAGACTAATGTACGTTATAGTTCTCACGAGCATGGCCATGCTCACCTCGACCCTAAGGAAACGCCATGTAGGATATGGTTCAATGCACGTAACGACTGTTTCTGCAAAGGCAAAAAATGACTTTTCAGAGGGTTTTTCTAATAACGCCTGACTTCCAGAAAAAATAATTTTACTGTAACGATATTTAGCGAATAAAACAAATATTAGAATACTAGGCTACAATACCGAGGTTAAAATTGTTCAAAAAAAAATTAGATAGCACACGTAAATTCAGCTATATTCTCAATATATCTGAAATGTTACCCAAACCACTATAAAAATGTATACTTATTTGTTTGTTTATTAAAGGTATTACTTATCATTATCGAAAAAGTGCAAAAACGTATGTCTTCAGCATTAAGCACTTTCTTTAGCGCGTCCGTACTATTAAATTTGATTGAAATACATCAGATATTATTCATATTATATATTATTATTTTAAAGTGGTTACCGCTACTAAAATGGTTGCTCGTTTAATAAAAAACTACAGTGGGTGTAATTCTTTAAATCCGCTATAATAGTTTTTAATTAGCGTACTATTTTGGCTAGAAGAGTTGTTTGTTCAACTTATAATACCGTTATGATTCCAAGAATAATTATTAATGCAGCTACTATGCATTAGTTAATATTTTGCATAGTGAGATAGCCAATAGCATAATACCTATTTCTGTGATATTGACACGTAACAGTAAATAAACACAAAAAAAATGGTCTGTGTGTGTTGTGTGTGTGTGCTTTACACACAATTGAAAATGAATTTCATTTCTCTACCTATTACGGAACATGTTACATAGTTCAGCGACAGACAGATGGACAGCGATTGCTCTGTAAAAGGGTTCTATTGGCACCCTTTGTGTACGAAACTTTAAAAATAAAAGGCATATCTACTTACCAACCTTTTCATAACCTTATTGCGAACATGTATTTTTGTTCCATATGAAAACAATAAACTAAATCCAGGTTATTCCAAATAAACACAATTACCATCAAATCTGAACTTCATTTTTCCTGTATTATGTCTCGTGTCTATTATACGATGAGGTAAGCGAGACTGATATGGATACATGGTATTGTTGTTCTATGTATTGTATATTGTATTTCCAGGTATGTCCAAGGTCTTGGTGACTATTAGTTAAAGTACTTAATAAACTTATAATCCTGATTTTTTCACATCGTTTTGAAAGTAACTCTCAAAAGGACGATCCTATTAAGTACAAATGTGTGTGTTACTTTTAATTATTGGATGACGTTATATTTCTTGCATACATACACATAAACACTTAAAATACCGCAAGAAAATAGCAGACATAAAACATTTCGAACGTCTACCATAGCGACTGTGAAAGGTTTTTAAGCGAAAAAAGTACAGTTAAACGAAATAACTACGCGGCATACTTTCTAATTATACTGAGACACGATAGCTTCACATTGTAAGACTGTCTGCAATTTTTCGTTAGTAAAAATTATAAAAAAAGCACTTTCTGCCATTAATTAGAATTTATATTTGAAATACATGCACGTATTAAGTTCATCTCGTTATTTCATTTGTATCTGCAGTAACGTCTATTTAATATAGTTATATTATGTTACTAATATTCAGGCTTAACATTAAAAGCAATTATTTCATGTGTCATCCTTATTTTGCTTTATTAAATAACTTATTATGGGTATAAACAGTATTGTCAACATTCTACAATTACATCATTATAAATACCATATATTGTAACGTACATTATACCAGGAAAACCAATGCTTTCATATTTTCCACAAGTAAAAATATTTTAATAATTTAAATAAAACAGATTTATTTTAATATTACTGAATACACTAGGAATTCTGATACTAAATCAACAGGCTTCTAATCGGACACTGTAACTCTCAAGCAATTGTAATACAATCTACGGTAAAAACCAGCTGATGTATTAGCTCAGTTCTGGAAAAAGAACATTGAACATGGATGGTGATTGGATGGGAACGTCACTCATTCTCGTTAAACGAAAGTTATATTCTTAGAATATGACTTTCTATGGCCTTTTTTTCGGAAAAAAAGTATTTTGAAATCTATTTTCTTCTGGGTGCTTAATTAACTTTATTAAAGCTTGCTTTCTAAGGTTTTACTTCATCATACATCAGATCTTGAAAGAGATAAGCATAGATGTAAATAATATAATCGAAAATAGAAGCAGTGTATTCAAAATACAATATTTTCGTGCGAAACCGGTGTTTTCATTTTACAAGCTACTCGTAACATTCACTTTTTGCAACAGGTAGAATGGAATGTCTTATGCAAGCCTGTGCACTTCTATTGTGACATAAGCTACCACGTCGCTGTCTTAAATATTACTGCAAGCCAGTAATGGGTTAATTAATATTTTATTTTTATATTATATTTATGCATATGAAAACATCTAAAATGAGGTATGTTGTTCTTGATCATTAGCCTATCGCAGTCCACTGCTGGACATAACTTGCGATTTTGTCAAATCACTCATGGATGAAAATGTCACTTACAGTCTTGATTTTAAAAAGTTCAATACTCGTATATTACTATATTAAAGACGTCATATGTTTATTTGTAAAATATATCCTCTTTTAACGTTATGAAGTTATGAGCGTAATGTTAATAGTTTATAACAATCAATAAACTGAAGTGCGTCCTTGTTCGAAATAGCCTCTTGATATAATCGAACGTTTCCCATGCTAGCTTTTAGTCAATATATGTCCGATAGAGGGGTGATTATCATTCCAAATATAGGGTATATAATTGATAAGTATCATCGATCGACCCTTGTTAAACGTTTTCCCATAGAGCATGGGAATAAAAATCGATAGCCACTGTTACGCATTACTGCCAACAAGCTTTATCATTATGACCACTAGAGCTTATTAAAAAACTAACAGCGATGTGTAGACTGATCTGTTGAAAAATTTGAACGATATCTTGTACATCCCTTTTAATTCGCGTGTTATATTCAATCAAATTTTTTTACGGATTCAAATTAATATTGTCGTCACATTCACTAGGGTGAATCACCCACTGTGTATTTGTGCGTAATCGGTCGATAAATCATATAATATATAGTATTGTATACCGAAAAATAAAATACGAAACTAAAACGTAGTAAAATAAAAATCTAAAGTTTTATTTTGTTTTTTAAATGCGCTGATCTCGAGAAGTATCAGTCAGATTTGGATTGGACAGAGATATTGAGATGTGGAAACTACAAGGAACAAGTTGAACCATAAAATGTAACATTGCCGATATAAATTATGTACGGAATCATTCTCTAATGTAGATCAATCCTGTGAACTATTCTACCCCGAACATATTGGTAATGGCTATTCCGTTTAAACAAATGGAAGGGGAGGTTTTCATCTCACGAGCTGCCATTTTGCACCGGATCAATAAATAATTACTTATGGTATTTAAAACCGTGTGAATATGACATTATCGTGTACTTTTTTACCATCATTAAAATTTAGTCTACTGCATTAAATCGTGTTATTCGTACTTAATGTTCTAATTAATAGATAAATATTAGGGATGGGTTGTTTTTCCTAAGATCTATTTGAATTCACTGCTTACTCTACAACAATTCACCAACCAGCGAGTTTCTTGATCAATTTTATTATTATCAATTTAGAATTGAGTTTCATTGTTTAAATGGAACGCGTCAATTTCAATTTAGGAACATTGTTTTTTTTTTAAATCGTCTGACAACTGTCTCAAAAGAATAATGCACCACCATTAAAACTCTTTCCTTTTATTTAATAAAGTGGCGAACACGAACTCCATAATTTTGAATTAAAGCCTTTTTGTTTTATAATCTTTTGTGCTGAGGTCGTTGCTTTGTTGCCAGCATTTAAATAAAAACAGTAATGTTCCACACTGTGCGTCGAAGCAGATAACAGCTGCACCAATGAATATTTTGATTAAACTGTAACCGACTTTTATACCTTAGCCATATGTTTCAATACTAATATTAATGTGATAACGCACTAAAGAAGATAATTGTGGATACTAAACATATATTAAAATAATGCTCGCGTCGTAGCATAGGTACAAACTACCAACTGTGTGCATTGCCACTAAGTAAATACTCATACTTATGCACACTTTAAGTGGCATGTTGTGTCAACTTAATACACTTGTGGCGACATAATAGTCATAATACTTCCCGTATTATAACGACTCCTCGTGGGAATCGACGAAGGACAACAAACACAAGGACGTACATTCACATAATTTGTAGTCCTAATGACTTTAACAGAACTTTTTTTCTCATGAAACAGTCTCTTTTGTTTTTGGTTCCGTTAAAGTTGTTGCCCTTTATGAGTGGTGTTCTGGTAACATACTTACTCAGCTGCATAGAAAAATGTTGTTGCTTTTTGTTGTGTTATTCTTAGGTACAGTTATTTTTCTAAGAAATATACTGAAAAGAAACGGCTATAAAAGTATAAAACTGAAATAGCCTTACTTTACATTTTAATGCGGACTGCTATCGGCGAATGTGTTCTCTCAGTTTAATATTTTATATTATGTTATAATTACAACTGTAATTCGCTTGTTTAAAACACTAAAGATTAAAACAATCCCGAATTCACAAACAGCACGATCGATTACTACATATTTGTAATCGTGTGCCTGCATTAGACTTATTTTTTACTCTCGAAGCTTTGAAAGAAATAATAACTTTACAAATGTATATTTTAAAATATTTTTTGTATCTAAACCGACTAATCGGTCTACGATCAATGCAAAATAGTCAAGAATTACAACAATTTATTCAGTTTTCTCAAATATGAATTACATTCTTTGTCTTTTTCGCACATAAATATATCAAAAACCAAACTAATGCTAATATCTCAGATACCAAGACACCATCTTTTTCGTCGTTATAACCTGCACTCGGAATATTTATTTATAATCACAACTTCATACAATGATTACAAGTCGAGATGTTCCACACTCCCTTATCATTTCAAATCAAATCAGGAAACATGCAATATTGCAAAGTGCTAGATAAGCGATGTAGCCTTGGACCAATTCGATAACATTCATCGCCATGGAACGTGGGAAGCGTGGAATTGGTTGTAAAGTATGCGTAATAGCTGGAAAATACATAATAAAGTAAGAACCTATTGATTATGGTTAAGAAACTGCTGAATTTGTAGATTGTCTACAAAATTGAGACACAAAGATTGTTTACGTATTATTCGACAAATGTATTTATTAAAGATGTGCTTGTAATTGAATTTTAGTCAATAATTTAAATGTTGCATTTCTGCAACCAATAGAAACCAAGTATCATTGGAGGTTAGTTCAGCTTAGTGCATTCAATCAAATATATTTTATAGCATTAATCTCTTTCGCATAGTGGAAAATGAAAACTAAAAAGTTTGTTATTCTGCATTTACAAGTTCATACTATCGGTCAGAATATTAATTTTTAGTTTTGTATTTTGATACCTATAAATGCACCTCATCTATTATACCTACCTACTTTTAAAGAGTCATTGGGAATAAATAATGTCTACGTAAAACAAAAAAAAATCTAAAAATCTGCTTATGTAACTATATAAGTACGTCTATAATGTCGATGCCAGCTAAATTATTTTTTATTGTCACACAATCCCTCGTAGAATGAAAGTAAGGGCCGCCATTAATGCACTAACTATTAATAAAAGCATCAGTCGTATATCTATTGACACCTATCTTTGCTATCCAGGTGAGAACTGTATACTTATTATGGTAATCCTTGGTTAATGTCGATTGTCCATCAAAATGAGGTGATGAACTGAGGGCATTCACACATAAAACATTTATTTTATATCTTTCAAGTTTCAAGTGGCTGGGGTTCAAATAATAATCAATGCAAGATTACACACTTCAATTCGTTTTGCATTTTAATGTTATTTTTCTATAGGGTTCGGATAATGTATAGGCGTGATGTTTTTAAACAAATTTGAAGAAAACACAGTTGTGTATCCAAAATCCAATTGATTTAAACAAAGGTTTTTTTAATACGCTACATGATTAACTGCCGAAGTAATTACCATTAATCACAGAAATTATCCAACAATCGTTACAAAAGAAAGTATTTATTTAAACAAATAAACAAGTGGGGTTACTTGTTTAAATAAATCTTTAAATGACTTTTGATACAGGGTTAACGACCTTTTAATGTATTGACGATTTCTAAAATAAGTTAACTCAATTCAAACAAATGAGATGCATGTAAATGTAAGCTCCCAGTCCATACGAGCAAACCAAACAGATCTTCGGTGTCCAAGCCCTTGGATTTAGAATGTTTGTTGATTTCTATTTGTATAAGAACCGAGACATGTCTATGAATAGGCAACGATTTCTTCTATGCGTGGGAGGGTTGACTTTTACTCTTAAAGCGAGCACTTCGGGTCATCAGCAATAGTTAGGGTTACTCGCACCCCTCCGTTGACACCAGAGGCAGGCAACACGTGTGAACTCTACCTCTAGACACAATTCGATACCATTATTACCTTTTACAATCGGACTCTTTATTCTTCGCGACAATTCGAGTGTCACAAAACGTCTCTAAAAGCACATCCATCAAGTTCCCTCGAAGTGATTGATAACACCAATGAATGGGAATCTATGTTAATTTTAAATTGAAATGTTAATTCGTCATAATTGTGCCGAGTGTGAAGTACATCTGAATAAATACAGATGCATTTAATTCACACCTTATATACGAGGTCACATACATGTTGAAAATTTAATCTTATAAATTTAGATGCATTCGCCAGCTACATACCTACTGAGAAGTTTAAATCTGTGTCAGTTGGTGACAAAATAGACGAGTGAGTACTAAATAATTTTAAAGTAGTGGTTTTGCTGATCAAAGATACGGCAAAGATATTAATTTCCGTGTACATAAATGTGTAAATAAATATCAATTACATTTGAATCAAATAAACAGTTTGCTTCGGAATTCCAAAAAAAACTTGTATCCTGCTGGTATGCGCAGTGACAGTACAGAATAATTAAGTGACACATTTGATTGATAACGTCCATCAAATTTCTTCTTTCCATTTTAACGTAAGAATTTGATTAAATTTTTTATCCCACTTGAACGACGCCACTACAATACAAATAACGCTATTGTTAAATAAAAAATCATATTTCATGCCATTGTTACAGATAAAAACTACTGATATAAAGTTACAATCTGAATTTAAGATTTGTTTGTATTCAGATAGGATGATTGAATTGAATTGTATAATAGAGCTAATTATGTGTGAACGTACATTCACAAATACATCAAATATGAATATTTATTATAATTGGACTGTACGATTCGAGTTCACAAAAAATTTGATGACACAATGTCTGAAAAGATTTGTTACCGTTGCTCTCTTGATGACACCAAAATCTATTGAAATTTCAAGTAGCACTATAATTGATATGTTAAGTTGATATACTTAAAGAATTCTATCAGAAAACAGAGTCCCGCCTCTGCGTATTCTTGGTTCCACAATTATCTACACATACAAATATATAAGGCCTAAGTTCATTTTAAGTAATTTATTGTTCAGCTAGTGTTTTTCTTTTTATGTTCGCAGTGGTTTATGAGCTATGAGACATCCATGAATCAATATGTTATCTCTGTAATAACAATTACTCAGCGATTTTAATCAATCTAAAATGTAAACATAGTGCTTTACATAATCGCATGTAAGATTTAAATTGTCTATACAACACTGGCTTTGCATCGTCACGAAAGACTTCGTAATCATCGTCACGATTCTGCTATCAACATGAAATCATTAAAATATTCCTTGCAATGGATTTTCACCTTTGGATAGATAACATAAACAGAAGTTATTATATGTGTGTTCAGTAAATAATGTAATAAAATCATTCACTTCGTAATTTATACAAACTTCGCACAACTTGTGACATGTAGATAAACATCTGCTGATAAACAGGTTTTTATTTATATATATTTTCATTATTATTTATAGAACAACTAAGACGATAAATTATACATTCAAATTGGTTAAGCTAAACGGTAATCTACGATACTTGTCGATGGAATCGAACTCTCAATCCCTGAGCCAGAATGATCTTAAAAAATAGCCATAGTTCTGTCATCAAGATGTTTTCAAAGAAAGAGTTTTATATTCACACAAAAATAACTGTCTTAACTTTAGACATTTTAGATTATAGAGTGCCTATAGTGTTTTTTATTATTTATTTATTTATTTATTTATTTATAACCAAACTTACATCTATTTTTACAGGTTACAAACCCAATGCAATAGCGAAGCAAATTTTATTTTTCTTTATAACATATTGTAAATATTGTTACTTTAGTGAATTCACTCAGCGAACAATGAAATATGTCAATCTCCTCCGCAACGATATTCAGCGTGCGGAGCGCCCGAGACAGAGGCGCCTCATTTAGAAGATTGGTACGCCCTCCTGGCACCACCAGCAGCCGGGGCCGGCGCCGGCGCCAGACGTACCTATCCGGCACCCATAGCCTTACCAAACCCAATATATCTGCATTGTGTATCCTACCTCTAATAATTTTAAATATATATTCTACTAGCATAAACTCCCTTCTGACTCTCAACTCACTGTATCCAACCATGCCTAGAACAAACAGAGTTGGATACATGAGTGGGTAGAAGGGATACACTCCGTATAGACGTAAATATAAAAATCTAATAAATTTATTTTGTACACGCTCCACCATGAGACTATATTTAGTTTCATGTGGAGCCCATATGACTGCGTTGCATTCTAATTGGCTCCTCACCAGTGCATTGTATAAAGCAACAATTGCTTTAATATTTTCATAATTTCGAGAGGTACGTAATATGAAACCTAAATTTCTAAAAGCCTTCTTACAGCACTTGACAATATGATTACGAAACGTTAGCTCTGTGTTAAAAATAACTCCTAAATCTCGGGCTTCTGTGACCCTAGTCATAGGCACCCCCTCAATACTATAACTAAAAATGATAGGGGCATGAGCGCGTGAAAAAGTGATAGTCACGCATTTATTAAGATTAAATTTCAATCTATTATCACTACTCCATGCCACTACCCTATCAATGTCTTCTTGCAGACGCCCGCAGTCATCCCTACCATTTACAGGTAACGATAACTTGAGATCGTCCGCAAACAGCAAGCATTTCGCGTGTTCCACGACCTTTGGCAGCTCATTTATCATGATAATAAACTGAAGGGGTCCGAGGTTACTTCCCTGACTTACACCTGACCACGTAAAATATGGCGCCGAAACATGTCCCGCATACTCCACATACTGCCTCCTATCCTTCAAGTAACTGGCAAAGAACCTGAGCAAGTGCGGGGTGCAACCGACGCCAGCTAACTTCTTGAGAAGCGTGTCATTGTCGACTAGGTCAAATGCTTTTTTGTAGTCGAAGTATGCCGCATCTACCTGCCCCCCTTCGTCCACCGTTGGCACCACGTACGTCACGTGGCTCAGGAGGTTACTGGTGGTGCTCCTCCTTGGTCTAAACCCGTGTTGAGCCTCCGAGAGTTGCGCTTGAACCTGTGAGAAAACTGTCTTATGGATAGCTGACTCCAAAACTTTTGCGGGTGATGACAGTACCGCTACCGGTCTATAACCCTCGATTTTATCTCCTAGCGTCCCCTTCGGTACTGGCACGACACGGGTTGTTTTCCATCTCTCGGGAAACACAGCAGTTTTAAGACACCGATTATAGATGTGCAGCAATGGCTCAGCCAACACCGACCCACAGTCCCTAAATATGTAAGGGGGGATGCCATCCGGCCCCGCGGACCTCTTCGGCTTAAGTTGTTGTAGAGCTCGCCTTACCTCACTCAGCTGTAATTCTTCCAGGTGAATACGTGCCGCTCCATTCTCGCCGCCTGCTTCTGCTATCGCAGCACTAACATTCAAGTCAGGTCTTTTATCTAAATAAACCGAATGAAAATACTGAGCAAATTCTACCGCGCACTGCTCTGCCGAAAGTATCTCCCCATTTTTTAATATTCTGTTTGGATTTCTATTACCTCTTTTTGATTTAATAAAACTCCAAAAAGATTTAGGGTTCTTTAACAATTGATGTTGCACTCGTTCACTATACTGTTGTTGCGCGTTATGAATCATCTTTTTTACATTAGCCCTACACAGAGCGAACGCCTCGTAATCAGACCTTGCCCCGCTTTTTTTATAACGCTTGTGCAGAAATGCCTTATGTCGTATGTTGCGAATTATTTCAGCTGTGTAAAACTCGGGGTAACTGTACTTCGAGCTTACATGCCTTCGCTGTTTTTTTGGAACACAGTCATCTAATATTGCGTTAATACTTTGATAAAAATAGTCTAAACTACCTTCTAAATCTAAATTATAAATATTATTCCAATCTATATTTGCTATTGATGAGTATAATGATAAAAAATCTGCTTTGTTAAAATTCCAACCTTGAGATGGCCGCTCCTCTAATCCCATTTTCTCCTCTGACGTGGGCGATTCAGTACCCTCAAAAGATCGCAGCTCAACCAGCACCTCTAGAGGCGGATGGTGAGCATCCACACTTATCAGCAGTTCCTCTGCCGCGCGCACCCTCGCACTACCACCCCTCGCGAGTGACACTAACACCAAATCCAAACACCGACCGTTACAATTAACTATCTCATTGCACTGAGTGAATCCACAATAACTTTTAAAGTACTCAAAGTAATTACTTACTTCAACCGAACATGAATAAAAATTAAAGTCCCCTACAACTAAGACATTACAGTATTTACGACACAAATGTTCAATGATCTTAAATAACACCATATACTCTCTTTCACAACTACTAGGCGGAATGTATACTACACACAACAAAAATAAAAGTCTATTGTGCAGGTGCACCGTAGCACTAACTAACTCGAAGACATGGTCGTCGATATTGACGTCACTCGCGCCGGACACTCGCCGCAGCTCGAAGCGCGGTGTGGCCACGAGACATACGCCTCCCTGCTTTCGGCCATCAGCGCGGTCACAGCGTATTAGCGTATATCCGGGTGGAATGATTTCTGCGTCTTGAATTGACTCGTTGCAGCCTGTTTCAGTGATGGCTAGTAAATCAGCACTCACAGACGCCACTCCTGCACAAAATTCCTCTAATTTTGTCCTTAGTCCGCGCACGTTTTGATAATAAACCTCAATAGATTTCTTAGGTTTTGATGGGTTTATTGAGCGTTCCACGAAACCACACCCATTCACAAAATTCAATGTTCACTGGCCAGTTTTCCGGTTGACATAAAATGTTATACTTGCTTTCCGGTATTCCGATAATAAAGGAAGCGTAGTCCCTTTCTGTTTTATGCCTTATTTTTTCCACCGTGATGGGGACATCCATTTCAAATATACTTTTAACATGCTGTTCTAAATTTTCTACCATAGTATCTTTTTGGAGACGCCATACGTGTAAAAATTTTTTCTTTTCGGTCCCCTTGATGGTAACTGCAGCGGTACTTCCTCCTCTTTTTACCACACTATTCGGGTATCTTCCTTTTTTCTTATTTACCATTTTCCAACTTCCTTCTTTTTCTGATTCTTGTTCTTTTTTCTTCTCGCTGTCACCAAACTTAATTCCATTTCTTTCTTCTCCCTTTTCACTCGTCTGAGTTGTTTTTAATATTTTACAGCCATTATCAAGTTGAGCTTTCTCTTCGCTCCTTACTAAGTCCGACGGTTTCGTGGCCATACATTCCATAGTTGTAATTTCACTTACTACCTGCTTTTGTTTATTGTGCTGAACAACTTTCGCAAAAGAAAGAGTAGGTTCTTTTTGCACATTTGTTTCAATATTATTTATTAAAGGACGTTTTCTATTGACACTTGCTTCTAATAATTCATTCTTATGAATTAATATTTCTATTTTAGTTTCTAATACACTTATTATTGCTGTTTTTTCTTGAAGCACCTTCACTTGTTTTTTTAATTCTTCTAACTCTGTTTCCGATTTTGTAAATCTATTTTTCAGAAGTTTATATTCTTTAATTTGATCTTCTAGCTTACTTTTCATTTCCATACGAAACTCTCGGATTTCTTCTATTATGATATCCTCCTTATTAGCCACAAATGATGTGTTTGGGTTTTTGCTGCCGCGCCCAGTATTTAGGTAATTGCCCGGCGTAAAAGATTTATCAATCGTTACGTGACTACGTACTGGTGTATCCGAGTTATTCCCCTTGGGAATGGAGCACACACATTCGGGGCATGTCCACTGACTTCTGTATTCCAGGGTGAACTCCTTAAATTTTTCGATGGTAATGGCTAGACACGATAAATGATAAGTCTTTCCACACTCCCCTCGTGAACACTTCATGTATAGCCTGTCGGCCATAACACCATCACAGCCATTGCACTTGACGGCCATTTATTAAGTTTTTATAATTGTTTCTTTCACACGACTCACAGACACGTCCGTTACACGTCCGTCCCGTCAACATAAGTTTTTTGTTGTTTACATGTTTACTGTTTGTTAAATCTTCTAAAAGTGACTTTTTCATCTCATCGTAATATTTACCTTGGTTAATAGTTATGCGTAATTTAAATAGACAAATACCTCAGTAAAATACTTCTTGTTGTATACTGATGGTTCGACAAAAATCGCAACCACTATGTACTAGATTACGCAAGTAAGCAAGGTGCCGTTAGAGGGGCCATAAAGGGTTCACGTTGACCTTACACCATTAATAACGGTAGTACATTTGACCATGACAAACGAAGTTGTTTTTTACCTTATAGAACCTACTGCCAACGTAAGTTATATTAAACCTTGACGGGTTATTTATTCAGGCGTTCAACGCCTTAATACTCATTTGTTTCAGTCAATCATGCTTCTTTTCATTTTCTTTCCTGTTATTATTTAACAAGAAACAATTTCTTATCGCTTTAATTTTATAGAGAACACATTGAACCCTTTTCCAATTTCTAACTCCCAACTTTGAAGAAAGAAAAACTTGAGACAACACATTTAATGCAACAAGATGTTTTCCCTACTAGAAAAAACTCGCTTCACGACTCCTCCGGGTAGTCTGTGTAGCAACTACGCTACTTTACTTGTCAGCTATCGGCGATACGAGCTGCTACCAGTAGCAGCTTACACGTAACGAAACTATTCATCGGTTATGTTGTGTAGCACAGGACTGCTCCGTAGAGAAGTTACGAGGTAGAGTATAATACTCAAAATACGCACTGTCAATAAATATAGCTATCACGAAACGTTAATGTGAAAACAAATTCTGTTTAAAATGTCTGGCTAAGACAAAGAGCTAAAATATTTATTCGAATTTCTTTTTTTTCTAGAAAAAATTAAGTTGCTTGCATAACAGATTGTTGAGGGCAATGACTGTAATTATAATTATATATTTTTTATATAAAACAAACAATAAATCCTGCTTTACATTTGCGAATCGCGGCTTGCCGCATCCCTGTGTCTGCGGCGCCGGCGCATCGAGTTCGTCGACCCGACGCCACGGTGTTATTGAACGTACCATAACAAACGCACACATACAAAACGAAGTACGTACGCGACCATACTCATGTGTTGAATAGTTATTAAATGACTACTGAACTTAAAGCTTAGACAAAGTTTCAGATTTGCTGAGTCAATCCAATTCGCAGTGTAAAGTATCGTACATTATATATTATTATTAGTAATAAAGTCGATCACGATGACAGCATAATAACTGATATATCTCATTAAATTACCTACCTCATTTAGCAAAAAAATACGCAATTTTATGAATAATATTTGTACAAACCAGAGCAAACTCTGCTTATTTGTGTAATGACTAATAATGACCCAACAAATTAATAAATTTACTTGCAAGTAAAGTAAACAACCTCTGTAATGCATTCAATCGTGTAAAAGTTGTGTGTAAACTAAATCTTTTAACTCCCTAAAACAATTGGTTATGAGTTTATGACGTAAAAGTAAAGTGCGTCACTACGATGACGAGCTGCCGACATTCCACAGATTGCGTGAAAACGTATTGTACGACCGCATCCTAAAGCCCACGACCGCGGTAGCTCAAATTAACGGTACTATGACAGCAACTCCTTTCGCGTAGCCTCATTCTGAATTCAAATAGCGCCTACGCAATTTGTCAACAAACAAAAGTGTTTTGAACGAGAAATTGTAACGATATTATTTGTCAATAACGTTTTCGATATGTACATTGCACAATAGGAAATAACGTGCTTTAGCAGAAAAGGCAAACCTAAGAATTAAATATATAAATAACCTGCTTTATTGCGCATTACATGTTTAACAGCGAATAGTCATGTACCGTTATGTTATGTTATGTAAATGTCGAAATGTGTCAAGTTTGTAAAATAACAAGAATTGTTATCAATAAATACGCGTAGGTACACCGATCTACAAGACCGGAAACTTGAGCAAAACACCGTTTCGGAACGCTAGTTATACCCTAAAACGTAGGCGTTAGTTCATCGACCTTAGTTTTTATCCGCACCGATATATTTATTACAACTGTAACAAATAATTAGTCTCTAATTGCTGAATTTATTGGGCATTATATCAATCATTTGCGATTTTTAAAGTATTAATTAATTGAATTTTATAAAACTTAGATTATCTTCAATAGTATATTATTATTTTCGTGTTATTATGAAATAAGAAAAGAGATTGTTTCATTGTGAACAGTTATAAGTATCTTTTGCAAAAAAAAAAAATTGTGAGCCATGTCTTGCGAGCCGTTATTTGCATTCTATTCTATTCATCCTAGCAGTGGATATTGACTGAATCATTTTCGGTGTCATTAAATGGTTTTAAATTCATAAGATGAATATAATTAGGTATGGAATAGTTATTATAGAACGATTACGCAGTACAAAATATTTTCAATGATAATTATTTAATCCGTTTTAATTGTTTTTAATTGTAGAAGATATAAACTAGATTCCGCATAGAAAGCAACTACTGTGCACTTTCCACTGAACACGCAATCCCTACTAAAATTATAAATGCGAAAATAACTCTGTCTATCAATCTACTATGAAAATGTCCTTTTTCTTTTAATTTACTGTTTTGTACTAGTACTACAATAGTCGATATTTTAAAAAAAATATTTTTGTAAAATACCGTTAGAAATCGAAAAGTGTGTCTTACGTTTCCTATTGTGTAAAACATCCTAAACATTATGGAAATGTTTATGATGAGTTTACAAACAAACACTACGTCCCTCTCTTTTACAGTTGAAGAAAAAGAGATAGCAATAAAAGCAATCTTTAAAGACAGCGGCCAGAAAAGGTTATTCAACTTCCTTTGTAAATTTACCGTGAAAAAATACGACATTGCAATTTTCTTAGATAATTTGGAACTAAATTGCTGTGCACTACGATAACCCGGTGTTCTTTGAGCGTAGAAAATACATTGACTTTACTTATTTATGATAATTAATAATTATACATTTATTAATGTGTAATTATTAAGTGTGATGACGGAATAAAAATACGAAGTTTCACCACCACCCCATTCAGCCCGTGGGTGTCGAACGAGCCGACTAAGAGAGCAAACTACGCAGGACAACAGCACTGAAAAAGGGAAGGAAAACTTGCCACAAACCTTATACCAACTCATCTGGCCAGTGTGGTATAGTAGACCAAAACCTAATTTCTAAGGATAGGCCTACGTCCAGCAGTGGACTATTATAGGCTGTTGATGTAAATGATTATTTATTTAGTAGTAACTAGTAATTGTTCAGTAGTAGCGAAATATATGTCTCTGTATATAACTTGGGGCACAAATATAAGTTTGTTTTAGACTAGTTCAAATTCAGAGATTTACGATATTTAACTATGCTAAATAATTCAAACGAATAAGATAGATATATGTTTCCAACAGTCGTAAGTTTTTTACAATGTTTCTTTTCTTTTTTAAATAATATTAATGGTTGGGGTATATCATCATTACACACAAATATAATAAATAAATAAAAAATAAAACCAAACTAAAAAATAGAAAATAAATTTTAAGAAATTAAAAAAAAGCGTTGGTTGCCTGTTGTCAATAGTAAAAAGCACCCCATGCTTTTTTTTCAAATTTTATTAAAATTTATTTTCTATTTTAAAAAACAATAATAGTTTTTTTGAAACATTTTTTTTTTTAAATCAGTGTATTATCATCGGTCCTCGATATATGTACAAAGTTTGAACGAATTCTGACTGTTTAAAGTCAGTCAAAATCACGCCCAAGGTAGTCGGTTACAAACAAACATACAAGTGAAGCTAATATAAAGCGTGTAATTAGTTATGTACTGACATCATAACAACAAACAAATACACAAATAATAGTGTTGAAGTGAACTTTAATATCAAATTATTAAAAATAACGATGTATTCATAATTACCTAGTAATGTAACGTGTGATAAGGAACATGAATTATTCATCATCATTATAAGTCTAATTCAAGAAAGTAGTATAATTACATGTTTAACACTTTCGACGCCATTAAATACCGTTACTCATATACTCCTGTCTATTACTTACACATGATATAATTACTACTTATACATCTCAATGTTAAATTATAAAAGCATATAAAAGGAAGCTAATTATTGAAAAATCTAGACTACGTAAAAATGTATAGATACAAAAAAAACTTTTTTTATAAAATTTTCATATACCCAGTGTGCGTCTCACAATTAAGACGAATCTAACGACACCTCCGAAGTTAAAATCCATCAAGTCCTTAAGACTGCAGAGTGTGCCAAAGAAATACATAGATACACATAAAAAACATGATCCTTTTTCTGTCGCAGTCGAGTAAAAAGCAACTCATGAAAAAAAAAAACTACTCATAAGCAGACAAGCTTCGATAGACGAGGACAGATACTAAAAACGCAAAGATGTTATGGTATTCTTAATCCTGGCAAAATCCTCTGTCGCTCAACTGAGTTTTTGCAGTAATAAACAACTCGTCACAAACTGTAAACACGTCACTGTAAATTATTATGGTGTCCTACACTAACTGCATCGTAAAACTCATTGGTTTTGTTGAACAAGTTGATCATGGAGTCCATACTCCACGATGAATTTAAAAATCTAGACCGTTCGTGTTAAGGAATATTTTGTTTTTAATTTATTCTCCTTAAAATTGGTATATGTACATAATAATATGTAACTCACATACACATATACTTGATGTATATGTGTCTGTGTTCGGGTTCCCACTGTTTCTGTCCATCTCCTCAATTATTATCTCGTAAGAAAAAAAAACTATTACGTCCATCGATTCTTTATACATACAATTTTCTTGAACTCTTAGATCTGCGTTTATTTAATACTTTCTCTATTATTTGTTAGCCGGACTCAACTTTCTTCCTCGTTTTCATCATTGAGAGGATGTAAATGCATACTTTTTACGCTCATTGCGAGCATTAGTATTATGGGCTATGTGACTTCATTAGAACATAATTTAAATACCAATCATTGTGAGGAACTTAAAAATAAAAGAATACTTAGATTATTGTGAAACATAACTTATAATCCTACAGAAGGCAGCCTCTAGTATGCAATGAAAATAATTAGATAGGTACATAGATAGAGTTATATAACAGAAGAGCTACCTTGATTTTCTCACATATTTCTTCTTTGACATTTAGTTATATATCTTTACTGATTAAAAGCAAGTTACGCAAACCGACTTAGAATTCAGCTAGTCTTATGTTCAGCCCTTCCTGCTGTCATACCGAATGGCGTAGTGGCTCGTATAACGGACTGCTATTACAAAGGTCGCGGTTTCGATTCACGGTCAAGTTAAAGATTTGTGTGAACAGCTAATGTTTGATTTGGTCTGGGTGTTTCTATGTGTAATAAGTATGTATTTACAAAAAAAAAAGTATATTTGTATTTATATCAGTTTTATAGTAGTAGCCATAGTACAAGCTTTGCTTAGTTTCTAGTTTCCAATAAAGCGTTATTATTATTATTATATTATAGTTTGGGACTAGATGGCGGTGTGTGAATGTGGTAGAATATTATTATTATATTATACTAGCGTACGATTATTTTAATAAGCGGTCATCTCGTCCTTAGAAAAATTACTTGCATACCAAACAAAATTCACAAGGCAAAAATTTTGCCTCTATGCTTATATTTATGTTATAGTTATACTATTAAAAAAATATTATTATATTAAATATGTATTTTGTTTCCAGGTAAGCGTCTCCGATTTATGGTAATAATACTTTTTCAGAGCGGTATGTATAATATAATAGTCGATTATGGGTTTATAATATAGACGTCATACTAATATATTAAAATTACAACGAGATTTTTTCCGACTGTCCCCATATTGTTTATAGTTTTTTAATAGTATATTTTGGAATGTCTATTTTGTAATAACCTAATAAAGAAATAAATATTCCAATGATTTGGTTTGAGAAAGGATAATCTCTCATGTAGGTCCATCAAAATCTAATTGAGTACAATTACAACCCTTCTCTCCATAATTTTGTACAAATCGTTCTAACATAATCTTAGTATCGTTTGTACGTAAAGCTTAAACCGTAATATGGTCAATTTGAATAAATGACGACCAATAAAATAATGATGGCTTTCTCCATAATTTGATATCAGCCTATAGAAATTCGGTGATTTGAATGGAAAGCGTTATTATCCCCGATGAAAAGATTCAACCATCTTATGTAGGATCGGTATTAGGAATGGCAGCTAAAATAGTGCCTTGTGTGTAGTGTTAAAGGTTAAAAACAAATGTTTTAATCTACATCTAAGCACTATTTTAATATTATATTATATTTAACATATCTATCAAAGGCCCTGGATTTGTTTGTAAACAGTCTCGATGTTCTAAGATAGTTTAGTTTCTTCATTTAAATAAAGAAAACAATTTCAATTATTTAGTAATACTAATAATATCGACATTTATGTGATTATTAGCTTATTCGTAAACCTTAAGCTACGGCTGTCTTGCATCGACTAATTTCTAAGTTTAGTTAGGTTTAACCCCGTAATGAGTCACAAATTGTCTATAAACATCTTTCTTATACCCACCAGCTACTAAACACTTCACAGTTTGCACAACCCATTTAACATGTAACCTATGTTTAATATTCATCTTACAAATGCTTCTACTTTTTTGTCTGTGCCTACTTAGTACGTTTTTGTTTTTTCGACTGTATCATCAGGAGTGTGTGAAAGGAAAAGTCGTGAAGAGCTTGTTTAAAAAACATAATTTTTTGAGTCAAGTATAACCCTTGGGATGTATATCGATTTGATTAGTTTCGGGCCTCTAAATGGCAAATACACTTTAACTTTTTTGGCTCTTCAAATAAACTAAGTGCCAATATTATATTTTAAAAAATCTATTTAAGGATCCGATCCTTTTTTTACCACGTCTCTGTTCTATTTCAGTTTAAATACCCTGATAAACAGTTCAAGGGCTATCGTATTACCAGACAAGTGGGTCAACATAACTATTGAAGGGCATTCACGATTATTTTGTCGTTCCAGTAACCTCATTTATAAATCCCTTGACATGATAAAATTTCTTCCTGCTGTAGAACTGTTATTAAGTAATCTTTTGAACATTACGCTTAGAAGATTGATATTAGGAATTTGGAGGGTTAACTTGGACTGCATTTGTTTATTATGAAGATGTATTTATACATACGAGTATATTTTTTACTGCGAGAGCTCTTGATGTGAACCATTTCAGATGGGAGTCATAATTATTTCTGTCCAATGTTATACTATCTAAATATAAGCAGAAGTAAGTATTTCAAATATAACGCTGATTTATTGTTATAATATGTAGAATATTATAATGAACTAGCTGACCCGCGCAACTTCGTCTGCGTCTCTCAATAGTAATAAATTTTCTCCGTTTTTGAAACATTATTCATCGGTGCTCCGCTCCTATTGGTCTTAGCGTGATGATATATAGCCTATAGCCTTCCTCGATAAATGGGCTCTCTAACACTGAAAGAATTTTTCAAATCGGACCAGTAGTTCCTGAGATTAGCGCGTTCAAACAAACAAACAAACAAACAAACTCTTCAGCTTTATAATATTAGTATAGATGAGAACGAATACTTTTATTATCAAATGTGTTTAAAATTGTGTGTGCAGTCGTCTTCAGACAGCTGAATACAACAATTGATGATGCAATTAAGTATTAAATGAGTATCAATTGTGTTCTCGATTTTGTAAGCTCGTCTCCAGACAATTAATGATCCAAAGTCAACCACGTTAACTTTGTTTTACTTCGAAGAACAGCAATTACTCTAGTCTCGATGGAGGTGTCTTATTAGATAGGGAGCGATCACGCCAACGCAACGTGTTCTAAGAAACCTGACAAAAGACTTATTAAGCAAAGTGTCAGTTTCTTTCCACTCTAGAGATTGAAAGAGATGAAATACATCCCCGTCTCCCTCAGTTACTATTCGAGGGCGCTCGTAAAGCGATTTTGAAACCCACAAAAAATTGTTTTGGTTTTTTCAATACGGGAATGGGGCTGTATAAAAAGCGACACTCGTCTTATTGGAGATTTTGTACTATGTCATAAATAAACTACTACGCGACTTGTAGTTTTTGTTTGAGCGAGAGTTAAATTTCGTTTAATATGAGCCAACGGTCAGTTTAACGTAACGTTTGCTTCGCTTGAGTAGCTCTCGGATAGCTATATCGTTCTACAACCCGCGCGCTGCAAAAATTACGTCTAGATTTTTTCTTATCTGAAATAAGCCTTTACAGAAACTAGGTCGAACATAATCTAACATTTCGCAAACATGCTCAATACTACTTTGTTTTTGATGAATAACATTGTTATTAAAACCAATTTAAATGCAACTGGGCAAAATCTTTTAATTGGTCAGAAATTGTACTATCTATCTGGGGAAGCTGCATGGCCACTAGATGCAATCTCGTCGGAGATGCGAGGTCAACGACCATCACGTGTGAACGAGATGGAATTATATGCTCGAGTGCAACAGATAGGATGCGCGTACGCACAGAAAAGGAATGAAAATTATTGTATTACTGTTTGTTATCCTTTTTTTTTAGGTACACATGTCGTGAAGTGTAGGTGTGTATTTATTGTGCGTCTAATCCCGATGCGTTTGTTATTGTTTAGTTTAGACCACGGCACATGCTTTGAAGTATGCACACAGAATATCAAAGGAGTTTATTTCTCCTTTGATACGTTGTCCCACTAAGACTATATACAGACTGCATTATACCTACACATACCTTTGCGTCATCTCGTCATTCAACGAAGCCTTTAAACAAATTTTATGTTGTCGTTTTTTGTTCTGCGTCTTTAGAAACGACACACAATGCATTCAGGCGTTTTTTTAAAGGATTAGGCACCACTGGAGGATTAAACTTGCTCTTATTCGAATTCCCAAAGTCACGACACGTACCACGTCCAAGCAAGCTATTAAAAAATGAAACTTTATATGAAATTATATTTATAGTTTTCCGTTTTTCCGTAGTTGAAAGGAAAACTATTGTATAAATATAAAATATTTAAAAAGTACCACGAAAAGTATACTCAATTACTGGTTAACTGTATATAGTAATGTGTTCATAAATTTAAAGAGAACTGTCATTTCTGATCCGTCACCTGCCATGCGTACGTCACTTTTCCCGCCAAGCGCGATTGGCGCGTAATTCCCATGCAATAGTCGAAAACAACTTACTCTCGCCATCTCGATAATTTCTAACGATTATGCATCAACGGTACCTGCATTTGCAGACCACGAGCTCACGCAACGGACAATGTGCATTCAGCTATTCTAATTTAAATAAAAAAACAACTTACAATCGCATAAAATGCACTGTTTATTGCTCAAAATACACAAATAATGCCTTTCTCATCCATTGAGGGTCAAACGATGCTTTGTCCCTAAGTTGTCCTGTTTCAAAAGGAGTAGGTTACCGGTGAACAAAGGTGGTGACATATTTAAGAAGAAGGGAGTATAGGGTGCGTCTAGTGTAGTCAAGGTTATGCTAATGAGATTTAATTGAGTTTATAATAGGCAGAATGATGAATTACTCTTGCCTAGATTAGGGTTGAATATTAAGGCGCACCAAATTACATTGACTAAGCGGTTTTATCTTGTTTTTTAAACAGGATTGATAATTAATCTAAATATAATTGACCGTCCTTTGACTATTTTAACTTATTGTCTTACTAACTAAACTAGCTGTGCATAGAAAGGACGCAACACCTCTCACTTATTGAAATTTATTGAGTAAATAATTGCAATAATCAACGTTTTTACTTTAAAACATTACCGTCAAAACACATTTAACATGTGACTTAACAAGTCAAAACGTTTGTTTCACGCTTATAAAATATGCAAACATAAAACTATGACACACTGTCCTGTATTATCTTAAAGCAAATGCAGTAAGACAACGTTTTTTGAAACAATACTATCTTGCCCTCTCAGTTAGCTTGCGGTAGGTCGAAATTGTAAATACAGGAAGACGTAAACACGTATATGTTGGTTACCGACAAAGGAGGTTTCTAATATGCAATAGTTGTCTTTGTTTACGGCCATAAAGGAGTAAGTTTTCAAAGAAGGAATGTTTAGATTCGACAGAGTTGTAAAGACGCAAAAGAATTTACAGTTGCAATTTTATGTGTCACTAAACGTATGGGAACGTAAATATATTTGCGAACGTAATAAAGTTGTAAGGTACAAATCAAGAATTTGTGCAGAAATAAAATTACCGTTGGCCTAGTTTGAAATGTACATACAAGAAATCGAGGCTAAATTCAACAACTGCCATAATTGTGGTACCGTGCCATGCCTAAAAATACTTTCAATCTACATGAATTTCTCGGATTAAAAAGGCAAATCATGAAAACACGAGTCGGAACTAGCCTTTATTTACTTATGACCACATCACGTTGTCAATATAAAAGATAATATAGTCCATATCTTTTAAAAACGATTAATGAAAATACTAAATCAATACAGACAAGTAGACACATCGTCTGCTACTTTTACGCATTATTTACTACAAGCACTGTGTACTGATACACTATCTGCGCAACTCATACACACTTCACAGTAATTGGGGCATGAGGTCAAAGACCATTCCTTTGTGCGAACACTTACAATAGTCCACATTGCACAAAGACAACCTTTAATGTAGTTTGGAAACACAATGGAAGATGTACTAAAGCCCTAATGTTAACCTCTGTCGCTATGGCATCGCCAATTTGGGTTAAGATAACCTCAGTAATAATATGATGAATATTCAATGTGGTCTTTAAGTCGTAAGCAATCTCGATGTATTAGTTTATTACGCTAGAAGAAACCGTGTACAATGTACTACGCTATTTATTCACACGTGCAGACTTCAGTCTAGAATAATATACTTATGTATTCACAAATGATAAGATCTTATAACAAAATGATATCTTGATCACGGCTTCTTGAAGGCATAACGTATAGAGATAAACGATTTAACTTAACAAATACATATAGTTGTTGACACAGATGCATCCAATAGACTTTCGTTGACTTTTCTTGTCAAGAAAGACAAACATTCATTGGTTATCGGTAACGGTAGTCTTACCTTGGTACAATGTAGCATTGTGTATGCACACTGTGCACACCCAACCAGGGCTGGTACGTTTAGCTTATGATAATTTGTAATTTACCGCAAATTTTGTGTAGTGCAAGTGCAAAGATTAGTAACTAAACTAGAACAGTTAGAATGTAAGTAGGTAAAAATTTTACGTGTGGTGTGCCTTTGAATAGTTTAGTTTTGTGTTCTTTCTGTTAGAACTTTCTGTCACATCGCGTTTATTAATACAAATAGACTATTGTTTTGTATCAGATATTGCTACTTTTAATGCTAAAAATATTTCAAAATAAAATTAACAAATGAGTGTTAACATCTTTGTTTAATGAGGTCAAAAAAAGCACGAACGAAATACTGAATATACCAGTATTAAGTGCCTATTCCGTTTTGTCTCTAGATTTTACAGTACTGTTATTATAAGAATCCTGATTTGCAGGCGTTAATAAATAAATAAATAAATAAATAAATAAATAGATAATACATTTTGTACTATCGCTCGCTCGCTTGACAATTCGTTTGGATAATGCCTTGACGTTGCATACGCACAGACGCGCATGCGAACATATATGCTAATAATCTTTTGCTTTGTTTCATTGTGAAAGATATTATCCCATGCATTTTCTTGTTTGAAATATATAGCCCTCATTGATTTTCTTGTTTCTCCTTCTCAAAGTTTACGCTATTTTGAGTTATTATAAACACACAAATTAGTTGCTATAGTATTTTTGTTGCCAAAATGTGTTTACACAAAAATGTTATTGTTACACACTGTTTTGCTAAAACAGGTGAAATGTTTAATGATTTTTTCATTTTTGAATACAAATTCTTTATACGAAACAGAATCCTTTCAATAAGAAACGAAGTATAAAATCGTTTCCCACATAATCACATATTCGTGGTATTCTAATTAATGTGCCTCCCCTGTTAGGGGTTGTACAAGATTTTCGGCGATTTAATTTGTGTGAACCGCTCGGTGTCACGGTCGGGAGATTTTTGATTCAATTCTTTGTTTGAAATTCACTTTTTTTTATTTCGTTACTGGTGCATATCTAATTGAAAAAACAATTGTCTATTGTTTTAAAACTATATTGCACTGTTACAAAAAATGACGGTACAGGCGCGCAAGTCAGTGAACCTACAGTGTCTCCTTTGTTTGTAATCTTTATCATCTCGGAAAAAAATGTTAAATAATTACCTGCTCAAACTTCATACCACTCCTAGCAAGTGTAAGATCATAATATATGGTCATAACAAAATTTAAATAATGTACTATAGACACTGTACTAACAACTGAAACTAACAAACAAATTAATGGCAAGCATACAAATCCTTTAAAAAGGCGTCTCGAAAACATTGTAAGTTATATAATTAAAAACTACAGTACAAACTTTATGTAGTTACAAATAAACCTATTTTAACATGCACATAAATGTGTCTAAAGCGATAAGATGATTAATGATTCTCACTCACAATAGTTGCCGATAAGCACAGCCTTGGATACAGGCATAGTGAACTGTTGACGGCATTGTTTAATCGAATGCAATTCGTTAGCTAGTATAACCGATAACGTCAGGTAGGTAAAATTGTCAACTCTATGTATATTTTGTTACAACATTATATTCCGTACATAAAAGGAACAAAGTACTTCTAAAAATAGGTCTGCTTTGTTGTTAAAAATGCTGTTGAAATACAATACAAGGTGCAAGATCGACTAGATACTGAAACGTCAAACTAACACTGTTTTGTGTTGATCCTGAATCAAATTATACGTGTAATCTTCAGATTTTTGTCATTTAATGTTTGGTTTCCAAGCATTTAATGGCTCAGAAACCCAACTTACGTAGAAGACGCACTTTGACATGTCAGTTAGTTCATTTAACATTATTCTCGGTTACACGTTGTAAAGAAATATTACATTACTAAGTTGCATAAAGACTAAAACAACCCCATTATAACTTGTCACACTCACACCTATTGTAACAACTAAACGGTTGAAAATTCGTTACAATAATATTGAGTGAGATGCAAATTTCGAAAAAACAATGGTTACCCTTTAATTTAGTTATAGATGTCAACCGAGGCGTAATGAAATCCTTTCGCTTTGATGTGTTTTGATTATTACAAGTGCTGTGAGGTAATGTATGCAAAGCTAGTCGAAATACCCGTTATGAAGGACTGCATGTGGTGCATTTGTGGGAATACGTGTACATGCTAAATATTTTGAAGCATGCATAATTGTGAAACATGCTAAGAATATTGCAGTAATTAACAGTAGAGGTTTTGCTATCAGTATACTTCGCAAGTTGAATGTAAGTCCTAATTTTCTCCTCTAACTTCTATGTTTAAGCTTGAGTACTTATTACATTTATTAAATATTATCACTCAGTCGGTAGAAACTCCACAGGCACTTTTCTATCCTCTTTTTCTCTCTAACAGTTTTCTTGTAAAGGAGTATATCTGAACCACATTCTTTGACGAACAAGAATAATGTGCATAATAATAAAAAATAAATAAATTTGCATGACAGTAAAATCAACATAGGTGCAACTATCAGAGATAATAAAATCACACGACCCGTAGTGGGTTGTGTATAATTTATAAAATCCAGTTTCATTGGTGCAGTACGATATGTATCCACAAAATTTGCATAGATGTTTCGATAAACAGGTTCAGTTCTCGGCTACTGCACATTCCCACGAACATATGCGTTTTATTTTTAATATTACCACGTAAATAATGATCCATCACCACACTCAAAAAGATTAATAGATACCTAATTAAAAAATAAATACCTTATGTACATTTCAGCAATTTTTTCAATAAAAGTGTTAAAGATTTCTGCTCCAATTGTTGTGTGTATTGGTGAAACAGTGCATATGCTTATCGTTAACCTTTTTGCATCAGACGAGTCCTGGGTCCAATTGAAACGTTAGTTATGTAAAATAAAACTTTTCAACTTTATATCGCTATCTGGATAGTTTGTTGTGATACATTTGTACTGGCGGGCGTGTCAATCGAATGCACCGTTAGAGATTACTGTGCACTTCACGTTCGGCTTGCTATTGGCCTACTAATAACTGTACGTGACAAATTGACCGCGGCTGATAAACTACACTAAAAGTGTACAAGTACTTATCAACATACTATAATATAAATAGATCCAAACTAAAAAAAATACGTAAACTGATTTAAAATCAAAGTCAGGAACTATAAGTAATAAAACTAATTTTACAGGAGAAATACACTGTCTTGTGAAAAAAAATATAGAAATGTATGTTCTTCTATTGCAATTACTGCAACATATTTTCTTCATAGGATACACAAGCTTATCCTAGTACTACATAAAATTTCGTGCAAACAAGTATGACCGTAAAAAAAATATTTCTTGATATATAGCCTTAAGAAGCTATAAAGTTTTAACCGTCTATACTAGATTTTAATCGCAACATAACCCAATCGTTGCACTTCCTTTCCCAAGAACACCAGTGACCCATATTCATATTTTTCTTAGCACATAATAATTACGTTTGATTGTTAGATTGTCAATGCTTGACCAATCGTCTTTACGACATGACCCCGAACGGTCATTATTATACACTTTTATGTACGGTGTCAAAGCCACCCTTTCAGTGTTTTACTTTCACACGTTTTAAAACGTGGAATTTGTCGATTTCGAACGACCGGTCAGCTCATAAAAGCTTGTTAGTAAAAAGTTTATTTACGCACCCAACAGGCTCCGTATAATAATGTCGTAAAAGTAATATTTATGTAAAAAACCGTGGTAGCTTTATTTTTACCATTTTTAATTTTTATCGACGACTTAAAATTTATTATTTATGGTTTTCGTTCTTCACTTACTCTTGCATTTATGAGCGTCTTAAAAGTGTAACGAATCAGGCGCATAATGTTCTATAGTAATTAGAAAAAAATGACGTAAAAACTTGTTTGATATAGTTTACATTTTGATAACTGCTTAGTTGTTAACGAATCGTAAGATAGATGGGCATACAGCTTGGGTGGTCCGTTGCGGCCCAAACACACGATTGTATCACCTCACATTAATTTTTTTGTTCCCCGCTGCAACGTGATCAAAAACTAATAGAAACATTAAACCACATCCCTCGCTTCTATACTTTTCTGTTAGATTCGACGTTTGCCGCTCACACTCGAGCGATAACTAATCTAACACTTCATGCATTTTAAAAGCAATGTCAAGTGGCCATATTAAACGACAAACTACAACTTTCTAGTTAGAAACTCTAGCAGTTCAAGGAAACTAGTAATTCGAGTGCGTAATGCGAGTCCGCAACCCAACAGAACGGGTGAGAGCCAGCGTTAATCCAGGCCATATGTGACCGCCTGTTCGCCTGGCGTGCGCGGGCTGGCTGTCCCGGACTTCTAAGTCATTACACCGATTATTATTGGTCAAATAGTCCTTCATCTGCCAAATGTCGCTACAGTACCATATGTGTGCAACACTTAAGGGTCTCAAATGCACCGTGTTTTGGATAACCCAAAAAAGTTCTCTTTTCCTGTTACAACGATTGTCGGCTATCGAAAACGCAACTTTTGTTTTATTAAGTAGCCGACAAATTACCTTTTGTTTATTGTGTCTGGCCGAACAGCCGTAACGCGTACACGGTAACTCCCTGAATCATCAAAATGTTAATTACATTAATTTACTTAACAATGCGGCTATTACAGTTAGCAGAAACATCTAAATAGTGCATTTAAAAAACGGGATTACGTTGTCCCCAAATATGCACGATTTAACATGAAACGCGAATTCGTTATACACGTAGCTTATCTTGAGAAAAAGCTCTGTTAACCTGTTGTATGCATCTTATTAAAGCACCGGCTATTGTGTATTGTAGTCCACATATTCATGGGTAAACACACACCAGTCTTTGTGTCTATTGTATACGTAATACTTAGCAGCATCACCCTTCTTAATCTCATCCTTTATATGCATTGTTACACACAATGTGAGATCCCGAATTTGGTCCAGAGGTCGCACATCTCGGAGTGACCTTAGGTCATATACGACAATACGCGGTATCTTGTTTACCTTTGTCAAACCGATGTTTAGGCTATTTAGGGCTACTCGAGTACTTGTCCACGTTATTATCGTCCACAATGGACGTCATCTCTGAACAAAGACACCAGACAATGCACTCGTTGTTCTTTTACGATATTTAGCTACCGTTCCAGCCGTTACGTGTCTTTATTATTGGTATTATCGATCTCTTTGTATTTCCAATTTATAGAGTTGCTCCTGTTATGTAAAGAACTTTAATATTATCAAGGTTCGTGGGAATTGATCTTGGTGTAACGTACGAATATAACAGATTAAATCAAACAATCGGAACCTTAAAATCAGTTTTAAAACATTTGTGTTTTACGTTTATGTTCACATAAAATCTGAGAATGTGGTTTGTGCACCGATTGCAAACTGTAGTGCAGCAACAATACTCTCACGAACCGACAACAGAAGTAGGTTCACTTTTTTGCTGTTTATGGGGTAGGTAATTCAAAGATAATCGAAAAGGCGTATCGCGGTAGCAGTGTTCTGTAAATGAGCGAGGATCTTCTGATAGCACGAGTGCTCGATAACGGCGGCTTTGATCGCCGACATGCGCCCGCTCATCCTTTGAACTCGCCGCCCCCGCAGGGCGCGCTTTATTAAACATTCATTAAGAACCATCGTGTACCTCATACCTGAACAGTAGTCGGATGAAAGCTTACATCTTTAAAATCGATTCCAATGAAATATATTTTTTTAATCTCTCAATGGGGTCGTAAACATTTTTTCATTAAAGGTTTTTTATTTAAATTTGATAATTTTAGATCAACCAGGGACTCCTTTAATGTTCGTTGAAAAGATTAGTTCGATTATCGAAACAGGGAAGTTATTGGGTCTTTTATTGAATTAACCGTAGATTGTCTATTCATGTTTTTGTCATAAACATGTGACGTCTTTCCACTGGAAAGAATTACGCATAAACAAAGTGAAATGGATTTTTGATAGAAATGTTTTTCACTAAATTGCACCTATTACGTCGTCTCTTCTTTACCTTCCTATAAGGTAATAAAAGTAATAATATCTTTAAAACTATATCTTAAACATAACATGTTGCTTAACTGTGGTTAGAATACACAAACCCACGCAACCCCAAAAACACGTTCTTATTACCTACATCTCTAACATATACGACCAGTAGCAATCAATAACAAAAAATCTCACCATTTTAATGACACACGTGAGGCGATTCTTTCTATAATGATATGCTTCCAGTAATTTTCTCTGGAGATAACTCCAAGACACCTGCTCCAGTCAACGCTCTCCAAGCCAGGGGTATATAAATAGAGTATTACAAAAAATCCCAATCAGTTGAAAACAGGACGCACAGATGAGAAGTACGTTACGATATTTCCAATGATATATAAATCTTAAACTCTTTATCATCTGAAAAACAAAGATTGACCTAGCCATATTTTATGATGTTATTGATTCCTAATAACATAGTAAACCGTAACAGGTAATAACTTAAAAGTGTTTATTAAGTATAATATACATCGTTATTAATGATTCCCTGACTACCTGCGTTACGTTCCCGTAGTTCAAGTTTTAAACAGACTCGATATTAATGGCATTGTTACAAACTGATACATGTATTTGTAAACAAAACCGCTTACAAATATCAAACACAAATATAATTTCGAAAGGATATTTATAGTTAGATATTTTGAGTTAGAATTGTGGATATTCTTTGCAGCTTTACAAACAATAACAAAAGAAATAAATGTTTTAACACGCCATAAAATTAACGTAGATTCAAGTAATGCGAGTATTTTGCAGTCGGTGTCGTAAAAAAAAATGTAATCAAAATACAATAGACAGTCTTATTCAATTAAGGCCATACCTTCACACTGTAAACATTTTTACACGTTCTTTTTACATACAAATTCTCCTTCATTTATTCACATAAAATGGCCTATAAAAGCGTTCAGCAGTAAATGGTGTCAAGTCAATACCACAATGCAATCGGAGGTCGAATGAAAACAGCGTCAGTGCGATGACCTCTAGCAATGCACCGCCACGAGTGTTTGCAATTTTTGTCATGATTTATCTCCACATCATTTTACGCTTCGAAAGCGCCACATTGCTAATCTGAAATAATTATGTTTCATCATCCGAATTATACTGTTGTGTTTGTCTGTACAGATTTGTATATTGCGCAGTTGACTAATAAATCACATTTGTATGAATGTCAAATTAAAGTCTCGTGTAGAATCAGATTGGTCTAAATAGTTTTGAGGTTAAACAGAATAATCCGTCATAAGTCCTATTGCAAACAAAAAAAAACAGTATTGTTTCCTAAGAACCTTATATCAAACAAGATTGACAAACAAGCCGTCACAATATACCATTTTTAAACATCAAGCTGTTTGACGGCGGCCGCGTCAGTCACAAGAGTTGTTTAACAAACTAAACTGACTTGCAAGGGTTTTATTACCACCCGTAATTTTAATCAAAACCTTTTTTTTATTTCTATGAACTTGGGCTCAATTTTGTTTAGTTTGAGTGACAATCTGTTCAAGCATTTGTGTGTTAAAACTATATTATTACTTAAATAACTTTTTATTATTTTTATTATAAGTTAACAAATTTTTAATCGCTGCGTACAAGTGTGCAAATAACGAAGGCAAATGGTGAATGATCCATAAAATACATGTCTTATGGGGGCATCGAACCTAAAACACTGGACATGGTTGCAATTAGTATCCACTTCATCGAGTCTATCCTTGTACTCTAACATTTCGCTATACGTATTTAAATAAAACCAAGCATAGAAAACAGTGATTACTCGAACACTGTCATGTCATGCCGTGTGTGCAGTGATCAATACGTGCAATTTTACCTACGATTAGATGGTGCAGTATAGAATTAAATCCCTCTACCGGGTGAGGTGATCGGACACGCAACAATGGCAGACATTCACTCACTTTCACAATCACGCGTCGCTGTCCGCCCACTCAAAGTTTCTAATATTACGCACCTTTACGACACACCTTAGCAGTCCGGTTTTGGCCACGCAAAATTAAAATTGCAGCTTTATTTGGTCTACTGAAGTCTATATAACAGCGTTTATCCACCTAGAACAATAAATTCAATAAAAGATTTTATTGAAATTATCGTACATTCTTCGTATGAGCCTGTGGCACAAATCTAAATATAAACAACAAAAGTTTTAGCAAATCTACAACTGACATTAAATACTTTAATTTAGTATGTGCATGTACCTGTATAGCATTATCATAACTTGCCGTGGAGCCGTCAACCCTCCATTGGAAACGCCATAACCGCTATTTTCTATGTAAACATGTTAGTTACCTCGCATGTCGACATTGACATTTCACTGTTAAGTTTCAAACAAATGCCAATACCTCTACTTTACCTCACTCCTCACTATAATGACCTTTATTTCGTAAGCTATAAGAATGTACACAAGTATTCATTCACAGTCCTTAAACACAATATTTAAGCTTTACTACATGCTTAGATGTTTTGAAAACATTTACTAGAAAGTTGCATATTGTTTACAAAACAGTTCTCGATACATGAATGCGTGTTTAGGTCGTCAGTTCATTATTTGACTTTAATAGACTTAAGTAAGCCGTTTACCCGTTAAACTTATAAAAACTTGATTTTCAGCAAACTACTAAAATATAAATGAAGAAAAATATAACCCCCAATTTTACTATTAGATACCCTAAACTTACTCAACGATATCCTGTTTGGTAGATAAAATCTAAATAATTGCTAAATCAGATATATATCTATTAGAATCAGACCAGGGTAGTCAGACAACCTGAGAACCTTGCTTTCAAGATAATAGATGCAATTTTAGTCGACATAAGTCCCTCTGATGTCATTTCAGAACCAGTAGCTTGGCACAAAAAGACCCGTTGCCGAATAAAATTAGTTTGTCGATAGTATTTAAAATCATAAATTAAGCTTAACAATCCATCAAGAGAATTAATTCATTGAAAATACAGTATTAATAAACTCTATTACAAAACAAAATAATTCTGGTGTGTCTATAAATATTACAAGGTTACTGCACAAATTTAAATAAAAGAAATGCATAATACAATCTTTGACTTTTATGCATAACTGACTGTAGCTAACATTTAACTTCGCACCTCTTTACAAATTAACATCTTCAATGAGGAATTCTATAAGTTTTGAGTTTAAACACACGCACATACACACTAAGTAGGAACCACGGAATTATTTAATACAATCACACTAAATTGCTCTCGCACGATTGCAATTTTACAACCAATAAATTTGTATAGTGCCCACACATAATAAATGCGGCATTCTATGTTATTTCAACTGCGCTTTATATTTACTTAACGAACATTAAACTATGAAATCCAGTATGAGTTCCCAACCAAAATAACAATTTCCTGTTTTATATACGCAACTATAATATGAATTATGCAATTAATAATAATAACAGAACGTCACACACACTACAAAATATTTACTTTACACACGTTACACATATGTACATATTTGCATTTATATATCACTTTAAACCACATAAATAGAACGGTTCAATTAAAGTCCGAAATTGTTTAACAACGATTAATTAAATTTACTCTTAATCATTGTATTACTTAAAAAACGAGTAGCAATATAACTTTAGTAATGATAAACACTTATTGATTATACTTTAATATTAATCAAATATTTCATTTTTGTACATTGAAACTTTACCTCGTTGTATATAAAGAAACCGGTTTCTTTAATTGAAAAGCAGCTCTCACTTTACTTTGCATAACCTTACCTACTATAGCTAACCTTTTTTTTTTTTTTTTTTTTCGTGCGGAAATCCCCTCGGATACCACCTGTCGGTGGCATGTCGGACACGAACCGACTAAAACCGCACGCCTTCGCCGGGTACTAATAGCCGGGGAACCAGGTATACCCTAGAAAGGAAGGCCCTGGTGCCCCGACATACCTCGGGTCATCTACAGACGAGTAGACGACCCCCGCCCCGTGTGGGAACCCCATGTTCCCTGTGCTCCCTGGAAGCGAGCGCGCTTCGCAACGCGCTCGCCGCCACCCCGGCCTGCTTCTGCTAGGGTGACAGATGGCCTCACCTGTCACCCCCAGGCCTGCGCTTATGGAGGACGGAGGTCGTTCTGCGACCTCCGGCGCCTGAGTCGCCTGCGCTGCCTGGCCCGTGCCCGGGCCTGGCGGGCCGGGAGAGTTCTACCTACTATAGCTAACCTAACAGACTATTAGACATACTTATTATTTAATATACCTATCTTGCACTTTCCTCTACATAATATGTTTTTATTCGTAATACCTTCCAGATAGCCAATAAAGATAAGTGGGTTGTTGAAAAAAAGGCTGTATCTAAGCGTCAAAAAATATTTATATCTGATAACATAAAATAAATGTTAAACTCCTTATACAAAGCTACCTGGATGTGTCACTTATTTGTTTAGGCGTCATCTCAAAACCAGTAGCCGACCAACGTATACAAATATACAGATATATATGTTGGGCGAGGGTGAGTTTTTGTTACCTTTTTTATGCGTGTCCAGTGGTAATAGAACTTCTTTACCTAGGGCTGTAACACATTTATTTATTTACAAATTTATACCTGTAAATTTGTACCATCGCTGACTATGATAACTAACCAGTAATGCTTTATTTTTGTGCTTTAATTATAGAAAAATATAAATTTTGAAATACAATACTGGAAACAGTATAGTGTGTGTGGTATGACAGTGTCTTTTAAACATTTCTTTTGGGACATTCACTGTTTTGTATTATTACAAAAACGCACCGTATGCTCAGCGTAATACGCCATTTTGACATCGAATCGCCTTTCACTTGGCCTAGATATTTCGGAACTGGTTCGTAATCACAATGCAAACTCGTTAGTTCTCAATAAACTAGACACTATTTGTGGTAACAATTTATTTCCTGGGGCAGCTGATGAAAAGGTTTAACTTGCGTAAGACGCAAGTACAAGTACAAAGTCTATGTCCAGCAGTGGACTAGTAAAGGCTGATAATGATGATATGAGGTCATAATAATAATTATATAAAAAATAATAGTGTTCTAAAGTAAACTTATTAAGTAGTTTTGACCTACCTTAGGATAAGGCTATGAAATAAAATATTAGAACATTTACTGATGATAACGCGAATTTAATCCGTACAGTAAATTCACATGTTGTAAATAATATTTATGGCAGATAATCAGTTTCCCCACAGTACAGGCAATCAAATTACGCTAATCACAGCCCTAAGGTGTAAATGAATAAAGTAAGATGGCGGGAGCGTACGCCAGCACATGCAAGGCAACCTGTTCTGTGGCGGGACGCGCGTCGCCTACGCCCGACAAATCGGCGCGCGCAGCACAAACTAATAATTACAGCACGGACATGTCCGATCAAGTTCAGATTTGTTCGAATTAGTTCGAATGAAACGTCATCGAAAATGCGTGACTGATATCTAAATTCAAAGTATTAATCATTAGTCATCTTGTACATTTATCCTTACGGTGACATTCTACTTGGTTATTCTTAGAAGAAAGCATGGTAATTTAGAAAACATTTATTGTACCTATTCCAAAAAGAGACGAAGAAAAAGAAGAAAAGTAGTGGGAAAAGGCATTACTTTTTCCAATATTTTCTTGACACTAAGTGTTTCTAAACACTTTCTTGACAAGTTTTCATATAATTGTCTGCCGCTACATTTGGAGCAAGTAACGTCCGTTACTTGCTCCAAATGTACATACAGTCCGTACAGCATTCTTTACAAAATAATTATGTTTACGGACAAAGAATACTCTCGACTCGAGACCTATTGACGTCGTAATGGCTAAAACCTCTGGAGCCCTGGATCGTGACCTGAGGCTCTTACATAATTCTCATGAACAGCTTTTGGACAATATTTGGGGTATTGAAAACTTATCTTTTATGTTATATAGCACGCTCTTGAACAACAACAGCGCAATTTGAGTCTTTTGAGAGATTTTCTTAATTCTCGTGTATTGCACTTTTTTTGTATGGTATACGGATAACACTCCTCAATTACACATGCACGCTGCGCTTTGTGTTTCCGGGCATTCATGCGCAAGCGGCGCAAGATGAAAGGACGGTGACAACCCCGACACGTTTTACCACAACGCCTTTAAAAGAAACTAATTTGACGCATCTCACATTTTTTCTCACTTTCCTTAATTTTTTATTCCCATGTGATCACAGATTCTAACAGTGTAGGAGCGACGGATGCAAGCCCGAGTCTGGAGGCCTTCGCTGCACGTGGATTGCATTACACGCTGTTGCTACCCGAAGCACTTGGCACACTTGCGTATAGTAAAAATATGTGTACACATGTTATATGTATGCATGTAAATTCAAAGAGGTACTTTGTATGTCTGAAGCGACATTTGATATCGATCGAATTCCTGTATGAAAACAAGCATTTCGCAAGATTTAAACAAGTTATGGCAGCTGCTCAATAATACATACAATTAATTATTATTACTTTCTATATATTTAATTAGCAGTATCGGTTTCATTACATTATTATTATATATTTTTCAAGTGAATGATGTCATACGCCGCGTGTCGTAAAAATATTAGTTGAAGTGAAACGGTATCAAGTGATGTTGAGTTGTTTGTGCGTGTGCGCGCTGATATTTAGGCCGACCAAAATAGCCACCATTCTGTGGCGAGTTAAAATTTCAAATTCTACTGAGTTACTTCTTTTTTATTTAAGAATATACGATTATAACCCAGTAATCACGTGTAACTCACTATCAATCACAATGGGTAGTCATTTATCAATTCAAGGCTAATATCCCTCCCATACTATAACTTACTACATTGGTCACAACATTCACTTATAACATAATATAAAAATAATTCAGTACGGCACAGTTAGCTTGTAAACGATAAAAATTTGATAATGGACCCGATAAATGCGCGAGTTGTTTGCGCGGTACACACGGCCGCGCCATCAGGCACGCGCACGTCTCCAAGGCCATTTTGTTTACACATACACCCGCATGTTTACGCGTGCTCAATATAATATCCAACCAATACGCAGAAGTAGCTGTAGTAAACATACAGACATTAACCAAATCACTTTGTGAATTAGCCAGGTTATATCTAAATGAAAATGGCGCGAAACGCTCCATTGATTGTTTGGCGGGAAACCTGTGTAATGATCACATTAAAGTATTTTCTGTATATATTTACAGTATGTATGTAGTATAACTAGTGCAATTACATATGTGCATGCATATCTGTCTAACCTATACCTGGAAAATTTAGTTAAATTAAACAGTGCTCGATGCTCTCCAATTGCCTCATATTAGACAAACCATTTGTCTTGCTTAGATTATAAACAGTCACTGATAGCGTTTAAGGTCGACAAGTTTTATAAAAGTGGAAACATAACCTATAAAACACGTGTGTGAGAATTTGGCGGGAAGACTGCGGTCTACCCGTCGACCTTGGCTTCCTGACGTCACTGACATAGTTCCCGGCTACACCGACGCTTGTTTTTTGTCATGATTCAGACATTTTTATTATTACGAACAAGATTTTTACATTGAGCATTTTGTTGCTAAGTTACCTGTCACCTTGGCAACGAACCTTGATACTATTAATGAGAATATTTATTCAGCTCTACCTACCATACCATATCATAGTTACATACATAGGTACCATACCATAGTGAGATCTGCATTTGTATCAGTGCTGCACATGTTTATTTACCTGTAACATAGGACGTTTGGACTTTTTGGACAGTTTGAAAAACACTTAGTAAATAGTTTTAACTCTTAGCCATGTTACATTTAAAAAAAACTTTTACTGTCATCCTGTTCATGTTTTACCATATATTTTTCTTACCACTGATAAATCCGCTAATGTGTGAAGAAGACCACGTCTTCGTCGTGTTGGACTAATCGTTAGCCATTAACTGGCAATAATTAAAGAAAATATTAATTCGTAATATTCTACCACAATCACACAACGCCATCTAGTCCCAAACTAAGCAGAGCTTGTACTGTGGGTACTAGACAACTGATGTAAATAAATATTATATACTTTTTTTGTAAATACAAGCATACATATTATACATTTAAACACCCAGACCAAATCAAATATTACATGTTTATGCACACAACTTGAGCGGGAATCGAACACGCGACCTTTGGAATTGCAGTCCGTTCACAACCCACTCATCGGTCGTCATTCATGTAAAGTAATGGTTTAACTGTGCTACTGGAATTGGCAATGTCCAGGGCCTTTGGGTTACCATGCATAAATTAGGTTAGCCGTGGGCACGTAAACCCATTTCAACAGAAATCGTCGACAGCAGCTCGCATCATTATTGTTGTCAGCTACTTACTGTATAAATTATTACCTACGTACTATGTATAAGCGAAAACTAATTTATATCACATAATGAGATAACAAGTTCAGAGGTAAATAATTGATAGTGATCATTTCGAACTTTGAATAAATTATCGCAAAAATCGCAACACTAAATAATTAGGTACCTACTTAAAAATATTAGGAATTCTACGTAAGATGACTCAAAGACGAGACGGAGAGGATAAACAAAACTGCAACATAGAAAAGTTATTAAACCCAAACAGAAAAACTGAACAGTATGTATAAAATAACTATCGTACTAGGCCCCAAAATATTGTACACAAATTAATAAAAGAACTATTCTCAATGCCATCTCTTAGTTATTGAATCCAATTAATAGTTTGCATTTGGCCTTGGCCACTTCGGTAACCACGCTACTTTTTGTTAGTGCCGATAATTTGTTGGCTGTTGTCAGACGTTAGATCTACTCTTAGTTTAGGTATAATGAAAACATAGTATGTTATTGTATTCGCGAAGTAAATTAATACGGTTTTACAAATCGCTTAGCGCTTATATATATTATCCATTTTGTCATCTGGACAAGTATTTATTTTTGTTTTGCTTTAAAACTCATCAGTCTCTACTTCATTGTTTTTAATGATTAACTTTAAAATATTTTCTTTATATATTACACAACATGTCCCTTATAAGACATAATTTCAGCTTCAGGCTCCAGTTCTATTCTAACGATATCATCATGGATATTTTTGTAATCAACCATTACTTTACTGCCATAATCCAAATTTGAATATCTTTCACGTCAACCTTTGCTACAGTAACTCACAGACGAGCTATTATAATACAGATTAAACAGTAGTAAAAAGATCGTTAAATTTTATAAGCAATATTTTTTCAGACTTGGAAATGGTTACAAAGAACGTCGCCGCCCATGGATATGTTTAGAAAAAAAACTATGGCGGCGCTTTAAGTACTCTAAACATATTTTTTACATTTCAATTCTCTTGGATGAAGTCGTAAAACTCTTATGCGTCGCATACAATGCTAAGGCAGCATCCGGGCGTCTTAACGAACTTTTCAGTTTGAGGGTCGTAAAATTTTTCCCAATTTACAATAGTACAACCACGCCCTGGATAATAACATTTACGAGGAACTCCATGCATCGTACAACTGCTGCACGGTTTTGCCACGTATCACCCTTCGCAGAGAAATGTTAACAAGAGTCGTAAACTGCTTTCACCTTGCGTTTTATCGCTGCTACAGTCGCCCGAGCCAATAAACAACTTATATAAATACAACGGCGAATAATTCCATTTTAATTTTATTGCCGAATTTGAGACTATAAAAAAGTATATTGTTCTTCAGTATTCTATAAAGTTTATTTATGATTTGAGTCTTTACTATTTTCTCACACTATATACGTATTCAAATTATTGATATCCTATTTTCTCTTTTTTTTCAGATTTCCTGAAACCGCGCAAACGGTTATCGTCCAGCGGTAAGAAATCTCCAGGTCATGCACACAAGCATGAGTGCGGGCATGGAGCGCACATCCGCCCGCCCAAAGTCGCGAGACTTGCGCCGGCGCACCTCAAACGCACGAGCTAGGCCCCGCCACACCATGACAACATTCAAAATTGAACAACTGCGCATAGGCAGCTAGGAAAACGAAACAGAAATCTTTTGTAATCGGCGAGGCGAAAGTGACTGAATGCTACCGCCTAACCTACTGATGTTTTGTCAGTTCAATTTTGTCACACCCGTTGTCAATATGTGCATATCTTTATGATTTATTAATTTATTGTAATACCATTTCCAAATTACTAATAATGTTAAGTATTGAGTAAGGTAGATTAAGGGAATATCTTTAGTTCAAATAATTAATATATCGCTACTAATGTCACTAAACATCACACTCAAGTTTTGCTCAACGTACATTCAGTTAAACACTTGAACGAACCTACTGATGTGTTATAATTTCATCGTAGGTCTGATAAAACATTGCCAATATTCAAGAAATGGTTGAATAGAGTCAACAGAATTTTTGTTCTTTACAATCACAAAGTGTCTATATACACAAAAATTGTAAAGCAAGCGGTTCCTATTTTGGGAATTTTCTCTATTTCTTGCAACTTTTTTGTCACTAACTAAAGGTGTGTTATTTCTTTAACACAGATCTTTATGAAACATAACGTATACAGACAATACCAAACTGTTTTAATCAGCCGTTCCCACTACAGCAAACATTCACAAAACTTGTAACATGCCGTGACAATTTGTAATAAGTTATCATTATATTATATGAATTATGATCTCTTTGAATTAAGTTATTTTTAGATTAGATTAGATTAAGAATATTTACACTAAACGTCAGACCCTAATAATAAACAGTCACAATACATAGATGTCTTGAAAATGTATCAACGATTGATGCAGAGGAAATGAAATTTTCGCTGTATGCGTTGGAGCATTTTCGATGCATCTAATTCTCTTGACGAAGGTCACTTGCGTATGTTCTTACGTACCTCGCGAGGAACTTACGAAAGTTTCTTCACAATACATATACCTTATGAATAACAACACAAATACTCAAAAGTAAAACATTGTTACCTTCACTGGTTCTTGCAATTTTTAAGTTAAGTATCGCAATACTGTATCCAATTTGAGTATTTGTGTTTCAATAATATCTACTAGTACGAAAGATTAGGATATTTGTTTTGTTGTTGTACTTTAATGGTTTATAAAATAATTATATGATTGTTTTTTTTTAAATTCGACACCCAAAATTACAGTCCACAGTTTTCAACAGCGCATCGAAGTGACTAAACCGGGGCCCTTTGTGAAAGTACAAATTTTCTCATGTTGTTTAGGTCGAGGGCTCGCGGCCGCAACAAAAGACATGCTATTTATCATTATCATAACATAAGTCATTCTATGTGTAATTTTGTAACATTTATTTTATAAGGTTTGGTTATGTTATACCATACGTCACGTATGTTTATATTTTCTATACAACGAGAGTTGTAACGCATTTTTAAGCTAACCAAAGCCGTTGTAATTTTTTTGCGACTATTCAAATGAAATTAAGTAAATGAACTTTTAAGACTTGACAGACAAATAATGTATAATTTTATATTGTTGTAAAAGTATATTTTGACTACAGAAGTAGTTAATAGCCTGTTTGAAAATGACGTTCGTAATTTATGAATATTTTTTGTTTGCGTGTGGTGTCTCAAACTGACGCATCTTGACACTAAGAAAACTAGAAACGTATTTCATTTCCCTGTTAAAGAACGTCAGATGCAACTGATGCCGACAAAACTAATATCGATTAAAAGTTTACTAAATAGAACTGCCTGATATCCGGCTGTACTGATATAAGACCATAAGTTTCCTTTAACTAGATGTCACAATTTCAAAATGCCTCTTAGTTTGTGAGACCACACCAGATATGGTATAATTATGTTGTTTGATTCGGACGTGTCTGTGTCGTGTGTCACGGCCGTCTGCAATATATAGAAGTTAAGTGTCCTCGTAATGTTTGTCTTCACAATGTTCATACGTGTCAACGTTTTGTACACTTTACTTTCATTTCTTGTATTCTCGTGCTAATTACTCCGGTAGTAACTAATTAAAACACTAATTAGGTATCAGCTGTATAATAAAACTGCCATTTTAGTAACCAGTTTCTATTTAAAGCAGGTCACATACATTTAGGTGTGTACAATTCGTTTACAGTATTCAACGTTGTCTCATCACCAAACGAAACATTTCGAGTTCACTTTATAATAATTTTATTTTCTCTTTAACACCTGTGATGTATTAAATATGATCTCAAAACATAATTTTTACTACCTTCATATTTAATTATTATAGTGTTAGTCCCGGCGTCTGAGGTGAACAAACTGTATCCCTGGAGTGTTTGTATTTGAGAGATAATTTAATACATCAGTTGATTAAAACGATAATGTATGGTTGGGAGGAGGTGGAGTCGGTTCTGTAAATGCGTCGCGTCCCGCTGCACTGTACATACGGCACTTTTAGCATGTATTTATTGAAAGCGGAACGAATTCGTAGGATTAATGGCAAACGTAGGGATACTAAAAAATATTTAACATAATATATACTACGATTAATTTTATTGGAAAGTTGAGAGGCAAATTTAAATAGTGTGCCAAATATAATCCACATCTGCAGATGAGCGTTTATGCTCTGTGTAAGAGAGTCAATGTTCTAGTTGTGTATTTTCGATGAATAAATTTATATGAAAAGACATGTGAGGCGTGAATACTCCTGCGGGAAATAAATGCAAATATATGTTAGACATACGACGAAGTCAATGTTATGAATGTAAATGTTATTTATCGTTCACAGTTTAAACATTGTACTAGATCGCGAGACAATGCCTACATTACTTGAAACATATGTAAATAAGAAACAGAGAAACAACCCATAATTTTTATACTATGTGAACTCTTAGACATTGTGTATTGTAAATTTAGTTGAAAAAAAGCTTTTTTCGCTCCATATTTTGTTGTTTTGTTTTTATACCTTCCTCTGCTATTATGATATAACTTAAAGAATATGAAACTTATGAAAGATATACATGGTAAATGGACTTTAAAATAGTAAGTATCATAAGGTATACGAGTATAAGCATGAGTCTCCAAAGCAAACATAGTCATGCAATATAATGAAATTAACAAACTATAGTTTTACCATAATTTTGTTGACTAACCCCATAATGGAAGAAGGGTTTTTATTAGACTTGCAACGAATAGTATATTCGGCAGTATACCGAATACCGAATATTCGGCGAGTCTCCTGACCGAATAGCCGAATATTAGGCAAAAGTATTCGGCTGGATTTTAGCCCCAAAAACTTGTACAGACGTGAATTAAATTATGTACCTGTTTTATGTAACAATGACTACTTAATAAATGATTATAAAAGAAATGAGAACCTTACCCTTCTAAATTTTGATTACCACAATAATTCAAATACATCATCAATCATCATCATCAACAGCCTTTAATAGTCCACTGCTGGACATAAGCCTCTCCTTAGAAAGGAGGTTTTGGCCTACTATACCACGCTGGCCAGACGGGTTGGTATAGGGTTTGTGTCAAGTTTTCCTTCTCTCTGCAGTGTTGTTGTTCTGCGTCGTTTTTTCCCTTAGTTGACTCTTACAACACCCACGGGATGAATAGGGGTGGTGACAATCTGTATTCTTAATCCGTCACCACACGGTAACGTCAATTCAAATACATAGAATCCTCCATTTTTTCAATTCAGAAGATGATTATGTACCTGTGTTATGCACCAATGACTACTTAAATTATTATAACAGAAATAAAAATATGAATATATACGTAATCAATCGATTTTAATTTTTCATTTTACCAATTATTTCTCAATGACAAAATATATTATTTAAGTATTCGGTATTCGGCCGAATAATATGTAGATATTCGGTATTCGGCCGAATATAATAAAAGCAGCCGAATAGGCCGAATACCGAATAGTAACCGAATATTCGTTGCAAGTCTAGTTTTTATGTTCACAATGATGGGCCTGATGTACTATTTAAAACAGTAAGGAGTTGACTGGGTAAAAAGAATTGACATGTTTTTGGAATGTACTTTAAAGCCTCAAACAGGTACTTAATTTAAAAAAACATGACGTCCACTCCTGGGTTCTAGAAATAACCAGTTTAAGTTTCATATTTAATTTCATTTATTAACGGGGACGGAGACATCAATACTTATGAAGCACCCACTTACATATATCTATCAGGATTTTTCAGAGGTTTTTTTACTTCACTATTTAAAAAGTTCTAAAAAGAACAGAATCTAAGCAGTTGGAAGATCTGAGACCTCTTTTGTTGTACCTCCTATTCGACGGGATAGCTAAACTTAGCGTTAGATATAGAAGAAAAGAACTTGATATATCTACAAGCTTTCACGTGCGCCTTTACTCGTCCAAAAGTATTTTTTTCCCATTTATCGAGAAAGTACTGTTTTTACAACAGACAAAAGGGTGTTCTTTGTACCCCTGTAGCAGAGTGTACTCGTAAGTATGCAAAATTTTAAGAAGTTGGATTAGACGGTATGGCAGAGAATATAATAGGAAGAAATAAAACTTGATGATCATATTATTATATTAGGAGATATAACCAAGTTGGCACAAAGGACAAATCAATCATTATGAACCATGGGTCAGTACACGTCGTCGGTCACGTTCAATGATTGAGGCCGATGAAGGTCTGTACCACGTGTCGATTGCCCCCAAAGCACTAACGAACTAACACGTTGAACGAGTGTAAGGCTCTCCAACTCTCCATTCTTTCTTCACCCGTAGCTCTGCTAATCAGATGTGACAAACCGCAGACCGCTTCGCAAGAAACATTAGCTATGTGTGTGCGTTGTGCAAGAAATAATTTTTTGCAAGAATGTGCAAGAAATAATTTTCTTTTAGCAAGCACTGACACCACCTAAATAGAATCGTTCAAAAGCCTAAAGCGACAATTCTGGTGGCAGTCACAAGTTTATTAATATTAAACACAGTAACCCTTTCCGTTTGATGGTTGTTGCATAAGACCTTGGTGACTTTAAGAGAATGTATCGGAATAAAGCTTGCCGTGACAAATAATCGACAGTAAAGTAAAAACAATACCTAACTGACATGTGGAAACTTGAAATTTCTTACCAATGTTTCAGAAGTTAATGATAACCTGCTTTAACAATAAAAAAACATTCCCGCCGATAACTCCGGTTATTAAAAATAACCTGCTAATTATGTCATAAATCTTGACATGTAGGCATTTAATTGTTTTAATACACAGATAAACACAGAATATACCTACCATATTATTTTGTGAAATGAACAGCTAGTGGCGATATTAAGGAAGGAAGGAATAAAAAAACAAGGGATATGATGCTCGTATGAAAATGTTTATTGATATCACAATCAAGTCTACACAACTACCCAATTAATTACCCATCATTTTCGTGTACACGGCGAGTATGGTATGGATGATTTACACAAAGATATACTTTACCAATTAGTACATTCAAGCGCCGTTACAATGCCGACGTTGCTACCACAAAATGTTACAAATCTATTATGCGATTTCGTATTACCAATAAAATAGTGATTATTTTTGAGTAGATGGAGAAAGGTCGTTTTGGCGTGCTATAAAACTTTAACGACTATTATCTAGTGTACCACGACAGCTGTTGATACTAAGTGTTCACAATAGTTTTGTTAGTGATGAGAAAAGTAAAAATCTATGGATAAAAAGTTACTCACTAGTCAGTACAACACTATTTTATTTGTGACAAATACAATAAAAAGATATTTTCACAATAAAAGTGAAATTACAATTTGAGTTAAAGCGATAATGAAATACGTTAAAATTTAAGTTCCACAACGATTGTCAATCGAAAGAATTAAAAGTGCATTTAATATGCGACAATTTTGCAAAATAATTTATTGTCTAGATACAAATATTGGAGTTACGTAGCATTTCCATAAAACACGAAATACAATGGTTGGTTAATTTTAGACAAACCTGCAAAGTGTTGAAGCACCATGCGACGCGTTCCTGAGACTTTAAATACGTTAACTATATATCATAATATTTATATACAATTACAGTAGAATATTACACTTAGGCACATCAATTGTTATAAAATTACATATTTGGTTAATTCGAAAATGTGATCCTGTTGTCAATATTCAGCTAGGTTACCACCAATCTAATACACTTAATGTGATTACAAATAGACATCGGTAAGGTCAAACATTAAAAAATGCATTACACACACAACAATTTAATCGACAAAAATGAATTTATGGATATTAAGAGATAACTACGACAACATTTATTAACTTTTAGATCTTTAAATAATAAATGCCACATTCTCTCAAGTTTGCTAAGTATAGGTAAGGAAAGAGTAAAGCCTTCGCGACGTCGGGGAATTAGTGATAAATTTGTACTTTATTTGTCCCCCCCGCCACGAGATAAACCAGTAGCATTATTATAATATTACTTATATTTGTGTTAGGATATATTAAAGTTAATTTTCTAAGTTGGTCGTATTTCTACGTTACTGAAACTCTATTCTAGCATCAAATAGGTGTTAGGTCGTAACAATAAGGCGCGCCTAAGGCGCAACATCGACACACTCAAGTATAATTCGCTGGACATATATCAGAACACTTAATTATAATGAAATGTAATATAAGAAGACAGTAAATCTTGAATAATTTCGGACATTGAAACAATAATGTTAAATCTAGAAAATGGCGCTCATCTAAGTTTCAAACACCTGCCCGACGACAATGAGCGCTTTCTATATTTTTAGTAATATTTTAAATTTGTTATGTACCTCTTTCTCGCTCCAATATTTTATTTATTAAAATTTAACATAGGTATTTGAAAACTAAAAATGATATTTAGGTCACTTCATAGAAGTACCCGAGTATAGCATTGTCACTATAAAGTATTTCAATGCGTGCAAATAAGTATTTTAGTTTTAAAATTTCCCATAAAAAAGTAAAATGTTGTAAAGAAAGAAAAATTGAGAATAGAGGTTCCCTTATTCAAGCATATATATCAGAATGATAGTAATCCCTGCCTATGAGAACCACCGGGAGGTAAATTGTGCAGTCTTTTAACCATTCGAATTCAACAAAAGGCATGGCAAGACATCTTAAAAAATACTTAGACAAAATTCCTATGATAAAAATTATCAGGAATAGAACATGGTCGAAATTACTAGATAATTTGAGGACTTCGCATTTTTAAGATCTCTTCATATTGTTGAACATATTACTCTGAGCCAGGCTTCGTTGTCGTCGAGTCAAGTCTAAAATGCAGACACATACCTAAATCTACACAGATACTACACCCATAGCTTGTATAAATCTTCGATTGATAAAGTTTTACTAGGTTAAAAAGCTGTCACTACCGCTATACATCCCTGATATTCTGTTGGCAGGCGGTGCGCCGCGCCACGTGGACATTGAGACACTAAACACCTACTCGCGCCGCGCACTCCCCGCCATCTCCTTACACCTATAGCCCTAAACACTCTATAAGCTCTAGATAAATATAAAATATTTTAGACATCTATAACGTTTAAGTCGGTTTGGTGTCGAATATGCGATTATAGTTAACGAAATACAAAGAAAACAGTCCAGCTGTCAGCGCTGAATATTGGACGGCAAAACATTTTGGTAAACTGTGCACTACAGAGTCTACAGACCACTACTGAATCCGAAGCTGTTCACATCCTGTACAATTGACTTTACCATATACGTCACTCACCTAAGCGTAGAAGGTGTATCTCCGAAACTCCGGGCGTTTTGAAATTACTAAGCGAACGTGACACTGGACTGTATCATCTAAAACTTTACTCACTACAGACAAAATCACATTTATTTTTAATAGACAGTGTAAAAATAATGTTTATAAACATTGGCCTATGAGTTAGTCATATTAGAATTCATTGTACTCCATCTAGTTGAAAAGCTTATTGTTATTATCACACATATAGTTTACCTATTAGGTAGATATAGAATGAATATACAAAAGTTATCACTAAAGAGTAGAGCCTATCCAGCAGCATTGACTATCCTAAGTAACATCGAACTTGTCACGTCAGACTTGTACAATTAGAGTTTACAATCTTATAGTATCTCCGATAGCGACTTGATCCCATTTCGTCTCACAGGAGTGTCTCAGTGATCGTACGTCGCGTCTCTTGCTGTACTCGTCGTCTAGTAAGTAAATAACGCGGTGCTCAACATCGAAACATTAAAATCGTAATAACATCTCCAACGACCAGGGTGGCACCCCATTTGTCTGTTGTGAATGATGATAGTAGCAACAAATGGAGTACCCCATACGTTACGTGCGTAGCATGTGTGCTCGACTACCATTGTACCTATTACAAATTGCGGACTAAGCACGATTTACAATTACTATAATATAAATGAGTAACAGTCAGTCGATTTGGAAACTTTATATCGTACGTTTACTTTAAACGTTACAAAGAAAATTTTAGAAATTATTATATATATTCAATTACAAGACTTTTTAAAATTTATCAACTTCTAATTTTTCAGGTTACCACGTTACGCTATGTATATATAGTTAATATAATAAAATACAATACCATATTAAAATATAAGAAATTAAAATATTAATTAAATGCTACTACGGTTCGTAAGAGTGAATATAATTATTTTATAAGGAATCTAAAGAGATAATTGGTACTTTAATTTATTAAAATATGTAGACAAGTGCTAGCTGTAGAAAATGGAAAATCACATTCTTGTTAAAAAAACTACTCTATGCACTTAAGTGTCGTACTCGTTCTTAATACGTAGTGCTTACATTTATAACTAGTTTATATAACATACGAATGCTTTTGGTATACCAACGCTTCTAATACACATCAAATATATTAAATTATTTAATTACATTATAAAGATATGCTATGGAAAAGACTTCGTATTTATGAGCTATTTACTATATTCTGATGATCTCTGCATAATTGTGCTAAAACATGTTCCATGCTACACCTATGTCTATGTTAACACGTAGATACTATCGTTACTAATAACAGGGCCAACAAAAAGTGTCTACTAAATGAGAAATAAGAATAATGATTATTGTCTGACACTGGGTTATTGTCTAGACAGCAGCTCTGGCGTCGCTCGCCGCGCCATTGACTGCGCGCGGCGCCACGGACGCGGGACACTAGTTGTGATGCACGAAGACAGGCCCACGGATACGACAAAAAAATAAAAAAGGATGAAGGTATAGGAAAAAATAAAAATAAACTAAATAAGGGATATTTGGATGTTTATTTACAATTTTTCATCTAATAATAAACTAAGTGATTATTATTGAAGAGAAACTAAAGCAACATCAGTACTATATCCCCTGATCACCCACATATCGAATTTAAAACATGTTAATAGTAATCGACTTGTGTTACACAAGCTCCTAAAAGCTACATTAAAACATAAAATACCCATTATCGTAGAGTTAGTTCTCAGCTGGTACCGACAGGTACTTAATTAAAAGTTATATCAATTAAACCAAACGTAAGCCTACCATAACAGTTTCACCGATACAATGCAGTTACCAAAGTAACGCAATCACAGAGGAATATATTGCGCGCAGTCTACAGTGCACGCTGCAGGTTGTTGCTACCAGATAACATTTTTGCAAATATTACCATCTTACAAAGAGTATTTTGTACATTAAATTGTTACCGTATAGAATAATATATTATTGTCGTCATCGACATTCGAATTTGGCTAATCATGTTTATTCGTACAAGTCTTAAGAATCGGTACCGTGTTATGGTGAAACCATACACAACTTAATTAAATTTATATATACACGGGGCATTTCATACAGCTGCTTCGCAAAATGCAATTTTATACAAACCAAAGGGTTTCCTTATTGCAACAACCCAAAATTTACAGTTTCCGAACTAATATAATAATGAGTAATAATCACAGAATAATGTCGACAAACGTTTAGATGTTTAGCGTATGCACACTGCGATACGTCGGACCGAATTTGCCGCGACAACATGCCCCATATACACATCACTAAAAGAATAAGGCAATTTCAAACGATACCGTAAGCAGACGTTTATACGCTAGGATAAAATTATTATAGAAAATGTGTTAACATTCCATATATTATAAACTTAAAAGTAAACCCCAAAACTCCTATAGAACATTAAAAATAATAAAATCACTAAAATGAAAGATTTAGACGATCTATCGCCGTGCTACAATAACGTTAGGGGTACATCGTACATAGATATATATAATATGTGCACATGTGAACAGAGATCAATGAGTGCCTTACACGCCTACCTCGGAACACAGCCACGGCCTCTCGCTTCGGGACGGGCGAGCCGCTGTGCCTTTGGGCTTTGGGATAATTATTTCATTTCAACATGCTAAACAACTGCGAAATCAATGAACATAATCATTACACAATAATACAAACAAATTGAAATGAACTAATAGGCACTGTGCTAAAAATAAAATATCATTACAATTCATTTTCCCTAATGAAATTATATTTATTCATGTATTTGCATATAGAAATTAATTTAGAAAACAGAGAAACACAAGAGGAGTAGCTTTTGTATTTTTACACCCAAAGGTACTAGCGGTCGCAGTCTATCGAACGTCTTACTGAGTAGGTACATACATAATTTCAACACATTTGTATGAGAACATTGTGTACAATGCACACATCAAATTCATTGTTTGTAAGTTCATTATAATAACATTCAGGTTTGAATATTGTAGCGTAGAAATTGTAGACAGACTTAAAAAATTCACGTGGAAGATTTTAAATTACAAAGGAAAAAGTAAATAAAAATAGTTTTAATAGTAATCAAAAAGTTTTGTTAAATAGTTGTCGACATAATCAGTAAGGCGCTCGAAACTAGCTTTGTTGCTGATGTTCCCATACCAAATAAACAGACCATATAGCATAACTACAACCATAAGAAACACAGGACTAAACATAATCATTATTGTCGGGCAGCAAACTAACATACTAAATTAATAAAAACTAATGTTACATAGTAGTCTTGTCACATAAAACATTTTCAAAGTGAAATAATTAAAGTGAATTAAAATAATGCAGTGGTTTTGATAAAAACTTGCGATTATGTGGGTATTTATAAATTAAACACTTAATATTATTTTATTGATACACACAGAATAAAATAGGAAATAGGAATCATATTCAGCATACGCTACAGGGAGCACACGACACACTATCATTATTTCTTAGTATTAGTAGCAAATAGATGAAAGCTCTTTGCGTGGGACATAATTGTTCGTAATACTAATTTTAATTGGATATAAATTTTACCTAAACATTCATAATCAGTACATTTGCAAGACATCAAAAGCTTCATAAAACACACTACATCAAAGTTACACTAACACTTAATATTGTGAGAGTTGACTTTTCGAAACATTTAATAACATACAATAATTATACAATCTATACATATTTAACACGATTGCCCAACGAAACATGAGAATTTTTGTAAAGTTACAGTAATTACTCTAATATAAAAAATTTACTATGCATGTCATACGAAAATAGATTTTCGTATAAATATATCGTGAAAGATGCAGTCAGAACGTTATGGCGTGTGTACGTAGCGTATGCTAGATATATTAGGAACCTCGCGGTCAACTCGCCCGGGGAATCAACCTGTATCTATGGATCTATCCTTTATATGACTACGAAAGTTGTACGATATGACTTATTTATTTAATACTTATGTTTATCGCGGGGGCTGACCGCAGCGCGGCTCGCATCGTGAACAACGGTTCAAGTTTGGGGGCCTGACCTACTGAACAAATACATAATAGTTAAAAACTGCAAAACTGAAATACCCAGTCGTATATCGACGCGTATTAAGTCAGCAAATAATAGTAGCTCTAGTGTCTAATAACACTTATCAAAATATTAAACTAAAATCAATTGCAGTCGTAAAAATAATTGCATAATTTTTTTTCATCTTCTATAAAGGACATTATTATTTTTTAAACAATTTCGATCTATCTAAAAGTGATTGATTATACATGCATTACAATAACATTAGTTTATCATTAGTGTGTACTAAATGTTTATAAAATATCTTATAGGATTTTTTTTATTTTCTTTAATATACTCGAATCTACATCTATCCAAGTAGTCCATCACCGCGCCCTACACATTTAATTATCCCTACGTAATATAAAACCCTTTAATTTCGATTATAATATAGTAAACACAGCATAAACATTTGTTTGTGTTAAGTGCTATGGAACGTAACATATAAACAAATCTCAAGACATATCTAAAGCGAACCATCACTCACTACGTACAAGTGAATCAAAATCTATAATTGACGAAATCACTGCCACGTAAAACTAAAACACGCATATTTAAACGAACGCATTGGTTATTAATTATTATATTTGCTGAAAAAATCCTCCCTTTAAAATGATTTGGTACAAACACTAAACTATGATAAAATATTAGTAAATGCAACCTACTCGCTTTTACAGCAAAATATAACGCAAAATTTACAATCCATATAATACATGTGAATAATTATGTTTACTAGTATGGGTAGACAGGACATAATAGATACAAAATAATGCAACGCTAACCTATACATACATTGAAAGCGCTTACGTGCGCTATCACGTAATAAATTACAAATATCTAAACAAATAATGATTAAACACTTTTTATTCGATTAAGTATAACTCGTAAGCGCGAGTACGTGTAGTACATCGCCTGAAAAATATAAAGCGCATATCTACTTTAAGAAAAAAAATCACAATTTGTACAAGAAAGTATCGTTTCAGTATCGTACAGCGTCGCGACGCGATAAAGGAACAGGTAACACACTTGTCATGGATTTATTTAAAAATTGCAGTGTGATGATCGAACAGTGATTCCTTCACATCACTCGAGGGTCCCTGCGGCTGAACTGCGGCGTAGGCCAACCAACACTAACGCCGCGCCCAGCCTCAACCCCACCGAGTGCACGTCACTATTTGCTACTTATACATGTCTCTTACTACTACACTCACGCTAGACGCCGCTCGGTCTTCCAGCAGCCCGCTCCAAATCTTCAAGATGTAACAATTTATTATTTAAATCCTCTAGCCAAAAACCTGGCTGTGAGCTTGGGGGACGTGGCGGCCGCTCGGCCGAAAATTTATGTGTGTGTTAACAATGACCTCTCCAGAATATAGTCTCGCCACCGAGCTCAACGCGAGGAGACAAGCTGTACGTTTGGTGGCGGTGGGTGGATCAGTCGGTGTACCACAGGTGCTGCTGGTGGTGCTGCGGGACTAAATAAGTGGGGGAGTAAGGCTGTAAGTAGCCTGGGAGGCGGGCACCGCTGGCGTGGTGAGCTGGGGGCGGTCCCGCTACACCGCCTACACTGCTAACTCCACCGCTGTAAGCACAAATAATGAAATTTAACTTCATCACGTCTTTGGTACAAGACAAATTAGTTGCACGTCTTGAAATGAAACCTAGACTTGTTCAAAGTAGTTTGACAAATAATTAATATTACGTTTCTAGACTGATAATAATAATCGAGCTCTAGAAATGGAAAGTCGAGAAAGGTTAACTTTGTTTATACGATAACCGCTCAACTATTCATATGACACATATATGACTATGCAATAGTCATATATGTGTCATATAGAGAAACAAGTTTTTATAGACGTTAAACTAATAATGTTTAAACTTACGTGTGGTAGTGGTAGGTGGGCACATACAGTGGTTGGGGCATATACCCCGGGGACACCCCACCACCCGGAGACAGGACACCACCGCTACTGGTCCTGAAACAAAAAACATTTTTATAAATGAAATCAACATTTACTATGTATTCTATATACATTTAAATTGCAATGAAATGTGCGATAATTTATAGTGATATTGTCGGTAAATGTCAATTAATATTTTTCTTTCGGACTTCTCATGTAAAAGCGTTTTAAGTTGACAGTTGTATTTATTCCGGTTCACGAATCGATAAAAAAGACATGCTAGGGCTCACTTGTAGTGCGGGTGTGGGTGGTGGTGCCAGGCGTGCGGCGCGGCGTGCTTGTGTGCGGCGGGCGGCCCGCTCACGCTCACGCTCACGCCGCTCACACCGCTCACTCCGCCCACTCCGTTCACTGCGCTCACCCCGCTCACTCCGCTCGCGTTGGTTATGTATTCGCGACATCCACCACTCTGTAACATTAAAGTGTTTACATTTCACCCTTGTTTCTATCTATAAATATCTTTTTTGTTATTTTAAATGCATTCATGGGACAACACTAGCAGTAAATAAATTCAGGTTTTATGACTATTTCCACTGAAGGAGCCGAGAATCAAGTTTGTGGTGACACTTACGCTATCCCTTTTATTATGTTGCGGTGGCACGTACTGATTGCATTGATAGTCGTTCGTTTGACGTACAGTCGAACCACTCTGTAGACAAACATGAAATGGATTTCAACAATTCATGATAAGTAAAATATTTACCGCCATTAGAAAAAAATCTTTTTTGGCAATTGAGATTTTCACTAGTACTAAAAAAAAATACTTTTTTTATTTTTATTTTTCTATTTAATATTTTTTGTAATTCTGATATTATATTTTTTTATGGTTTTTCAATTTCTTGTTAAGTCAGATAAAATACAGTCGAGAGTTACATTTCAAAAAGGCATATAGCGAGCCAGCGCCCGTAACGTCAGAACAGAAGCAGCGATACGTACGGGAGGCAGGTGCGCGTGCGCGTGCGTGTGGTCGTGGTGCAGCTCGCGCTTGGCCTGCGCCTCCTGCTGCGCAAGCGCGAGCAGGCGCTTCTTCTGCGACTGCGGGGTCGTCTGCGCGCTCGTACCGGACGTCACGCGCGTCATGTTAGGCTGCTGCTGTTGCTGCGGCTGCTGTTGGACTTGCTGCTGTTGCTGTTGGGTAGGCTGCTGCGGTTGTGCCTGTTGCGGTTGCGCCTGCTGCGGCTGAGCCAGTTGTGGCTGCTAGAAATAACACGTAAGAGTAAGAATAGTAAGTGATCAAAGTTAACATTGTGTGTTTTTCATTATGAATGAATTGATTTGATAGTTTAAACAAGGACATCTTAACGAAATAACGACTCTGTAACCGAGCAATTCCCAAGCGGCAATAAACTGAACTAGTGATTTCGTGAGTGGAATGTCTGACTAATTTGTGTGTATGTTTTGATTTTGGTGAATAGTGTCTATGGTCTCTCTCTCTATCGAATTGTACTTATAAAGCGGTAGTGGTTACCGAGTGGTGGTGGTGGCAGGCCTGGTGCGGCTCGTGCTTGACGTGCCGCTCGTCGCGTGCGTCCCGCGCCGAGCAGATGACGCCGGGCGCGCCCGCCGCCGACGCGCAATCGCCGCTCCCGCTGCCGCTGCCGCCTGACAGGAAAAAACAAAGTAAGTTCCGAATAACTAAGTATCCTTTTTTTTACTGTAATAACTATACCCACTTAATTTTAATTTAATTTAAAAAGTTGTTTCGTTTTCTGTACACAAAAATGTATTCGAATACGGACGAGGTGGGGCCGAGAGCGCACGTACCAGTATTGTTATGCGGCTGATTGCTGTGCTGGTGCCTATTGCGGCGCGGCTGGTCGGCGTCATCGTCCGAGTCCGAGATGGTGATGACGGAGACGGCGGGCGAGGGCGTGTCGCGGATGGTGATGGTGTGCGCGGGCGGGCCGGGGGGAGCGGGGGGCGCGGGCGCGGCCGCCAGCGCCTGCGCAGGCTCCCACGAGCCGCGAGCGTTCCTAGCGCATACAGGCGGGTTAGACGAACCGACATCGATGATACTGCAGATTAATATTAGCCACGTTGTAGGGTTTACGATGTTAGCTCGGGACGATGCTTACGAACGATGTGTCATCGAATATGCTTGGGTGGTATCAATAAATAGTATGCAAATAGTATGTGTACATAAACGTGTTAAATAAAAACTATGACGGGTTAAATAGGATAACGATTATTACATAAGTGGAGGAAAACTTATAGTGAGGAAGTTACATTATACAGAACATGGCGCAATATAACGATGCATTGAATCGTCGACCTACACCCACTACTTTAACTCCTATACACCAGAAAAGTTAGATTGTCTTGGACCCGCAATGAATGTACACAAGTAAATTCGAGGAGTTATAATAAATCCACTTCCCTCCTTAGTAAATCGGGGGACAAAATGAAATAATAATAGACAACCTATTAAACAGGAAGCGAAAGAGAGGAAAACGTTGCATCTCAAAAAAGAAATAAATAATAAATAAATATATAAATAGGGAATATGCACGTGACACCAAAATGGACAAAATATTTTTATTTGTAATTTTTATTGCTAAAAAAAGATACCCATACAATTATTTTTGAAATTTATTATAATTTAATAGTGAAATTTAATCATCAAAAATTGGCTTTTTTAAGATTCCCTCGCAAATTTCTAAAACGCAACGCTATTGGTTGAATAAAATGTGACGTCAACCTACACTGTCGAGAGTGTCAAGAAGTTGTGTGTATTTGTAATATTTGGTTTCTGGTGATTATTTGTTTCATTTTAAATTAATAACTAATACGTTTTCAGTGTTAAATTATTAAATTCCCACGTAGAAAGACTCAACACAATGACTGAATATACTTTGTCAGGTGCAGTTTTGATATTATTTGGGCACAAAGGAACGGCACAATATTTATAATAAGTTTTTATTGGCTTTTCCATGGTAATAAGTCAATTTTTATTACTCACTTTTTAACTTTCACAAACTTTGTGAACTTCACTCCGTTGTTGACATCGAATTCGTCTGAAAGTGTAATCTGATGTCACAAAAAAAGCGCGCCAAAATGGACGTGTTCAAATTGCCCCAAAATGATAGTGATCTTAATAAATTTTTTTTTGCTTAACGGTTTATATTTCGGATGTGTTATATTTATTTTTGGTAATGTAATAACTAGTAGAATCGTTTAAAAAAATAAAAAAAATACATGCATATTCCCTATTGGAGTTTCCTTTAGCAGTCATTGAAGGAAGCCTATGCTAATAGTAGACGTCCTGTAACTAAAATCCTAAACTGATAATAATACTATGCAAGGGATACTTATATACACAATATACATAGAAATTTTAATATATTTTATTATCAGATTATGGAATGGGTGAAATAATTCATAAAATTGTTATATGTATTGTAATATGTACTAACGTGTGGTCGTGATGATGATGTCTATGCCTTGAGGGCGGCGTGCCCTCCTTCACTCGTTTCTTCACCGGCGATAGTTGAGTCGGTTCTTTCTTACCGCTGCTGCTTGCCATGCTGTAATGGTAATTCAAATATTAGGATCGTGTCTTGTACTAAAAACGAATGGTATTATGAAATTTTGGGAAATTGTTTTGAATTTCACTTGACCAATAGGTTATATATAGTTATATGGAAAAAATATTTATTTTTCAGCACATTACTTCTGGATTTATTGTTATAGAATAGAAGAAATTAGATCGTAGAATAGAATCGTAAGTTGTCTTCGAAATATTTATTATTTTTATTATTATTATACTTTAGACTGTAAATAAGACTAAGACTAAACAAATGTTTAATGATTAAATGGTTACTTTGTTAAATTTTTCAGACTAAGAGGTAATAGTTCAACAACGAAAGTTGTATAATTTAGTAAGTTGACCGTCAGTACCTGTATTGAAGACTTGGGTGATGTGGCTGATAGTGAGGTACCACGCTCGTCTGTTGCTTAGTGGACCTGTCGATAAACCACATTAATACAGTTTTGCTACTATATTATATATATTTAATGTTAATGAATGGAATGATTATATGTGTTGAAATACCTTCAAACTTATTAATACATTTTATTTTGCAATAAAAGATTTACAATGGAAAAAGCTGAGGTTATAAATTATATTTTAGTTTTATCTCCAGAAATAATGGTATTGTGATCGGTGCAGAGATTAACCGAGCTTAAGACCGAGGTCAGGATGCCGATAGGCCCAATTCTGTGGTAGAATTCGAATCTACAAGTGATTCATCGCGAGGTTGACTTCGGCCCGGTCTCCTGTTACACATTTCCATTTTCACGCAATCTCAGATTGTAGGAAAACCGAAGGAAAGAGAATAAAAAATGTCATGTAAGATTCTGTGCCGCACAGAAGGCGTACACACCTCTTATGCGGGTGATGGTGCTGCGGGTGGTGCGGATGAAAGGTGTCCCACACGTCGGGCTCGGGTAGCGGCGCGGGCTCGACGATGAGAGGCGCGCGCCACTCGCCCACGCCGCCCACGTCGGCCACGCCGGCCACGCCCGCCACGCCGCCCACCCCGGCCACGCCGTGCTGGTGGTGCGCCGCCGCCGCCGCTGCGGCCGCAGCCGCCAGTTGCTGCACCTGATTCGATACCTACAGCTTTAATTTACTACGAATTTGTTTGGTACGTTTCCTCGCTACCACTGACAGATTTTTGTTTGAGAAAATTATGGGATAAAAATTATTACAATTCTGCCATATGAATTAATTTTCGTTTTTTTTTACGTTACTCCTATAAAACATTTATTACTAAAACTAAACTGTAATTTTAATAATTATGATCCACCTCCTATGACAAATATCCATTGTCTTCTATAAAAAGATAGTTATCGAAAGTACGTATTGACTAGTAATCGTTACGGTAAGTAATTATAGGTCTCAACAAAATAATTACATTAACTAAATGAGAGAGATAGAGTTAAATTCTTAATGATATGATCTATCAAATGCATTTATTCAGTGTTATTTCTATATTTAGTGAATAAATTTTAAATAGTAAAAATTTATGTTTTTTTTCTTAAGGCACTATTTGTTTCCCACAATTATAAAAAATCCAAATAACAGTTATTATATAATACAATACGGAGAAAGATAGCTTTAACCAGAAAAAATGAAACAATATGATAGTATACAAGAGGCTAGTGTCTGACCTGATAGTGGCTAGGCTGGCACAGTATAGACGAGACGAATTGGTGCGGGAAGGGCTCGGCGGCTCGAGTGGCGTACTGCCTCGCGCCGCCCACTGCCACGCGTCCTCCCTGGTACAGCTGATACTGCAAAAATGATGTCATTTTTTAATCCCGAAACAGTTGTATTTTCGTGAATGAGAGATTAGATTGAAACCCTTATAGAGTTAGGTCGACACGTTAAAGGCACGTACGATGTTGTCGTAGGGCGCGGCGCGCAGGCGCTGCTGGTTGATGGTGAGCGCCAGGTGGTGCGCGGGCGCGGCGGCGGGCCCCACCACGCTGCCCACGTACTCGCTGCCGGAGCCCACGCCGCCCACCCCGCCCACGCCGCCCACGCCGCCCACGCCGGAGCCCGAGCGACGGCAAACCTGACACGAACGTAGTAATAAATTAGACTATCAGTTTAAACTGCAAAAGATTATTATTATAGTCTTCATGTTGCATCTACTCGTCGACGTTTACTTAATATTTAATTTTGACTAGATTATTATGAAATTGACAACAAACAATACGATATATCGTTTTCGACGTTGCTCAACCAAAACTCACTAGACCGCAATAAACTGAGTGACTTGTCTTATGCATTAAATTTTTCTCTTCACCTTTTGGAGAAAATAAGGTTTTGACAGCAATATAATTACAACATCTCGACAAAGATAAGCAACCCTCGTCGTAGCTACATTTTTAATGTTAAGGTCGTCTGTTTACTTCAAATGAAATTATGACGTACTGTAAGTGATAAATAGTGCATAATAGTATATAAGTACATACCTCCATCATTTGGACGGAGGCTTTGACATTGTTACAATGCGCGTAGTCGACGAGGTGGGCGAGTGTGACGAACGCGTGATTCAACGCTTCGCCGGGTGTTATCCTTCTTTCCTGTAATAATTTCATTTATGTATAAAGGTATAATTGGTATTCAAAGTTACAATCACATAGTACTAAACTTTAAAAAAATATCAACTCCAATAGGTACAATTTGAGTATACATATAAAGAGATATAATAAAGAGCATATAATTACTTGGTCCATTGTAAGCATCCTTTTCAATAAATCGATGAACTCCCTCCTATCAGCTTTCTCAGCCAACAGTTGACCGCCTTCAAGATCTGTTGGTACATTGACCTGTAAGAAAAAAAAACAATAATTAAATTCTAATATTCCTTTGCATCAGTAGCAGTTGGCAAAGTTTACGTTGCAATGCTTATATTTTTGATCTTACATCATCAAACATACTGTCATCATAATTATTTTTATATGCCAAAAACTTTTAAAATAAAATAATACGTACCATGCCATAATGTAAACAAGTGTAAATTAAACATTTAAAAACGCGCAAAACTACTAGAAAAGAGCTGATGATGACTAGAGTGGCTTAACATATTTACTTAAATATTAGTTATTTATTATTTGAGACGTTTAAAAAAAAAAAAAAAAATCTATCAGGAACCACTCAAGTACATACACAGATACACAATACACAGTTCCACATCCAAATACGTTGAAGCCGTTAAAAAAAAAAAAAAAAATTCGCTCTTAATGTTTCTAAGGTCATACAATTTTTCAAAAGTAGCAATGTTTATATTATTATTTGTATGTAATTTTGGTTCACTTCCAATGTGAGAAAAGGTACCGCTGGATTAATTGTGTTTATAAATCTCAGTAACAGTATGAACTCTGGTCCTGTCACACGTGTTATTGAGATATAATTTATGCATACCTGTCCAATGTCGTCAAGACAGTTAAAGATGTACTTCCTCGCCTCTTTACTCTTGATGCCAGTCTCTATCTCGTGCTCCTCGGGCGTCTTGAGCCTCCAGAACGGGTATGTACTGTCCACGTCGCGGTAGAAGAACTTTGCCGTTTTACTTGCGCTATAACAAAAGTGTTGGTTTTTTAATAATTTGAAAGATTGTCAGAAATAAGGGGTTTATTTTAAGGCTTTGTAAGAGACCAACCTGTTAAGCATATGCTCCGTGGGAAGTCCCTGCGTCTGCGAGATGTATCGTATTTGATCATATTCCGAGGAGCCCGGATATAAAGGCCAGCCTAAGAACAGTTCAGCCACCACGCACCCTAATGACCACATGTCGATCGCCTCGCAGAATGCTAGCCCCAGGATTATCTCCGGTGCTCTGAAAGAGGAATAACCAAGTTATTTATCCTGCTCGTTTTAGTGCTATTCATAATAATTGAAGACCAAATTTTGACAACTTTTCATATTTTTTGAGTTGTCTAATCACTTGCTCAGATAATTCAAACTTATTATGATGATAATTATAACGAATTTCTAGGCACATAAGGGTAAGTAAAACTCAAACGATAGCAGTGAAAGACAGAATCATAAATATGAAATGTTTGCGTTAAAATGTAGGTAAATTTCAGAAAGACAAGTAATGCAGACAGAATATTTATCCTATGAATAATTGAGTATAACACAAGTAAGTACCTATAGTATCTGCTTTGTAAGTAGGTGTTACAAACAGCCTTGCTAACGTGAGACGCACTGCCGAAGTCGATGACCTTGACACGATACGGCTGCCTAGCTGGCTCTACCAACATGATGTTCTCTGGCTTCAGGTCAGCGTGGATCAGACCCAGTTGCTGGAAATTTCATGCAATATATTATTAATCAAAAGAATTATGACTATAGAAAATATCTATAGCAGACGTAAGCAGGTTTTATGTAATTCAATGTTAGTAGTCTAATATTCCCTATTCATATTTAACTTACCTTGAGTTTAAGCAGCGCCGTTAGCACTTGTTGTAGTATTGGCCTGATGTATTTGAGAGGCAGTGGTGAGAACTTGTTCTGCTTTAGGAAGTCGTACAGGTTCTGTTCCAGCATCTCAAACACCAGACACGTATGTGACCGGTGCTGGAAGCACTCGTAGGCACGGACGAAGTTGAACTCGTCCGCCGACTCTTGCGAGAGGCGGGAGAGTATTGACACCTGTTACAAAATTAACGGTTTCAAAGCTGTTTTAGAGATTACATATACATAATATGTAAACTCAAAGGGAGGTCAGTTGCGATTCAAATATTTAAGATAAACAAGTTTGTTTTTTAATAATATTATATAGGTGACAATACAGCCATATATAGCGTTATACGTAAAATAACCATAATTCATTTAACAAAAGTATATTGTAGTCCATAAAAATCTTAATTATACCATAATAAACAAATAAATAATTCAGTATTGTCGACATTTCCCTACGTAAAGTTGCTTATTGTAATTTAATATATGTTTGTCAGATGTAATTGTAATTTAATATATGCAATTTGTGTCATCTTTAACGAACAGACTAACACGAGTAATATGAAAATAAATAAATATTTTGGAAATCTCAAGTTGGGTAGCGATTTATAAAAATTGGATCAATTATAATTTATAATACTTAAAACAGATATCCCTTATACCTGTTTTAAGAACTAAGCACATTTAGTGAGGTATATAGCTTAGCCACGGTAATATGAGTTATGTTCGGTGTTAATTATATGTGAGTTGGTTACTAGTCAGAAAGCGTTAAAGAACTAGTTATAAGTAAATAATTGCAACGTGATGGAATCAGACCCTAAGTCTTTACATAGTATAAAATAAAGTCGCTTTTTTGTGTTGTACACTTAGATCTTTCAAACTAAGCAAAGAATTTTATTGCGGTTTTCACCGATAGAGAAAGTGTTTCAAGAGGAAGGTTTATATGTATAATATATGCATATTATAGTAGAGAAAATCCGAAAATTTCAATTTTTTTTGGGAAAAACATGTTTTGTGCGCTTAAATAGCAAAACCTTATGAGGAGACCGAAATAATGTACTACGGAAGTGTATATCTTAAAAAGATTCACAAAAAAGTCCGCGATGGTATGTCTATCTCCTGAGGATAACCCAGAGTAACTACTTTTATCTCATAAATATTACAAAAAAATAATGGGTTACTTACAAAGCTATTTTAAACTATACATTATTATTCCTTATCCAATTAAATACGTTAGATACGGTGTGCATTTAATTTGGATTAAAATTGCTCTGTACAGCATATCTTTAAAATGAATATTTTAGAAGATATTAGGAGGTTTCAAATGCTGGGGCCCACGACCGTCGAGCCGTACGACCGTCCCGGGTGGCAGCGGCCTTTAGGATCGGAGCGCGCCTATAAATATTGCATTTAAAGATGTCCTGTAGTATAGTAATGTCATAATAATAGTATAAATAATTACTCCACACTGACACTACATTAGTAGTATCTACATTGCACCCGTGCGAAGCCGGGGCGGATTGCTAGTCATATATAATGCACAAACATTGTTCACAATGCAAGGAAGCCAGTTGACTTTAAAGACTTAAATAAAAGTTTACAAAGTTATCAAAGCATAAGCTATTTGCGTATTGGAAATTGATTATGACTTAGGTACTGCTCAAATAAACACTGTTAACTATTACATCATCGCAATCGCTACTAATTAAAAACCGGGTAAGATATAAAATTTCGAAGTCATTTTAGTAAGCTTTACTAAAAATACTATTCAAAACTTACCTACTAGTATAAAGTAAAAATAATGCCAAAAAGCAAATACATCAAGAATAAATTCATGCAAAAAATGTTTTATCACATTTTGTCCGTTCAAAAAGGTTGCGATAACCTTTGAATTAAAGTGAGAATCATTCTAATGTCCCTATGAGTCAACAGTGCTAGATACTAACGAATATTTTAAATATGGTCATAACAAGATTTATACACAGATATTTTGGTTGGAATACTCGTCTGCCTAGGCAGGCACTCTGGTGTGCAAACAGAAACAACCAACCACTGGATGGTTGCCAATGTCAATGTCCAACGTTGTAATGAATTGGAGAATCCTTGTGCCAGCTTGGTCTTTATAAAAGATTGGCGTAGTGTTTTGCTTAGATACATAGATAATTATATGATTTCTAATTACAGAGATATGTGCGCTCCAAACATCAAACTTGTATTGCAGTTAAACAATAACAATTCTCTCTTTAGTTTTTGTTCTGTGAGTGTGATTGCTGATGATTAAATTAAATACCAGCATGGACTAAGTTTCGCGTCGGGCAAAATGTTATTAAATTCATATTAGTTACGGTGCGAGCGATTACGTATATAAATAGGTAACAATATTTTGTTGCAGAATGCTTTAGTTTTTTTTATATTAACAACCCTTAGTCACTAAGCAAATACTATAGTATCTAAATATATATATTTTTTTAACTAAGATAAGAGGTCTGACGATTTCTTTTTTTATGAAGTTTATTTGATCTAAAAGCACAAGGCCCAAGCAGAAAATTTCATATGCATAACATCTAAGTCGGTATGTAATTCAATAGTATAATAACTTAACCTGCTAGATTATAATTCTAGTAAGAAATAGTTTACCAAGAATAGCGCCAAAAATACTATTAATAGTAAACTTGGCTGCCATTCAAAGAGTGTGAACGCCGTCGTGACATTTTGTTGTTGAACAGCTATCATATTGATGTGTGTTAATATAGTATACGCTCTATCTTTGTATTTCTCAAGTTTAAATAGTAATGACATAAAAGTGACTTCTTTATCTAGTAGTCGACATTATATTAAAAAAAAAATTGCCTTGCTTTTTAAAATATTATTTTTAGTCTACAATTGCTTTGTTAAGCACGTGGTATTAAGTCAGGATTGTTGAATTTCTAAGGAAAGTATTTTATATTTTTTGGTTTATTTTATCTATCTGTGACTAATTAAAAAATTTACGGCTCTGGTGCTAAGTTTTAAGAATCATAAAAAAAAACATCGGTAAAAATGAAACAAGTTAGAAGAACTCATTAACCCTTTAACAATATGTTGTCCGGCGTTATCAGAAGATAATCAAAACAATAGAAACCTTTATAAACCTAGAAGACATCTGGTTCTCAAAATGTTAATAATGTACTTAAGAAACATATCTATTCTTTTATAAGTCTCCTTTAGCTATTTATCTTTAGTGCGTTGAATGGAGTATAGATAAATACCAAAAAGAGACAATGAACTCCATTGTTTGTGACTTGCACCTTTGTCTATAGTACACGAAACTGCATGTATTGTACAACTAACCTCAATCTGTCCTTGACGAGCATAGCTGGGATGGTTCTTGAGGATCTTGATGGCAACTATCTCATTGGTGCCCTTCTTCCAACACTTCACCACCTGCCCGAATGTACCTCGCCCGAGGAACTCCAACACCTCGTACCTGGCATAGTAAAATTATTTCCATAACATAAATTGTTATTTCAAAAATATCATTCAAACAAAGGCCTTTAGATAGTTTATGTTAAATGTGAAACTAAAAACAAGAGAACTATTTTAGAAGCTTACCATCAAGTATTTTCTATTTTGTTCCTAATAAAATTGTGATGGCGCTTACAATAATAATACCTCTATTAAAAGGTAGTTTTCTTTGAAATCATATGGTTTGCGGTGAAAGTACGCTGTTTCACGACAAAGACGAGAGAGGCAGCTTAGCATTGCTACATACATAATATAATCGATTGAGCAGTATTTACTACACATGATTGTCTTTACGAGGCTTGTGCTAAGAGGTGAAAGTTCATTCGGACCGACGAGTCATTCGGTGTCGCAGAGTATTTGTTGAACGGCTACCTAGGACTTAACTAGCTGCTACTACTAACTACTAGACAATAGGAAGGCACCTATGCTGCCTGACACCTATTTATAGGCAAAATCCGACGGACATAAGTCGTACAGATTCGACCATTATCGAAAGACTCGGTTCATTGCGGCTGGTCGAAAGTCTTTTTTAACCAACAGGATGTATTTTTACATAATGTATATTGTGTGTACTGTTAATTGACATACTCGTACACATTGAAACAATGTTGTGGTATATTTAATGATGCCATTGTATCTTTCTGTTAAATTAAAAAAGAGTGGCAGTGAGTTTGTTAGCCTTTTCTTCTCATAACGCTCAACTCCTTGGAAACGAGCGGTTGCCGGCACAGCCATATAATGATTTTCGATACGTAAATATTTGACAAAACAGAGATTGTTGCTATTGTATGTGTTGATTATTGACTAAGAATCTACATAAAAGACGATTTTAAGTAATTTTAATTTATGAAATACAGATATTTTGAGTTTGAGTTAGAAAGCCGATCTGTTTTAATCTGTCTGGCTCACTGGCGTATACATGCGGGCAGGCGTATACAGCGTTTACATGCGGGCAGGCGTATACGTATACATGCGGGCAGGCGTATACAGCGTATACATCCCAAACATTAATTCTTTTAGCTGAATTGAATATATCGTTCGGTTATAGCGACAACGACAACGACAAACATTTACCGACAATTATATCTATATAGAGGATTGGCCATTTATAACGACTTGTTCTGTCGCTAGATGTTTATTATCAGATGTGATTAAAATAAATATGGCTCCAAAGAGGTAAAAGAATTTGATAATTTATATTATGTGTATTTGGGGAACTACTCTTTGCAAATAACCATTACTAATATTAAATTCAATAGTAACAATCACGACGATAGCACGATTGTGGGTTGTTCGTGACAAGAAATATGGCTTATGTTTATTAATTAATGTTAAAAATAAATAAAAACGAGAGCAAGGATTACAACTCTTGCATGTGAATGCATAAGCAGATCAGAGTTGAAGCACGTTACCTTTTTAAATTTTATGTTAGTCTTATTGAAGGTCAAACATCGTTATAAGACCAAAAGAGAACTTTTGATATAAAATTTTCGGTCAGTGTATAATAACGTTTCAGCATCCATCTAAACTTACTTAAAATTAGGAGTTTTATAGAGGCATAACCAAACACCTTTTTTAATAGTTGTGTATAAACATTTTTACTTACCGATTGGACGAGGAGTAGAGCACCTCATGTTGCACCAGCTGGTAGTCGCCATCGCCACCGCAGCCGGAGCCTGTTGTACCATAGTCGTCAGTCGCAATTGTCGAGTCGCAACCACCATGGCGGTCGCAGCATCCGCATGTACAGATATTCGATAACGACATATTAGCTACACACATCAATTAAATATACAAATTAGTTATATTTTAAGTGTGTTAATGTGTGGCCGGCGGAAGTAAATGTGGACTTTGTGAGTATCAAATCCACTGGATATTTCGTGATAATGTATCAACAATACTTGATTAACATTTGATACCAAAACCAGTATAAAGTATTAGTCAAATTCATAAATACATAAGTACTGGTTCCGTGTTTTAGACAATGCTTGTTTCATTTTGAAATGATAACTGACGCATTTTGGGCATGATTCCTGTCTCATGATAACTTTATTAAGTTTACTGGAGCCAAGGCACATACAGACTTTGAAGAGTGATCAGTAAAACAAGGAGTTCCTTAATAGGACTCCTATTGGCCACTTACATCAAGTAATGTGTGTTTTATCTGCCAAACACGTGTAAATTGTGGTTGCGTTCTAGTTTCAAACTCGTACTTTGTTAATAATATTAATTCTAAAATATTTAGAACATATAGAACAACCACGACATAATTTTAAACGTATCCCGTCATTTTTGTTCAATCACTGTATATCCACAATTACTTCAACCGGAATGTTTATCTTAGTTTACTATTATTTCTTTGGACTTCTAAAAGTTACTATAAATGAGGTAACGGTATCTCACGTTTTGTTCGAGCGGTCGGTCTTCTACTATTATCATTTTTTTTGTTTCCATGTTGATCTGAGAAAGAAAAAACATAGAGCGTTCGTCAGTGTTATGTGATTTGCCAAATATGTGTCAGTGTGCGCAATCTATTTGAGAGTTATGTACTGTATATCTAGGTATTGATTAAATGTAAAATATATTTATTACATTGGCAAATAGTATGACTTTAGGGTACGATGTTATACAAAAAATATAATTGTGATTTATTCATACTGGCCTTCAGCGGACAAGTCTCCGTAGAAATAGTCTCATTAAAATGTATAGGGCGACAATTGCTGCACAAGTGTTCTTTATTGGAAACTAGTGTTAGTATATAACCACTGTGAAAACTTATTTCTCAAAGCTATAGTGACACTAATAAAGTCTAACATATATTGGCCTGTAATATTATTACAGGCCAATATATGTTAGACTTTAGTAATCTAAAGTTAATATACAAAGTCAAAAGATTTGTATGAATGTGTTGTTTAATTCTAGCTATTAGTGTTATTGCATCCTTTTAGAAGTCCAAAGAGATATTGAGGATTCTAAAAGCAATTCTTGTCCTAAGGAATCACATTAATAAAAAAAAACTTACACTTCAGAATGCTCAAGTTTTAAGTAAAAACAGTTTATACGACGGTGAAGTCAAATTACCTCGTGACTGACATTTTAAGAGAAATTCACTTATTGGACTTTTGCATTTAAAGGCACTATTCGTATGTTTTAGTGAAATCTTCTAGGTCTATTATTAGTTGCAAAAACATTAAATATAAATTTGAAATTAAGTGTTAATTTTTCATTATACAATATAAAATGCATTCATACAGCAAAACAATTAAAAAACGAATAAATTATTTAAAAAAAATTAACAAATATGTGAAGTCACTTTCTTTGTAATATCTCAAATAAGTTGAGTCCAGTTTCCGTAAAATCTTCATTTCGTTAGACAAAAGTTATTTGCACTTCGCCGTAGTTATGTAGAAAATAACGATTGTGACTATTCAATACAAGTGAGCACATTCTAACGTGTAAATAGAAGTAAATAAACACTAACTAGTGCATAGTGAAAAGGAAAGTGCATAAAATTCCAACAAACTGCAGGTAGATGTCATCGGACTTGGTGAGCTTTAAATTGTTACACCTTTTGATAGATTGGTTGGGTTTTTATACAAAATACCAATGATAATAAAAATACGCACTCATTGTATATAGTAAGTATACTTGGAGGATAATATATTATCCAATATCAAGATTACTTTAGGCGGAATATTTTGCTTTCTTTCTCTACAAGTGTCAAATTTATAGGGTAAGGAGCGCCGTAAAGCGGAACTTTCAAAGTAATGGTGCAAAATTTTATAGTAAAGATATATTTTCATAACATACAATTCTGAAACAAAACATTACAGAAATAGCACTACCCGTTAAAGTTTTTTCTTATAAAGATTCTTCCTGGTATTACATACATATGGGAGGGAAGATATTATTATATGGGAAGTGGCAGGTTTGATACAAAAAATATTGATATAAGAGCCTTTTGACTCTAATGCCGTATACTCATTACTTGATAACAGAAATAGAATAGGTAGAATCATAGGCAGAATAGGCAGGCGCATATGAGGTCAGTGCATTTTGAATCTGGGTATGAATATTCATTACAAGCTAAAACATATCCAGTAGAATATTAGTTCAGGTAGTTCAAATTCCTTTTTAATCACTGCCACATAGTTTCCACCAAGTAATTTAAATCTAGCTGTTAGATAATTGATGATAAATTGTTAATAACGCCCCGACAATGTAGATTCTACCATTGACGTGAAGGAAATCGAATACCAAGGTTTTTTAAAATTAAGGCAACAACAATCAGAAAGTTGGGACATTATTTTATAAAATAAAATATTTATTTAAATATCAACTACATCCGTATCGGGTAATTCCCAGCTATAAGGCCTTTACCAAAAAAACTTACATAACACATAAACAATAACACATCAATTTTATATCGATGTGATATTCATAACGAATTATAGCGAAACATATAACAAAACAATTAGTGCCTATCTTTGGTTAGTGTGTTTGAAGTGATTTATAAATTAGTTTAAACGGGTTTAATGTGTAATTTGTTTGTGTATCCTAAACTTATGTGTTTTTGCGATGCTACTTTGGGTAAAGTATCAAAGGATATGGACAAATTCCATTAGTACGGATACTAGATAAGTAGTCTAGTAGCGTTTACAAAGTGTACCTTCATTTTTTCTGGACGGATTATACTTTGCTTTTAGTAGCATTTCTAGAATTATATAATTAATTAATAAAGCTAGATATGTAATGTAATAGTGTGTGAGTGTTAGTGTGCGTGTGAACAGGTGAAAAGGGAGGTAACAACAAAGACATTACGTTTGTGGTTACCTTGCGGCTGGGGCGGGTGGTTGGCCCCGCCCGCCGCCAACTGCTTGCTGTGTGCCGTCGTCGTTGCGGCCTGCGGAGCCGTCTTGTGCCGCGCGCCCCCCGCGCTTTCGCCCCCTCTGCGGACCACTTCAACGACGCGACGCTGTTCGATGCTATCTCTGCCACTAAAAACAAACACTTCTGTGAGTTTTCTATAACTAATTTACAGATTCGGACTAGAGTGTTTCTTCTTCTTATTAATTTACTTAACTGCTATGGTATAAGTAAGATGAGGTCTGGTTTTCTAAGCCTTGACTGTTGATGACAACGTTAACACAGAAAAATATAACTGTTGTTAATTAGAAAGACATTAAACCATTGCCATTAACATATATGCAAAACATGTGTATGATTTCAAATAAAAAAAACTAGAGCAACGCATTTAAATACGCATACACCGGTAATAACTCCTACCGGTATTGACTGATTGTAAAATACTAACATACTCGTATAAAGCTTAAGATTACAGGATGACTACAAAATGTCATTAGATATACATACTAACATATCTAAACTAGTTCAGTTACGTAGTTCTTTATAAGTTCAAAGTTAACTATACCATAACTATAATAACTTGACACATATCACGCACAGACGTCTGATTACAAATTTCGCAGAGCTTGTACTATGGCAACCAGAATGCTGGTAAACATTATTTAGGGTCACTAACCACTAGACCTAGAGGTCAGCCATTTAAAAAACATCTTGAACCTTTATAATGGTGATATGAGTATAAAGCGACTGGTAAATTTGTTAATTTCTTAAATTGCCATGCCCGTTCTACTGTGTAAAAGAAATTATAAATTGATAAAATACTAATAACTAATTAGTGTTAATTTGATTACTTAGGTGATTTACTAGAGACCTATATATTAGTAAAGAGAATACATTAGAAGAGTATTTAGTAAATATAGCCTTATCATCTTTGCCCCAGCGGTCCAACGGTTAACATAGTGTGTGAACTTACTCATAGTTAAATTTATCATTCTTAGCTACAAATGAACAAATACAGCAACAAATACTAGTATAAAGTGACAACTACCATGTGAGGAAGTGAAATACATAATTAAAATAAAGAAAAGTGTATTATAGCAGCAAATTTTTAGTGTAAACCGTTAAGTTTTAAATCTCAACTGATTTACCGGTGAGTGTTTTGACAATCAGTTTTTACGTGCTGTACACACAACCCGCACGGTTAAGCGGTGCGCATAAGAACCATTACTGCATGCGCTCACGCTCTGTGGCATACACTATCACTCGTAGCGGTGATTAAGTAACGCAGACAGCGCAACATATTATACCTACGCTTATTTCCTCTATGAGGCAGATTTTTGTTTGGGTTGTTGATTTTTGAATTTTCCCATTATGGCCACGAAATATGTTGAATGGGGTTGTTGCGCGAAGGATAATGAAACTGATGAAAATTTGGTAGATGAAAAATTCATTAAATGCACCAGTTGCGGGAAATCTTATCACTACGCATGTTTATCTGTCACGGAATCTCCAAACAAATCTTGGAAATGTCCCACATGTTTAAGTTGCGCTCCTAAAGTTAATAGGAAGGACTCAACTCCTATACGTAACGTGCAGATGAACAGAGGCAACAAAAGAGTCGCTATTGGCTCACCATCGCCGCCACCAATAGCAAGTAACAAGGATGAGATACGGACTATGATCCGAGATATAATAAAAACAGAATTCAATCTAATTTTGACACAATTCAACAAAACAGTAGTCAGCACAATAAATCAAGAAATGGAACCTATTAGAAAAGAAATTCAAGAAGTAGTGGCATCAATGTCATTCATGAATGACAGATTTGAAGCCTTCGAGAAAAGTCAACAATTTACTGTTGAAGTCATCAAAAACCTTGAATCTGAAAATAAAGAGTTGAAAAACACGGTTGGAGACTTACTTGCGCGCCTTAATCAACTAGAACAGCAATCTAGATCGAATAATATAGAAATACAAAACATGCCTGAAAATAAAAACGAAAATATCTACAACATTATTAACGATCTTGGACAAGTAGTAAGCTGCGAAATTAAAGAAAAAGAAATACTGCATTGCACTCGGATTGCTAAGGTGAACCCGTCCAGTACCCGCCCAAGGTCTATAATTATCCAACTCGCATCACCAAAGTTAAGGGATCAACTTTTAGCATCAACCATGAAATATAACAGAGATAACCCCCATAATAAACTCAATTGCGAACACCTGGGAATCAGTGGGCGCAGGACTCCAATATACGTGGTTGAACACCTCTCACCGAGTAACAAGGCCCTCCACGCAGCCACAAGGATTAAGGCAAAACAAAAGAACTACAAGTATGTGTGGGTCAGAAATGGCAGAATATTTGTCAGAAAAACTGAAGGTTCGGATTATATATTAATTAGGAACAATAATAGTCTGAACAAAATTATCTAATTTTTAATATATTTAATATCTTAATATATTATGCATGATTATGAATTATTATTACTAAAATTCATTAACTTAAAATTATATTATCAAAATTGTAGAGGTCTTCGAACTAAAACCAATGACTTTTATTGTGGCTTATGTTGTGCGAACTATGATGTGATTATCTTGACAGAAACTTGGTTAAACAGTGGTATACTTAACGAGGAGCTATTTGACGAGAGATATGTTGTGTATCGAAGAGACCGGGAAACTACAGGGTTCGAAAGTAAAAAAAACGGAGGCGGAGTGCTTATTGCTGTTTCAAAAAAAATTAACTCTCGTCGTATGGATATGTGGCAAAGTAGTTGTGAAGATCTTTGGGTCACAATCGATCTTTCCAATAATACTTTACGTCAAATGGCTCTTTGTGCAGTTTACCTGCCACCACCACTATGTGTATCAAGACTTGACCATTTTATTGAGCATTGTAATAATGTATTTGATACCACAACCATGCCTGTTTGTATAATCGGGGATTTTAATTTGGCTAAGATAGACTGGCAGATAGGTGCCAATAACGTTTCCCTGCCGAATGCGTGCGAGCGATTATTAGATTTTGCAAACACGAATAAACTTATCCAATACAATAAAATAAAAAATTGTTCGGGACGTATTTTGGACCTAGTTCTGTCGACAGTACATTCTTGTTCAGTGGATGAATCTAACTCCCCCTTCACTGTTGTCGACAAACTACATCCCCCTTTAGATGTAACTATATTTTTGTCAAAACAAAATTATCTCTCTTATAATAAATTAAGTAAGAGACCGAACTTCTTTAAAGCGGACTATGAGAAAATTAACAATTACTTAAATAATCAAAACTGGTATCAACTACTCGCTCCAGAAAGAGATGTGAATGACATGTTAAAGATTTTTTACAAAACTTTAAATACGGCCATTTATGAATATGTGTCATTCTGTAAACCATTAAACAGCCCTTTTCCCCCATGGTTTAATAAGAACATTATCAGAGCTCTTAAGGAAAAAAATAGAATTAGAGTACGCTTCAAGAAATATAAAAACCCTAGAGATGGAATAGAACTAAAGCTAATTACTACGAGATGTCAAATCCTTGCTAAAACTCTGTATTCCAGTTATATGAAAGATATGGAAGGCAAAATCAAGGATAATCCTAAGCTCTTTTGGACGCACGTAAAAGCAAAACGTGGAGGATCCAGTGTATACCCGTTGTCTATGACCGATGGAAAGAGTACAACATCCGATGGTCCAACCATCTGTGATCTTTTTGCGAATTATTTTTCATCTGTTTATACTCAAGACGACGACGAAGAGTTTAATTGCGAATCTGAATTTTTGAGCTCTTTGAATAGTAACAGCCTGTCCTTAACCTACCCAACTTTTGTCTATGACAGCTTACTTAAGAAACTGCAAACTGTTAATATTAGAAAAGGGCCGGGTCCTGATGGTATCCCACCGATTTTCATATCTGCCTGTGCATCTGCCCTGACTTCCCCGCTTCTACGTATATATAACACTTCGCTGTGTACAGGCACGTTCCCACGAGAGTGGAAAAAGCCAAAGTAGTGCCAGTATATAAGTCGAATAAAAGAGAGGCAATATCTAATTATAGGCCTATTTCTATTCTGTCGACCTTTGCTAAAATCTTTGAGGCTATGGTATGTCCTTCCATCCAGCGACATCTGAGACTGTACATTAGTGATCGACAGCATGGTTTCGTTGCGTCAAGGTCCACAGCCACTAACCTATCAACGTTTACGGAATCGCTGGTGCAGGCTATGGATGTAAATAAACAGTATGACGTCATTTATACTGATTTTAGCAAGGCATTCGACAAGATCTCGCATAAGATACTGTTACATAAACTGTCAGCTTATGGTATCACAGGACCCTTGCTCGAATGGATAAAATCGTACCTGACGGGGAGAGAATTCTTTGTTGTTGTAAACGGTTTTCAATCTACAGGTCGTGGCATAACTTCTGGAGCCCCTCAAGGTTCACATCTGGCTCCCATACTTTTTAACTTATCTATTAACGACATCCCTAACTGTTTTCAATTTTCTGAGTGTTTTCTCTACGCCGATGACTTAAAGTTTGCCAGAAGAATTGATTGCCCTAGTGATACCGAACTACTGCAAGACGATCTAAACAGACTCATTAATTGGTGTAGGTATAACAAAATGCAACTAAACACTGAAAAATGTTATCACCTAAAATTCACTAGGAGAGCTCACCCCCTTAAGTCAGAATACTTTATTAATAACCTAAAGATACAGGAAGTGAAAACTATTAAAGATCTTGGCGTTCTTTTCGATAGTAAAGTTACTTTTGTACCTCAGATCGATAATATAGTTAAAAGAGCGTCTAAAATGTTAGGCTTTGTTATGAGGAATACTAGAGAGTTCAAAAGCAACACAAAAATTATGTTATACAATAGTCTCGTGAGGAGTATCTTGGAATACTGTTGTGTTGTGTGGAGACCCCACTATGCCGTGCACACGTTACGCATAGAGCGCGTTCAAAAGCGCTTTCTGTCATACCTTACATTATCTTCAGGCAAAGGTAAACATCTGACCACGTATAGCAACCGATTGCAGTATTTTAGGATGCACCCACTGTCGGTGCGCAGAGACGTGTTTGATGCATTATATTTATTTAAAATCGTGAGAAACCTAATCGATTGTCCAGATTTACTGAGTCTTATAAGGTTCAGGGCTCCGTCTAGATATCCTCGAAACAGTATTACACCGCTGTGTCCACCATTAAGGAGAACAATGTCAGGCACTAACTCACTTATACCCAGATTATGCAGAATTTTGAATGGCTGCAGTGATTTGATTGATTTACACCATGATAGCATTAGTAAGTTTTATAAGTGCATCATCAACCAGTTCACACAAAAAATGAATGACTGCATTGTATTGTTGACCGAGCTGTAATGTTATTCTTTATCAAAACAAATAATAACCTTATCTGGTTATAGCACTCTTTTGTTATAGTGTGAGTTTGATTCAGAATTAACAAATTTTTATTATAATCTTGATTTTAATTTTGATTTTTGTCTCAAGTTGAATTTGTGAAATTTCTATTTATTTTATTATATGTTTTTATTTATTTATATGACACACAATACAACTATTACAATTTTTAATTTTATTTTATTTAATCCTAACTTGTTACATAATTTAAATTTTTTAAATGTTTTAATGCATAATATTATTGGTGTAGTACTCACTGGAATAACTCAAGTACAATCACTTTGAATGAATTGTAAATTATTTTATTGAACTTCATCTGAATTGTTATTTTAATATTTTCTTTCCTTACAAAAAAACGGAATTAATTTAATTTAATTTAATTGCTAATTAATTAATGGTTGTTTTGTTGTTATGCTTGTTTTTAATCATGTTAAATTAATAATTTACCTATTTCCTATTTATTTTAAACTTGTAAAACCGTTACTTTAAGTGCATGTGGTGTTAGCCTGTAAGTGATTATTGCACTCACACATGTTTAGTCTTTAAGTCAATTCTGTAATGTTTAGTGTAATAATCGTTGGCTGACCAAATAAATAAATAAAAAAAAAAAAAAAAAAAAAAAATTACCATATCCGTAATCACTTCCTAATCCAATGTTTACTTTCTAATTTTTATAATTACAATTTGAATTGATTTGCAGAATAGTTTAGCAACACGGATCAAAATTCTATTTGACATATTTACATACATATATCAAAGGGACTACATTAACAGTACACTTTAGTGTAACAAGATGTTTAATTAGGTAACATTTGTAACCTATTTCACATGGTGACCTATTAATTTGTGGACATGGCCGATATCTTTATTAAAATTCAAACCATAGACACAACCTCACGAAGGTAAGGTATAATTCGAATAAAACAGATAAAAGGCGCCTCAATCAAATATTGATAAAGATACACGTATGATAAAATAGATACAGGTTTCATACCTGTCCATATATTTGTGTTGTATAATTTATAAACTTTACTAGAAAATGGTTTTCTGGTGAGGTTTATAAATTATACAACACAGATATTCGGATTTTACTAATTTATTATATACAAGAATCACAAAACTGTATCAGAAGTTAGTGTATAATATGTTGATAGATAGAAGGTATATCTCTAAAGGTATTTCAGGATCTATATTATAGTTTTGGATTACAATTTTAGCAGCTTAAGTAATATGAAAGAGTTATGCCAAAGTTTGCCAGAGCTATGAGAAAGTTCAAATTGAACTGAAAAACAAAAAAAATATTCACATCCCTAATATATTATAACAAATGACGTATTTTTAACATTATATTCCACTTAAAGTTAGAATATTTGACAATGAACATTCAACTTTGTTATTATGGCCAATTAAAAGTTACCAATTATAGTTTTGTAGCTTTAATTTATTAAAACAAATTTATTATTCTCTCACAAGCAGCTTACATTTTCCCCTACTCCTATTTGAACTATATTCAAAAATACATTTAGCCACAAAAAACCCAAGCAAAAGTCCCGTTTGTAATTTTTTTCGAACTGCCGGTGCGTTCTTATCTATTACTAGCTGACCCGCGCAACTTCGTCTGCGTCTCTGAATAGTAATAAATTTTCCCCGTTTTTGAAACATTCTTCATTGGTGCTCCGCTCCTATTGGCCTTAGCGTGATGATATATAGCCTATAGCCTTCCACGATAAATGGGCTATCTAACACTGAAAGAATTTTTCAAATCGGACCAGTAGTTCCTGAGATTAGCGCGTTCAAACAAACAAACAAACAAACAAACTCTTCAGCTTTATAATATTAGTATAGATACTATTAACTAGTAAAAGTAAATCTGCCATAATTGAATGGTTTGCAAGTTAAAACGATAAGTTTTGTTTTAAATAAAACCTTATATTTAATTACAATTACATTACATTAAATACAGTTAATACCAAAACCATTAAGAATTTCTAGAAATTGGGACGAAGCTGGGTTACTACTTCGTGTATTGTGTTGTACCTTTATTGTTATTTAAATTCAAAGAGTGCAACTTTCACATGATCTTATTATGTTTTAAAATGCAGAATTTTATGTTCATTTAGTATACATAATGAAATAATTTATTTATATGCTCTTTTTACCTTGAAAGTGAGTTCGGCAGAAAGTAATTAACATACATATTTGAGAAATCGTAAGTAACGCAACTGTAGGTATAAAGCTTGTAAAATAATTGACCTGTAAATGTGACCATTTAAACTATAATTATGTGCTAGTATAATTACTATTTACGGGCATTTCGATTAATATGTAGTTTTTAAGATATTCCGTAGTACTCGTATGCTGCCTCAGATGTTGTTAATATCCCATTGGTTATGGCAATATATGTTTAAAAATGGTTATCAAAAAAACAGAATTGCTACTGTATACAAACAAAGACATTTAGAGAACAATAAAATGAAAGGATATTTGTGTAACAATTGTGTCGTCAGTAAATAGGTACTGTTATAAGAGGGATACATATTCAACCGTCAAACTGAGTAACATATTTATGTACCTGCAGTTTCTCAGTTGTGAATCTAATGGTTAATATGATGCTAACTATACTAGAGCACCAAATAAATTATTTCATTATACTAAATGAACATAAAATTGGTATTGGTATAAGAATCTGAAGATCTGAGCACATATTCCGACTTGTGACGGAGCCAGAACGTTAGGAAAAAATGCTTGAATCGTAGTACACACTAACAAAAGGACAGTTAAGTATTGTATTTGCAACGTTGTTATCGCAAAAGATATCTCTGTTTTTACAATTTTTACTCTGGTCTTCCAATTTTAATATAATTTTAGAATACAAAATGTATTTAAGTAAAACTACTTACTCTACTTGCAACTCAATCTCATCGTCTGTGTCCTCTTCTCTCTCCCTCTTCAGTCTATTTATTGAAAGATCCATATTCACAATTTACACTATTACTATATTTACACTTAACTAACTACACTGTAATAAATTACACTACAAAGTTACCCTAATATCATAAGGCATCAAGTAAAGCCAAACAATTTAAAAAGTCTGTATAACGCAAAGGGTCTACTAAAGGAACGGTGCGTAAGAGCATCGTTGGGGGTTGGGACCGGAATGACGCGAACTAACGAGGGTAGCAGAGGTGTACGAGGTAGCGGGGGGAGCAGGTAGTAAGGGGTCGGCACAATATCCAAAATTCCCCGTATTGTGAGTGTGCCCTATTCAATAATAAGGGTAACCTGCGCCGGCGCAGCTACGCACTACTGAGCGGTGGGAACGCGATTGTGTGCAATGTTTGGTTATTTTAAAACTAAATATTGATGCTATGAATTGTTGCTGTTGTTTTCTAGCTGCAGCATGTTACTATGTCGTATAGCCTAGTGAAACAATACAAAATAGTCAACCAACTAGCATTTTTGTTTAGCAATCATTTACAAATATTTTTGGTGTTTTGACTAGGGATGCTTTGTGATGAGGGCGAATTTAAATAAAATACAAAACTTTAGGCAAATAACATCCACCGACTATCTGTTTTCTTTTATGCAAAACTTTTTCAATTCAGATATTGCGTGGTAATTTGATATCTATAACCATCTTTAAAACTAGAATAACATTTTATTTACTAGAGGGTTTATTATTTTAAGAAGTTTATCTAGTATATATAAGTATACTTATATCTTTATTGTACACCAAGTAGTGAAGTAAACTAGTACAATTACAACGTAGGTACTCATTTATATGTGAGAGGAATGTACGATTGGTAATGGTCTCGTTAATAAACTCGTAACGCATGGTCTGCTATGTCAAAAACCCCACGTGCACCTGCTAATGACCATGCGTTCCCGATGCGGTCTGAGTTCACGATAGGACTTAAGGGTATCATAGCTATTATTGCTGCTGTGGTAATATTATTAGTAATATGGTTTCTGTTTCGGTACGAAATAGAATAATTACTTTTTCTCCTACTCTTGTAACCCTCGTTGTTATTAGCCTTTTTATTATACTAGGTAGTTTTTATTAACTATCTGAGCATAAACATACATGTACAAAACAGGTAGTTTATAAAAAGTAAAACAATACGTTTGGAGTTTATTGTAGTGGGCTGAGCCACTGGGCCCGTTGACAAAACCCGTATCTCTGTAGTTTTCAATTGCTTTTTATCCATTATTACAATTTTTTGTAGTTGTTTTGCATTTAGCAGTTAATGACTTACGTGGCGTCGCGACAACAGGGTCTGGCGCAAAGCACGGGCGGAGCGGGTGGCGGCGCAGGCGGTGGGGACCGCTCCGCATCGCACGCGCGACTCGGCACGACGGGCGCGGTGCAGTTGCCCGGCCCGACGCCTGACCAGCACTTGTTCTGTACAAAAAATGTACAAAATGTACAAAAAGATCGACGTGATTAGTTAAGATAGTTAAGTACATTTCAAATGGGAGAAAACATCTGCACACAAAAGCTGAACTATTGCTACACGTAGATTTGAACCATACTTGTCAGACAATCTGTTCCTTCCTTGGGCCACATGTATTATTTTGAGAGAATATTCCATTAATTATGGTGTGAAAGTATTTTTTGAGTAGGTTTTACAGAAAATTTACGAGTTACTACAAAAATACTCAAAGCAATCTATAATCTGTGTTTACAGATTTTTTACGAGTTCCATTCAATATCAGGTTAGGATCTAATACATACATATGTACTTGAAAATTTTAGAAGCTTGAAACAATTGTATGTACAAATTTATTTTTAAGAATTACGAAAATAAAAATTTACGCTTCTTTTTTTATAATTTTTCTTTGTATTTATTTGTTTAATACTTAGGTACTTTACAGCTGACTATATATATATATATATATAGTATAGTATCTATATACATGTTAATAACATTTGTACAAAAATGTTACCTTGTTTGTAATTCAGTGACGGCTAGATTGAATTTAAATTTAAGATAGTATAAGAAATAAAGTATTTTAATAGATTATTTATAAAGAACAGGTGTGTTCTATTAAAAATGATTCCTGTCAATTTATCGTTACATAGGTTCTAGGACTTGTGGGGTGGTTTATGTTCCCCGTGTGCGTTTTTTTAACCGGAAAAGGGTCAAGACACGTATTCGCCATGCTGTCTATGATTAAAGAGGTATCTAAAGCCTGTTTGGGTTTTCGGGACTACCTAAGATATAAAGGACCCCTTTTCAATAGATAGATACACTTCTGATGAAACAGCGTTTCTTAGTCATCTCGATCTCAACATACTCCTTCATCGTATACCCCGGTAAGGTGACACAAATAATAATAATAATAATTTCACACATTTCACACGCGGCCGGCTGATCCCAAATTAGGCAGAGCCTGTACTATAGTTACTGCTGATAAATATACATACCTACTTATTTATTTCTAGTTCCATTAAATATAGTGCCACTAGACCAACAGGCCCGACAAATAAAAACAAATAGTATTTACTGTATGTGGTGAAGCTAGGTGACTGTTTTTAATATTATTTATTAAGTGATTGGAGCCAGTGAGTATTATTTAGGCATTTCGGTGAATTACTTAGCTTAATGTACCTTAGCTTATTACTACGTTAGGGAATTATAACTAGAACTTTAAGCCGTAACACAGTTCATACTAGTAAGGCTGACAACGTTTACCATATCAACTTAAACAAAAAAAATTTTTTGGTGATATGTAAGGTGTAGAATGTTCTTCTTAATAAATTAATTATTATTATTAATATGATCTAATAAAACCTTTAATAAGTAAAACTGTAGCAAGGCAGTACTGCGTGTGTCATCATTTGAAGTACAAAATTAACTTGCACTTGTAAAACTGCAATCGCTCAATCAACGGGACCTTTTATCATACACTGGAAGCAGTAAATAGATCTCTGAGCCATGCCCGTTAAAATACCTACACAGTATATTGTATTTATGTTAAAAATACTAGATAGAATAGCCAACGAGTATTGTAATTGGGCACTGGAGGTGAATAACACGACAAATTGAATAACAATTACACAGGAAGATCAAAATAAGGGATAATTTTTAACGGTAACTTTGCTAGGAATGTACAAATAAGAAATTCGTAGAAAAAGCGAATATCGAGACCTCAAGTAGCTTCGAACAAGACCCAAAGCTATTGTCATTTTTATTGTTTAATAATAAGAGAATACGCATTCGCTTTCCTTCAAGCTATTTAGTCAGGAACCAATAAAAATGGGATGGTGAATGGTGCTACGGAAGTATCAATCATAGGTCGATATCGTGGCGAACACAAACTATAGAAGCCGAAAAGCAATCATGTTTATGTCGATTACGCACGCGACACAATCACTTATTGCTGTAAAGAAAATTCGTTTTTTGTGGAACTGTTATTGTAATTTTATGACTGGATTTACTGTATACGAAAAACGAAGTGAAAGGTAAACCAATAAAATAATAGGTGTACTCGTTTAATCTCAAACTTAGCTTAATCACAAATAGCATAATAAGATCCAACTTGTTTTATCAAATGTAAAAAGAAGTTTCATTATCATCATCATCACCTCAGCCTATGCTTGTCCACTGCTGGACATAGGCCTCTCCCCAATGATTTCCAGCGGGTTGATTGCGGTTAAAAGAAAAAGAAGAAGAAGTTTACTAAGAGCAAATAACATGAATGCTATTACGTCTTGAGTATAGTTTTAGTATATATTTTAGTGTAGTTTAGTTATATTTGCAGTATTGTGAATATTCCAGTTCTTTTATGGAGTTGTTGTTATAATGACGAAACCTTTATATATTCTAAAATTTCTCCTATTACGATTATATATATGTCTCCTATAGAATAGAGTAGTATGAAAAGTGTGACCCAGACACATCATCATCAACAGCCTATAACAGTCCACTGGACATAGGCCTCTCCTTAGAAAGGAGGTTTTGGCCTACTAGTGTATAAGAAAGTACTATAGTATAGGGGGTAACATTCAAAAGGCGTTAAAAAAGATTACTTGCTAGACCGCAAGCGGAACTGCTTATTATTAGTAATTTAACTTTTAAATTCCTAGCACATAGCTTTGGAAATGCCTAGTAAACGTCAATCAATATACTGTTACTTGCGCAGAGTTGCGCACGCGACTATAGTCACGTTTTAATAAATGAGACGCGGATAAAATTACTATTTACACGGCTGCGCACACTACATTAAAGTCATGTTATATGCAGATAGGAATATTGGAAGAAGCCAATTTAATATTTTAACTCTTTATGAAGGCTTTCGTTTTCCAGAAACACTCTCGATGGTTTGTTTTGCGCATTTAATTGTCAGATAGTCACATGTCAAACAATTATGACGCAAATCAGCGTCTACGAGAATTGATGGTCCGCCGTTCCTATTAAGTACTATCGGCGACCACATTGAACGACAATTACTTGGTGGACTAGACCAATCGATGTTTATCGCACTGTAGCTCGAACTGAACTGACTCCAAAGAAGACGTGTCCGTATTTATAATACTCGTAAAAGATCATTTTAGCAAATTCCGATTCCGCTTCTGAGTCTGAGTCCGCTTGTGAGAAATCAAGAGAAAGAGAAATAAATTCGATTCGAATGTAAACAAGATAATCGCACGACTTTTTACTATACATACATCTACCTTCGATCTTATGTGTATTGGTATAGAACTTATTGTTCCATGCCAACATCCATTATTATTAAACGGTTCCCGGAATTGCGGATAATCAAACCTTCTGGAATGTGAGCGATTTTTTTTGTGACAATATGTTAAATCATAAACTAGTGAACCAAAATATTGTGCTTTTAAATAAATCTAATTGGTGATATAGTTAAGTAACTTTAATATTTAAAGAGCATCGCATTGTGACCTTTTGCTTAGATAACCAAAGTTTGACATGATAATTACTACTATTTCTTAATTTAATTAACTTGGATGATATTTCATTATTAATAACAATAATAATATTCTACCACATTCGCACAACGCCATATAGTCCCAAACTAAGCAGAGCTAATTCTATAGGTACTAGACAACTTAAATAAATACATTTATACTTTTTTTTTGTAAATACATCCTTATTATACATAGAAACACCCAGACCAAAACAAACATTAAATGTTCATGCACAGAAATGTTTGAATTGAGCGGGAATCGAACCCGCGACCTTTGGAATATCAGTCCGTGTCCTTTGGAACACAAACCACTACGCCATCCGGTCGTCAAATTATTAATATTTTGTTAGTTTATTTTTTACCCAAAACTCAGATGAGACGGCATGAGGAGGGGTTTTATTACATATTTTCGAATATTCTGCTACTCATGCTTTATTCGTCCGTGTGGTGATGGTTTAAGTATTCAGAGTGTCAATACCCTATTCAGCCCGTGGGTGTCGAACGAGTCGACTAAGAGAGCAAACTACGCAGAATAACAGCACTGCATAGAGAAGGAAAACTTGACACAAACCCTATACCAACCCGTCTGGCCAGCGTGGTATAGTAGGCCAAAACCTCCTTTCTAAGAAGAGGCCTGTGTCCAGCAGCGGCAATAAAATACATACAGAGTTTAATTTTGATATGACAGTTTAAAGTACGTCAATACAGCTAGGATTCCAGTTTTTTTACAAAGTTAGTTACAAGTCAAGCTAAAAAATAATTGATAACGGAATGAGAACATTTGGAAAAAAAAAAAAACAAAATCACCAAAAATTTTGAATTAAAACATAATAAGTAAACAAGTAGAACGCGCATGTTGATACCGATGTAAGCACGGTGTTATCAAATTGCGTCAGTGACTACGACACACACACACATAGGCGTATGTTTATCACTTCAACAAATAAGGTAATGTAACACACAAGACCACACCGTCTGTAAACGACCCGTGAAGGACATGGTTCGCTTCACGTTGTTGTGGTATATTTTCCAAATGATGTTCTAAAACATAACCCACATATTACGCAGTTATTAAAACATTTTATCCGTTTTATTAAATACCAAAGAACTTTTTTTTATGTATATTTTATGAGAGTTGTGATATGTTTATTTGATTGTAAAGAAGACATGTTCCGATTACTTATGGAATAAAATTGGATCTCTGATTTGAGCTCAGGAATTGTTTCTGGTTTATTCGCATAAACCCGAGATTTCACAAAACCCCAAAGAAAAAATTCGCACGGCGTTAAATGGTGGCCAGCTGACATCAGAATTTGGTGAGATAATGGAAATCGTTGATGCGTCGATTGTTTCATGCGCGGTGTGGCAGGTAGCGCCGTCCAGCTGAAACCATATATTGTCCTGATCTATGCCGTTCACAGTCACTGCAATTTCGGCCTCATCTTCAAAAAAGTAAGGCCCAATGACCCCGCCTGACCAAAATCCGCACCAGAATGTTGCTCGTTGTGGGCGCATTTGTTTCACATAGATTGCATGAGGATTTTCTGAACCCCAAATTCGACAATTTTGTGTATTGACGTAGCTATTTAGATGGAAATGCGCTTCATCGGAGAAGACTTTTTTCGTAAAATTGGCATCGACTTCACTTTACCCATTCTGGTCTGCTGGTTTGAGCTCCTGAGTTAGCAGAATCTTTTACGCATTAAGGTGGAGGTCTTTTGTCAAAATTCGCTTGAAAAGTGCTTCGTGAAATTTGAAGTTGTTGAGAACGATGCCGAATTGATGTTTTCGGGTTTTCGGTTCTACGTTACGCAAAGGATTCTTAATAGCCATAATCGACCCAGTTTCTTAAAATTTCTTCGATAGGTGAACACATTAGGTGCACTTTCTGACTGAAAATTTGGCGAAGTTTGCGAGCGGTTTCAGTGTAACTTTCCCCATTTTTGTAATGAGTTTTCTCAATTATAACGAGTTGTTCTTTCCAAAAGCGCTCCATTTTTAATAATCGGAATAAACATATGTGACAACTGACCAATTTCAGAGTTGCCACTTGCACGAAAAAAAAAATATTCTAAATTTAAAATGTGCACTCTTACTGAGGAGAGAGGCTTATGTCCAGCAGTAGACTGTTAAAGGCTGTTGATGATGATAATGCCTCCTACTGAGACACCCTTTATATATAAATATTTATATTGATATAGATATAACGAACGATTGAGTTTTCAGAAACATTCAAGTGAACTATATACCAAAACAAAAAAACTATATATAGCTCACTGTTAGAGAGCATTAATTCTTGTATTAAAAATCAGAAAAGCAAAAGCATTCCTGATTTCTAAAGAAAAAATTATAATGTAATCCGTTTCTACGCAAAAAAACAAACACTAACATAATTCAACTAAAATAATAGTTCGTCTAAAGCTGTACCCACCCACCCTAACATTATACCTTTGTGAAAATCGTTGTATAGTAGTATGTAATGGATCTATGGACTAAGATTAAATACTGCTCCTGCCTAAATAATGCTGAAGTAAAGTTAGTGGATGATATGAAGACCAGTACCCCAATGAAAATCCGCCCACGACTGAAAATACGACCTGTAGGGGAATTCGTATACAGACAGATATTGAAATGGACGAAAGAGAAATCGTGGCCGATTTGCCTGTGAAGGTGCACCTTCTCGGGCAAGAAGGTACCTATAGTATGGTGCATTCTCGGATAAAAGCTGTTTAAACCAGACGTCTTTATTATGATTGGTAGATCAATATTATCTATTAATATCCTGTCATGTTGCATACTGTAACAGACAAGAATGGGCCCATGACGTCACACATCGAAATACAAATTATACACGTGGGCGCCAGCTCAGGGACGAATATGGCGAGGCGTTAGCAGAAAATTATAATAATAACATGGAAATTGCATAAAACATTGTATGACAATTTTCGAAGCCATCGCCACAGGATTGTCTGTATAAAGTAATAAATGCACGTTTTATTACGTAATTTATTTGACGGTCGATGGCTTGCTTTGTCGAATTTAAACTTTAAATAAAACATTCGTTTTACTAAAGTCTGCAAATTATACAACCTCTATTTTCATATTAAATAATATAATTATGATGGTCTCAGTTGTGTCAGAAAGACCTACTCTTATATTTAGGTTTACACTCGTAGTGCCTTTCTAGAAAAGTAGCGCCTACTAGTTAGCAAAAAATTGATGAATACTAACGTACTAACAAAGCACTGACCTAACTTAAATACGCAAATAATAGGAAGTATTTCACGATTAAATACGTTTCCTTTACCGTAAGCATGCTGTATTAATAGTATCCTATTGTTCAATCGCAACGCTGAGTGAAGTAGGTCCGATCCCCACATGGGACGACACTGTGTGATCCACAAATTGTTGTTCTGAGTTTGGATGTTCTTTCATGTATGTTTGTAAATTCCCCTGCGACACAGGATAATATATATTCCTTGTACGGGAGTTGTCTTATTAAAAAGAAAATAAAAAAAGATCCATTTCGCAAGGGTAGCCAAGCCTGATATTCCGTAATAAGTTCTGCCAATGAATCTTTTTGCTAATACCTAATATGTTTTGGACGTCTCCGTGTCGGTATCTGTGCTACACAGCCGGTGTTTATGACGTAAAACTAAAACGGTGAAACTCTTGTCAATTCGAGGATGCCTAGGAGCGGTACACATTCAGAGGGAATGGATTGGCACCGCGAGGTCACATTTCTGCTGCATCAAATATTTTAAGGGACAGGTTACCGTAACAATTAACATATTAGAGTCACATTATTGAAAGTGTCTTAAGTAAAGCCACCCATTACTACGCTTCAATATGTTATATACAATATACAAGTTAATACATTATACATACATCGCACTTTCTTTAAACATTGGTTTTTAATGCAAAAAAAACACTATGAAAATAATGAGCATATTACTTGTGTGTCCTGAAAATCATATAGTACAACAATGAACGCACTGATGCACAGCAATGACTTTCAGTTTTCCTGTAGCGTCTTTGGAATCTGAACACTGCGATAATCACAGGTACAGCTAGTATAGACGCAAAATTATACAATGTTTCGCAAGTCCCATTTTTTCACCTGTGTCAAGTCTCCTTTGTCTCTCCTTCTTTGACTGTGTTCGTTTGTGTTTTTCGGTCTGAATTCTTAACGATCACAATTGCCTATTACAACGCAATTTCTGTGTTTGGTGTTAGCCGTTACACGCAATTCCATCTGCATTTATGGTTCCTGCTCTGTTCTTGAAGGTCGTAACGTGATTTTTCATAATTAAAACTCTATCCAATTCAAAAAAGTATATTTAAATATGATAATTCTACACATTAGCATATTTAAACAAAAAAAAATAGTCAAACAAAAAACTGAGGAGCTTTTTAGATTAGTATGGCTTACACATTTTAAATAAAGTGAGAAAGTTTAGTGTGTAAAGTGCTCATTAAAAAAATTTTGAAACTCCGAATTAACCTTTTTTATATGTGCTTTCTCTATTTAAACGTGTCACGTTTGGTACAAGAGAAATTCGATTGTATACTAAAATTAGTAACTTGCAAATTGAAAAACTCATCAAATTAAAAAAAAAGGCTCACTTAATTTTATATAATAGGGGTTAAAGTATGAAATTGCCGTTGTATAGTAATATGTATTGTACTTTGAAATGACATAAAACCTTCATGGTGTGAGATTTTCGTGTGAAACTTTTTTCGCATGATACCTATGAGGTTCTTCTTTTAAAAATTTGCAACATTCGATCTTTGTTTTTTTATCTAGCTTAGATGTTAAAGACAGAAAATTTGAAAAGCCGAGTCATTTTTGAATACGAGTTCCGTCGCGGAACTAACGCTGCAGAAACGGCTCGCAATATCAACGCTGCGTTTAGAGAGGAGACTGCTAATAAACGCACCCTGCGTTTTTAGTTTAAACGTTTTCGTAATGGAAACTTCAGCTTGAAGAACGAGCCACGCGGAAGACCGCCAACACAGGTGAATAACGATGAATTGAAGGAGATGGTGAAAGCCGATCCGAGTCAAACTACCCGGGAATTAGTGGCATGCTTTAACGTTCCCTACCTACAATATTGACTCATTTGCATCAAATCAAAATCAAAAATGCTATGTCTGACTCCAGGTCAAACACCGCAACAGAGGCCTAAAGCAAAGCTTACCAATAAAAAGGTAACTGTAACTGTTTGGTATAGCTTTCTCAGGTCTGGTTAGGCAATAATAGCAGATGTTTACTTCGAACCATGATGGCGAAACTGGCAGTTTAACAGCCTCGACTCGTGAATCGATCTTCACCATTATTGCTCCATGACAACGCAAGACCGCACACTGCACGAGAAACAGTTGTAATCCTACAGGAGCTACAGTTAGAAACCTTACGTCATCCTCCGTACTCGCCAGACCCTGCCCTACTACCATTTTTTCGTGATTTGGACAATTTTCTAGGTGATAAAAAAACTACAGTACAAATTGCTTTCACACAGTTTGTCGCATCTAGATCCCTAGAGTTCTATCGTAAAGTCATAAATGAACTTCCGTTTAGATGGCAGCAATGTATAGATAATGAGGATAAATATTTTATTACATAAATGTTACATCTTAGAAAAAACGAGTTTCAATTTTTCAGTAAAAATCGGCAATTTCATACTTTAACCACTAACATAATTATGACCACACACTAATACTGTGCACACACTATCAACGTAAACATTTAAATACCACTGACATCTACCATGACGACTTATTGATTGATTTATAGACGCTAGATAGGTACTTTTATTTTAACAAATGCAATATAATCATATAAGTCCGACCGACATTACAAACCGCCTCTTTATCGTACCGAATAATGCATTGCAAAACTTGTTGCAAAAAAAATTGCTGATGTAAGAACTTCTTTTAGATTTGATATCTACATCATGATACATTACTCAGATAAAAATACGTAGCAAACGTATGGACAAAGTGCGATTTGCAAACCAGACGTGTGTACCAACAGAATTGCAAAAATTGCATCACTGGGTTTGAAACTTTCTAATGCTTTTGCTCTAAGTGGCTCTCTAAGTTTAGTGTAAAATTAAAGATTGGAATAGGCTTCTATGAAAATTTGAAAATAAATGACTTCTTAAAGTGTAGTAAACTCTCTACAGCCTCTTAGGCTTTTAAAATTAGACGTACTTCATCTCGTGCAGAAAGTAGAACATTTCCGTGAAAATCTGAATAAAGCATCTACTCTAGGCTGAGTAGGTGGGCTAGGTCTGTCGTCTATGAGCGTCGTATAGTTACATACTGTGAACCGACCAGGGCGATAATTGGATACATCTACATAATGACCGGTTTCAATTTTACTTCTTGGCGCCAGATACAGGCTTTGAAATTGTTTCGATTGTAACTGTTCAATGTAATTGATACAAAAGAATATGCACTTATACAGTCGAATGAATGGAAACTTGGAATAAAAACCATTAAAAAACCTAGACCAAACTGCAGTTAGTGGCGACGCCATTTGCTAAAGCACCAGCAAAAACTATTTAATCCGACAATTATTTCATTTCCAAATGAAAATTGGACTATTATTACACCCCTAACAAATAGTAATGCAGACGGATCATTTGGTAACTAGTAAGTATAATGTAAAAAGAATATTATTATTTAATAATAATATAATGAAAAGTTGGTAAATGTTCGGATTTTGAAGACGATCAGTGCATTTATTATTATTAAATACTAGACTTGCAACGAATAGTATATTCGGCAGTATACCGAATATTCGGCGAGGCCCCTGACCGAATAGCCGAATATTAGGCAAAAGTATTCGGCTGGATTTTAGCGCCAAAAACTTGTACAGACGTGATTGTTTCGCGCTCCTCTGTTTTGTTCTAAAGTACTTATCGCCGCTGTTGCTCTGCGCGGTATATTGCTAACGCACTGCATGTTTCGACAAGTTCATTTCGTGGATATCGTATTACGTTAAGTACAGTTTATTGTGCTCTCTTAGTTTTGATCTGTTTGTAAGTGTGATAGTGTGAAATTTAACAAATAAACAATTAAATAATTACGAACGTACTTTAATAATAAAAAAATCGATTATGGCCTTTAAAAAAAAATCGCCTATATGGGCATACTTCGAGGATGATGTAAATGATCCAAAAAGTGCCGTGTGTAAACTGTGCGAAATAAAAATTTCTCGTGGTGGCGTTGGAAGAAAGGCGACAACATCGGGAATGTTAAATCATTTAAAAAATAAACACAATGAAGAATTTCATAAGTTGATACCCACGTTCCCTAAGGGGCAAGAAACTACAAATCAAGATACGAATGTAAGTAATAAACCTTCAACGTCAAAAAAACAATTAACTCTTGAAAAATGTGCAGAAATTAATAAACTATGGGATATTAATGACTCCAAGGCAAAAAAGTACCATGTGTTAATTGCTGAAATGATCGCACTTGATAATGAGGCAGTAAATATGGTAGAAAGGGCTGGTTTTAGGAGACTGATTAATAGCGCTTTGCCGCGGTACAATATACCAAGTCGTCCTTACTTTTCAGACAATGTGATTCCAGAAATTTATCGTAAAGTGGTTGAGAAAATTAAAAGTTTACTTTCAGAGACAGATTATATTTCCGTAACGACCGACATGTGGACGTGCTTGCATAATCATAACAGTTTTTTAAGTTTTACTGCACATTTTATTGACCGCCAATTCAACCTCAAACATGTAGTATTGAGCATCAAGCATTTTGAGGGACAACACACAGCAACGAATATAGCTATGAGTTTACAAGAAATTGTAAATTTGTGGGACATCCGTGAAAAAATTCATATTGTTATTCATGATAATGGACGAAACATAGTAAAAGCTGTTAGTGATGCAGAGTTGGCCTCAGCACGTTGTTTCATTCATACTATTCAATTGATTGTGAATGATTGTCTAAAGGTTCAGTTAGATGTGACTCAAATGATAGCTACAGGTAGAAAAATCGTAACTCATTTTAATCATTCTGGTACTGCACAAGAAAAACTGCATTCTGTCCAAAAAGATTTGGGTCTCCCTCAACATGAATTAGTCCAAGATGTTAGCACGCGTTGGAACTCTACATATTAAATGCTCGAAAGGCTAATGCAACAAAAACGAGCCATTTCTGTCTATCTGACGGACTGTCATATTGCCAATTTGACTACTGCACAATAGGAGCTTTTGGAGCATCTTTTAAAATTATTGCAACCATTTAAGGAGATAACAAAACTTATAAGTTCCGGCTACGCTTGCATTTCTGAAATTATTCCGTATGTTGCTACCTTAATGCGATATTACAATAAAATGAGCACGTCAAAAGAGCTAACACGAGTAAAAATCATTTGGTTGCTACCTTTCTCGATCCAAGATTTAAAATGAATGTTTTCACAAATCAACTGCAAAAAGAAAAAGTGAAGCAGTATGTATTAATCGATAGCATAAAAATGAGCTGTGAAGAAACAAGCGACGATAGCGCGAGTTCGTCCCCTACTTTGGCCAAGAGGATGAGAACTGAAGAGCAAAGTCTAAATCAGACTATTCACTCAACTTTTATGGATTGCTTCGAAGAGCTGATAGCAGAAAAAAGCACAGCTTCTGGAAACCCATCAACTGAAAAAAATGCAGTTTCAACAGAAATGGATCTTTTCTTAAATATTAATAATATATCACGCCATGACAACCCGTATACATGGTGGCAAGCAAGGAAATTTTAATTTCCGTGTTTGATTAAGATTGCAGCAAAATATTTGTCGGCGCCAGGAAGTAGTGTTTATTCAGAGCGCCTTTTCTCTGAAGTTGGGATGGTCTACGAGAAAAAAAGAAGTAAACTACTTCCTAAAAATGCAGAAAAGTTAGTCTTTCTGCACCATAACCTTCCCCTTCTAAATTTTGATTATGAAAATAATTCAAATGCATAGAAAATTCTTAACTTGTTTAATACAGAAAATGATTAAATTATGTACCTGTTTTATGTACCAATGACTACTTAATAAATGATTATAAAAGAAATGAGAACCTTACCCTTCTAAATTTTGATTACCACAATAATTCAAATACATAGAATCCTCCATTTTTCCAATTCAGAAGATGATTATGTACCTGTGTTATGACTACTTACCAATGACTACTTAAATGATTATAACAGAAATGAAAATATTGATATACACGTAATCAATCGATTTTAATTTTTCATTTTACCAATTATTTCTCTATGACAAAATATATTATTTAAGTATTCGGTATTCGGCCGAATAATATGTAGATATTCGGCCGAATATAATAAAAGCAGCCGAATAGGCCGAATACCGAATAGTAACCGAATATTCGTTGCAAGTCTATTAAATACGCTGCTTCTAAAACTTTTGTACGGCGAATGAATATTATAAGAGCTAATGTAAGCTCAATTTTAGAACTTCTGTTGTTTTAAAGATTTATGGTTTCGTACAAAGTTAGTGCAAGAAAACACACAAAATGATAAACAACAACTGTGACGCAGTACTTTAACTTGTGTGTTGGCGTAATTTTGTGAATATGTTAATTGTAAAAACTATCTGATTTTACTGAGAGACAATTTACATATTCATCTAACATAATAAATGACCGTTGAATTTCGACCTCTGAGCGACCACTAGTTTTTGTTAAATACGTACACAGTTATAATATAAAGTTTAACTTTCATTATAAGTTAGGTGTTTTATATATTTTTGCCGTCAATTTATTTTAAGCCATTTCTCAAGTACTATGATAGTGTCAGTGTTCTCTACCATATCTTGTGAGCGACAAACCGTGTCAAGGATCGCTGGCGTGCTATGCACCTCGCGAGATCTCGTGTTTAAAAAGAGGCAACTGCACTACCTGACCTCATACCTGCTTACAGATGCGATCAACATTTCTTTTCTAAAACTATTATTTATTTATTTTTGGAATGAAGTTCCTTATCGCGCGTTGTGAAAGGGGGCTAGACGGAAAAAATTCTAACGAAAAGTTGTAACGACACTTTTTATTTTGAATTGTCAGTTGTCAGTCATTCAGCGCCATCTATAAATGTATAAATTGTTTTAATTAGAAACCAACTGAAAAATATGTAGGTAATAGCCGCTTTCATAGATGGCGTTGTAATTAAAATCGTGTCGAATCAGTTTTACTCGATCGTCACAACTTCGTTCCTATCGGTTGTCCCACGACACCACACGGCTTGTTTATTTTCTATTATAGCCCAAACTATAAATGTTATAGAGGCGGATCTTTTAAACGTTCCTAAATCTTTTATTTAACATTTTAATTAAATTTTTTTGTTAGTTCTTTTATGCGGTACTAATTAATATTCATTTAGTACATTTACTTTTCTAGTGGTATCTAATGCTTTGTATGCGAGCTATTTGGCGACTGGGCGAGTTTTCAATTCTATGTTTTAAAAATCATTATCAAAGTAAGCTAAACTATTTAGTAAAAATACCTATTGTAACTTAAATTCAGTTTTATTAGTTTGAAGTTATAAATGTCTTGATTGAGAAAAATCATTTGGAAATGTCTAAAAAGGTCAAGACCCCAATATGTCAACTGGCTATACATACATGCGTGTTACACTGTCAATCCCTGTAATCGTGCAAGGGTAGGCGACGTTGACAGCTCAATATACGTTGGGCCATTGGCCTGTGTTATGTACGACGTTATTTGCATACAAATTCATTCAGTTCAAGCCTACTTAGAATGACTAAACTTCTTGTATCAGATATTCGACATATCGCTTACGCTATGGATAGTTAAAATTTAGTAGACATTGGAATTTCTACATAATTTAATAAGGGAAAATTGCATTAGGTACACCTGTTTACTTCATTTTATAAACTTAAATAAAAGCAAATGCGTTCATCGCAATTTGTTTTAACTTAAATAGCATCAATCCAATATCGACAGTCTACATCACTTGTTTCCATAGTATGAGGCGCGAATATCTTAAAAAATGTAACGTTACTTATTTAATGCACGGTTTTATCATATTCATCTATATACAGTGGATTTCGGTTATACTGAAGTTGGAAGGTTCACTGTATTGATATGTTTTGGTAATGTCGTCGCTATTTCAAAAATAGTAGAAAGTCATGTACATATTTGACTGTCGGTATGCCCCTCAGCTAATTGTGGTAAAACAGTTTTCAACTAATTGTCACAGTCATTTTGCGAAACACTGGTGGCTTCTCCACAATCTTTACCGACAACTATATCATGACGTTGTTTAAATCTTTTCTTTCACAGTAAATGTACATCTCGGAGCCATATTGAAAAGTTTGCGAAAGACTGTTCACACACTGGAAAGTGCTATGTAACTGACTCAATTTCATAAGTGTAACTTTGTACACGTGCTAAGTAGTTCTGCCTACAAGCAAAGCAAGCATATCTGGCCATCTGTAAATGTAAACAAATGATAAGAAAGCTTATTAATAGTTTTATGATTGAGTGTCTTTATTTTCTACGAAAGTATGTTTTAAATTCAAGGGACGTAAGTCGCTATAACCGAGAACTCGTTATTAATGAAATCCCCTATATATACACATAGTTTCATTTCACATGCAGATACAGAGGACCTTTCCAGTCCTACCCTTGTCAAAATGAAAATAGGTTGCGCTCGTATCACATTATGCAAGCAAATACAATAACGAAGCCCGTGCGAGTCTAGTGACATGTTGTCACGACGTGTCACAGCCACGGTACCGCACCAGTGGACGCAGTAGGGTCTCCCGTGGTCTTTTGTTAGACAGGATGGCCGCTCGACCTACTTTTCCTGATATTCAGTTTGAGATGGATATTTTATAGTTTATTGCAAACGATAATTATTTGATTACATTGGTATATTTAACATAATCTTACATTTTGTTACAAGATATCTTTGGGATGATATTGAGAACAGGAATCCCGTTTAGACTAAAGTAATCAATGGAGGGAAATCTGTCGAATATTCTACAAACTAGGTTAACTTATGTTGATCTACAGTCACCAAACGTGAAAAAGATAAAATTAAACTGAGATGTTCGAGTTTTATGAGCAGCTTAATTATAGCACAAAATACAAAGTCTATGAAAATTATAAGTAAATTATACTTTCATCGTAACTCTATTACATACTTTTGACTAGTTGATATTAGTAATGGATTTATTATTAAATTTACTCCCAGTGAAAACAAAAACGATGCTGGTGCAGACCTTAATTTTCCCAATCATCGACTATGGTGATGTGTGTTACCTCGACCTGAAGATCTGCTCAATAAATTAGACCAATGGATGTATGTGTGTATGTTTTTTTTTATATTTATAGTATTATATAGTACGTATAAATTATATTTACATCTATATATGTATCCCCGTATATCTGTGTAGTATAACATCTTATGACCGACTACAATTTAAATAATTTATCTCATTATACACCTGCCACACACAAATCTCTGCATAACCCCAAGGTTGACTGGAAGAGAATGCCTATGGCATTAAGTCCACCTTATGCAATGTTTTTGCAGGAAGTATAAGTAAATAAATATTAGATTGTACTGGTTACAGTCAAGATTCTGTTATTCAAATTCTAAAGCATAAGTGTTCGTTATTTAGCGGCCTTAATATATACGTCCTTCTTGGACCTGAAGCCTAATTACTTCAACACACTTTCATATAAATTTATAATTTTTTTTACAGACCGTGACATGACGACACCTCATAACTGAAAATCCTTTAAGTAATCATTCGTTACTGAAAAACTTTTTCAGTTCTGACTAGGCTAGTAATACTGAAGTTTTTAAATGAAACCTTCTTACTGATTAAATACAACTCTCATTGTCTAGGAATGTTCTTTGTAACATCCGACAACCAGATAACTTCATTAACCAAACATTGTAGTCATATAGAAAGTAATGTACAGCTGCTAAAAGGATAAAACCAATAAAGCGACTTAATCACGGGCACATTTATGTTTTACTAACTGCGCCCCGCGGTGTTACCCGTGGTTTATCCCAAGTTAATACTAATTTTTTTCGGGATAAAAGTAGACAATTTTTTAATCTAGGGGGCCCTGACGCCCTGAATTAACAAATAAGCTACCTCAATTACCTCCATACCAAATTTTATCAAAATTGAAGAAGAAATTGGTGAAGAAGTCACAAATATAAAAAACACGCACTCACAAACCTTTAAGCCTTTATAATACTAGTGTGATCTTTTTTTTTGTTATTTAGTTAGGTATATATATATGTGTCTTATGACACGTTTAATTTCAAATAATTATGAACAACATTATCTCCGTGACACTGTCCTTATTAACGGAAATTGGCTCCATACCACACATTGCTCTCGCTCCTACAGAGCTCCTCAATAATCTGTAATACAATCATCAAATTTATATATACCTCTACACAGTCCTTTTATCTTTACTTGAATATTTCCTTACCTCTTAAAAGATTACACTTTTATACGAGTATGCAGTACTTTCATTATGTGAGCAGGCGCAGCAAAAAAAGTCCACAATCTTGAAGTCACACGACCTTGAATATTTTACATGTAGTACATGTCAAGCATTCTCAGAACATGTAGGTGGTATAATAGTATTTTTGTTAAACAATTTTAAAACAAATTAATTGGTGACTTCGAAATCGTCAGGCTCAATCGATGTTTTGGAAATAACTATTCTCTGGCATGGGTAATTTCCTAATTTCTACAATCTTATCATATTATTGCTTGGCATTTATGATCAAAAAACTGGGGTCGCAAGAGTATAACGATAATAGTAAGACTTCTTAGAAATACGTAGTGAAAATACTTCGAAAGGCGCAACCACGGCTAACATATGGTGCAAGAATTACACACAAAGACAGCTTCAGCATCTTACGCCACCTCTCCCAGCGCGTGTGTTCATTATAATTACGTTGTCAATTACCAATGAGCTAAATTTATCCATCTTCGTACATAGGTTATTTCTACCGTATATCGTTCGCCTTAGTCACGCCCAAAACAGACCAAACTCCAGTCAGAATACAGATATATTATACTGCAATTATACAGTTTAGTAAGCAGTGATTTATTTAGGACGGAGTGGAGGTGGAGAATTTAGTTGTTTCTCTGAAATTGAATAAGCACCCGAAAAAACTCTCAAAGTAAAGAGTTACATAATAGCTTTCTTACGCTTTGGGTTAAAATCATAGAAATAATATACAGATGTTCATTTGTTCTATGCGTACATGTTATAATAAAATTACACATAAAATTGTATTTACATTTATAAAGAGCATGAAAGTGTACAAAATTATAACCTCAGTTTGTTTTCAGGACAATGACCTACTACTCTTCAATCATCAAAATTACGATAATATTAACACCACGTATCACTAACTTCGTATGGTACAAAAATGATTTACTAATTCTAATTGGTTCTGACTCATGAGAGCATGAAGAACGTCAGAGCAATGTAGGTTGACACCCGACATGTCTAACTCTTCTCAGTATCTACATAGGCAGGCACCAACATTATTAAAAATGCGGTTTGGCAATACGAGTAGAATTGCTAATAGAACTCATTACAAAGAGGTTTGCAATTTCGAGATAATTTGTTTGGTTCATGTTAACGTAATACATAGAAACTTCAATTCAAATAGTAAAATAGAATGTATAATTTAAATCAAATATTTAATGCGCGAATAATGCGCCGAAATATTTAATGACTCACACTGCAATCGAGTCATAGTTTAAAAACATGTCACATTTCAAAGAAACCCACACCCTCCATCGGTTGAATTTATTTTTCACAGTAATAAAGAGTAGGAGAAAGGAAAAGCCCTTTTCGCTTTATTTAGATAGACATTACTAGTCTAACTTTCTTTCTGTAAAAACATATACTGGTAAACACCTGGAAAGTACCAGTGTTATCTGGTATGGTGACTGATACTTATACTCAATACAAAATGTCATAGTATTAGACCGCGACTTCTGTGCTTACGTGGTAATAAAATAAAAAAACTATCTATACAAATAATCGATCGATTATTTGTTCGCGTTTCAAATTCCACGCGAACGAAGTCGAGGGCACCAGATAGTGTGTAATAAATTAACATCAAGTGGTTATAAGACCTCTGAAAAACAGCGACTGAAAAACTGTAATAGTAATTCCTCAGTAACATTTGGATTTGTTTTGTTCTGATAACATTGACGTAGTATATGGTAAGCTGTAATCATCCTTAAAATACTCTCTAAAAGAAATGATTGATTACGGTCATTATGTCGTTAAGTTCTGATTAATTCGAAAAATATTTTTAAAACATGTTTTTATATAAAAATTGTTTTGTACCAACCGGCTAAGCGAATGAAGGCGTAAGATTTGCCACGTGACCTGTCGCAATGAGCGCCAGGCGCCCCATCCATGAATCACACGAGGAAAGCCCACAGTGGTGTGACGTCACCATCCGCACAGCCATTTTATTACCAAGGTTTGTGATTCATGAGCGCATTGTATACATTATAAAATAAATAATATACCTACCGTTACCTAGGATCAAGACTATTCGTATATAACCATTTATCGATACATTGATACTAATATTTTTAGAATATGCAAAGACAAGACAATTTATTAAGGAAGCTTTTTTTCCAATCATAGCCAATTAGCTTATTTGTTTTACAAGATCGCATCGTTGCAGGAAAAATACTTGATTAAACACAAATTACTTCCTTTACGGAACTGAACTAGTAATCACCGGTTTTGTTCTATAAAAATGAACAACATCAAAGTAGGAAACCTTAGATTCTTGTTGATCCAAAAGATTTTTATATAAAATAACTTAAAAACATAAATTAATTTGCTCTCAATGTAACCCAAATGAGGAATGTATGTATTCGTTTGTATGGTTTCACATATTATTAGAGATACTTATCCAAATTTACATAACTGATTACAAAGTCATGTTTTCTCCTTACGATTTGTACCAAATATTGGATACTATGATAATGACATCGAAAGTGTATCATATTCTTTATAGCTAAATTTTGGTTCATGACGAATATCGAATCGCTCAGATTCGATACTTCTTTACTGGTGCGATAAGACATCCTAAAGATTATCTCTAAGACGGATGGCAGTTTCGTAAGACACTGCTATCTATTTCACGCTACTTTATAAACAAGTTATTCCAATCTTCATATACATATATTACAATGGATAAAGTGATTCCAAATGTTTAAAGGGAGTGGGTATGGTATTCGGAGCTCCAAACACAGCCCACGCTCACCTATGACAGTTTAGATAATTAAAAGTGCCAAACTAAGCTCAATGGTTTTATTTGTACCCATTTCTTAAAAATGATGAATAGTTATTGAGATTTATGAAGACCTGCGTTCTTTGTCATTTCATTCTTGGAAGAAACTGAAACACATTTGGTAAGCCAAAAAAAAACCTAATGCTCTCAATAGCAGTATTAGGGATAGGCGAGGTGTGGTGCATCTTTTTGAATTACCGATTCTACAAAACAGTTTTTATTTTAGATATGAAGTATCAACTAACTACTAGGAACTATTTCCACAAATAGAAAGTTAATCACTCTTTTTTTGACGTCATGTTCTATATTTATATAGACACTTAGATGTATAGAGTTTGTTTCAATTTAGGCCTGCAATATACCACTTGATGCTCGAATGATTATTCGGCATGCGGCCAGGTTACACTGCTTCGTTGAGCAATACCGGAGATCTGCTTTTGCTCTGAACCACATTAAATATTATTAACTATACTGAGATATCAGTTACAAAGTAAGTACATCATGTGCAGCGGTCGCGAATTACCATAAAGCATTTGTTACTAAGTTTAATTACCATGAAATTAATTGCATTTTAGACAAGCCAAAAGTATGCCGCACATAGCGACAGGGTGACGTCGACATTGTTTACTATACCTTTTTTTTTTTTTTTTTTTTTTTTTTTTCCGTGCGGAAATCCCCTCGGATACCACCTGTCGGTGGCATGTCGGACTCGAACCGACTAAAACCGCACGCCTTCGCCGGGTACTAATAGCCGGGGAACCAGGTATACCCTAGAAAGGAAGGCCCTGGTGCCCCGACATACCTCGGGTCATCTACAGACGAGTAGACGACCCCCGCCCCGTGTGGGAACCCCATGTTCCCTGTGCTCCCTGGAAGCGAGCGCGCTTCGCAACGCGCTCGCCGCCACCCCGGCCTGCTTCTGCTAGGGTGACAGATGGCCTCACCTGTCACCCCCAGGCCTGCGCTTATGGAGGACGGAGGTCGTTCTGCGACCTCCGGCGCCTGAGTCGCCTGCGCTGCCTGGCCCGTGCCCGGGCCTGGCGGGCCGGGAGAGTTCTAAACCTCTCCCGCTCCCGCTCCGCCGTCTCCTTCGCGAGCATAACTTGCTCGCAGAAGGAGACGGCAGAGTTCCACGCACTCTCGCTCCGCACGATAGCCGCAATCAGGCTATCGAGCGAGAGAACTCCCACTCCGATGGCCGCCACGAGGTCTCGCCTCTGCTCAACCCACGCCGGGCACTCTGCCAGCGTGTGGAGAGCCGTGTCCACGGTCTGGCCATCGCAGTGGTGGCACTCAGGCGTTGGCTCCTTGCGGATCAGACACAGGTGATCTCCGAAACATCCCTTCCCAGTGATCACCTGCGTCAATCGGTATGAGAGGGTCCCGTGACGCCTCTCGAGCCAATCCTCCATAACGGGTCTTACCGCCGCAATGACGGCGTGCCCGTGTTTACTATACCTGGCCGAATATCGCTTTAAGAGTTATTAATACTTACGAATCTACTTATCAACAAGGACACAAGATTGCTTGCACTGCAATGTTTTCCTAGTGGGTCGAGGTCAGGAATACTTACGAAAGTGGTTACTGGCGTCGTTCTAGAATTTTATCTAAAACCTCTAAAAACTTATATGTGAGAGTCACAATTTTTTTCTCTTTTGTCCTTACAAACCATTAGGATTTTAATAATATAAGTTATCATTGACTTCATTCGTATTTAAAGCATAATTTTATAAAGTTTCATTCAAACCTAAGTTTGATGTGAAAATAACTTATTTTAAACGTAATAGGTGCATCCTCCTATACTAAAAAAGGCCGTAACAGTACATTATTGTTTTGCTTATTTCCTTTGAACCGAACCTAAGCGAACGATACATCAATTTAATCGAAACGAAATAATCTTGCTTGATACTTACTGTTAATATTAATATAGTTATGGGTCGCGATGTAAGGCTATCGTATCATACGCAGAGGAGATACTTGAATTTCCAATTATAGAAGTCTATATTACTTTATTTGTGCTAGCATTGTAATGGAATAAAAGGCGGGGCGCAACGCCGACTCGTCTGGCTGTACGTTTGACGCACTTCAGCTAAGTGGGGGCAATAAGCAATTATTGCAAGATCGTATTTATTATTCACCTCTAGATGTACCCGTTACACAACTACGCAGCGGGTCTGTATGTAAAAAACTACTATTTGAACAGCTTTTGCAAATTATTCCCGTGACTGACTTTGAAATCTTTTGACCAGAAACAGACTTAAGATAAAACAAAGTACATACGCATATCATTACTATGAGTTAAACGGCCGTCTAAAATTAGTAGCTTAAGGTAGTAACGGCATAAAAATATGTTTGAAAAACCAAAACGAATTTAGTGGCCACCAAATCAACTTTGTGTACGAGTATAAGAGAAGTTCTCGCGATGGCCATTATTGTCACAAGTTTGTTTTACAATTCCGATATCGACTGTTCCCTTGCGACATTTACCGCGGTCGCAACCACTAACAAGTTTTTTTAGCTGTGAGAAAGGCGTCCATTATCGACGCCCGCGCCGCTTCACTCGGTCCGACCTCGAAGTCGGACCGAGTTTCTATCGTTCTAGTTGCAACCGTGCACTCGAATCTATTGTTCTAACGAGTATAATCGCCATATCAGATCAGCATTTTTCTATTCTTAATTAAAGATGTTCTCAGTTTGATGCTGTTTACTGCGAGGTCTGTGTTGCAATTTCTGTATAGACAGCTTATTTTGAATTACTTGATACGAAACAAATAGCAGGGAGCTCTTTCAATTTTTCACTATCTAATACATCCTCTCTAGGGTCTGGTTACCACAACAACCACAAAACCTTATGATAAACAAATGATAAAGTATTCAGACCTACCGATGTGTGGTTACGAATTCAATGAAAACATTATTTATCACACAAACTATCAGTTATTTAAAAGCGGGTGTGTTTGCTTATGAAACATACTCATTTATGTAATGTTTCTAATCCTAATAATTGCTTATCAAATGTTTTAAAGTGATGTCTCACCGATAGCAAAAAAAAAAGTATAACTACACAAAAAAAATATTCCAAAGCCATCATTTACACGTATATAAATAAAATAAGAGTACATGAGTAATATAAGAGTACATGATGACACAATACACAAAGGTTTGTAAATATTCGAAGTGAGGTGGAATCTCTAAAATCGCTTCAATATTAACTATGTTCATAAGATTTGTAGAAAATACCCTTTTAAAAAACAAGAGTGTGTGTACGCCAAGGCAAAGGTCACAAAGGCAACACAAATATAATCATAAAACGTCTTACTTAACTCCCCCGAGTGCGTCACGCGATATGTCCACAATTAGGTAGGACCGTTTTAATATTTCAGCAATACCGCCAATGTCGACTCAAACACATTAGGGGAACTGAAAAATTTAACAGTAATAAAACAGTTAAAAACGAGTTCTTTGACTCACTAACTAATTTATACAGCGAAAAATATACGTTACTACAACAGTCTCTTCATGAATTTGTAGAAAAAAAGGTATATTATATTCTAGTATTTTATATATTTAAAAAGAAATTAAAGACAATTTTAGTTATGAGGGCGAACTTTTAGGGATGGGAATCGATTTTGCACGATATCCAGCGAAACTAGACCTTCAGTTTGATATATATATATATATATATATATATATATATATATATATATATATATATAGAGATATATATATATATATATATATATATATATATATATATCTCAAACAGGAGGATGACCTTAGACAAGTCGCGATAATAACATGGGGTAGAGTGGCCATGGAAAGGCCAGAATGGAGAAGATTGTAGGAGGCATTGCCACCTGGCAAACGGACACACAAAAATGGAAAAAAAGAATGATATATATGAATGACAAACATATATGGTTGTGCCCGAATGAAGGCATATAATAAATAAATAATATAGGTAAATACCTCTGTGTAGGTTCTGGGATTAACAGCTTTGTAAGGACTCGATTCAGTGGTAAAAATGACATAGAAGCGACGAAGGCATCAGCCTCGGCTCGTGATCAATGTGAAGCGAAACGTGACCGAAGTGTAACCAGTCTTTACTTGGCTTTTAGTTATCGAACGAGGAAACGGCGTGTTACTTTGTGAACGGCATTTATTATTAATAATAAATTGAGTGACCGGGAACTGTGCTACAACAGAGTCACGAATGTCAGTAGGATATGAAAAGCATATTAAGTTGTCTGAAGTCGAAGTATTTAAGATTGTTACTTCCGAGTATATAGGGCTCACATACTATTCGTACTCTATCTGTTTAACCTCTAATCTAATAAACATAATGTTTTACAAACTAGCGTTATCGTAACAGCCAATATAATGACATGAATGTGGAGATTTCAATTTTTTTATGAATAACAAGAAATTAACGTTACCGGGTAGCATTTTATATTTATTATGAGTACGGACATAACCCGAAATTCATAAATTTTAACTACGAATCTTGAAATTATTCTATGTTACAAAGATAGCTAAAGATGAGACGATCTAATTACGTTTAGATAGAAAACATTTTTTTTAATCTGAGAACAGGGAAGTAACAAGATACACTTTCATGTACAATACGTGTTGTAGTAATATTATTTTCGGAACAATAAGTGAAACGACAAATTCAATTTGGCTTACAACATCATCAAAAGCACAATGATGAACTAAAACGGAACATGTTGTGAAAGCCGCCGAGACGTGCATCTGCGTTGCTGTTGGCACCGTGCACCGAAGTTTGGCAGGCGCCATCGTGCCAGAAACTTTCGAAACGTCCCACATACTGGTACAGAGTTAAACATGTCTACCGCTCGGATTACTCATGGAGAGCTACGATTAAGGTGTCTTGCGTAGATAATTACATTGTATTTCGATTCGATGTGTAAACAATTGGCACCGATTCTATTCAACATGGACAGAACTAGTCGTATTTGATGTTGGACTGTTCAAAATTAGATAGTATATGCATCATGCACTGATATTATAACGAATATAATGCATAAACATTTTTTTACGAACTGTGACACATTCACCAGATGTCACAGTTCGTATTTTCTAATAATCTTAAGGACAAGTAACTATAATAATAAAATCATAATGTTTATAACGTAAATCATTAGAAATAAGGGACCCTACAAAAAGGACAAGGTTGGCGGTAATGTGTCTCGTGGTATGCGAGAAATAAATATTAAATCGAAATGAATCGCGTTCCAGGAGCCCCGGATGCGGAATTACGCTAACATTTTACATGTTCAGCCCGGATTGCGTTATAACTACATTTACTCGCAGCTGGTACACATACGTATCGTAATTTCAATTTGGTCTGGATTTACGCGAGGCAATATATGCAAAAATGTATCATTTAATGTATAACAAAAGAGTGCTCTTTACTTACTTATTGAATATATTTGAAGATGGATTTTACATGATCTCAATTCTTAAAGAGAATGGAAATTTAATAAAATGTAAAGGTTACTTAGCTTTTAAAAGATGACATATCCAAATCCGCACGAACGTAATGATAACCTGTTATGTTTTATTTCGACGTCTTTCGGCTGAGATGATAATGATGATCCAAATCCGCATGAATCCGCATGAATGTTTCGCACTGGTCTTGCGAACGCAAGACCAGTGCGAAACGACCACTATGCCAACGCGATACTGCTAGTCATCTCGATTTCAGTGGTCTCTTGTAGAAAAGTTTTTCTATGGCTGCCACAAAAAAAATACTTTTGATAATGACATACTCGTAAACTAACACTTGTCTTACTAGTTTTATTGAAAAGACAACATTAATCACAATAAACAGGAAAACTAGGAGTCTACTTAAGATTATCTACTTGCTACGTTGAAGCCAATCAGTTTCTACTAATATACCCTTCACACCCAGCGAAAAACCATATTTATCTGGTTGTAGCACATCGGCGCAATTATAGGGGGCGGCGGCGCCGACGGCAGATTGCCTCCAATTGAGTTATACTGGACGGCAGCACGGCACGGTGAAGCAGATCGATAGCTATGCTTAAGGGATTTAAAGAATCAGCTATATTTTCAGGTTAAAAATGAAGACTACTTTGTCTCGAGGTTTTTCGCTATTTAATATAGTTAATTATTTGGAAGAATCCTGTATTTCAATATTTTTAGTATTAGGGAAAACTGGAGTGAGATATCGCGTATTTGAAAAAAGAATCGCAAGTAATGAGAACCTTTTCCTTTTTGAAGTCGGTTAATGTTTAAAACTCTACTCCACAATCCATGGTGACGAGTGTAAATTGTCTAGCAACCATAAAAGTAATCGAATCGCAACCCTGAAATACTTCGATATTATTGAGTTGGTTCACGGGCCATATTAGTGTTTTCCGAAAATAAATGTACGAGTATCTGTGCGCTCTGTATCGCTACTTTTAAACATATATCAATTAAAAACACTTTCCAGGGTCGGAACAGGATCAACTAGAAAGTATAACAATATATTAAACAATAGAGATTGTTTTAAAATAGTTTAGCCGTTTTTGATTAATCGGGGAACATACACAACAAATCCGACAAATTCATCTCCTTTCCTTTTTTGATAACGGTAATCTTTTTTCTACACTTAGTAATAACATTTTTTTCCCAATTTGAAAAATATACTCGGTTAAGAATGTCTTAAAATGCAAAAAAAAAAATTGTGTAAAATTTATTGCTATTTACATTATGTAGGGAACGAAGCAAAGTAAAGTTTTCAATTCAAATAAGACAGAAAATACGTATTTATTGTATATATAATATTATGGTTATCGGTAAATAACATATCCGTCAATTCAGTGCTTGTAATCAGGTTATCATAATTCAAAATCATAAGGTGTACAAGTTTCAATCCACAATGATGTTTGTGCTATATATAGAATCGTGACAGATATTTTATGCCAAGTATAGTCGCAAGGTATCTTGCAAGGTAAGGCTGCTACAAGGTACCACTACATTGATTACCTTAAACATACCGTGACTCTCTGAGGGCCTAGTGTAAGTTTATGTCACATCAACTCGCTCTCGACGGCGAGCGCATTTGGCGTTGCCATTGGTTTAGATTTCAGTGCGGGCCAATCGCAACACCGAACACGGTCACCGTGACGATGAACTTGGTGTACAATAAACTCACACTAAGCCCTCTGATCTCTAATATCATGGAACTCCAGTGAGTTTTAAGCGATATTATCATTGGGCAAGACTCATGTTTACTTACTTATCTAGCATGTCTCGTTACAAGAACATAATCTATTAACAAGTATTGGTAAATGCCGAGTAATGACGAGTTGTGTACACGCAATAGTGTGACCAGGAATGCCTATTTGTATTGGTGAAGCGGAGCCGTAATTAAAAAAAAACTAGATGGCAATTAACCTGTGATCTTAATTTAATTACAAAGAAATTGTTATTGGACAAACTGCATATATGAGATCTAGTAGAAATATAAATACTTTTTCTATTTATAAGAATGTTGGGAAAAATAGGTCTTGTACCACCGAACAGGGATATATCTAAGAATTGCTTGAGCAAATAGAAGTAATAACATCGATAGAACCGTTAATCGTACCCCCGGCATAATTATTAAGACAGTCCACCAATGAGAATCAGAGAGAATAATGCAGTCTTGAAATGTAGTTTTCCTGAAAAGTTTCTCATAGAGAAGTTAAAGAATTTGTTCATATACAATACCGAACAATTAATGAAATAGTACCTGGAAGACCGAGCTTTGTTCGGTATTTTTTAACCTAGCTGGATCGATTAATCGCCCCCGAAACCCCCTGCATACAAAATTTCATGAAAATCGTTGGAGCCGTTGCCGAATTGCTCGTTAAAAGGTATTAGATAGATTGTCCAATCCTTTTTTAATTATATTTATGCTCGCCTAATTTGAATTATAGATGCGACCTTATTTATGATTTTACGTGTCTAGATGTTATAATGTGTACTAACCGTAAATTGTTTTGTAATTTAATATAGGGAAGACTTTTTTTTTTAAATAGGGAAGACTTCTGAGAATCTATAAGTATAGTAACAAAGACTGGTAATTTTACAGATTATTACAAAGAACAACGCTACACTTTGACTAAAGGAGATCCTGTTGTTGCCTACGCACTAAACTAGTCTAATAAGTCTACTAGATTGCATATTCCAACAGGAAGTTCAATTATAATGATAATTGATGTAATTGTAGAATAAATAATGCTCGCCGTTGTAAAGTTCTTCCTTAACTGTTAGTGAGTGAATACATAAATGTCTTTAACATTGATAAAAGCAAATTAAGACGTACTAAAGTGTGAACTTATCATTTGATAATAACAAATAGAAATGACATTGGTAGTTTTCCTATAGCACGTAATGTGAAAAAACAAAGGACAAAATTCCCCATTAACTTTAACAATAATGATTTCGAAACATTTCTTAGGTTTTGTTTTTATCTTTTAATAACACCACACTAATAATAACACACACTGTACAAAAATAACTACATTAACGTCAACAGACGTTTTCGTTATTGAAATGTGTTTTGGGACGAAGATAGCCTTGGAGATAGCAGAATCTGCAGGCATTGTCTTGATTTAACCGACCTTTTTAAAAGACGATTTAGTTATGGAATACCTGTGTGGATAAGATTTTTTAAATAGACTATCCGTGTGACGGATAAAGAATACAGTTAGTCTAAATAAATTCAATCATTGCTGGCTGCATAATTGCACAAGGTGGAATTAAATAAAATCAGTTTAGAATACATAACATTTAGATTGCTTGTCAAACACAAGCATGTAATACTTTTAACGCATAAGTGGACAAGCAAAAATATTACATCTTATTATTTTCTTAATATTAAAACTTAGTTTCAATGCTTTAGAAATCGGTAACACCATGAAATTGACCAATAAACGTATATGACGCATGGTTGACCAATGTCGGTAGTAGTCAGCTTAAAAACTATACTAATATAAGTTTAGAAAATAACTAAAGGGCTGTAGCCATAGTACGTGCTTAAATACTATACTAATCTGTATAAGGTTAAAAAATAACTATAGTCCTGTAGCCATAGTACGTCGGACTGCACCAATAATTCAAGGTGAAACACAATCATCTTTCTCCTTAAAGGATAAACTGATATAAAATGAAGAACGTACCTGTCAAGGGAGACATCATGGGACATGGTGGCGTCGCCTTGACTTATCTTTGCTATAAATGTATAAAAGTTTTGAATAAAACTTGTTTACAGCACAAGAAATATGGATTTATCTTATCACAACTTCAATATTTTCATGGATGCCATCACCTGTTAAGTTCATAACGTTAAACGTACGGGCTAATAATTTGAAATAACATCCGATGCAAAGGGTAGAATAAAGAATCTTTTCTTTCTATGGTAAGATATCTGTATCTCTCTGCTGGCATAGTAACTATACTATTACAAACAAGAGTTTTATCATCATCGTACGAAAAATGTTTAAAAGTAATGGTGTAGGTACTTCCAAAACCGTTCATATACGAGTACTTTCGGTCAGTAATAATTCTTATATTACGATGTCAGGGTTCTTTTTATACAATGGAAACGTCGGGGCAATTGCACAATAAATGAACAGAAGCTATTTAGAGACTAGTACATACAAAAAATACAGATTGCTCTGATGTACATGAGTGCCAAACTATTTAAACATAATGTTATAATTTATAATAACTCTAAACTCTTTACATAAACCAATTTTAACAAAAACGAAATTCCAATCTATAAAACAAAAAAAAACTTCAAATTTGAACTAAACAAGAATTGTAAGTGAAGAGTCCAACATATTATTATAATCAGGTTACGTAATTAGTGAATAAAAGTAAAGCTTAAATCTGAATTGGGAACGAAAATCAATAGTAAGCTCACCGAACAATTAATCTAATTTATGGCAGTGCAATATTAGTGGATGCGAGAAGCCCAAAATCGATCTAAGTGGCGTGCAATGGGAGAGGCATATGTCCAGCAGTGGACAGCGTTAGGCTGATGATGATGGCAGTGCTGGTTTGTATAGCATTATTTTATTTACATTTACCTACATTAGGCGTGGAAAACAATTTATCAAACGTGTAGACAAATAGTAGGTTTTGTTGAGTAAATATCTTTAATTTATTTATATTGGCTCTAATAACCATAAGTGGAAATTATAGTTTTTTTATTGATGTTATAATTGGCAATATTCGTTTACATAATTTTAAATTGTAAACATATAACTCTAACTTTTAAATGGTAAATTTAAGTCCTATGAACGACTCGTGTAGTAAACAATTACAGGATAATATAAAATTCTTTTCGTCTGTCTATTCATTTACAGTTTATCAATATTTTCTAGAGATTATTCGGTTTTGTTAATATATTTGTGTTTTTCACACTACAATTTTTTTGGTATTTTTTTTTTTCAATATTATACATAATGAGCCTCTTTGATATGTGGTGAGTCTCCTGCGTAGAGGAAAAAAAAATATAGTGAAAATTATTTCCTTTAAAAAATGAAAACGAAAGCTGTGTTTTTATACAATAAAATTTAAACCGAATAGAGAAGGTATGACAATAATGAACGAAGAAAATCATACAAACAATAAACATCATTTCATTTTCGACGAGATGAAACACCAAAGTGAATGGATACAAGGCGATTATTATTTTAACAATAGAGATACATTCAATATAGAAAACGTTGATTGTGAATCTAATGTGCATAGTTGAATTTGCGTTTTGGTTATCGTTTGTATTCGATCGTTTTTCTTTCCAAGTGAGTGCCTATCGAGAATGCTATTTAGATTATCTTAGAAGAATGCTTTTGTGGTTTGTATAGTTTTAAACGCGAATAGCAACCGGCTGGTGGTCAAGTTACAGTAGACACTGCAAACTCTATTGTTCTTTTTTATTGAATAGCAGAACAGTGATAGTAATTTTTGACTTGATGTAATATTTTCATTATATATATGATTTCCCATAAGTAGTATTTTAGTTATTTATATGCGAGGAGACTGGACTTTAATTTTAAGGACATGAGGAATACTTAATTCAGTGACCCTCATATGTCATCAAGAATTTAGTATCATTATTTGTTGTAAATAATTAATCAAATTATATTTTCTTAATGTTCAGGTCTCATGCATATTTACTTGATTTATATCTGTATGAGGATATTAAAGGTAAAGGCTAATGGAAACATAAGTAACGGAAGACGGTATCAATAGTTTTAGAATTTTTATATGAAAAATAATATGAATGATAAAAAAATATGGCAACTAAAGTTACAATCTCATGAAGATTTTACACCTCAACTGAATCATCGACGCTTATATAAAATTAGACACAGCATCATTATTCTGCCTTGAACTTTCGGATACAGACTTTATAACCAAAAATTACCCACCATAATGGTTGCCTAGATATATGAAATAATGCCACAAGTAATTTTCCACACGTGAATGGCTACCGCCTACAGCCAGCTTGTCACGAGTCTGTGTTGATTAATTAACAGCCTTCAACTAGTATAATATCGGACAAACAGTTGGGCAACAATGAAGCAACATTTACAATTCATGCGTATGTCAACATTATCATGATTTTGTGTTAAATTATCGAAGATCAGAGTCAATTAACGCAGCGGTTGCTTTATGGCTAAAGCGTCGGCACTGTGGTTGCGAATTCGAACCCCACTTAGTGTTCTACCGGTAGAACACATAAGTGTACCTAAACTTAATCACATCACACCCAAAGGGGGACTAACAAGAATATTGTTAATGTGTGATCCATTTTAACGGTTTTTTGTTTAAAAAGTAGGTGTACTACTGTCTGTACTGTAAAATGTATGAAGTACCTAATTTCTATGAACTAAATGGTGAACTCTACAATATAATTAGTTCCTTGATTTTTATTTAAAGATATAGTTAAGCTGCTTTACATAATATAAAATAAAGTTGCTTTTTTTCCCTTGTACGCTGAGATCTTTTAAACTACACGAAGGATTTTGATGCGGTTTTCACCAAAAGAGAGATTGATTCAAGAGGCGGGTTTATATGTATAATACATGAATATTATATTAGAAGAAATCCGACAATTTCAAAGATTTGTAATATGGATTTGTAAAAAAACTTGTTTTTGCGCGCTAACATCGCAAACGCTGGCTAAACCTTACAAGATAGACCTGTTCCAGCGTATCATTATAATGATTATCTTACTATATATCAGATATTTAAAACACCATATTAGTAGTATCAATGTATAGTATCTACACTGTACCCGTTCGAAGCCGGTTCGAGTCCGACATGCCACCGATAGGTGGTATCCGAGGGGATTTCCGCACGGAAAAAAAAAAGGGCGGATCGACAGTATGCCTTATAATTTACGAGATATGCATATAAAGCAGATCCTTTTTTAAGATTCAAAAGGAATGAGGATTTAAACCAATTGCCGAGAGCAAATTAAATTAAACTGGAAAATGTTGAGTAAAATTATTCCGAAATTTACGACGTGTTATGACTGTGACGTAAATATCGGTATAATTCTAATCGATAATTGCAAAATATAAATGCCCTTAAATTGAAATAAAAAAAAATAGAGGTGTTCAATGTTTGAGGAGTTGAAACTCTAATTAAATTATTGGAGATAAATTGATTACAGCACAGCTTTTTAAGTTATATTTTTTAAATTGTAACATGGTAGAACTTATAATTCTTGACATTACATTTTACAGTAACATTCTTATTTTAGCTCCAGCTCTTCAAATCTAATGGGAATATTTGTAACAATGTACAATTACAATCTCCTCACATAAAATTTTACAGAAACGTAAAGTATAATTAAAGTTTATGAATGTGTTTTCTTAAGAATTTGTATAGTAAATTACTTCATAAAATTTAAATCGCAAATCTAGACGTTACTAATGCTAATGTTAGTAAATGTCTGTTGGGCGGACTAGGCAACAGAAGTTGTCTACCGCGGAAAAATATACGACAAGAACATAATGTTAATTTATCTTTAAAATAACTTTAACTTTTCTCGGAACATTATTTTTTGTATTTATATTACTTACTTTCCCTTAAAACAGGCAAGTTTACATTTTTATGTGACAAAAGAACTTTCAATCTAAATTAATTTTCAAAAGATTAAAATTACAGCGGACAGACTAAAACTTAAATTAGGATTAGATATAAATAAATTGTTGGGGAGTTTTTAGTTTGTTAGGGATTAACGGAGTGAAGGGTAGACGGTCAACAAAGAATTAATTATAAAGTGTCAAGCTGTTTGTTATTTCGCTGCGGTAATTTATCAGTTCCGTGTTCGTGTTGAGAGTATGTCTGTAAATTTAATTGAGCATAATTCATTAGCTTTACGACACCATCTATAGATTTATCAACGTTACCTCTATAAAGGTACTCCTAAGACATTTGTGTCAAATATTTTACAGTTTAAATATGATACTATTATTAGTTACAATCTGTTGATAATTTAACTTATATTGTATCGTATGAATATCATAATGACTTAGATTATTGATAATACTGAAATTACTATGATAGATAATGAAGTCATCAAGTCATGTATAAATCATGTCATGTATAAATCAAGTGCACCACCAATATGGTGACACTGATGACTATAAAGGTCAGAATGCACAAATAAATTTTAAAATTTTCGATGCAATAAAAAACTAATCAATGAAAAGTCACGCTCACTCTTTATAAATCGCGAAATTGCACAAAGGACAGACCAAGCAGGCAAGAAAAAATAAAGAATTCAGATTGCTACTATGAGTATGACCATGGTAATGTGATTATTTAATTTAAAATGTAGTAAATTACGTATTTGTATTTCTCACAAAAGAGAATCTAAGTAGCGGCTGGATACTACATTCCAACTTGGAAGAGTATCAGTGGCACTCTTCACTTATTTTGTTTGATACTATATCCACACATGAATAAAGGAATCCTAATGTGCTCGAAGTCGTTTATCACTGTATTACCGTCACGGGTTCAAAGAGACCGATAGACTTTTAATGACCACCTGAAAAGAGGCGAGCATTGTTTCACAACTCTTTGAACGGACGCCAAAAGAGAGTTATACCAATGTACCAATAGATGAATAAAAAGAAACGTTATTATCACGACCTGAAGACAGAAATAACATCAAATTAAACAAAAATATCAATTACCATTGAAACGGGGCAAATAACAATGTATTTGACATTCAAGCGTATGCCCCGTACTGAACCATTGGAACAACTATAAAAAGAGTAAAACAAGTTATTTTGAACTTTAACTATGTGTTTTCGCACATTTTCAAAAGAACATGATTAATTTATAATTGTAGTTACATCGTTCAGTCAATTTCAAAACATAAATTTTATTGTCAACGATGCTAAAACGCACGAGAGAATGTATTTTTGTTATGGATGAGGGAGCAAACGAGTAGACGGGTCACTTAATGGAAAGTGACTACCGCCTCCTATGCACGCAAGTAACTTTTTTTTTCTTTATGAGTCACAAGCGCGTTGCAGGCCTTTTAGGAAGAAGTAGGTACGCTCTTTTGTTTAAGGTTTGAAGGTAGTATCGGTCCGGAAATACCACAGACAATAACTTGTTCCACAGATTGATTGTGCGAGGCAAAAAGTGTCTTAAAAAGCGCACAGTGGTGGAGTGCCAATTATCCAAGTGATGAAGATGAAAATTTTGCCGTGTCTAACGATGGCGAAAAGTTGCAGCCGGTGTTAGATGTATAGATGTGGATAATGATTTTGTAAGTATTTTGCATAAACGTTAGCAAAAGGTATACTATGTTTATACATGTATACTGCAAATGTAATATACCTGTAGGCTGTATTACGTCAAAGTCCAATAGAATTGGTATAATTCAATACATAATTTGACTTTCTTAATTATATACATAAACACGATTATTGCAGCAAACCTTCACCACAGTTTTTGTATAAAATTTATAAGCATAAATAAAAACACAAACAGTTTACCAGTATTATAAACATACAATCTATGCTAATGAAATTCGGGGCACGCTTTCGTCTCTAGCCAGAACCTAATTAAAATTAATAACAGTAACATTAATTAAGTCAGGTCATTAAAAAGCGGCTAGAATATTTGAAAATGCACTATTGTGGCTCCAATGGTTGGTTAAAAAAAACGTAGGCACACAATAGTACTAAGGATGTGACTAAGAAAAGCAACAGTGTATGTTTGTGAAACAAAACACGTGGAAACAAGAACAGAAACGAGAGAACGCGACAATTACAATCCGTGTTGAGAAATCTTAATAGCTCTTTACGAGAATTGATTGCAAACGACTATTGAATGCTCAGTGACATGCAATTCCGCACAAAGACAGCATTTTGATGCAAAAGCAATAATAATTAAGATGTTTATTCATCAATCAGTTTAATTAATTGGTTCATAGCTTTCATTTACTGATAGGTAATCGAATAAGGTTAACCAATCTTAAGAGCGGTCATCATATCTGTTTGTGCTTTCAAGGGTAACTGAATATAAGATATAAATCAAATTAGTTGGTAATATATCTAAATATATTGATCGCCCACATAAAAGAGGATCACACAAACGTATCAAATTATGTTGTAAACTGGTCACTCACCTCACAAGTAAAGTTCTCTAAAAATAATAAAAACTTTTAGAATAACTAAGAGCTAGAGAAATAGACACCGTAATGAAAGTTAAACATTAGCTAAACAAAAGACAATGGAAGCAAATTCTAGTTTACTAAAAAAGGAAATGTGGCTTTAATTGTAATAACAATATAGTATGACAACACAGGGCAGATACAATTTCTAGTCACAATTTCGTCAGTGTTACAACACAGATGTTGAAAACGAACAGTGTTCGGCGCCACGAAATAATATATTCGGTGTGATAGACGTAGTTAAGTAATATTTTGGTAGATTTTTGCGACGATGATTTGTTTTGTTGAAAAGTGAAATTGATATTTAAATGGTTTTGTAGCATTAGTTGTATTAAAATCAGACAGTCGGTATTTAAGTTTATTTGAGAGCTTTAAGCGGTGAAGAAATGATGCTGCCTAATTAAATGGATTATTGAAGGAGTCAAATGCATTTTTTTTTTCGTTTCAGCAGTGATATCTCGCCAGGCAGTGGTCATTTCTTAGAAGTACGTCATGAATTCATTACAGAATGGTGTCCATCTCTTACATTAATTCTTTAAGAAAATTAGCGATAGCGTGGTAGGCTATCGGTATATTAATATATATAAATAGAGAGAAACTTAATTGAATGACCACCGTGTTCAGATTTCCAAACGAGTCGTATTTGGAGAACAGTGTTGTTTGTAATTCTTTTTCATGAATGATGATGATACGTCACTAAGTCGACGTAAGATTATATACTATCGATTGAATATTAAAATACATGTTAACCACAGGCGAATAATAAAACCTCTTTCTAACGTGACGATAATAGGTCTATTATAGGTAGGTGTTATTGTTTTATTTTGTCATAGTTTGTTAAAGTGCCCGTCGAATTTGTTAGAGGTGAATAACGAAATAAGAGTTAACACATACAGCATAGTCGTAGTACGTGCGTTATGTGCACCTTTTTATAACAAGTAGTTGCAACATTCACAATATGAATAATGTAAGTAGAATCAAAGGTAAATTTGTTATTTATGAGTGTAGGTGAACCTCTAATAGAAGTAGCTTTTGGCGCGTCATTTTATACAAGCAAAACAAATTGTTAGCTTAGCACGAGTACTACAATACTTATTTATGAAATTTACCTCTCATAAAATTTCCAGTTTCTTTTCAAAATACACGTTGAAGAGTCTTCATTACCTGAAAAAAATATAATACTTGAAAAAAAAAACTTATAGCACTTGGGTATTCTTAGTACAATATATTACTTTTGATCAAACGTCTACCGAAAAATTAAAATGAGAAAGTGCCTAATCTCCATCCTAATTATCTTTTCTTTCACTAAAATTACAGGTAAAGTTTCAATTCTAAGACCCAGCTAAGGGATTTAGTTCCAAATAATAAAGTTTAAGGCGAACCACCTATATCGTGTAACATTACAGGTCCACGACTAGAACTAAAGACAGCCATATTTAGTTACCTAATGATTGAAGATGAATTGAAGGCGATAGTGGAAGCGGATAAAAATCTATCTACGTCTGAGCTTGCTGCTGGCTTTGGAGTTAGTGTCAAAATAAGATTGAAGCAGTCAAAGTACTGCACGTATGTCAATGGACTGCACGTATGGCGTAGTGGTTTAAGCGGTCTCCTCGCCGCTTCCTACTACGCTGAGTGTTGTAGGTTCGATCCTAACATGGGACAACACTTTGTGTGATCCACAAATTGCTGTTCTGAGTCTGGGTGTCTTTTGTGTCCGTTTCATGTATGTTTGTAAAGTCCCCCGCGACACAGGATTTATTCCTAGTGCGGGAGTTGTCTTTTTTTAAAAATAACAAAAAAATCAAATCGGAAAGATAAAAAAGCTAGATAAGTGAGAACCACATGAACTGAGCGCAATTCAACAACTTCATCTGGTCAACCGCTATTCGCCATTGCTTCTCTACGACAACGCGCGAGATCACACTTCACGATAGACCATCGCAAAGCTACAAGAGTTACAGCTGAAAGCTCTCACCCACCGCACTGACCGGACCTTGCCCCAACTGTTTCTACTTTTTTTTTAAATTTTGACAATTTTCTAAGTGGAAAATAATTCAACATTCATTAATGCTCGGCTCCTATTTTTTTCGAACCAGTAATTAGTGAGATAAGCACTCTCAACCAACCAAACAAACCAACCTACTCTTTCGCTTAATAATCTAAATTTATAAAAAATTTAAGGTGGTTTCTGTACGTTTCAAAAACACAAAAAGTCCTGAACCGAATTCAAATTTTAACACGATACACAACCAGCTTCAAAGATGGTTTTTATCTATTTTTCGAGTCGGTTTTGTTCCCTATCCTTATTAATGCAACCACAATATGCCCAGCAAAGCGTGGCCGGATACAGCTAGTATTAGCATAGATATATAGAAGAGGCAAAATAGTTCACTTTGGTAGGACACGCCAACTTTTTCAGAGCAATACTGGAAGGCAAAAGAAAACGAGGAAAGCATAGATCAACGTACATAATATATACGGCAAGCAAAGAACAAAGTGGGAGTCGTTGCCTATCCGGTCAAACAAATCCCAGAAAAGAATTGAGAGGCGTGGCTAGTTACATAGCATTTTAAATTATATGCGGGTTATAATTTCTATTAAGCTAATGGACAACGGTTAAAATTATTGCACCCTACGCGACGGTTCCTAACCAGACCACTTTACCTTATTGCCCACCACGATTATAGAATTACGTCATACGCTTTCTATGATTGAACAAGTTAACACAGAATTTAAATAAGATCAGACACTGGGGTAAGGTGTCATTTTGTAAATATTTTGTGAGGAGTTGCCATTTGATGTTATCGGACCAGGATGAGTTTGTGGATTTTTATTCATAAATTTAGAATTACATTTACTATTGTAACCGAAACCCACATCAACGATATCAGTTTTTTAAGTGATTGACATGGGTACCAGAAGGCTTGATCTAGAAGTAAATGGTTGTGATAATAGGTTCTTCATTCAGTAAAATACTGTTTTTATTGTATTAGGAGATAGTGGAGGTACGTGTGCGTTACCCCAGCAAAATAATGTCGAAAATGGTCATTTAAACTTTATAGATAATTAGTTGCTCCCCTTCTGTAATTGTTAAGCACATTTTTAAATTTGTTTCACTTAAACTTTTTTAGTTATTTCAAAAAAACATTTCCTGCTGGAGTAACGTTTGAAACGTTACCGCAGCCAGACATTTTCTTTTTTAATTGTAATATTGAAATAAATTTTAGCTAAATAATTAGTTATCTGGACTAGGTAAATGTTACAACTTATTTGGTATTTGTATTTTCTTCGGCTGCGAAGTTATTCGAAATCCTGCTGGAGTAACGTTTGTGGGTTTGCTGGATCTCTGAAACGGGTAAGCGGATTGTTACCATCTTTTGTACATAACTTCTTTAGGATTAGTTTTAATTTGTTCGACAATAAAATAACAAAAATAATGGACCGTTTAAAAATTATTTAGGTAAGTATGAAAACACTTCAATACGTCCTAACACTTTAAATAAGACCTCTAAAGACTTACTTGAAACGTTATTCTATTGCTTGTAACTACCTTCAAATGTATACGAATTTTCGTAAGAATACTGTAAGTGACTAAAAAGTTATGATGAAATGTAGCTCTCCACGTTCACGATCACAATGTGTGCGGCCTTTTTTGGCCACCGATAAACCTGTGTGTGGATATATAAACTGAATGTTATGCCAGTAATTAGTTGTTTAGTTCAGTTGTCTCCCTGTAAAATTTCAGCGTAGTACATATAATAATTTACGAGATAATTAAATAAAAGTCATTAGAAGGTGCAAGACCGTGGTAACCCGACCATGTTTAGGTGGTTACAAAAAAGCGATCACCCAGTACATTGTGCTGGCTTTTAAAATATGTAGGATATTATTTGCAAGTTTACTACGGATATGCACATAAGTGTTACAAAAAACTACATGTTTTTTAAATATTTTTTATTTAGGATTGTTTATTGCATAATTAGTAATCAGCCGGGAGATTAGGTATTGTTTTGAATGCTTTTGTTTTCTCGTAATGTTTAGGTGAATTGTTTATAGTTGTTCATAGAATTGGTACCTGCGTAGTATTTGTTAATTGAAGTTTAATTTTAGGGTAGGTATAGGTAATTTAAGAAATATAAAATGAAATGATAAGTTTTGAAGAGTGTAACGTATGCGTTGTAAATAGGTATTTTGTGAATAGATGGGGATTTTTTTAAGTGATGAATCGACTTAGGCTAGCATATCGCGAACAAACTCTGTATTGCATTATTTCTGTAATAATGTTGGAGAAAATAAAATAGTTAAATTATAATAAAATAAATTATTTATGTAAAATTAGTAATAAGTGATATACCTACCTAAAAGTTATGATCGTTTTTAATTTGTTCACCCTGAACGAAATTTTAATATTAGCATTAGTAATTAATATCCTAAGACAAGAATTGACAATTACTTAAATTGAATCGAATTACCATTAATGCCTATTATTAGTAATTAGATACACACATATTTAAGAACTCTCAAGAATACGATAAATATTTGCAAAAATAGAAAGCGGTAGCGCACACGTACTTTACAACACGTATATTATCTGCCTAAGGGTCAAGTTTAGTGCACTAGATGCAAATTGTTCTCGCGTTCTAGCGAAGGATGTATTATCAGCGATTCTTGATTGACAAATATTATCTGACTAATAATTTTATCTATAAAAATGTATCACTTTCACTCGATAAATTAAATTACCGTTATTATATCAAAATATCATTCAACAACTGTTCGTTTTTAACAGAAATCAACAGTCACGGGCTCAACGTTTAACGGTAGGTACATAGGTATAGATAATTCTCGGTTCTAGGTATAGACCACAGAACAATATTACCTACTCTTACGAGGTACGACTGTTGGGCGATGCAATGTTGATGCATTCTAATTTACAACTGTATTCTTCTACTATTCGGTCTATTTTAACTTATTGTAGATGACTTGTTGCTTTAAATATTTTGATGCATTCAAGTCTAAGCTCTATACACCCCAAAATAAAATACAATTACTTTAGTGTTATTTCTTTACAAAAAAAAATCAAAGAAATGAAACGATTTCTTATTGGTTTAAATTTTCGTTTTATTGCAGTCAGGTGAATCGTTCATACATGTATCTACATATTTATAATTTTAGCGGACCAGTGCAGATTTTCTGTTGATTGTAGCTCCGGTGGTAAAAAAGACTAAATAAATTTTAAGTAAAGAAACTAGTGCTTAAGATCAATTAGGGAAAAAACAAAATAAATAATAGGTAATAATAATGAATAAATATTGAATGTATTTAACACTGTACGCAACTGTACCGAAATCGTAAGGTGTATTACACTAAACATTTTAAAAGACAGCGCCATGTACTGGGTGATCGCTTTTTTGTAACCACCTAAACATGGTCGGATTACCACGGACTTGCACCTTCTAATGACTTTTATTTAATTATCTCGTAAACTGTTATATGTACGACGCTGAAATTCTACAGGTAGACAACTGAACTAAACAACTAATTACTGGCATAACATTCAGTTTATATATCCACACACAGGTTTATCGGTGGCCAAAAAAGGCCGCACACATTGTGATCGTGAACGTGGAGAGCTACATTTCATCATAACTTTTTAGTCACTTACAGTATTCTTACGAAAATTCGTATACATTTGAAGGTAGTTACAAGCAATAGAATAACGTTTCAAGTAAGTCTTTAGAGGTCTTATTTAAAGTGTTAGGACGTATTGAAGTGTTTTCATACTTACCTAAATAATTTTTAAACGGTCCATTATTTTTGTTATTTTATTGTCGAACAAATTAAAACTAATCCTTAAGAAGTTATGTACAAAAGATGGTTACAATCCGCTTACCCGTTTCAGAGATCCAGCAAACCCACAAACGTTACTCCAGCAGGATCTCGAATAACTTCGCAGCCGAAGAAAATACAAATACCAAATAAGTTGTAACATTTACCTAGTCCGGATAACTAATTATGTAGCTAAAATTTATTTCAATATTACAATTAAAAAAGAAAATGTCTGGCTGCGGTAACGTTTCAAACGTTACCCCAGCAGGAAATATTTTTTTGAAATAACTAAAAAAGTTTAAGTGAAACAAATTTAAAAATGTGCCTAACAATTACAGAAGGGGAGCAACTAATTATCTAAAACGTTTAAATGACCATTTTCGACATTATTTTGCTGGGGTAACGCACACTGGAGGTACGGGTCCAGTCCGCACGACATTACGCGCAATCACTTATAAATCTAAAGTGGTGATCATAATCCATGTTTTAACCGAATTTAAAAAGGTAAAAAGTGAAAAAATTTGGTGTAAAAACATGACATTGTCACACCTCAAAAACTTGCAATTTTAATTTTTTTATACTCTTAGAAAATATGTTGTTAACGAAAAAAAAATTATGATGTATACAAATAAAAATTGCGACTTCAGGAATGCTCGGATGGCAATCGTCCATGGACACCACTTTTTAATGCCACTATTTCTGGCTTAAATAACTTGAAAAAATTCTAAAGAATTTTCTTGTCCTAAGAATATAAGTAAAACTGGTAATCATACCGTTTGGATAAATATCTAATATTTAGGTTACACGAAATGACAGCGTTAGTTCCGCGTTAAGTGTGTTGGGATAGCAAATTATTTATAGATCTAGTATTTTACATACATGTAACTACTACACAATTACTTCACTACTATATATGGTATCCAGTATTTTACATACATATAATATTAAGCATTGCGTACAGAAAAATACCCATTTTTCTGCACCTACACTTGCACTCAAGCTATGCAGCCTTCTATGTATGACATTAAATTAAGTATTTGCTATTTCAAATGATAGTCAAGGTGTCGCAAATTACAAAGTACAAATGACAGCAAAAATATCAAAAAACACTGAGTCCATTTATGTTATTGTTGGCACTAAGCCGGTGGAAGGAGTGCCAAATGATGGGCGTGTACGAAAGTAGTGTTTGTATCCGAATTCTGAATTGCACGCAATGTTGTCACATTACTCATACTATTACTACGATGCTATTTTAGTTTTTTTTTTTTAATTTTTATATACTATGTTTATAAAAAATTCCAAAGGAATTTAATTAGTGTATATTTAAAAGAGCGCATAAAGACTAGCAGACCTCGAATAAATGCACTCCACGGATGGCGTAGTGGTTTCAGCGGTCGCAACGCCGCTGAGTACTACGTTGAGTGTTGTGGGTCCGATCCCCACATGGGACGACACTTTGTGTGATCCACAAATTGTTGTTCTGAGTCTGGGTGTTCTTTGTGTCCGTTTCATGTATGTTTGTAAAGTCCCCCGCGACACAGGAATATGTGCCTAATGCTGGGAGTTGTCTTAAAAAAACAACAATTATATAATTACGTAAATATACTCGACTACGACACCATAATAAAGAACAGACCTAGACAAATCGCTTAATCATAAGCCAATAATAACTTATAATATTTTTACATACATACTTGATCGGGTATGGCTCTCTTGGAGGTGAAATATGGGTATGTCAGCTTGCGGCAATCGGTATATATATTAAACGCTCTGTAGCGAATAGCTGATCTTTTTGATTGCGTGTTATCGTACTATTAATATTGAACTCTATTTATTTATTACCGTTAATGTCTTCTTTAAGTTGGCCACCTGTACAACACAATTATTTATTAAGCTATAACTTCGTCTATTATATTGATCAGATTGCCAAGTTCATTGCATTGTCAAGTCATTGATTTAAATAGCAAGCTATAGCTATGATTTTAAGAGTCAAGATAGGCCGCTTTGTGAGGTATCATTTGACGGCATAATATATATTTTGGTTTGTAGCTTCGTCATAATTGTGATTACGAAAAGGCAAGCTTCAAGAACGATAGCAAGCATATGTATGGCTACAATACGAACTCAATATCCTTCGCTGTGAAACTACGCGATTGGTTTAGTCAGACTAAGATAATAGATTAGCATGCGATTTATTTGCGGAGAATCTCTAGTTCCCAGCATATTAAGTACAATAATATTCTAGCAGTTAAACCAATAGTATATTAATTTCATCATCATCATCATCAACAGCCTTTAATAGTCCACTGCTGGACATAGACCTCTCCTTAGAAAGTATATTAATTTGCTTAATACTAATGCGGATTTCCAATAATGCCTATCAGTGGCGGATTAAGTATCAAGAGCACCCTAGGCAAGTATCTCATCGGCGCCCCCGCGCTTTCCTCCAGCGCCCATACTATTATGTCTATACTATATTAATAAATACATAGTTACACACGCACTGCGCTTCAGGCCGATTGCCAAAAAGCAGTATAAACCGGTTTAAACCAAACAAAGGACGCGTGGCACTCTAGGCCGACGTCAGACCTACCCTACACTATCTATGTGCACTCTCACAAATGTAAAGCTCAGCTAGGCCTCGCTGACTGTACTAGTTGACGATAGTGGACTTTACTAAATGTGTGATAGTGATTACACCAGATTTGATTTATTTTCGTTGGATGTCAGATTTAGATCCCATTTTTAGGTGTTAAAAATGGGTCACATTTGCTATTTCCATTGAATCCCATGTCGAACAATATGTGCTATTCCGAAAAATGATTTTAGTGTAAAAATAGTAAAACCAACAAAAAAATGTACAAACCTGAAGTGTCAGTATTCCATTGCATGGTATAATAAAAATATCTAGTTTTTCATATATTGATGAGCTTTTCTGTCTATCAGTATATTCAATTCATGTCTATTCAAACCCGTTGACGAAGAAGTAGGTGGGATTTGATCACTTATAGTACTGTGTGATTTAATCAAGTTTTACACAAAAAAACTACAGTCCCTTTATGCAACAGTTGTTCGTGTTGATACTCGTAAATAGACGTAATTACAAACAGACCAGCTATATTATAAGTGTTCAGTCAATATTTAATATACCCTAGGTTTATTACAAACAATTTTGTTGTTGAAAGTACCTGCATTTAGATTTTTTTAAGCATTTGGGATCCAACGCCAAAAATATTAAACTGGGACTCAAAACTGGGATCCAACGAAAATAAGCCCCAGATTTTAGTTGGCATTTCTTTACTACACCTCTACGTGTGGAAAGCCTGTTGGGCCGTTACTCCAACGGGGTTTGCGGGGAAACAGTGTATGGGAATCGAACCGACTAAAGCCACACGGTATGCATACTGCCACGTACATAAGGGGATGCGATAACAACCGAGAGCGGTTGTCGAGGACATGGCTAGAGGTGTATCACAGTGTCGCTCTATTTACAGGTCATGGTAACAGATCAAACTGCAATCGTTTAAATTTGTTAAGTCGCTATTGTGCCAGTGTTTAATACCTAGTTCTTACTGTTATCAGTCTGCTTGTGTTACCCTTTGGGGATGTGGTCTTTGGTACACCGTACGTAATTTAATACTGAACAGCTTACAAGTGACATCTGCGGCGGAATACTACGAGGAGCTTGTGTCAACTAGGATAAATTTACGTGCGTTTGAGTGATTCAAGACTGTCAATATTGATGCGACCTTCGTAACGACTGCTCAACTAATGTAAAACTAAGCAGTGGGGAACAAGCACACGCCAACATGTAAATCGCAAACACTTGGCGCAAGTTTCCATTAATATGTGTTAAAGAACCGACATCAGTCACGATCGACGAAAAGCTCACGCAAGCCGTGCCAAACTCCTCGTTTACACCTTGTGTTTGTGGACACTTGTCGAGGCTTGCCAAGTGTGTAAAGGGCCTATTAGGTATAATGCGCCACTGATGTCTGTATATGTGGATTTCGCAAACAATTAAAATATAGTAAAACTAAATCTCATCTCAATAATCAAACAAATTAAGATAGTTTTATTAAAAAGAATTTTCAGTATTTTGATAAAGTTAATTATAAATTATAAACGAAAAAATAATTTTCTACGAAAGTCCCAGTACCAGTTTGGGTCTGACACACACCACCATTATCAGGCTGTCAAACGTGACTCGCCCTACCTGCCAATCACCTGCAAGGACTATATTGGAAGTGTCCGTTACAGCATGAACCTTGAACTTATCATAACCAGTATGTAACTATCTATAGCTACCAATTCCAGTTTCCAGCTCTACCAAGGTCACTACGACCCAACACATGCTAATCGATCAATCAACAGTCAAAAGGGATTTCCACTATCACATAAAGTTGCAAAATATGGGTCGCGTGCGAGTGCGCAAACTCTTTAATTCTTCTAGAAATTTAGTAGAAAGTTTGTACGGTAAACTTTTCATTCACAAACTAAAGTTTTATTGTGTGAATTTTCTGTAATAGTCTTGTATGAGCTTGATGCTGAAAAAAGTTCCATTCGCTATTCAGGATTACTGTTTTGATAAAATGTGTTTTGTATGCGCGTGACGTTTAAAATATTTTTGTTTTTAATCGGACAAAGAGTTCTCGAGATTAAACTAATCAAAGTAACAACTTTTTTAGGTGTTTTTTATTAGTACGGAGAAAATAAAAGATAAATGTATAGATAAACCAGGCTCCAATTAGAAGCAGAAATAAATACTGCACTGGAAATGCTGTTTAACCGGGTCGTTTGTAGGTTAGTCAAACAGCTCCTGTTCAGGCAGATATATGGGCCAAAGTGGGATAGTAAAATACTGCATTCTTGTTTACTATTAACAAAAAAAAACATTATTCCCTATACATTATTGAAATAGATACATTATTTTACGTTCATTAGTTTAACATATTGTTCTCAAGAACGTTAGGGCAATGTATTTTTCATGGTAAAAGTACCTGGGTCAAAATCACCAAGGTGGAAAATCAGCTTTACTTGAAAATAGCTGCCTCAGTGCGTTTTTTTTTTAAACAAATTATTATTTGTAAATACTGTAAAGGGTTCATATTAACCGTACCTCATATATTATACTTCAAAAGTAAAACATATTCATTATTATTTGAAGAAATAACTACAAAAAATCATTTCGAGAACGCGTCCTAAGTAGCAATCTTTAAAAACTAACACCGGAAATATACATAAAATAAAATAAATTTTATGGTTTTTCTTACTTATTAGCTTTCAATTTTATCTACTATTAAGTAATTATATGCATTATTAAAGAGAGAAAAGAAACTAAGGATAATTAAGTCAAAATATTATGTCCGACAATGTAAGCGTCATTTGAGTGAACACAGTTTTGATTGCCCGAAAATATAGTGTTTCTGAACGTGGTCTGTAGATGTTTATGGTGCAGTGTAATGAAAGATGTAAACAAAGTGGCTGGCAAGAAAGTTTCTCGCCAAAATAATTAAAAATAAGTGGTAAGTACCTTTCGATTCATTATTTACAGAGCGTACATCAATAGGTCATCATACCGGGAATGCGTTTATTAGGTCAAAATGAATGAAAAATACGTATAATAGGGTCTATAACGAATAGTAATCCCGAGTATTTTACATAATTAAACCAAACATGATGTCAAAGGTGGCGGCCTTTTAAATAAAGGCGCGTTTATTTATAAAAGTCATTTCGAGAACGGTCATTTCGGGAACGTTCCCGGACTAGACGGAGTATTCTCGAAATGATGATGACGTTCTCGAAATGACTTTTTCATTATCAAACTGACATCTGTTACAACTATTGGTTAATTAATTTAGTGAATGTTGTGCTAACGTAGTTTTTTAAAATGTTTCATTTTTTTAGCAATATGGAGTCTTATGATGCTTCAATAAATAAAAAACGTTCGAAAAAGCACCTTCACAAAAATAGTTCAGCTTACTTGCGCCAACGACAAAAAGCTAATGCCAGAAAAAGCATATTTTTAGATGAGATGACAGAGGAAGAGAGAGAAATTAAAAAGGCTAGGATAGAGCTTGCCATAAACAAAAAAGCTGAAAAAAAAGTTAAAAATATTACTCAGATGACTCACAGAGAAAAGCGAAAGCAAAGGAATCTTGAAAAATGCATCAAAAAACACAGGGAGAAGAACAAGGCATTATCAAGTATAACAAACAATTCTCCACCACATTGCGGTGATGATTAGCTGCCACACCTCAGTAAGAAGAACAGTGGGATGAAAAAGTATGCGTAAGGATAGAGCCTAAACGTACCGTAAAATAAACAACAGGAGAAAACAATTGCTGAAATTAAAGGTAAATATGACCACTTTAATGAAAAAGACTAAGAAGAAAAGAAAAGAGGACAAAGTTCAGGTAAAAAGTACTTCTAACAGTAAAGTTAAAATGTCAACATACCTCCTGAAGTGCGCAAGAATATTCCATAGAGAGGGAAATCTGCCAGAAATGTGTTAGCGGTAATATGGTGAGGAAATATGAAAATATGGAATTACTTCATATGGCTAAGAGTTTTTTGCCAAAAGAGAGAACCATTACATCGCTTCTGAAGTCTGATACCAAAATTTGTAAGGCTGTTTGGAAGCCTGAAGTTTGTCAAAAAGTTAAAGATTTCTTCCAAATAGATGATGTCAGTCGGATGTGTCCAGCCAAGAGAGATTTTGTAAAGAAAAACTATATTTAACAAAAAGCGTCTCCTTCTATTCTCTGGCAACTGGAATAAATTTGTCTTATGCGACATTATTAAGAGCGAAACCATTTTGTGTAGTAGCTCCAAAATTAAGAGACAGAATCTTGTTTATGTGTTAAACACGAAAATTTTGAGTTCAAAGTAAACAAATTAAAATATTTGCAATAGATTATTACGTATTTTCAATGGATTTGTGTTTTTTAAAGAAAAATCTGTAAAAGTCGAGAAAAAGAAATTTAAGATCACAAAAGAGGTTGCAATGTCAAGTACAGTCAAAGAATTAAAAATGGCTTTTTTTGAAGATATTCCAGTTATGAAAAAACATCTGTATGGCATCTACAGATACAACAAACTGAACTGAACTGAAAACAGAGCTAAAAGAAAATTTAACTGAAGAAGAGGTAATGATACAGATCGACTTTTCGGAGAATACACATTCATTCTATTCATACGGGCGTATATTATATACGAAACTTTGAGAATGGTTTTCAATCTACAATCGTTTGCTACCGTAAATTTGGATCATCAAGCCCATGCGATATGGGCTCACATGAATCCAATCCTACAAACAATATTAGAAAAAAAAGATATTAACACCCTTCAAATCTACTCTGATGGTCAAACATCACAATACCGCAGCCGAACTAATATACATCTCTGGCTACAAACATTAATAAATGGATTCAAACAGATAACAAAAGCTTCTTGGACGTATAGTGAACTCTCTAAATGACGATATGCTTCATTTAAAGAACACGTGCATCATTCCGTGAACACCTAATCATTTTCGGGAACATTACTACACAGTCACAGATAACACATTATTAATTTATTAATTAAAAAAGTCACTGGCAATATTAAAAAAAGGCGAACTTCTAATATCGTAAGCCTATTTATTTTAATATAAGTCAACAATTATGGCATATTTAGTTAATTTTATATTAGGAAATAGTCCAATAGCTCCATTTGTAGCAATATTTTGTTTCTAAACGCTTTTATTTGCAATTTCTTTAGAGTTTTTTAATTTCTTATTAATAACTGCTTACTGCCGCTAATATACAGGGTCTAGAGAAATAGTTAAGTTATATTTTAATTTTATTATAAGTCTTACAAAAACGTTCCCGGAATGATTGTTTTCAGTGACAGCTCAATTGAAAAATAAAATTACAGGAGTAGTACTTTATTCTATGCTCTGCCAACGTACACATTGTTGAAACACAAGTTTAGTGAACATCTAAGCGTATTATCAATGTAATAGCTGTTAAGTATATTCATCATAAAACAGAACTCGGAATTTTCCACCTTGGTGATTTTGACCCACCTACTGAAACAGATTAGTGTGTATACATTTTGAATATCATCATTGGACTCCATCTAATCCGTGTCATTACAGTTGACACTGAATGTTACTTCAAAACCAAATATCTGAAATAGCTGAAGATCGTAAACTACGTTTCATGATGTTTACTGCAGACTAAAATTGTTTTAGACCGGAGAGATCTGCCTACTTATTCGCGGCCGTAAGTGCTAAATCGCCGAACTTCGTAAATGGCGTGCAATCATTAAAAAATAATGGCATTTCATTGAAAATAACTGCTTAGCCTACAGAGTCATAGATGTAGTAGTGTTAATATTGCATCTTTAGTCTATTCATAAACTAATGATTTTATTACTAGGTTTTACTAGTGGGTCATGGGGTTGTGAGAACTAGTCTAATAGTAATATCCCAGTTATAAACCAATGCTAGTCATTTATCTCAGTGATTATTACCAACTATCAAACGCATTACCATCAGAAGATTAAATACTATAAGTACTTTTTTTTAGGTTTAATTGTATATTAATCAGTTCACAAAACAGTAGATTTCCTCACCAAGATATCGGTGTCTCATAAGTGCGCCGGTTAATAATCATTAACTCGTATCTGTCACATAGCCGTAACGCTAAACGCTTTTGTACGAGCTAGTGATCTGTATATGATCATGATCACTGCATTATTCGGATTGTACCATTCTATCGGACATGCTAACGACTCCCGCAAACCAGCAGTGGCATTGTTCACACGTCAACGAGTAATTTGGACTTTGTTGAAAGATACTTGTATGAAAGACTCGCCTAATTTAATTCTACAAAGAATACATACGATAGGTATATTTTAAAAAACATTGTAGTATGAGTATAAAAGGAGGTTGGATTTATTTTGTTTCTAAACACAAGAAACGGCTATAGTGAGAATAAGTGTATGTGGTTTATAACTCTTAACGTTAACCTTTTAAAACGTTTAACTTTTACTTTTTTAGCTATTCCTGACTTGGTAATTATCGGCTTTCATGACAGCATATTGCGCAACATATTATTAGTGTGAAGGTTAAGTAGCATCAGCACAATCAAATTCACGTTTTTACTAAGTTTATTCTACGAAGCATCCTACCAGGTCATATCAGGTTCAGAGACAAATTCTTTGTAACGCATGTTACAAGAAAAAAAAAAAAAGGCATTTAAAGTATCTAGTCAACAAAACAATATCAGCTAAATTCAAGATAATCAATAAAAACATGTACCTAACTCTTTATAAAATAATTTACATAAACCTTTCGAATTATCTAACAGCCATCATATGAATTATTAGAATAGATAATTGATCAAGTTATTACGACTTATTGATAATCTCCCAGTAGACATAACTCATATTTCGTATTAATTTTATTTAAATGCACTAAATGATCAGCGAAATTTTATATCTGTGACAAAAAATATGAATCAGCACTGCTGGTTTACTTGCATGTTATGGGAAGGCATAAACACCATTACCATAGTTAATAATAACGGTAGCAATTAATAATAAATAATAATAAATTAAGCTAAGATGACATTTGGAATGCAATTTATTGATGTCAAACTGCTTTTTTCCTTTGTAATATTAGGATTTGGCAAAGCGAACATGATATCTGTTTAATATTTTTGCGGCTAGACATTATCAGATGATTATTAAAACTTCGTAAATAATTCAGTTTTTATTTAGTCGCCTTATAATGTTACATTCCAAATAATATTTCCGTTGGTATTTCGGTCAAGTCGGCACCACTTCCAACACGACCTATCCAAAATAGACCGGAAAAGCAAATAAAACATAACTGAGCACTAGAATGCAGACATCACACCTTTGTATCTCTAGCACAGTGCGTTTCACATTGCATGATCTTATTTAGGTATGGTTGTATCAGCTTGCATAGGTATCATCGACACCACTTCAAGGACAATGTAAGTTACAATACTAAAATTTATTTATATTTATTTTATTTATTTATTTAAAATGATTTACTTACTGAAGAGGTTTTATATATGCACTGAATTTTGCTTAGCCTAAAATGAATCTTATCTGTCTTATCATCGTAGAATCTGCTCATACCAGGAGATAAGACTAGGTTTGAATCGGAGAAGCGAGATTGGACAATTTATTTTCTCTGGAGAAATCTACTGTTAAAAATAATTATTAGTATAATTAATTCGCTATAAACATAGTAATTGTGGTTGTGCTAGTTCTTGCACCAAAATGCGATAAGTGCAATTTCTAATATAGGAAGTTAATAAAAAAACTTGTCTAATTAATTTTTAGTCTCACGTACAGCGTATACTACAAATAATACGGTTTTAAATGAAATTTTATACATATATTATATATATATATATATTTCACCTATTCGTATTTTAGACGAAGCATTAGAGGAATTACGATGATGATGATGACTGATGAGTAACATTCTCCTGATGCATTGATTGATAATATTTTAAGTTTCGGTATAGTCATAATAAATATTTTCAACTAGACGATACTGTTATTAAGTAATGAGTCGACATGTCAATCCTCGTTCAACAGTTTGGCATCACGCCTGCTGCGTCATTAATGATCAGTCCATGACAAGGAATGCAAGGTAATAGAAGAATCAGATACAGTTAGACAAACACGTAATCCCTCAAGCATTTGTTATCTAACTATCCTTCAGTCATACTAATTTTAAAAAAAATACGTGATACTATCCTTGAAACTTTCATGTTCCATGATATATAATGATGTACATTTATGTGTATGGGAATTAAAGCAATAATGTAATAAGTGCCACAATTCTTTGCCTTTGAATAATAAGTTTTGGTAATAATCTTCATTTTTTAGTACTTTTGAACACGAACGTTAGGAAGGTTAGGTGGCGCCTCTAATACATATTTAATCGACAGCTTTAATCAGAAAATACACGTTCAGTTCTAAAAGTTGTATAAAAATTTAATTCTTTAACTGTTATTTGTCTTTATAAAAACAGTAAAGCTCGAAAAGCGTTTTTTCTACAAAGATTTAGATATTATATAAGTATTGTTGCGCCGTAGGTGCAAATGGTTCTAGTGTTGAGTCGTTAGTTCATGAACGATCGAGAGCCGTGTGAAATCTTAAGGATGCGAAGGGCTATCTAGTATCAAGTACTGCACAACAAACACTATTGAGATTATGATTCATAATTCCGATACTTGCAGCGCCATCTGCAAGTACAGGAAAATTCCTTATAATCTGGTACGCTCTATTAGGGATTATTCTGGTTATATCGACAGCCCAATAAAAGCGGTGCGTGTTGGCCGTACGGGCGAGTATTGTTTTACGAGACAGCGGCTTAACATCGAAGCGGTATTCTAGTGCGACCAACAAGCATTTATTTCATAGAAGCAACCAGGAATTATTTAGTTACGTTATTGTCAGTAACAGTGAGTGTTTATAAATAGTGCTAATTTTGATAATTAACCATCTACTTTTTTCATTGAGTTCCTGGTTCGTAACAGTATGATTGAGACTAACTTTTTTAGTTCAATATATTATTTGGTATTCGAAAATGTGAAGTATAAATATGTACTACTAGCTTTACCCGCGGCTACCACGTGTATGTCGGTTATCGCGGTAAAATACTTTTTATGATATGTTACTCGCTGATAATGTAGCTTGCGAATGGGGAAAGAATTTTTAAAATCAATTCAGTGTTTTAGGCGTGAAAGCGTAATGAACAAACAAACTCAGTTACACATTTATAATATAAGTATGGAAGTATGGATATACTAAAAAGGTACTTCTATCGAGTTTTAAAAGGACAGGTCAGTCGCCTATACCAATTCTTAGTTTATGACCTTGCGTGACTACACAAAAAATAATTACCTTGAAAGCCTTAGACTAGTCAATATATAGCTATCTACGCCATTTATGTTGAAAATATTTGAACGAGCAATTCGACTTATTCAATTATATTGTACTCGTACAATTTAGTTCATGGCCGTAATTTAAAGTTCATCTTAGTTAAGGTCAAATACGGTAACACCTATAAAACTTTTAAGTAAATGTCTATTTTAACATTTGAGAGAAGTTGTTATATTATATAATAAATGTGTTTTATTAACAAAAAGTGCCGAGTTTAACGATGCACACTGTGTAATCATAACAAAAAATATGAAAACGCACCAAGAAAAAATATTAAAACTAAACTCACTTTTTCAGAACAAACGTTTTTATAGTGTTCAATGCCCACTCAAAATACTTCGAAACCCAACAGACAACCTTCAAAAACTTCCCATACAGCATTCAGTAACGAATACTCAACTGGAATAAGGACTGTTCCCCAAGCGTCCTTAGACGCGCCTGCGTGCACGCACCTGCGTGATAGCTGGCGGACTACTATATGAAGAATCTATAATTTTTTTCTGACCCTTTAGTGCATCTAACTCTTCGCCAATCGTTTGTAATAAGCATGGGTTTCGAGAGGGCGCGGCAAACCAAGTTGTGTCGATCAACCTCACTGCAACCGGTTTCAGTACGGCCGAACAAGGTTGCGTTAAACGCGTGATAATAATATTGGTAACTGGTAAAGTTTTCCAAAAAAAATTATATCAGCTTAAATGTATTTATATTTTATCACAAAAAATAATCAATCGTTAATGTAGTCTAGGCATTTAAGATCTAGAGACATTTACCTTCAAATTAATGTGTAAATAAGAAACTATTTACAAATTAGTTTGAAGATAAGTACAGTACAAGATACAGTTATTTTGAATACTAAAATTTAACCAAAATTATATTGTTTTGGATTAAAACACTTAAAATTCAGTAAAATATTTTAAAATTTTAGCCCGTCAACTCCCAGTATTATTTAGTAACCATTAAGTAAATCCGTGTGGTGACGGATTAAGAATACAAATTGTCACCACCCCAATTCATCCCATGGGTGTCGTAAGAGCCGACTAAGGGAGCAAACTAATCAGGACAACAGCACTGCAAAGAGAAGGAATACTTGAAACAAACCGTATACCAACCCGTCTAGCCAGCGTGGTATAGTAGGCCAAAACCTCCTTTCTAAGGAGAGGCCTATGTCCAGCAGTGGACTAGTATAGGCTGTTGATGTGATTGATGTGAAGTAAATCATTAGGTCGTGAAATAACTACCTGTGTGACTACATAAATTATGAATTGGCCTAGCCTAGTATACTTAGAAGTTTAAGTGATTTTAAGTGCTTCTAGCTGGGATGACTCAGAATTAAGCAAAATATGTAAAACAAGTGACTTTTGGGTAAGCAATCGACATTAAACACCATATATGGGTAATCGATAGCGAGTGAATTCACGCGCCATGCATGCACTTCTGCTGTTTTCCATAACACGTGCAATTATATTTCAGCATTTAGAATGTGTATGCGAAAGAGCGAAGTACTAAGATTTATAACATAAAGGTATAGGATACCCGTTTTAAAGCTAACTTACATTTAACGGTTACAACCGCACATTGTCTTCCACGAATCAAACACATGAAAACAATTTACAAGCTGTAATGCCCTGGCGTGATCACACTCACATTGCACATTTAACGCTACCCGTTTAATCATAATTTCTCACATAATTACTCCACATTCAACCAGGAAATTATAAAGTGCACAGCAAGTTTTTGAAGAGTGCGTGTAGTTCTAAATAATTCTGATAGGCCTGACGTTTGTTTCATACTTCGTTTTCATGTCTCTCACATTTTTTACTTTTTATTTTCATGTGTTATATAACGGTGACTCACGGTTATATAACACACTCGAAATAATATTAATACATGACTGGGATACTTTTCTTATCGTGTCGTGGTATCGTGTTAGTGATAAATAAAATTGTGCAACCGTTTGCTGTACCGTTTAAATTCGTCAGTCATCTAAGAACGAGTGTTACGAGATATTAACTACTAACTATCCTAAAAGAATGTAATAAAATCCCAAACTTGATACATACCATAAAACAAAAGCCAGACCCTCCTTCAGCAAAGTGGGAGATAAAAGATATAAATAGCTGAATTAGGTATCGAAAGAGGAAGGCCGCTACCTCTAGCTTTATGGGGTTTATGTGATATAAAAATAATATTTAAGTTAATGCAAAAGTAATTCTGGCCGTATCAACAAAATACGTAATATGTAATCAAGTAAGTTGTTTTGATCGTGTAAAATTCATCTTTGTTTTAAATCGTTAGCGTGTGATATCAATCATCAGCTATAAGTATATAATATTTACAGATAAACTAATCTTTGACCATTCTATTTCAATATAACAATAAAAAAAGTATTATGTAACTAAATGATTTTTCTGGTTATACGAACGAGTACTGTCTTACTAAAAGAGGTACTTGCTTAAATATTATCCAGCAAACACCTTATCGAAAAATAAGCCTTCAACATTGAAGACGCTAATTTTATAACCCACAAGGTCTTCGATCAGATGGTCTTTAAATTTGCTTGATACATTACCATATTATACAATTATATTGAGGAAAAAAAATGCAAATTTTCTACAAACACTAGTAAGTACGAATATATGTATTAAACTCCAGATATAGTAAAGATGTAGAAGCCAAGAATGCCTATTCCTAGCCTATGCAAACATATGAAGATAACCACCACCCGGGCACCGCCATTTACCTATTATTAGTTAAGAGAATTTATTCTTGTCGGCCTCCAACAAAGATACTGCTCAATCTATTTTAATTTTGGACACGTCGCGTGATCTCCCGTACGACGCAATACGAGCAATTCAAATAATATTGAAAAGAGTAACCTTAGTAATTACGGTAAAGACTATAATTACTAAAGAATTATCCTTGTTTGTTTTTGTACTCCCTGCCTGTCTGCTATTAGCGTCAGTGTTACGAATTTCCAAAAATATTTACAACTAAAGGTAAAGTCAAAAAAACAAAAAAATAGCAACAATTGCATGAAAAATATATTATATATTATTATATCGGCTAGTAACATTATTTATTATCACAATAACAAGTGTTTCATAAAGTTTCATTTTTAAGGCCTGTTTTAAAGTTTTTGAAGAAAGGTGTGATTCTATAGTTGAAGTCATACATTTTGAATTTAATTTTGTCTTTTTGTAGTTTTTTTTATTTATTTATAAATGACAGTGTAATGAAACTACTTTACTTTTTAATCCTATATATATTTATTGACTATTAGTATCGTTTGAAATATATTTTTCTTTTCATGTAATTAACCTATTGAATGAATACAGCACGAAAGTAATTTTATTTAAAAAATAATAGTCTAAGTAAATGCAATTAAAATATGTATAGTAAGCTGTCTGAGCTAATAAAAGTAAAAATCGAATCATAATAATTCACCAAAATATAAAGCTTTATGATTACACTGATGACATTTTTTCTATTTAACTCCATTATCAGGAATATGGAATTGTGTTAAACGTTGCTAGGTTAAAAAAATATAACAAATGAATATGGTGATTACCTCAGACCTTATAAATACTTTCCAAATTTTCCTAATTTCACATATGGTAGTCACTTTTCATCAGGTGACCCATCTGCTCGTTCAATTATAACTCTTACTCTTGCAACGTGTCCCCTTTACCGTGGGCTGCGCCGAGATTCTGCGATAATATTGAATCGCTTCGCCACAAAACAATTGTACAGTTGTTAAGTGAGAGAAAATTCTCAGTACTAAATACGAGAACAATATTATTAGCACTTTTACAAGTTCCCGGTTACCGACAATGCCTTGAGAAAATTTTGTTCTCCACATTTTATTCGTATTGAAAACACACCCATTTTTAACGGCTATTCTACCATTTGAGCATGATTTACAGTAACAGTTTTATATTACCGTTTCCAGCACAACACCTTAATAGATATATCGATATTAATAAACCTATGTACGTGACTGTACGTACTACAACATTTGACTAGCTGACTAGGCCGGCTCACTTGCGGCGTAAGTTGGCCATATAACTGCGACATAAGCTGTCACTCTGTTAAGGTCTTTCGTACGAGTCTCAGTTCAAAAGGCGGAAAAACTCCATCACGAACAATGCGAGATATGCGTATCTATTTAAGCATATCTCAGGGCATTTTACACTCAACAAAAGGTGTAGGTGGTACCTGTCAAAACTAACGTAAAGTAATTTAAAGTCTAGGCTATATGGAATCATGGTTCGTACCTGATATATTTATAAATACTTCAATTGCTACTATATTGCTTTGTAGTTATAACATTAAGAATTCAATTATAAAAATATGGATCAGCAGATACGCACTTCATGTTATGTATCCTTTACTATGCATATACATTGAGGTTAGGCTCGAACTAACCTAAGTTTGTGCTACAGGTTTCAGCAAACGGATCAACATAGTATTTGTAAATGTATACATATTATACAAACGCAAACAATCTTAGTCCAATACAAACGACATACGCATACAAATAGTTGTACTAACCGGGTATCGAACCCACAACCTTGTTATTATTTCCGAGGATGTTAGTTAGCACTATTTAGACGCACATTAAGTTTAGCTTTAACTATGGCTGAATAACGATTTCGTAAATACAAAAACGTCATAAAATCAAATTTCAAAATACATGCCTGATAGAAAGAAAACCATTAAGTATGGCTGACATGGCAATGAACATAAACATGCCCGGTTTTCAAGGGCATGATGAGGTCGGCAAATTTAACAAGTACGATGAAAAATTATCTACGCATTTAATGGAAATACAGAAATTCTGAAGAAGCGATGCCTATAGCATGAATATAACATGTTTTAAGAATTGATTTTCAGAAGAAATTTCAAGCCGTCTTGTTGTTTAGGTAAGTGGCAAGTATAAGTACCTATCTGTTTTTAGCCGCGTGCCGAATATTTTTAATATCTTCTTTAGAAGTTTTCGAATATTTCATTGAAATTATATTTTTGTTTATACTTTATAACTTAAACAGAGTCAATCTTTGCCGACTTTATGCTTTAAACAGAGTCAAGCAAACATCACAAAAAATCAGAAAATTAGTCTTAATCTAAATCCTAGAAAAGCGTATTTTAATTACTTTGAAGGCTACAAAAAAGAGGGCATTGGAAACCTTTAATTCCAATAACAGGTACTGTTTCTGTTCCTCAGTATAATGCCAACGAAGCCGACGGCCGCTGCTAAAAGCTGGTCTGAAACAAGCTCTTAAAAACATTGAGTTAAAACAACACTTAGAGAAGCAAACCTCATTATCACACGTCGAAAAAAGTGTAACCACTTTTGAACTTTGACGACGTAGCTTTGATACCACTAAACATTTGAAAGTAAACATATTTATGTCTCATTTACACGCGAGACAAGAACAATACCATCGCTCGGATTAGACAAAGACAAAGACATAACTTTACGATGGTGGGCCAGTGTTGACTACCGTATGAAATTTTACCCATAACAACTAAGAAACAATTTTTTTTTAAAACAATTTTGTGATAAAATAAATTAATTTAAATATTCTAAATAATATATTTCGAATTGAATAGAATAAGTATAAATAATAAAATAACTGGAAATATTTGGTTAAAAGGGTTTATATTCAGTGTAAAATCAAACTGCGCTGTGAAGCATCAGATTTGTATACAATTGTCTTTTAGACTCTTTTTTATAAGTTTGTGTGGATATTTTACTTTCATGATACAATCTTATTTTTACGTATGTAAAAATAATAGCATTTAATAATAAAAGTGAATGATCAACTTGTACTGATAATAAATAATCCCCAGGGTGTATTGCAAATTCTATTATAATTTAAAAAACAAATTGAAAAAAAACTATTTTTTATTTTTTTTTATTTATATTTTATAAAAAAATATATTTATATTTATTTACTTTTTTATTTTATATTTTTATTTTTTATTTTTATGATAAACATTTTTTTTTTGTACAATTATTATTTAAAATTGATAATAAATTAAGAAAAACAATGAATTAATTCTTTTGTACAAAAGTCTCCAGCACTGCGAGCTTGGCACTTCTGCCAAAGTTCGCAGTGAACGTTCAACGGGTCCCTAAAAAAGTGATCGGTCCAGCCCTAACAACTACCGTTCTTCCTATATTTTATTATTATTGGCAAAATGTTTAAAAACAGTATAAAGCATATTATTTCATAAATTATAAATTCTCCCACTAATGTGGGAAAACCAAAATGATTTTTTAATGGTAACACTGATTCTAAATTACAATTTTCAGTGTTTTATTTCAATTATAGCCTTATTTACGATATTATCAATACAAAAACCATAAACTTACACGTGAAAAGTAATTCCGCATGATTTATTAATGTTTTGTGACCTTGAATCGCATTCTTTCACTACGCATTTACCCATTTTGGCGATTGTTACTGTCATGTGTCGCTATGTTCAACTCGGTTGACGCCACATTGAACACTGAATTGACGTTTGCTACGCATATGCCTGTGGACAGATGTGCAGTAGCAACGATTTTAGGCGGTAATTACTCATCTATGTAAGTATTATATCAATGCTTAAAAAGCAGATAACTCCACTCAAGTCATGCGATATCAAGTAGGAGAACAAAAAGCAGCAATTATTGTTCCCATCACAAACTACATACAATGATATATAATATTTCAGTTTACAATTGGTAATGGAGAACAACAATGACAGGTGGTTCTAAATATTTTATGACAACTAAAATGGCATTACGGTGTGTAGTAAGTAAGTAGTATGACCCAAAGTCACCCAGTCGTCCTGGGTCGGGTCATCTATCACAATATTATGTAAACTAGAACTACGCGTGTGTCAATATGGTAATACAAAAAAACGGGCTAAAGCAGGTTTAGTCATCGTCGGATAGTTTACGTGCTAACATGAAGAATGATCAAGAAAATGATTTTATTACTTTCAATAGCGTTATAAAAACTTCGTATGAACCAATTATGAAATCATTCACTATAATTAAGTACTGAACATAAGACGCGATATTTGCTAGTTAAGTTGTATAAATATACCATGAACAGAAAGAACACAAGGCGAAAATTAATTTGGGCTAGTACGTGGCTCCTGTTCCCGGGGTGAGCCGGGAGTCATGGCCAAGGTCGGTCCCACCGCCACCCCGCAGCTCTCACCCTCTCTCCGAACAGGCTTACCGCCTCCTTTAGCAAGCCTGCGTCGATACGTCGCCCATTGAGTACGCACCCACACCAACAACGCTTCGTACAACTACATACACAGCTTACACGTGCCCAACTAATGTTTGTGTAGCGGCCTCTCGGCTCGTTCGCTCAGTCTATACGATTCAAGAAACAAACAGACCTGTAATCTCCCGTCGATGATCGATTGAGGTTCTGGCGCTTTATATTTAGTTACCAGAAAACTTTCAAATGTAATGCAATATTAAATTTAAAGAAAACATTTTTGTGAAACATGGTAAGCAGTAAAGGTTTATATTCCGATGTAGTGTTAAGATAATCTTATCAGAGCAAGTATATCTAACATACGTATCGAGCTGCAGATAAATATGTAAAAAGAACTTTATTATAAGGGGAAAAGATAGCTATATCACGTGCTATACACATTAGATTAGAACATTTAAATATGTACGTAACGCAACTAATAGAAGCTGAAGCTGAATCCGCAAAATAACAAGTCAAGTGGCGTATTCACAATGAATAAAAACTTTAAATATTGTTTTTACTCTGCAACATTTGGACGCAGGCCAGTTCAAGAACAATAACAGATTCGGCAATTTATACAGTTACATTACTCCGACAAGTCGGCAGAAGTCATACAATCGAAAATCTTTAGTTTTTTAGTTAAATAAATAACATTGTGACGCACTTGCTTCAAAACTTCGCCGTTGTATAACAATCACTACTAAGGCCAGAACCCTGAATGTTCATGATAAGAAAGAAAGAAAGAAACCTACAACCATACGTTGTTTCGTAATAAAATGTTTTAGAATATTCTATCCAGGGGAGTTTTTTATCAATACAGAATTCATTAAATTATATTATTATTTAAATATATAGTGTTGTATCAACTTTAGTTTGTCATCGAACAGAGAACTAGGCGACAGTACATTTTAAACGGAAGCACGGAATGTTACTCAATATGCATCGAGACGAGGCCGAGTCGTCGCATTTCACCTTTACTTCAATGCCTTTGCTTTAAAAAAAATGTAAATTGGTTTCAAATACTTAAATTGCACAATCGATCGACAGTTGTTCGATAATGTATTTAGAGGCAATCGAGTAGACTTTTGGGTATATATATATGTTAAGTACGATAGTGTGTTAAGAAGTTACCGAATTAGAAACATGGAACCTCTCTCTTAGTAGCGATATCTTCATTTGTGTACAGATTTCAATCATTCTTGTTTTTATTATTATTTTTTGACCTCCGCAAGGTTGGTCAATTTTATATTTGAAAAAAAAATGTTTTACGGCTAAGGCTAGAAAATTTAGGAATGAAAAATACAGGTTATGAGTGTTTATTGCGACATAAGCAGAGTATATTGAATGAATATATTAAAGTAGATAATTTACAGATTCACAGTTAAATATTTTTTGCAAATGCTAGAATAGAACCATGACCAATCATGAACCTTCTATTACTATTCTCTAGAATAGTAATAGAAGGTTCATGAAAAAACCAACAAACAAAACACAAAGAAATCTTAATTTGTGAAAATACTGAACACAAAGCAAGTGCAATATTCTCGTAATATGCAATACACATGTGCGGCAGTTTCTTCTTATACCAAGAAAATAGAAGCAATAATGAGATGAGAGAGATTCGGATTCTAGGGGTACCGAAATACAAATAATAAAGTAAGCCGGTGTTGTTTCCAATTATTTTATACATTTCTGTACGTCTATTTATTAGTAGTAGATCCTTAGTGATTATTTTTCTATCATTTAAATAGAATAAAACAACATTATTTAAGGAATGTTTAAATATCTACAAAAGGCTTTAGTAATTATTTTAGGCTTTAGTATGATTATATTAAGTAAGAAAACATATTTATTAATAATATAAATAACTTTGTCTTATCCCTACTCACATATACTTACTTACTTTATTTATTATCATCCTCTCCGAGTCAGACGGAGCTCTCAATGACAGGAGTGTCCTGCCATTGAACACTCCTTGCTACCTACTTTTATTCAGCTGCGAGGTTATCGCGCAGTGCGTGATACGAATATAATCTTTATTACTATGAACTTTTTATACAGAATTTTGATACGCTTACAATTGTCATATTAATTGACTATTTGTATAACACTAAATATTTTTATATAAATAACTATTTTATTTTAATTTATTTAAAATACATACATTTAAGTTACAATTATATTTTTTTTTTTTAAGTCAGATCATATAACCCGCCCCGCGTCGCTCCCGGTGCAAAGGTGCCCATGATACTGGCAGCATTGCCTCGCTGAATTGCAACGGACATTCTTTGCACCAGAAACGAGCCGGAGCGGGAGTCACCACTTTTTTCCCTAACTCGGCGACATATTTTTTATCGAGAAAATTTAAAGGACCTAATATGCTCACGGGGGCCGATCATCCGATATTTACAACCACGTTGATAAACTACTACGTTTATGTCTTGCTGTGAAGAAACATATTTTGACACTTAGAACAAGACCTACTCCTCCTTGTTTTTGAACTCCTTTAATAAAGTCAAGACAATGTTTGTGTAAAAAAGTTTTCTCTATAATAATATATGTGTGCCTTTCATTGTACGCTTTTACTCTTCAGGACGCAGGGCTCCTCCCTCGGGCCTCCATTGAACGACTCCCGGGCTCAGGCATCTATTTTTAGGGGCCAGGGGTGTACCAGCCGGGGGTCTGACGTCATGCCCCACCCTATCGCGCCTGCTCCCTCGAGTTAGAAATGAACTCGATTCTTGCTGACACGTTGACGAGAAAACATGTTGTAGCTTGGAAGATTTTTCTTGTGATACGATTTGAATCGATAGCTCTTTTGGTTTATTTACCTCATATCTCTTATAGAGAGACAAACAGATGCCGGTCATTAAGATAAAAGTTAAGGAATGAAAAAATATTTGGATTCGTTTCAAGTTTCGAGGCAGTTAACAGTTTCTGAATTAATGAATTAGTGAAGAGTAATTAATAGAAAACATAATCAAAAAATGAAATATTTCTAAAATATTAGCCTTGAAGTGTCAATGCTAAAGAATTATAAACTATATTATACTATATTATAAACTAAAGAATTGTTTATTAAAAACATTGTATTTTTTATAATCTACTCTACGTGTACCTTAACGTTTGCCGTTGAACAGAAGTCTGAAAGATTAAGTAATTGGCTCACGAATGAAAAACAAAGAATTCTTATAGGAGTGATAAAACTAAAATTAAGTTTAAGTGCCAATGGAACTTTAAATTTGTATATTAATACCTCTAGTTAATATTTCCTGTCTGGTAAAAAAATTGTCAAGGACTAAAAATGATATAAATAAAACCTATACTGTTGTTATTTTCTCAAGCCTTTAACAGATTATCAGATGTTTTGAATGAATCAGCCTCCGTGCTTTATCTCAGCACTTGATTTTTTTTTAATAAAACTCCATATTTGTAACACATGACGTTTGCTCCCACGGCTTACAAAGAAGGCGTTAAGAAACCTACACGTCGGCCTGGTTTAAAAACCAACAATCCACGCACTCATTAGAACTAGATACGAATCAAAGTCGAATGAGTCTTGCCAAGCAATGACTTTTTTAACAATCACCATTATTGAATGGAAATTCAAATTAGAAATCCTGTGTGTATAAAAAAATAAATATAAACAGTGTTTCTATGAACCTTTTTTTAGAGCAAAATAGAGTAAAAGCAGTGTATATCTGGTATACATTCAGTCAAAAAGTCTCGGGAATAGCAACACTGGTTTTAATCAATAAGCAGATAGATAATGCAGGAGATAAAATCACATGTAGTCAATTCTGTATCATGTCACTGTTTGGAACTGGTCACTTTCTTTCTTAACTGGCCAATTCATTTGTCATTCTATCGCTTAAGGCAATGCTATAATATAAATACTTTCTATTGTTTTTTAAGGAATACATGTAACTCATGACTAGGTAGTTTCGTTCGACCCTGTAAGTTGTTCGTTTTTATAACTTAGTGTTGTAGTATTCTTACGGTGCAGGTAATATCAATTTCTTAGTAGAACTACTAGTCACAACAGTAATTTTTTTAGTCAACTATAAAATGCATAAAATATAAATAGACTAAATTCTCTCCCTTTCTTTCACATGATAAATACTTATAATAATTTTTAATATACTAAATGATTCCCATGAAGGTTAAATGTTCATCAAACCTTCTTTATAATATAACATAATGGTCATAATGGACTCCAGAGTAAGACTATTTCAATTTAAACCTCACCTAGAACCCATAAAATGCTCCATATTGTGAACTTTTGTTTACCTGTAACAACAATTAAACATTTAACATGTGCATATATAAAACTGAAAACTTTAAACTTAACTAAACACAATGACTTTATTATTTATTTGAAAACTTAACAGCTATGTTACATATCTTATGGGTGAAGTAAAACATTGCATTGGTCTCTTAGTCAATAATAAAGTTGCCCGACAAGTAAAATTGCGTGCATCACTTAAAACATAGGTAATTAGGGTAATAGGTAATAAATATTCTATACTATTTCTAATTTTGGTATATTGTTCAGAGAGAGAAGTTTTTCAAAGGAAAGTAAGTTCTAAGTAAGAACAATCTTAATATCGATTTAATAGTATGAATGCAACCTTTTATTAATTCGTTTTTAAGACACTTTTTGAGAGGTGGACATCTTAACTCGCACAAACATCTATGTCTGTTTTTATCAAAGAAATATAGTTATACACATGATATAAATAAACCTAAGGATGTAATTATACTATTAAGATTATAATTATTAAGCGGGCAATAATAATATAAACAATTCTTAAGTAATATGTAATTTAATAATATTAACTTTTATATTTTTAATTCATTTTTCAAAACAGGGTTGTAATCACCATTGTAACAAGTATTAGATATAATATAATGAAGGATTGCAAATGTTAACATTGCTGATTTAATCAATTTGACACAGAGCTAAGGTAACCACAGCTCCGTCGTTGCGTTAGTAACATTAACATACTCATAGTAATTCAAATCTGAGTTTTTTATTTTACCTTCATTGGATACGAACACGAAGCGATAAATACATGCCAACTCGACCTCCATTCACTTCGAATCTAGCTATTAAGGACGCGCTAACTGTGTTTAAAATGTGGGCCTCAATTAAATAACACCACCAAAGTGTTTACCTCCTATCTAAGGAGAGGCCTATGCCCGGCAGTGGACTATTAAAGGCTGTTGATGTGATGTGATGTCCAAGTGTTTTCCACATGCAGTTTCTGGTTTTTACAATGCAATGAATAAATATTAACAAGTTCAAGCTTATCTATAACATCAATACCAAAGCAAATAGAAAGGTTATTTTTAAATATCTTTAGAAGTCGAATGAATCAGAACCCCTTCTGATTAATCCGACTTCTAAAGATATACCTCAACTACTTATTTTATTTAACTCAAAGGGCGATGTCCTTAAATGTTCTATCTGCTGTCTTGAGAGTTTCTCTTTATCTAAAGTTTGAATAACATTCCGGTAACAAAACAAGATATTGGAAAAGGTGACATTGAAAGGTATTAAGATTGACCACTTAAACTACAAGCTTCAATAACGATGATATAACTTATAAACTTTTATATATTATTATTTTATGTATATATGTATGTATGACCTAAGCAAGTATATATTTATGTGTATTACAGTATGTATGTAGGTATATCTGTCCCAACGTTTCTATCTTTCTTTCAAATTAATATTCCCTCTTAAAAAAAAGAACCTAATCTCTAATGCCTGTAGTCAGACATTTCTCTACCACCCAAAGGTAGACTGGGAGAAAATGCCTGTGGCATTAAGACCGACATTTTACTTTTGTAACTTGTACATAAAGAATTAAATAAAAAGAATGACTTTATATGAATATCATCTAAATTAAGCAGAGTGTATGGAGAATCGCCAACGTTTCAGTAATAGACAATTTCAAATCATGAAACATTTTTGCAAGTTTGAAATAATCATTCGCGAGTGAACCTTGGAACCGGGCAACGAACTCTGAAAATAAGAACGGTCAACGTCATAAGTGCTGGACCTCGAATGCAACAAATTTAACAGTTAAATTATTTCTATCGTGAAGATCTAATTGTTGTGGTAAATGCGATGAAAAATAGCATATAAACATATTTGGCTATATAAGATTATCTTAATACAAGTTGTGAGTCTTCACCCGTGTTACAGTTATTGCTCATGAAAGTGTTCACAGAGCGATAAACTATTGTGCCTATCAAAGGCATATATATTGTTTAACATGACCTAAATCGATCAAGTTGTTAAATATTACACGATCACTAAAAGATGCACCGACGTAACAATCAGTCCTGGTATAAACACGTGGAGTTTGGATTAGAGCAAATGTTCTTCAAAGAAAAGTTTTAGTGCCCTGCAAGCTTCGACAAGATCTAAAAAAAAACGTAAGACACAAATATAACGACAGTCTCAACATCTACGTGAGCTTGATTAAGAAATTTTGAAAAGGTAAGGGAAGATTTGTAAAAGATACAGCCTGTACGCCGACGGTAAGGCCGTTACGTCTACGGCAAGGCCGTAGGCGTACTTGCTTTTATGTTTAGACATGCAATGTAGATTATGAACCATCAATTTCAACATCATTTGAAATGATAAACTTGTGGAAAAACCCCCATTCTTTTTCAGGCGATTTTACTACTTTTATTATAATTATTTATTTCTTTAAAGAATATAAGTAGATATACACAAAGTCACAAGTGGCCTGCTAGTGTAGGTAGGTCAAAGAAAACATGGCTTAACAATACCTTTTCTTTATACCTAGCAAATCATTGCTTATGACAAGCACATGCAAAGATTATTGTGACATAAATTTACAAGAAATTAAACTTTACACAGTTATATTTTTAAATAGTTTGAATTTTGATGTGTTCACTGCATTTTTAATACATGTAACACCGCCATCTTGTGTCATTCTATGGACATCCTTAAGATTACTGTAGTAATTGATAACTAGGCATTTTACAAATTTATTACAAGTTATGTAGAATAAGACAAATATGTATGAGCCAATTAAATACGTACTGTGTTAACTACTTCCTACTTTAGTACATCCGCCTTAGTTTTTAAACCGTTCTGGTCATTAGTGATATCAAAATTATGCTATCGCCTCTACGACATGACATAGGAAATATCGATCACTGACTCTACTCTAACAGTTATACATACAGATAAACAAAATAATTTCAACTTTATTTTGAAATCCATACGAGACATTATTAAATAATAGTAAATATAATTGTTAAACATGAAACGATGTTCTACATGATTTAACCTGTGCACTGGCAAAACTTTTTAGACCAAATGTTGTTGGAGAAAGTTAATGGCTGATGCTAACGCAAAACAACGCACGTATATTGTGTAATACTTCACAAATCGTGTGACAACTGAGCAATGGATTTAGGCATTTGAGAGACACTTGCAACTATGTCGTCTCAACGGTGGATTGTGATAATTTTAGAGAGGCTATGTTTAAAGTTTCTAAACCTATTTTCCCATTCTTTACATTTTATAACATATCTGATATTGAGCCTCGACGGCAACTGTATAATTGCACCCTGTGTACAGATGCCTGACTGTATTGCAAACTGAAAGAACAATGGTTGTCACGACAGTTTGTTATCTTAGGAGTGTGCATGTAGACAAACATTCACACTCTAGAGAGCAATGCACTCGGTCAATGCAGCCCGCGCCGCCTCACAACGTACGTCATCTAATCTAACGCCCTCGCAACACATTTTGATAAGTAGATGTGAATTGTCTTTAATAAAGATGGGTATCTTTCACTCACCCTCTTTAAATACATCTGTAAACTGTATCAGAAACATTGTTTATAATATAGTGTTATATTAGTTTCTTCTTTATTGGCATATAGTGCAAAAGATAATTAGTAACAGTATCACACAACAGTATCATTAATTGAATTTATTGCGTATGACAAGAAAGACCTATAGACAAGACAGAAAAAAAGTCAATCTCAAAAACCCAAAACAAAGTTTATTTATATATTTATTTAATTTGCACCTTTATTTATTGTTGCACCGTAATTTAAAATGCAGTTCACATTTTGAGATGTAATAATAACTTTGTTTCAATTTATATTTAACAATGACTACGTCAATATTAAACATATTTATGTCGTCAATAAACATAATAACTTGGCCATCGCAAACCATCATAATAAATAAGCACATAAGAACAATCTGCTATTTTCAACAATTTTAATTAGAAATATGGCATTGCGAAAATTGCCTACTCAGCTTGTTTATCCAGAAAACGGAATTGAAGTTGCGGTATATTTTTATTACTGTATAAGTGGCAAACGAGCATTAATGATAAGCAACTATCGTCGCCAATGGACACATACCACTAAAGAGACACATGTAAGTCGTCGTCCCCTTCCCACCCCCCGGATTATGTGCAGAAAGGGGTTGGAACTTCTGTAACCTCACTCACTTGTATTGTGTGAAGCCGTGGTATCACACATGTTTTTTTTTCAGTTAAACACTAATTATGTTCATAATTTTAAGATTTATTCACTAAAGTTATAGAGGTTCGAAAATGTCCTAAATGGCTTTAAGAAAAACATGGTACAGTTGTGACTTTGTTTTCATTTTTGTTCGGCTTGGCATTACATGATGAATGTTTGTATTAGTCGTCAAAAAGCCTTATTAGTCAGAATAGTGACTAGGTAAATGTAATGACTCGATCTTGCTCATCGATGTAGTGTTGACGAGCTGGCTGTTAGCTATGTCGCCTAGGTAATATTCTGCTGTTAAAGTATGTGCTTGCAATGAAGATTTACGATGAAAAAGTAATGCTATGTTAAACTTTTAACAGTTTTACAAAGTTTAATAAATCACCCTTTAATTCTTTAATTAAAGACAATAATATTCTCAAGAAATATGTCTACACTGAAAAAATCTTACTATGTAATACAAATATTACTATTTCATCGGAAAAAGTTACGCTATGCCTCTACTACTTAATTTTGAATATTAATAATGCTTCTCAAGAAAATATACAGTGTGTTCCTTAGGTGAATGTGGCATAACATCACCACTCGAAATATGTGTAGGAAAATACTTTCTGCAAGTTTTTTTCTTAAACTTATGTCTGGTAAAAAAACCTTTAAGGCTTCATAACTTTCAATCTAATGTCAGTTTCAACATTGTATTAGGTAGGTATATTATTTTGTATTATTATATACGAGTATTGAATACTACTAAGTGGTACAATACCCCTGCTTTCTCTACTCTACATAAGTAAGCGCACACATGCACACAGACGAAGTAATATTGTAATTGACACAATAGATAACGTACCGTTGTCTACTAACAGCATACAAATGCACAACAAACGGTTCTATATAGATGTGACAAGCGACATACTTCGACACAATACGATACTGTAGGGCTGCAGGTTTTATTGGTGCGAGGGCACCTACTGAAATATATAGGCTTGTTAATGATATGTTGTGTTATAAAGTATTAAGCAGGCTGAATTATGTATAGGAAACAAGGCAGTAAACGGAACAAAATGATGATTTTAAGCGATCACGTATATTTTATTAATCGTTTTATAATGTTGGAATATTACTTATCATTTAGCAATACCTCTTTATCGTCGATGACAAGGCATTTTCCAGTAAAAATAAAAATGAGACAGCTGTCGAAAGTCCGTTTAAACCCAAACTAGACAGAGCCTTTTTTACGTGTGGAAGCTCCCTCGGATCGTCAGCACACCCAGGAACTGAGTATCGGAACCGAACCTACTAAAACCACACGGTGTGCCACTCTGCGCCTGAAATAGGAGGGACTCGAGAACAGCTGTTATTAAGACTATCAGGACCGCTCCGAGCGGAACGAGACAGAGCTTGCGCTATGGAACAAGTGCAGATGACAAACATAAATATATATAAAAATACTAAATACTTACATATTTTCGATAAATTACACTCAGACACAGAAATGATTGTGATCATCATCACAAAATAACTAGAGATGATGAAAATTGAAGTATTTGTCCTAATGGGTATCAACCAACGACCCTACAGGAACGCTGACCCTAAAACTAACAGTGGTAATTAAGGAACGCAAAATGAATATCAAGTATATTAATACATTTAGGTTAGCTTGAGTCAAAGCGAGTGTTTTATTACACTTTAATAATGTAGACAAAACAAATAGCCTTGGACCGGTTATGCTCGTGTCACAATGTTTGCAAAAACTTCAGTCAAGGAACACTATTTGTGAGCGCACGAAATCGTTCACTTTACAGACAATAACTTATATCACAATAAAGCATAATATTTTTTTTGTGTTGTGATTACTTTATCATAATGCCATGTTAATTCTAAAGTCGTTAGCTGCTTGGCGATGGTCTTTTAATAGTACGAATAAAAATAATTCATTGAGCGTGTAGTGAGCGATGATTGAGTAGGAATAGTATTACGGGATGACTTAACTGAACGCATAGTCGGTAGACTTGGTATAATATGATATGAAAGAAAAAAAAAAACAGGTGGCGACAAATGTTATTTCTTCAGCGGTGTACAATGTGTTTATTTTTATTCCATATATCTTCGACAACCCTGCTTTTATGAGCACATACATAACCAATGGCATGCTTGTAACCATGTTGACATATGAAGCTGTCGTCGACAAGTCTGGGTAAATTTATAGCAGACTACAATGCAATACAAATTCTCATTTATTCAAGTATTAAGGAAAATAACAGCGTGTACTCGACTTTAAGTTTCGTCGAAATAGTTAAGACTATTTGTGAGCTCACTGCTTCATAATACTAGGAGGATGTTCTCACTTCTCGAGTTAAGCAAATATTGTGTATCTATTCACGTAAACGAGGTACATTGATCTCATATTTTGATCAACTTACGTATACAATGAGATATTAATACAATAATTAACTATCTTATAACTATAACAGGATAACAAATTCGTATCAAGGATGTTTACATTATCTCACGACGCTTGCCCGACTGTGTTTCAGTATCAAAACATCCCGTCACGACAATCTGGCCCTTATCATATACATTATCGTCGCTATCAAATACAAAACTGTGAATAATTTTAGAAAATGAAGTCTCGTTAACTTTAAAATCTAAAACATGGACCGGCTCTGGGCAATAACAACTGAATAGAAATGGGTAATCCATTGAATATTATTTTTATATGTTGGTTTTAGTTGGTTATTTCTATAAACAGTTACATTGTCAGCTAAAAATGTCCAAAAAGGTTTAAGAATATGGAGTGTCACCACCCCTATGCATCCCAGTAGGAGCCGGTAAGATGGTGCTATAGAGTTGGAGTCAAAGCCTTCTTTTTTTTTTTAAACTGCTGCTTTTGCTGCTTTACTTCAGCAAAAGCAGTTTAAAAGATTTAAAAAAAAATGAAATATTTTCACTTTTTAAAATTCGACAACCGGAATTCAGGAATTATTTTTCGCAGACAACCCTATACCACCGTGTTCGTAATTAAATAATGTTTTTTAAATTTAACTTTAATTCATTAACCAGACAGTTACAAGTTACTAGTATCGATTTACCTGTTTATACCTGCCTATCCATGAGTTGTGACAAGAAAAAAAATAGTCAACCTAACGTTTGCATATTCTATGGGATTCATACTTTCGATTGGTATGGAATTTGTCTATTAACCACACCAGTGAAATTTTTTTTAAACATTTAATTTTTTTTTAAATAATTTTTTTTTTTTAAAGCGTTAATTAATCATATTCTGGACTGAAATTTTTAGACAACCCAATATTTATTGACATATTTAATTGAACATAAAATACTCTTCATCCATTAACCAGCTCGGTGAAGGTCGTTATACAGCGGGATCTAAGACTATTAGGCCAAAACTTCCTCACTAAGGAGAGGCCTATGTCCAGCAGTGGACTAATAAAGATTGATGATTGATAAGTGCACATAGTATCTCTTAAGACCATTATAATGACCGATTGTTTTGATCTCTTCATAAACATTACAGGAAAATATTTCTGATGTATAAATTCGACTTAGGCCGACTTTTATTGCCAATAAAACTATTTCAACATTAATATTAATATATATTTTTATATTCTTCACTAATGTTAATCAGTTCGTGTCGTGAAAAAATGTGGTCACGTTACATATCAGGCGTAGAGTGCGTGTTTCAGCAGAGTATCGCGTTTATCGCTTAAGCAAACATCGGATACTGAACACTTTTCCACCTATCATACGTAAAGGTGTAATAATAACAGTCATCTCGTGAATATTTTCTACTAAAATGTATGTACGTAGGAGAGCTCACTTAAACGCCATTCATTTATGTGAATAATTTATTTTAGTACGGGAGAGAACCCTGAACATAATGCAAATTTTGCATATTTCATCAAAGGATTCCATTATTCTTCTAAAGTTGAACAATATTGTGTAAAATGCCTTCAAAACGCCTTGGTAATGTTAGGAGGAATGATCGGTCCAGACCGACAAATATGTTAAACAACCATTTCGCAGAAGTGACACGATAGCGTGATAATTTTGTTGATTCTTGCTTATTAAAGTAGTATATTTGTCCCAATAAAGTGTTTTTGTATTGAAAAGGTCAAACAACCATCAGCAAAAATGGAATGTTTGCCAACATTCGGACAGCTTATTCCAATACTTTTTTATTGTTTTTGTATTCTTCTGTAATTTAGAATACACCAGATCAATAATTTATTATTCTCTGTGAATGCTATGTGATATTCTTGTTGAAGATCCTTAAATAAATAAATACGTTTTGCACACATTATTGTAACTGTTGTATAGAAGCGATGAACGTTGTCTTTAAAGGGACCATTTGATACATACATACAACCGCCCGCTAACAGGGCTCTTAGGTCTGCGGGACAGTTCCAGAAGACCTCAATAACAAGCTCTAGGTATGGAATATGTATGTGTACTGAGATTATTTCGAGGGACTAGGGGTCTTTTAACCTTCTTCTAAGGGGTTCTTTAAAGAAAGTAAAAAGTGTGTCCATATTTATATTATAGTTTTCATTTGCAATCTTATAGATGACGGTAACCGCTTACTATAAGTCGAACCACTATTTGTCACTGAAGTGGTATTTAAAAAACTCAATAACTCACAGTCACGGTATGTATACCACCATCAATCATATCAGTCGATAGGCTGTTCGCGAACGACACACTTAGAATTCGTTAATGAATCGATACATCGATAAACATCGTTAGTATTAATCTTATGTCGAATCCCTTACATTTACAAGTTACGTTTAGTTCTTCCAAAGTACTTATAGGGTGGCTAAGCAATTTAAAAGGTTTTCATTTGAAGAGGTCGCACGAATAAGCACAAGCTATATAAGTAACAATCGTGAAAGCAAATATTCCACGGTGCAGGTGAAAGTTTGTGACACTGACTAATCGATGTGACATGGGACGTGCCTGTTTTTTTGTCTATTTTGAAATTGCAAGATACGAAAGTTTTATTGTCAAAATATATGTGCGAATCGTTGGTGCGCGAAAGCTAAAAGATAAACCGGTCGGGACAAATGAAACGAATGGAGTGAGTTTTGATAAGACGAGATTACCAAGCGCGAATGATCGGCATGGAGCTATCGACTTTGGCAATGTCGTCGTCGGTGTGGCAACAGTGCGATGTTACGTAAAATACGGGACGCGGGGAGAAGCAGTGCCAGGTTACTGACCTGTATAGTCCGCGGTGCCGATTCGCCCAAACCACATCAAATCACGAAATCTTTATTGCACAAACACGATGAAAGCAACAAACACAAGCGTTACTTCGCGCTTTATTTGCAAAGAATGTCAAGGTATAATGTTTTTGGCTTAGATAATATAATAGGTAAAACCAGAAAAACTACATAATATTAAAATATGAATAAGATGGCCTGATAATAATATAATTTTTTCAACTTGCTCAGTATACAACTGTTTCTTCTCTGGCGCGTCACTAACCAATAAGCCGTATGTGTGTGTTTAGTGTGTACCTCATATTAGCCTTTAACACAATTGTAAACCCATTATTCAATATTGAAGTTGAAGACGATTATCCGGAGCCTTGGAACATATACCTATATAATACATAGTTCTTTATATACCATTTAGAAACTATTCATAGGGTAAATCTTAGTTCAATATAGAATAAATACGTAGTCAATCGCCGAACCAAAATTTAACTTGGAAATCACTCCAAGTGACGTTTAGTCAATTTGACATATAAAAAACAGATTTGGTACTGTCGCTTAACTCTTGTTACTGGCAAAAAGTGGTCATGCCTTAGCGGGTATCGGTAGGCAACCATCAACGTAATGCCGAATTTGGCACAAGCACGACCTGGCAACGTCGCACTAGCACGCTGTGCCTCGCTCAATGCACGTAGCCACTTTGCTTCATGTAAACAAACACTATTGCGTCACTGGTTGGTACACGCTAAAACATACCTTAAAACTTGCCACAGAAAATCCCATACAAACGCAGCATAATGAATACGATAAAATTATGTATTATTACATTAATTTTGATAATAAAAAAAAAAATAACTTTAAAACTGCTTTACATGTTACGTAGGACAGGATAATTGCAAATGTTACAATATACGAACGAATAATTACAAAATGTTAAACGGCCTGTTGGTCTAGTGCTAGTGGTAACCTAACTGCTAAGCCAGAGGTTACGGATTCGATTTCCACCCAGGACATATTTGTGTGGTGATAACGATCAATTGTTTTTTTGTGTGGGTGTATCTATATCTATAAAAGAAGAAACTAACAGACTGTTTCACTAACTGATCGATCAATGCACAGCTGGCTAAAGGAAACCGCTGGGTCTAGAAGCATGATTTTTTTTTTGTGCTGAATGAATAAAAGCTATATAATTTTTCCACTTTCAGCAGTGGGAAAAGCTTCTACAGGTTTTCAAAAATGTAAGGGGAGGAAATCGAAAAAAGAATATTCGGGCGCATCAGATATTTTGGCGATATGTTATTTAGATGCCGAAAACACTCCCATTGAAAGGTCCGATGATTGTAAAGTGACACAAGCTCGTAGTGAATTATCGAAAGCGCAAACTGCAAATTCGAAAAATCGCCATTACGAAATACCAGAACGTGTGATGTGTGTGTGTAAACAGCACGATTTCATACAGACAGTTCAGCTTAATGTCATGCTAGCCAAAAATCTGATGATAATTTTGGAGGGTATGCTAAATCTGACAGATGGAAATATTTTTATTATTTGATTTTTTACAAAATGTAACAAATAAAGATTTTTTTCTTTGCTTCTTTGCTTCAAAAAAAATGACAGGCTCATGTTTTTTTTTTGGAACTTTGTGAACCTCCCACTTCTTCTTATATCACGCTCAAATTGCCAGATTTTTTAAATACACACTAATGTGGATATAATTAACCTAACTTACCTTAATCTTACACGCTCGAGTATTTCTGACCATCGATTTATTTTTTAACATTCCGAAATCCCTTCCAGGGTTCCGATACTATTAGGTGACGTGTGCACTAAGAAAGGATTTTTAAAAAGTCTACCCCTAAGGGGGCAAAATGGGGGTTAGAAATTAATATGAAACTTCGTTTTTTTAGTATTAGCGTTATGGAACTCACAGTAAATACTATTTATTTATTTTTTTAAAGACATCTCCCGCATTTGGAATATACCCTGTGTCGCGGGGGACTTTACAAACATTCATGAAGCGGATACAAAGAACACCCAGACTCAGTACAACAATTTGAGGATCACACAAAGTGGCGTCCCGTGTGGTGATCGGACCCACAACACTCAGCGTAGTAGTGAGCGGCGTGGCGACCGCTTAAACCACTACGCCATCCGTGCAGTCAAGATATTAAAAGGAGTGACAAATGTTGTTAATTTGTTTTCAAAACTACCCCTAAAAAGTTGCGGTGTGCGGATCAATTTTTGTTTAACCTTTCGATTCCAAACTCTCAGTATAAATAGGCTATCAAAAAGAATAATACTAAGACACCTATTTTAATAAATTTTCAAAACTACCCTTAAAAAGGTGTGCAAAAGTTTTTATGGTACATATGTCTGATGTCAACTACCACGCAGACAAAGTTGCGGACAAAAGCTAGTTCATCTGTAACTGCATATGTTTAGAAATCTGTAAGTTTTGTTTATCAGCAGTCTGGTTACCACAGCTCAAACTAACTAATTTAGGATAACTTGATAGATCTTGAAGAAAATACGTTTTTGAAAACCTTTAACTTGGCGTTTAAAACTCCCCCATTTAAATTTCATAAAATTTTCATATAGAGGGATATAATTTTCATCATAGTGATAGTGAGACTAACCATTAAAATAAACTAACGACAACTCAAACGCCAAAATTCATCAAGCCGTTTAAGCTACAGAGCATGTCAAAAAATAAAAAATATACATACTTACACTCGATAAACATAACCCTACTGACACTGTCGGATCTCACTATTAGATCTTTTTAGGATCTAAACTAGTGTTATGACCCTTAATGACAAAATAGTTCCTCTACAACATTTTCAACTTTAAATTTAATTACTGTTTGAAAACTCTATTATTTAAAAAATCGCATAAAGTAGGTAACAGTTAGGTACCTATTCCCGACGCAAACAACCGTCTCCCGTCGCTCACGTTTAGCCATCACGAGGCCTGGCCTCCAATCCACGTGCCTAGCCAGCCGCTTACGCAAACGTTTATTATTTTTCACCTCTAAATCGAATGGCGTGAATGTTGTGCAGTGAATACCATTGAATTACTAGTAGTTCTTAGTTCGTACCAGTCAGTTAGTAATTATAACAGAATATAACTTGGCTAAATTAGAGTTTTTATTAGAGAACCTCATCGTATATTTAAAGTAAATATTTTGCTATGTGCATGCAAATATGGGGACCCGGATTCGAAGCATCTGCGTAAAAACAACACTTATCGGCGCGATCTTGTTTATAATATTCAATGATATTATTATTATATATAAAGTGAAATACAAAGTAGGGCAAACAAAGATGATGTTCTAAACAAAAGATACTTTACTTTAGCACCGCAATTGAGGACACCGATTTGCATTGTTTTGCAAGGTTTTGAGATTTTAAGTAGACTTTGCAACAGAATAAAATATTTCGTACCGCGACATATTTTTCTGTTTGCAATATAAACAGTTAAAATGACTATAAATATAAATTATTTTTGAAGATCCGGGTCCAGTAAACGTCCAAGTCGATATCAGGAAGTTTTAATACACAATAAAGGACTGCTAAAGCAATTTCGGTTGCGTCGTGACGCGAGCTGGCGTGGCGGGCGACTATACTTTCAAAAGTGCCCCAGATGTTGATTAACGGTAAAAAGACCATCTCGCGACAGATGCTCCACTGCACATTGCGGCATTTGGAAGCAGAATGGGAGTGTTTATATTATTTTAAATAATTTTAACAATATTCCCAGGAATTGAGGAAATCTCTTATTTTAACGTGTGTTTTTCTAAGAATGAGTGTGTGAATGTTGTAAAGGAGTTTTGCACACGTTAAAACCAAATATAAAAAAATGACAATCTAAAATACAAGGAGTAATTTCATTAATCTCTTACAAAATTAAAATAATTTGTATTTTCATTTTATTTGATTTGTATTTCCAAATCATGATAAATCCAGATAAAATCGTGATAAATACAGTGTCAATCCGTAAACAAACGTCAGTGTCAAACTATAAATGGCATTTATAGTTTGACACTGACATTTATTAAATGTCAATATAAGAGATATACGAACTGCCAAAATATGAAATTGTAATTTGTCAATCACTGCTTGTGTGCAAGTGAATTTTTTTCAACGACTTGGACTGTTTTACTACTTTACTTTACTACATTGTGTTAAAAATATTTCGCGAACAACATAACTGTGCCATACCGTAGATTCGAGGTCATATTTCTTGATTACGCAACTGTCAATCAAACTGAAACCTAATGCAGTCTAAAGTTCATAGGGTACCTGTAATAGTTCATCATAATTTGAAATCAACCATGTAATGGAAATGAGCATTCTCCTTTAAGTTTTATACCCGAAAACAACAATAAGCAACGTAAAACTATTTTCAACCCCTTTTCATTTCATATTCCCCGACTATTGTCTCCCAACTTGCTTTAGTTAAACACAATAATATCAGCTTTCTTTATTAACAGAAGGCCAATCGGCCGATCGAAACGGAGCGTGTTTAAGGACAAACCTCGCCTTTTTATGCAATTGAGTTTAAATGTAATTTCGCTCTAAAAGCGTTGTAATTTTTTGCAGGATGCAATAAACAAGAATTTTCTCTTAAATACATACCTACGCGAGAGTTAGCCAATGAGGTGACCCTATTCAGAATAAAAGATTGCAGGTCGAAAATTACAGTGACGAAATTGTACGATCTACGTCAGTGATTGATTTGCATGAAAATACAAATATATCCTTTCGGTTTCATACCGCACCCTCCTTTGTGAAGCAAACGTTGACGCGATTATATATTCATCAGCTGAGATTTGCGCGTTTGTGCGTCACGCAAAATTAACTTGAAATGTGACTCCTTCGTGTAACATTTTCATTCATTTTGTTCGTTGTTTTTTTTTTTTTTTTTTTTAGTTTATTTGGCAATAAAATTGCGCTCGTTGAGGGTCCAATTATATGTTTTTCTTTAGTAATATTACTGATAAACAATAAACACTCGTAACGCCAATGATGTTTCTCGTACGTGACTCAAAAACCTTTTGCAGTGTGAAGAATATATAGACACACTTGAATATTAAATAAAAACATTGCCGTTTAGACAAAATTCAAAATTCCGGTTAAACAAATAATAAAAACCTATACAAAATTCCATATATATATATATTGTATAGTTAGTAATTTTGTATAGTTTACATACCAAAGTGCGTAGATTATGACATTATTGTATTAATGCACGAGGTTATATATTTCGAAAGAGTAACTGTTTCTCGTTTGGCTCAAAGTTTTGGAAATTGCTACTCGCTTCGCCTTTTAATAGAATTTAAACCTTCATTTAAAGTTAATGATGTTGTGTCATGAGTGCACCGTCGAAGATACAAAACAATATTTTAAATAACATTGAATTGAATTAGAAATAACTTCGCAGTAGGAATTTTGTTTATATGGTCCAGTAACTGGTAACGTAGTATCTTGCAAGCCTTTTTGTAATATTGGTTCTAAGAATATTTCTTTAAAAACCCACGCACTGGGAGACTCGTAGGGCTTATTTTTGCTACCTAAATAAATAAAGATGTTTTATTTTACCAATATTGATCACACTTATTACTATACTTTTAACACACACCAGTTTATAGAAGTAACCAGATGAGGGTATGAGCAATTGAAATTTTCTTTGGTTTAAAGGCATTAGAAGGTGCTAATACTTTTGCTTTCGCGTCACGTTGTTAGTTATACATATTCTCACATTTTCACCCGAGACAAAGGCAAACTACGTTAAGAGATAGACCTCTCCTTAGAAAGGAGGTTTTGGCCTACTATATCACGCTGGCCAAACGAGTTGCTATAGTTTGTTTCAAGTTTTCCAACTTGTAAAAAAAGTTCCTTATTTCATCCCATGATCCCATGAAAATATTTTCTAATATGTGCATAAAGCGTTCAAATGAATAAAGTCATTATGAATGAGAATATAATAGTGCAATAATGCCTCACCTTGTAGCCGCTGTTGTCCTGTTGTAAGTGCTGTAGTCCGTTGTGTTGCTGGTATGGGCTCAGCAAGCGACGCTTCTTGACAGGCTGACGAGCCGGCGACACGGCCGGCTGGTAATTGGGCTGCGTGCTCTGGGGCTGACTGCTGTGGTATTGCGACGCCGGCTCCGGGAACATGACATGCATTCCCTACCAACAATGCAAACACACATGTTATGAATATTATCTCTTTATTTATATTAGGTATTTATAATTAACTTATTATGAAAGAGATATTGAAAAATCCCAAAATTTTCATTAGACAATAATTTTATAGTTATTAGTATCTTATGAGTCGTAAACTGCACTAGGTGTAACTTTTCATTAACTTCCTGTCATTTATAGCTAAAATGCGTCATGAAAACTTATGACCAAAAATAGAAAACAATAATTACACACATGACAATAATACAACATATACCGTGTTGTACTATAGTATTTTTTAATTAAAGGAATGAGTTAAAATCTACCAGGAATAAATATTTACAGGATTTACACGACACAACTAAGATTGTGTTGAAAAGTATTTTTAATAAATATTGATTTATCGATATTTTTATTTACTCTTTATAAACCATTAAGTATAAGAATTAAATTTGTTTTTCGTTGAAGACCCATGTTTTGTAATTAACGATTCGGTTAAACGGATTTGCAATTTAAAAGTCAAGCGATCAAAACGAAAAGATATACGCGCGAGACACCTGCACAACTTTAATATTTTTTGGTGTTTACAACGAAGTAATTTCGCAGAGAGCGCCGTAAAAATTGAGTTTTCATTTGCTAAGAGCAACCATTACCGTGAAGCATGTCGCCGTTCCGTGAATCCAACCAGTAAGGCTTCGCCGTGTTCTATAAACGCTTGTGTGAGTTTGCAGTCACGAAGGTACATTCATTAACAAAATGAGGAGCGGAGCTAAACAGGAAACTTTGGATGGCGAAATTTAAATATTTCCGTGAAACATTAATTAACCATCCGTGTGCTGACGGATTAAGAATACGGAGTGTGACCGCCCCGTGGGTGTCGTAAGAGCGGGCTAAGGCACTAACTACGCAGGACACAGCACTGCAAAGAGAAGAATCAAACTTGACACAAATCCTTTTTTTTACGTTTGGAAACCCCCTCAGGCGTCACCCACCGGGGTTTGCGGCGGGGTGGTGTTTCGGAATCGGACAGATTAAAACCACACAGTGTGCCACTCTGCGCCTATAATAGGATGGATCCGGGAACTGCTGTTATTAGGACATCCAGACCCCTCCTAGCGCCTGCCCGGCACACGCGGACGTCACCTCCTCCTGGCTGGCCGTTATGGCGGGTGGAGGAGAAAACCCGTCCCATGCACCCGCGGCCACACTCAGGGTGGCATGAGACGCCTCCGCCGCCGGTTTTTAGGTCAGAGTGGAGATCATCCTCCCGGGCCCTCTCCGCCGCCTTCTTCTACAAGATGACGTCTTCGTAGAAGTCTTCGAGTCCTCACTGCAATCGCAGTGGTGAAAGGGGGGACTCAATTCCCTCCTAGCGACCGAGTGAGGTACTTCCCGAAACAGCCGTGCCCAGAAAGGACCTGCGTCAGTCGAAAGGAAAGGGACCCGTGCTGCCGCTCTGTCCACTCAACGATGACCGGCTGGAGCGCCTCCACTGTGGCAAAACCAGCACGTGGAGCCTCCAGCCGGGAGGACCAACGAGCCATCGTAGCTCAACGAGCGGCCTCACGCCACTCGCGCATTTGTTCGGGCGGGGCCCGACTGCCGCTAACCGCCCGGAACTCAGTCGCCTGCCGATATACTTCGGCGAGCACTTCCGCCTCCAAGTCCCACGGGGGATTTCCTGCCAACGCACACGTAGCCTCCGTCGACAAGATGCGGTGACTCTAACCGCCAATACCCTCTGAGGGCGACAGAGGCGCGCCCTATTCTGTCAAGTCGCCCAAGGGCAGATGCAGTGCCGACCAGCTTTGGAACAAGCTGTCGGTAGTGCTCGTCGAAGAGCCACCTCCTGTCGAGGACCAGGCCCAGATATTTCATCTGGGTCTGAACCGGTACGAGGACCGAGTTGACAACAATTGAGTCACCAGGGAGAGGACCACGACGGGAACCATGATATAAGAGGGCCCCCGTCTTTTCCAGGGCCACCCGTAAGCCTCAATGCACCCGACCACCAGAGAGACTCCCTTGGTCGCCAGGCGTCATAACACGCTGGCCGACCCGTCTGGCGTGCACGTGTCTGCGTGTTATATTAGCCCAAAACCTCATTTCTAAGGAGAGGCCATGTCCAGCAATGGCTGGGCAAATGTTAAAGGCTGTTGATGTGATGATGATGTGAACACATTAATTGACCTACTAGTCAACCAACACTAGTAGGTATGATAGTTAGCGCAAACTGAAAGGCACAGAAATACGACCGTAGCAAAGCAATCTAGATTTACAATGAAACCCGATTCGCCTTGAACAGGCGAGACAGAGTTGAGCGGCCTCAACTGAACGCAAAATCCGCTTATTATAATATTAGATGCAAGCTTACAAGGTTTCCTCAGTATTAAATACCAAATATCTTAGTTATATTTTATTTTATTTCGTATGGTGAAGCGGTGGGATTAAAATAATTGTCTTTTAAATATGAGATAATTCTATATGCAAAATAAATATTTATTTAAAATAATTTACTTCTCTTACTCATACTCTTCGTATTCTTCTCTTTGACAGTTCTATCTAATACCTGGTGATGACGTCGCCGATTCGATTAAAAACAATTGATTTTATTTTAAGTATGTTCAAAATATTTTTTATTTTATTTTACTTAAAACTTATGAACACGTATAAATTACATTACCTACGTTTAACATATTATACATAGGAAGTGATTATTATTATTTAATGTTACTGCGATTTAAGTCAGGATTCTGGTGAGTATCTTCTTTCATTTGATTATTACTCTAAGTTTGTAATTGAAATCAACAATAGTATGGAATTTATTGTAAATAAAACAAAATATAACTATTGATAACATATAATATAGAAAAGGCATAAAATGTTAATATCGATTTATAAAGATACAATTAAAGAACATTTTCTCAAGATTTAAAATAAATGACTGGAAAGAGCAGTTTTTATGTGCCTATAGAAATTCCTTGTTACTTTTTTTTTTAAATTGCGGATGTGGAAAAATAAATCGGGAACATTGTACATGAAAGTGGACATGAGTAGAGAGATAGTAGCTATTGACAGAAATTGTTGAGGCATTAGACATATTGATCTAACACCAGGATAACTTGTACGGATAGTAACGCGTTGTTTCGAAAATAGATCAAGTGTATAATCAAATGAAAGTGGGTCCCTAGTGAGCTGGAAAATTGCGCAATATTAATATTAATCCCGGGAGGAGACGGCACTTAAAGGCTGGCAAAGCATTGGCGGTGGAAGACACTTATCATAAAGGACCCGTCTGCTCGTTTGTTTCTATGCCATAAAAACGATAAATACAATGATACGATTCAAAAAACCATGTGACTTATATCCATTATCAGATATGACGACAAAGTACCGACGATATGCATCCACGACTAGCAAACACGAAGCAAACCGATTAAGCTATTTGTTAATTTAACTTGTTACTTGAGAAACTCGTTAGGAGATCGTTTAAAGTTGCGTACAGATACTAAGCAGGAAATTGCTACAGAATAACATTAAAAGAGGCAGCGTGTATGGTTGATACTGATCAAATTTTGAAAACGGAGAAAATCGTAACTCTACCAAAAATAACGGTCTATAGTATAAACTTTTATTTATGTTTTAAGGCAAAACTTAGTCACTTACCAATTACCTAATAATAAAATATACATATAATAATTGGAGTGACCCGTCTGCCGGTTCGCCCAAATTATCATAAAAAAGTGACTACTTCTATTTAGTTCAGTAGCTTCTATACGAAAAAACAATATTTTGTGAACAAATAACTGCGTGAAACTAAACTGATGACTACTATTACTTGTTACGGAACACTGTGGAACACAGTCGGTTCGAAAGGGAGATGCCGCTTCACCCACGTCTCTGGTGAGGTGATAATCCGTGGGGGTTACTGAGGATCACAATAAAGCTTACGTAACTTTGTATTGCCATAGAAAGCCTTAATACAATACCTACGATTAATCACGTCGAAACTAAACGTACAACATCAACAATCACACATATAAACATTATGCTCGGCAGGTCGAAAATTCCATAAACGGAAGTTTTGTAGTCGTTTCTTAGAGCATCCTTTCACGAGTGACGGTTACTTAAAGTGGACCTTAGTTAACGTATACACAGTTCAAAACTCAATTTAATATATGTGCCGTTGGTTTTTCGTATTTTTTTTCTTCCTAACTGCGTTATTGTACTTTGTAACGCTTAAACTTAGCAAAGACTCGATACTTATAGAATTAAATTTACATAAGAGTTTCAACTATAAAGCATTTAATAATATATTTATATTATATTTAAGCATTTCAGCATGTAACATGTTTCTGTTATCTCCCAATTATTTTTTTTAAATTACAATTATATCCTACATAAAATCTAAATGATGAAGATTTCAGCAAAGTTATTCCTTACATTTACTCTCTCTCACTCACTCTCGCTCGACTGCCTCGATGGCGCAGTGGTAGCGTATGCGACTGCTGTTCGGTCTCGGGTTCGATTCCCGGGTCGCACCAAATATTTGTATGCTCTGCAAATATTTGTTTCGGAGTTTGGGTGTTTTCTATGTATAATATGTATGTATTTAAAAAAAAAGTATATAAGTATTCTATCAGTCAATCTAGCTTTCACAGTACAAGCTCTGCTTAGTTTGAAACTAGAACGCGTTGTGTTAAGATGTCCGAAAAAATATATTATTACTCTCCGCTCTTGGTTGAATTCTTTAATTTTCGCACCCTGACTAGAATATAACGTAACGCTTTTACTCCACTTTGTCCACCACCACCACCAAAACGACTGTTTTAGGAGCCAACTGACCGTTTGCAAGGTTATTAATGCATATTTATAAATTCGTACAATCATTTGCTACAATCGACTGCACGGATGGCGTAGTGGTTTAAGCGGTCGCCACACCGCTTCCTACTACGCCGAGTGTTGTGGGTTCAAACCCCACATGGGACGACACTTTGTGTGATCCACAAATTGTTGTTCTGAGTGTGGGTGTTTTTTGTGTCCGTTTCATGTATGTTTGTAAAGTCCCCTGCGACACAGGATTTATTCCTAATGCGGGAGTTGTCTTTTAAAAAAAAAAAAATATGGTTTCGTGACATTTTATTCATGTTTCAAAAGTATAAGAGAGAAGTCCAGGTCAAGATAGATAGCATAGAGGATAGAAAGGTCGTTTAGTACATTGATTATAGTCGGTGCGAAATAGCAATATGATAAACAATAATTCCTTCGACTACTTAAGATGATAATTAAGCAAAGAAATTATTTACATTCTAACAAGATTTTATCAACAGCTTTACAAAATTAATTATCTATGAAGTTTGCAAATAGAGATTGAAAAGAACCGACTAACGGCAATTATTAACAAAAGGTTTTTTTTTAAATAAATATATAACTCATTATTACTTTAAAATTTCAAACGTAGAACCCATTGATAAATTACATTAATGTTTTGTTCAATCGATTTTGAATGTCGTCGTCAGCATGTTACATAACAAGAAATAAATCATATGCAATGTACTTATATAGTTTGCTACATAACAAAATTAGGAAATGACTAACCCTGAGAATTATTCATAACATAAAACCATCTTTTAGATAAATAATTTTTAAGGTACTTCCCGAAAAACTGCTCTTATACGATTTCATAATTATAGAAAGCAGACAAATCAGTAACGGTATATGAAATGCATATTTACAATGCCTAAATCCTCGCTGTGCGGAAGTGAAAATGGCTTTATAGTCGTATCCTATAATCCTATTGTGACTAGAGAACAATGTGCAAACGTCGGACGCCGAAACCTAAGTATTTATCGCAGCTCCCATCAACTTTCTAAAGGTAGGTAGGTGGGTGAAACGGCCGGACATGTTACAAATGGTAAATTGGGCTCTTAAATGGGAATGAACAAGCCGTTACTGTGTACGTACGTACGAGTGTTCACGACGTCCGCTTTGAGATAATGATGCCATAAGTTCACCAGGACAACTCATAACCAAGGTATAAAGCTCATTATCGGCAAGAATAGAATTTATCTATCAGCGGTAGACATTACAAGGTGTGATTTTTTAAAATTAAATAGCTAGATAGATTGTATTATTTTAGCTTAAGAAGAAAGAATATTGTTCTTTTTTTTCGACACATAAGCCTTGCACAATTACAATATAGGCATTACCAGGATTCCAACCAATCGAATGGTGGAAAGAGTATATAACTTTGCAGTTATATACTTATAAAATTTATATTTTAAAGGGAAGTATAACAAGACTTACACTTTCTGTACATGAGATAGACTAGAGAATAGAATATGAAGTACGTACTTAAAGCATAATAAAAGCAGTATAATTTACAGCGGCCTTAATATAAGAAACAGTTTCAACAAAATTGATATGTAATTTTCTTAATCACCACGACGCGTCACGTTATGTTCAAAACGTGACGTCTATATGACATGTACGACATTAATAAAAATAAGGGTTCATTATCGGCGTCTAATATTGCTCTTAAGTGCTGGAGCTTTCACATCTTTGTGTAGACAGAACAAAGTGATATGCTAAAACCTTTTTATGACGAAGACTAACGGTACATTTCTTCGAAAGCGGGCCTTTAAAAAGGCTACAATTAAAAAAAAAACAATTTTCCTGTGAAAATGTTAATGTTAATTAGACATTTTTGCAATTTACTATTTATCGCAATTAAACAAATCATTATAATATTTTTTAATAATTATTATTAAAAAATAGTCATAACCATTTTATTTCTTTATTATCTTCGATCAACAATAGCAACTAGATAAAGGGTCACGTACAAAGTCAAAGCTAAATGCTGTCCGCGTGAATATATACTTATGCAGCTACATTTGTTTACCAACAAACGGATGGAAAAGTTTTAAAATAGTTTTAAGTTCAACCTAATTACAACTATGGTACACAGTAATAAAGACACAAATCTTCAAAATATTATCTAATACTTACGATCATTCCTTGCAAAAAACGAGCAAAGCAATAAATTACTCGTATCACTTTCAAATGAAAAGACATAACTTAAATAACATTTAGTGTAAAATCAACCTTACGGTGCAACAGATAAAGTACTTTTTCTCGTTATTGCCTTGAGAGCTACATCGTTTTGTTTTGTTTTATTTTTGCTTCTTCTAGTTTTACTACAGGAGGTATGGAGTCGCGTTGAACACTAAAATAATTTATAATATGAACGTAAAATATTAGTTGCTTACTTTTTATGTTTCGGATATCTATGTATGTTTGTTAGTATCTTTACATTACTTATTATTTTATTAACGTTACGTTTTTGTGTAATATGTATGTGTATTTACTTTATCACATATAATGTGGTACTTGCAAAAGCTATTTAGACGGATACAGTATTGATCGTTATCAAAATAAATACGTTAGTTATCTTAAGCAATTCATACACATTATAATAGCCCCTTACACCATACAATTTAAATGAATATGTTAGGAGATATCTTAAATTAAAAACTACGCGCAAGTGAATAAATTCGCGAATAAAACTCAACAAGCTAATGCAAAAAAATGTAGGCATTTAATGCTTTAAGCGACCCGCCCTGACACCAAAAGCAGGACAGATATACTAAATAAAATATCTCTAAATTCCACATAAAATTAACCAACCAATTTTGAAGTTCTGTTAAGAATTTTTATTTGTAACATTAATTGATAATGACAATAAGCAGTCTTTAATTTAGGACAAGAACGACAATATTTTTTGTGAACTACCCTTATTCAAAGGGTGTTTGAATCCAAAGTCCTTAAGATTTCTAGTATTTAGGATATCAAAAAGATCATTTAGTATCTTAATAAATTCTACTGTGCATTCTGATTCTCTAAATGCGGGAATATTTAAGGTTTTATTACAAAAGTCAATAGCTTAAAAGTTTATAAGTCACTAGCAAATCTACAAACAAAAATAACATTACAAAATAACAACGCTACTCCATGCATTCCCTGTTCAAGAACAGTCGATGTTTGATACAATAATTGGTGCGTTGTAGCAAACATTGGCCAAACAATTATAACATTCGCTAATTGAATTTTATTTACAGTTTAATTCTGTTTATACATATTATATTATGAAAAAACACTTATTGATATTAACTTACCGAAAAAAAGATATTCCTTGCAAAAACTTGGTGTTACTGTGGTTATTTACACAGTTTTTGATCGCGCACTGCGGCATTTTGACGTCCTATTGTTGGCTATGATTGGACCGTACTAATTTGAAATAAGAGCACAAACACTTTTGTGCTCTTATTATTCGGGCCGTTTTTGAAGCGCTTATCGGAAATCTAGTACTATTATTGATCGAAGTTTATTATCGAGAAAGCCTAGGAATTTTAAAAATTATCTTTGATATTTTCTCATAAGTTAAACGATAAAATAACGTTCCTGAAAAGAAACCCGCTAGCATTTTTTTAGATCTAGTTACGCAGCAACATATGATGATCACTGTACAGAACACAAGGAACTTAACTTCAAGCCGTAGCCTGCTTTAAGTAAATGTCTTGTTTAAATATATTTTTTCTTGTCTGTGCGAGTTTGCCTGCAATAAAAGCGTACAAAAATTTCTCCTTGCATAATAATATAATTATATATAGATAAAAATGAGAGATATACATATAGAACAAAAACATCAATGATATAAATTGTTGAAATAAGTGTTTCTTTTATAATTTACAATCGAAAATTAAAATACATGTTTAACGCGAACGTCGTAAACGTTACGTTAATTTTATAACACTTGAGTAAATTTGCGTACAGCCACTCAATAATAATGTTTACGTATCAGTAGGTTTCGATGTAAATATATTTGAAAATACGACGCAGAATATGTTGCCAAAAAAACAAGTTTCGTAGATATTGGATAAGACTTGTGTTAGCAACAGCGATAAGACCTGCACCTTAATCTGATACACCGTTGTAACACGACGCTCATTTAAACACTAAAGCAGTGTTAGAACCTGAAGGTAGGTAGGTAAAGTATACTACAGTGTTCTTGTAAGCGAATAAAGTTAAATTATGTAGATTATACATAGCTGTATTTTATTAAATGCCTATCGAAAGAAGATACAAAGAATACCTCCAGATCTATATATACTGTGGTAGGAAGTTGAATAATAACCACTTCCTATTAGTGATGCAAAATAAAAACATAGTATATTTTAAAATACTAAGCAAAAAAATCTCGTCATTATCTACTCCGATTAGATAGACATTAAAATTTTAAGATCCTTAATTATTAAAATTAGGATTTCTTTGCTTAAATAGATATAACATTTATAGTAATATTCAGTTTTTTTATTTTCATCAGAAATAATTAAGCTAATATCCGTTATGAACACTGTGTGGTGTCATCATAATCTTTCGTGTTATCAAACTTTCATTTTGAACTAGATTTTAAATTTTAATTGAAATTGTCTGAACTATCCGAGTTTGTCTGAACGAAGATTCGTTCCCGCCGCATTCATAAAAATCCGCTTGTAAGTTACGTATCTGTCCCGAACTCGGCACATTGCATAAATCCACCTTGACACTAATTAGACTTAACCTAAAAACTAAGGAACTGCGAATATATTTATTTCTGGTGATATTAATATTTTATTAGATACCAGAAGCCAACATATTTCCATCTAATAGCAAGCGGCATCGGTTATATGCCTTTAAAATCCCACGATTAATGAATTACACAAACACAAACATGGTAGCAATTTGAGCTGATTATATTTTATTAAAAACATTTTCAATTTTTTTCTTAAAAATATTAGCCAGCCATACTTCACGAAGTAAGTGTAATACTTAATTAAGAAATATAATTAGGTTTAATGCGGAGCTCGCAAACTAAGCACCACTTATGGTGATATTTACTTTCCCATACAATGACCAAAAATGTTCAATCTAGTTGTTTTGCCCGACGGCGGAGAAGCCAGAAAGGATTATTATAAGAATTAAAAAAAAAATGAGCGGCAATTAAGTATTTGGAGTGTGCTTGTTTTTTTTGTAAAGGAATAACCAAAAATTTTTCATGTACATTTTATCAAATCCAAAAATATTCATATTCTGTATAGAATTGCCAGAGATATGATAGGATACTTTTATGTTTTTCATCAACATCATCTCAGCCGAAAGACGGCCACTTCTGGACATAGGCTTCCCCCAAGGTTCGCCACAACAATTGGTTCTGTCTTAATGCTTTTAACTTGGGATCTTATTTAGGATTTAGTATACACGCACTAAAACCATCCTCAAAATATATAGAATACGTTTAAGAAGCAAATATCCTACCTTTTTCTTGAAATAGGTTCAGTTTTTGCATTCCACTTAGAGGATTCGTTCCCTGGATCCCGAATCTCAGGATACCGGTCATATTTTAGGGCCGAAATTTTCGGCATCAAATTTATAAAAATGTCCGGGGTCGATAAAAATGTCCGTGAAACGAAAAGCACTTACTTTGATTTGACATTTTGTCAGCCATGTTGGATTCATTATTATTTCTTAGATTTTATTTTCGTGGTTTACTTAAATAATTGGTGCTCTCTAGTCAATTTAATTTAAAAAATTGAGTGTTAACATTGATCTCTGTAGCATATAGTCATCTTTAGTGTAACGAAGTTGATTTTTTGGAAAATTAATTGTAGGTTTTATAGATTACCAGCTTTTGCCGGCCCGCGTGTATGTCGTTTATCGCGCTAAAAAGTAGCTTATTTTAATCGCTGATAATGTAGATTTTATTTGGTGTGTTTTTTTTAAATCGGTTTAGTGGTATAGGGCTGAAAGCGTAACAAACAAACTCACTTGCACATTAATAATGTAAATATGGAATTATATAGTATTATGAAAGTATGTATTTTCAGAACTTCATAGTTTGTTTATGTTATAAGAAGTTTGAAGTATATTTTTGTTTATTTGTTTATATTTAAAACTTAAATATAATTAAATTATTTATTTAAAACTTAAATATACTTACAAATAAGAAAAATCAGTTTTTTACTGAATACTGTAAAAAACTGTTTTTGAAATATTTTACTGACTTTTTGTTACTACTTTCCATTACCAATACAATCCCGGGGATATTCCGGGATCCCGAGATTAACTGATTATAATCTCGAAATCCGGGGATTAAATAAATGGACCGGGATCGAATCCTCAGCCACTACACCATAATTTATGGTATTTTGTTTACAACAGACACAATTGTACAATAAAGTAACTCTACTATGATTTTATGACAAAAACACGTTTAATGTTTAAATATACACCTATGTCATCAGTCAGTGATAATGCCGACAAACATAGATGATTATTTTTTCCTCACTTTAGGATTAAGAGTTACTCATGTGTCGTAAATGCGCAACTTTAAAACAAGTTGAAGCCATTTCTTAGTATCAAAAAGCGGACACGGAATTAGAATGAAGGGTCGACTTGCTGAGTGACACCTCAAGAAGCCTTCTATGGCGGTTTAGTGTACACCAAATGTATAAACGAACAACGGAAATGACGGTTTTAATCTTTTCTATTATCATAATAATATACACAGACATTATTAGTCAATTATGTATCCAATGGGAAGCAGGATCATCTACAATGCCAACTGTTGACATTTTAATTCCTAATTCCGTTAAAAATTACAGGAAATAAACTATATTTAAGGAAATAACCGATTGTCTTATTGTTATTTCATTTTTCTTGTAAGTCTAAAGTCTGTAGTGTCGTAAACTTTGTAATCAAACAAAGAGTTGAGATTAAACGTTCTTCCAAATAAAGGCACAACCGTAATCGAATACCGTATCTAAATAGCATGTATTCTCTATTTAAAAGAATAAAGAGATCAGTTTTCAGATCTAGCCTTTACAGTCGTGCGTGAGCGCAACCAACAATGAGTCGGTTTCCGTTATGCGTTTCGGTTTTCGTACTGTCGACAATAGTTAGGTACATAACGGTGTTTGAGACATTTACGATATGCTGCATGACGCTTCTTGAGGATGGAGAGGTGAGAATGTTGCAATGTATAATATTTGTAAATGTACTTATAGTGTAAGTACACAAGCAACAAACCGATTTTGACCTTGTTGAACAACAATTTTTATACAGACATATAATTAAATATCTAAGTCAAGTATCCTATGTCAGTGTATATGTAGTGTAACATTTATCACAACTTTTTTAATTTGTTTCACTACTAAATTTGTAGTGCCAGCAACCAGCCTGCAGTTGCAGATAACAGAATTTAAACTCGTAAGCTACTGTTTTCAATCTTAATTTACTTCAAATGCTCTCTAGTTGGCCAAAGTTGGCCAATTGCAGCCAATAAGTTGGTTGAAATGAGCTGACTTCCTATCATGTGAACAAGACAGAATAAAAGTAAAATATATTTATTTATTATTACAGTAAATCATTGAAGCTGTTCCAGATATAACAAAGCACAATATAAAAATACACACAGGTACAGTACAGTACAAGAACAGTATTGAGTGCGATCTGTGAATTAAAACAGTCAAATACTGTCATAGTATTTTTTAAGGAACCTTTAGATCAGTTCAAAATGTACATAAAACGTATGTAAGCTATTGAATATACATTTTATATCACTTATTTATAAAATTTAAAACTTCCTATTCATTTTAAGTTTTTTTTATGTAACATGTACTTTCCAATCTTGTTTTGGTAAGCAACTTTTTAATTCTACATGTAAACCTGTTATTAGGCACTTAGGAAAGAGGCAATTAAAAATTATTCACATCTTAAATAAACATTATCTTTATAGGTATCTAGTAGCAGGCAGTTATCAATTTTGATGTTAAATTTATTAAAAACTTCCTATTCCTATAGTGAACTTGTATATAGAATATTAGAAAAGTTTCTAATTTTCTATATACAAGTTAAGATATGGAACATATGTAGTTTAATCCAGACTAACAGGTAATAGATAAACATTAAACTATTTACTTTTGTGAAGCTCTTTGTTGAAAATTTGACCATAATATACACTGATGACTGAACTTAATGTCAAAGAACCTGACTGCTAACCCAGAGGTTGTGGGTTTGATTCCCACCCGGGACAAATAATTATTTGATGATATCATTTGTTCTGTAAGTATATTTATCAGCAGTCTGCTTACCACAGTATCAGCTCTGCCCAGTTTGAGATCAGATGGGCGTATGTGAGATGTGTTAAGCTATTATTACACTATAAATTAAGTAATACTCTGAAAGATTTTATAAGATATAATGATAAGTAGAAAATGATTATTCTCTAAATTGCAAGTTATTATGCTTAGTTAATTTTGCTTCTATAATAATAATATTCTATCACATTCACACAACGCCGTCTAGTCAGAAACTAAGCAGAGCTTTTACTATGGCTACCAGACAACTGATATAAATTTATATATACTTCTGTTTTTTGTCAATACATATTATAAATAGACACACCCAGACCAAATCAAACATTAAATGTGCATGTACACAAATGTTTGACTTGAGCGGGAATCGAACCCGTGACCTTTGGAATAGCAGTCCATTACACAAACCACTACATCATCCAGTTAATGATTAGTCAATAACATTTTTTTCTTAGGGTATATTAATACTGTATATGACTTAAAGGCTGTATATTAATTCAATCTTTGTGATTTAGTAATATTATTGAGATATTCAACAAAATACAATAATGGCTATAGAGTAATCCGTTTAATGTATGGTGGTTTTAAATTATACATATAAAGTGATACTTGTATGTAATTTCAATCACTTATTACACTTTTAACAGGATGTTATAGTGGCATAAATTATAAGTACTTATTGTATTTTTTTTTTTTTAACAATAATATCTTGTAATTATTAACCTATATCAATATTGGTAATAAACTAAATTCTATAATTATTCATTAAATGCTAAATTTTTTGAATTATTTATTATAAAATAAAGATGGTAATATTGCTTGTGATTTTATTAACCTGTATTTCTAATTTAGTTATTTATTGCTTCCAATATAGTCTTGTTGGTGTCTTCTCCGAAAATGTATAATATACCTAACTACAGTTTGAAATTAAAACTTAATTTGATATTTTTAGTACCATATGTAACACAACATTCTTCTATATATTATATACATTAAAGTCCTTTCATTTGATTCTACTAAGTTCACACAACTTAATTAAGTGATAGGGTTGTGCATATATTACATTTCAATTACACCCCTATAAATATTCATTTTAAGTTTTGGTAGATTTATACTTACATCAGAATCTAAACAGAATCAAATAAGAATTTCATATATTATGTGGTGGATAAAATGTAGACCAAATAGAACCAGTGTGGTGCTTTGATAATAGATTTACCAGTAATTATAGTAAATATTTTTTTATACAAAAGGTACTATAAAGTTGTATTATGTATGTATGTTTAAGTTATATCAAGAGTATTTTACGCTTTACATGCCACGATAAAATAGTAAAAGCCATCAATTACGCTATGAATAACACAGGTAAAGAAGTAAAATAAGTATTATAATAGCGCTCCAATTGGAATCAGTTTATATTAGTCGAGTCATATGTTTACGTCGCCGTCGCACCGACAAACTCTCAGTTTGACGGCACGAAAATCAACACCAAACTAATTATAAACCTGCATAGCATCCAGCTCACATAACTGAACCAGCTTTATCAGTACAAAAACGAGAAAATAATAAAGTTATTAGAAACTCACACAATATTATCGAACGTTTCGTGGGTATCGCTCGTATAGAAAGCGATCAACGGACACCGCTCATCGGCGGGAACCAGTAATTTTCCACTTTGCGTTTCTACACAAGAACCACAAAATCTTAGCAAGAGCCTTCCTCACCTCTCTAAGTCAAATTTCTGACAGTACGATCCCACTATCATGCTGAAGAAAGCAAATGAAAGCAGACAAAGGGTCCTTCAAAACACAGCCATTTTGAAACCGTTCATACGAAATGTTACGTGTACCGAAGCGTACAGTTTAAAGGATCCAGAAAGTAAACCGGGTTATCCGTTCGCACTCATTTTTGTTTTTTACCACAATAAAAACTATAAACACTTAACATTTCACACACTGGATTTCACTTCATACTTTCGCACACACCCGCAACGTCACACAAAGTCCCCGACTACTATGTACATATCTCTTATTCTGTATGTCTCCGACGGACGAAAACGACAAACACGAATGGAGCTGCGGATTGCGTGCCACGAAAAATACTAAAGTTGCCAGAGTGAATCTCAAATTCTACTAAAACAACTTCACCATGAACAAAATTCGTTTACGTTAACCCCTATCGCAGGGCGGTCACAACTCCCATAACCCCTCACAGCTGGATAACTTGTTAAACAATTTCGTTCAAACCACTCCCGTATATGTATATTTTTTATCCTAGTGCGCTAATGGCGTTTTAGTATTCGAGTCAAGTTAGATTTTATTAAAACCTCACAAGTCACTTACTTTTAATTTAATCGAAGATTAACACAATTTGAGTGATGAAGTGATGGAAGGTAGTTTTTAGAAAAATGACGGCAACAGCTTTGGTCATAATCAGATTTTCACCTTGTATCAACATCCAAACAATCAGTGACATTTGGCGAAGATGAGCAGAACAACGCAGTGACTATTAATATTATGTATTACTATTATTATTTATGTCATGTCTAGAACACATTTCAAGGGGATGAGTGATTGATTACCATGAGTGAAGGTTGTAGATTAAATTTATGTCGTTGATATTTCACAGTATTAGAATGAAAGTAATCAGAATGTATTTTATTTAAAGTAAAATTTTCATTTTAAGTAAATAGTCAATTTCTGTCACAAATTCACAATAATTCACTAAAGTGGTAGAGTTTTTATTTTCTGACAGCCCTTTTTAACAAGCCAGTATTGCCATCAATTGCCATTGTCCTATTTATACTTCTCCTTAGTTTCTACGTGGCAACTTTAATTAATTTATTTAATTGTATCAATTTTTGCTTTCAGTTAAATTACATGAAATTTAAAAACAAATTTTAATTTTCAATAATTTTACAAAATTACATATACAACAAAAGGCGTTCCGTGTTCTTTATTTCTCTTGAACAAGTTTTGATATCTATGGTCATGCGCGCGTTATTCAATTTAGTTGCTTGGCAACGCGATAATATTCCTAAAAGCACAGTTGTATTTGGCCGATTTTGGTAGTGGGCAGGTGGCAAGTGTCCTAGGGAAGTAATCATTTTCTGACATACGCGTAACATCAATAAAATAGAAAAAATGGTAATCAATAGTTAAAAAATTGCACTCATTTATTAGGTATTGCTACTTAGCAGTACCTTTGATCATGTCGATACTTACAATGATTTCGTAAACTTTTTAATTATGGATAAACGTGGACGTGAAGTTACATAGCCAAATACAATGTGTTTCAGTGCCCTTAACTTTCCAACCAGTATGTTGAAAATAAATATTAAATTTATAGTTTTTCATTATTTCGTTCTTGTGTTTGGCGACGATTACGAAAATGATGATAAACGTAAGTACATACAATACCTGCCCTTTTTTTTTTCAATTATTTTATGCTTGTCACGTTATTTTTTTATTACAACGCACATATTTTATCATTTTCTACTTAATTTTAACCGACTTGAAAAACAAATAGATTTTCAATTCGACTATATTTTTTTGTAGTTGTTTGTCCATAGTGGTAGTGTAAAAATTACCGTTAACTATATATTCATTATTATTTTAAGTACTTACAAACCCTATATAAATTTTACAAATTCTAGTAGGTAAAACAATCAATCTTATCTATGAAACAATAAACAAAAAATAAATATTATTCTTACAACATATTCTTCTACATTTACTTAGAAAGCTAAGGAGGGGCCTATGTCCAGCAGTGGACTATTAAAGGCTGTTGATGTGATGTGATATACTTTTATCCTGAATATTCATGATAACAATATTATTTAATATCTGCCGCTACTATAGGCTTCCTAAATGCCTATGTTTTCTTAGGCTTAAAAAGTAAATCTTATAAGATATTCTACAGATGAAACAGAAAATGGGTTTTAGGAACCTTAATAAGTATAGTGAAATGAATATCCATAAGGAGCAATCGATAAAGGAAACGAAATCATTAGGCAGATTTCTGAAATCGTCTGCAGATTTCCAAAAAAACACCAGTGTGCCAAATAGAGAATGAAAATAATCTATACTAATATTATAAAGCTGAAGAGTTTGTTTGTTTGTTTGAACGCGCTAATCTCAGGAACTACCGGTCCGATTTGAAAAATTCTTTCAGTGTTAGAAAGCCCATTTATCGAGGAAGGCTATAGGCTATATATCATCACGCTAAGAATAATAGGAGCGGAGCACCAATGAAGAATGTTTCAAAAACTGAGAAAATTTATTACTATTGAGAGACGCAGACGAAGTTGCGCGGGTCATCTAGTATACTATAACTAGCTGACCCGGCAAACGTTGTTTTGCCATATACATTATTTCAAAAAAATTGTAAAAAAAAAAATAGGGGTATGAATAGATGTAGATCGATTCTCAGACCTACCCGATATGCACACAAAATTTCACGAAAATCGGTCGAGCCGTTTCAGAGTAGTTCAACCACGCACACCGTGACACGAGAATTTTATATATTAGATTAAAACAACGATCAGGAGTGTGTATTATACTTAATTCTGAGGCAGAAAATAGGTAAAAATTTTGTAAATATTTTGGCTCTGGGACCCTAATTTATTTGGTACCAAATAAGGAAACGATCGAACTAATTAGGCAGATATATCGATTTAATTCTATTCCGACAGGTAATAAAGTACATTATTTTTTACAAAACTTTAAATAACAACAATTTTCCTGAAAATATGTGTTCTATTTTCAAATTTGAAAAATTCTTAATCTAATTTGAAAAAAATAAGAAATAAATAAGCAATAGATTTAATAAAGGGTACGAATTTCTTTCCTACCATTGTAAGTGCATTAATCGAATAAAATAGCACAAAAGAACACATTAAAGGCTGACTCGGAGAAGTATTTGTTAGTTATTTTCATTTACTTCCCACATTGACTCATGTAGGTCTGTAGAATTTTAGAACACACATCCTGTCGGTAACCAGAATTCGTGTCCAAATAAAAAATCTAACATAAAGGCATATAATAGCGCTGTAATGGCGGTGGTTATGCGGAGCTCTGCCTTTGCGTCTCTTTTGTATTCCATGCGACAGCGGAAATGCGGGACGCGGTCTGCTGAACGTCATTTTCCCTGCGTTTTGATGAATTAATATTTTATTTTATATTATTTATTCTTTTATAATTAAACTTCCTATCCTTCTGTGATCTTCTTATATAACAAATATCGATTATCATCATCAGCAGTCTTTAATAGTCCACTGCCATCTGGACATAGGCCTCTCCTTAGAAAGGAGGTTTTGGTCTACTATACCACGCTGGCCAGACGGGTTGGTATAGGGTTTGTTTCAAGTTTTCCTCTGTTTCATATCTTCCCTGAATTTCAAAATGTCTACTACTTTCAAGCGTTCTAATGAATTATTACTTTCACATATTGAAAGAGGAAAAAAAACTTGAAGCTCTATCAACAGTTTTAAAAGCAAATTATAATGTTTCTGAAGACGACATGTATTTTATTATCAGTGATATTCAAAGGAATCTTATTTCTCGCTTTAATAGACGACGGGAAAAGGATACATTTTTTTAAAAGTACGACGAATAATATTTGGCAACTTTACCGAACTCAGAAGTAACACCTGATATTACGCCATCTGCTTCTTCTGCAAAATATGGAAGACCCTGTCTCTCTTATGGGGACTCGTCAGAATCAACAAAAAAAGAAAAAATCCCGCGCTACTCCGTAAATATGGCTTAGAACACATTTACAATGCCTTTGTTCGGGGATTACATTCAATAGGAGAAGGAATAGAAACAAAACTCATGGAAACGCTAAAGCTACAAAGTCTCTATATATGAATCTTATAGATAACGCAAGACAGAGCAAAATGCTAATGGATCACGAGGCATTAAGTGTTTTCATTGATTTAGATTTAACAAAAGCAAAATATATGTATTTAAACAATTTATCTAACGAACGAAGCTGTTATATATGCCCACCATATTATAAAATACAAGTAATCAAACAAAGATGTTATCCACCATCTTGAGCAGTAGAACTTATAAATACCCATGCAAAAATACTGAATCTTCAAGATTTATTGGACATTTCAGTGTATAAGAATGGATTGAGCCATTTAGTTTTATACAGTAAATGGGGATGTGATGGTTCATCTGGTCAAAGTCAAAGGTACAAACAAAAACTTCCAGAGGTGTCTTAACTTGTTTCTGATGTTAATTAGTTTATTACATCTTTAGTGCCTATCAAATTAATGAATGAGATATCGGGCGATATTGTCTGGCAAAATTCAGTGCCATCGTCAGTCCGTTATTGTCGGCCTATATCAATAGAATTTTGCAAAGAAACTCCTCAAAAAACTAAAGCTGTTGTGGATGAAATAAACAACCGAATCATTTCCTTAGGGCCATCGTTGATTAATAAAGAAGGTGAAGGAGTGAATATGAAGCATGAACTCTTTATGACAATGGTAGAAGGCAAAGTAGCTCAAGTATCAACGGATGCACCTTCTGGTTCCACATGTGAAATTTGTGGAGCTATTCCACGGCAAATGAATAATCTGTCTAAATGACTGCTAGGCCAGACAATGAAAATTCATATCAATACGGGCTTTTTACATTGCACGCCTGGATTCGTTGTATGGAAATGATATTACATATTTCATACAACCTCTCTTTTTAAACTTGGTCAGCCACAAGTGAAGAGAGGAAACAACAAAAGCAAGAAAGGAAAACTCTAGTCCAAAAACGTTTTCGTGAGGAGCTTGATTATCGACAAACCACGTCATTATATTGACCATGACATGATAACCGTCATTGGTATTACCACTTACTTGAAGATTTTTTTACAATGCAGACTGTTCTGCTAACATCACAGGGGTGGATGTAAATTTGATTAAACCGTTGTTCATAATTTTACAAACTCTTTCATTAGGTGTAACGATAATCAGACGACCGGATGGCGTAGTGGTTTGTGTAATGGACTGCTATTCCACATGTCGCGGGTCCCATTCCAGATCAAGTCAAACATTTGTGTGCATAAACATTTAATATTTGATTAGCTCTGCTTAATTTATGACTAGAAGGCGTTGTGTAAATGTGGAAAAAAAACTGAAAAATTTGGAAAATATGCCATGGAAACTGCCAGAATCTATGTCAGTAATTATGAATGTTAATACATGACGTCTTCAGTTCACAAAATTCTAATTCACGGTGAAAGAATCATTAAGCATTTTGCTGTGCTTCCTATTGGTCAACTTTCAGAAGATGCCCAAGAATGCCATAATAAGGATTATAAAAAAATTTCGCCTCCATCATGCCAAAAAGTGCTCTCGATCAGCTACAAATGAAGATGTATTTTATACTCTGTCTCTACACATCAGATCCATACATTTCCAGCCTTAGAAAAACATATAACAAAAGTGTGAAGGTACTTGATGAAGATACCCTAGATTTTTTTAAAGTGAACAAACTTATTTTGGATCCCTTAACGCACAGAAGCGTGATGTCCACATTATTATACTTATTTTTATAGTATATTTTATTTATAAGTTAGTATTTTGCAACTTTGAATATTTTATGAAATAATTTTTGTAATCAGTTGCTTTATTATTTTATAAGACTTATAAAATAATAACTTTTTATTCAAAATATAAATTGTGTTGTGTAATACTTAAAAAAAATTAGTATCTGAACTTTATCTGAAGCCTTATATAATACTTTAGGCTTGCGCAAAAAATCTTGACAAATAAAAAAGTTATCGATTTTTGATCTGAAACAGACCTCGACTTTCCTTAGTGCACCGCTCCTGAGCTGAGCTTGATGTTACATAGCCCATGAGCTTCCTTAATGAATACACTATCCAATATGCAAGTTTAAAAACAATAAGTGCATGACAAAAAATATTTTTGTTTACTTTGTTTGAATTTTGTAAAATTGGTACCCAAAACAATATGTTGAACATATTGTTTTGGGTACCAATTTATCGCTACATATATCACCCCAAGAATAAAAATAAAAACATCACAATCGCAATATATTTATAATTGCTGTTTGCATAACCCAGTTATAAAAAGAATTGTCTAAAGTACAAAGCAAGGTACAAAGATAAGTCAGTCCACTGTATTCCTGTCGTGATATGCCACGATAAAATCGGTGCCAAGCGGTGCAGCGAACGTTTTTCGCGTTTTCTGATGTTATGCTAATGTTTCAAGTTTCGGTATTACTTGCAATTTTATCTATAAGTACATTATATTATCTGTAGAGTTATTGTTCAAATTTTCTTTGTTAATTACCCTTTTATGAGAATTAATGGTATCACACTTTGTCGGTACTACGAGTACATATCATGTTCTAACTTTCGCAGCCTTAGCTCACAAAGCGTACTTCTTACAACTGAGTCCTTTTTGAGAATTTTAGTACAAAAAAATATCTGTGCTCTATGGAATAAAATATTGACATGAAATGAGTTTTTTAATACACAAGTTTGCTACCGTGAGATAAAACTCTAACTTCGCGGTGAAACAGATATTTTCTTGTAAATAAAACATATAAATATAGAAATAAATACAACGTGTGATGATAAGACATAATAACATTTTTATATTATGTAACAAATATTCTACAATGCGTGTATTATTGAGGAAAAGAGGAAATGCGCTTCATTACGTATAAAGTTTTGGGACTGGTACGAGTTGGCGCGAATGCTTATGTTTTTGTAATAGTGCATTTGAAAAGCGAAAGGCGATTGTAACATAATATCAAAAAAACATTTGTGATAAACTTAGATTATTTTATAAATAATCTAAGGTGATAATTAGCATATAGGGAACAAGCCCGAACGACCGAACTTGCGATAAGAATAAACTGATTTAATAATGCGACCGTTTTGCTGGTCAACTAATGAAAAGAGTGACACAATTGAATCCTCGTATATGTGTTATAAACAAGTAGAGTATCAAGTGTTTTCAATATTTCTTGACTTTTAAAGTAAATATTAATTTACTAAAATATTAATAAATATAAAATTTCCTACTTGAACAGTTATCCAGTTAAACAGTTATAGTTTATCTTTACTCGCGATTAGCTTACCGGTTTTACCAAACAAGAATCATAGTAAGTTTCAGTTACAGGGAGGGCCAATAAACGTTATTCGGCAGATCACGCGATGTTTTAACCGTGTTTGTTGAACTGTCAACAAGCCTGCAGTAACTATGCTTACAGTCTTAGGAACCCCCCTCTAGTAAATAAAGTACCAACGGACTACACTTTCTACATACATACATACTCGTATTATGTACCTAGGTACTTAAAGGAACTTTAAAGGAACGCATCTTATCCTTACCTGTTATGTATACTTTTGTATGCATAGTAGGTAAGGATAAGATTGTATTGTATATCTAACTAGCTTTTGCCCGTGGCAAGTAGTCTATGTATTTCCTTAAGAATCAAACTACCTCAATACGAAATTTAATCCAAATCGGTTTAGCGATTATTGATTTCCACTATAAACTTTCACACCGCTTTTCACCCCTTTAAGGTATGATTGCTAGGATAAAACTATCCTATGTCCTTTCCCGAGACTCAAACTATCTCTATACCAACTTGCATCTAAATCGGTTCAGCGGTTTAACGTGAAAAGGTAACAGACAGACAGACAGACATACTTTCGCACTTTTTTTTTAAACCTATGACTCTTAATAAACTTAAGTAGTATTAGGTGTAGGATGAAATACTATTGTAGGATTGAAAACAGTTGTGGTTATTAACATTTGGTCTTCTTATTTCGTCAACCTTTTTGACGGGGTGGAAAATCCCTTCGAATCTCCTGCTCGTAGGGGGACACAGGTACGTGACGTTTCCATTAAAAACTACCCCGACGGCCAACCTCAGGCCTACTCAGGGGTGGACCCGGACCATATGATTTCAGGTCCCCCGGATCGACGCCACACCTGCTAAGCCCCATCCCGAGAGAAGCCAAACGTAATCATTTTGGAATTGAATAAACCGATTAATCGACTTTAAGAAGTATGATTTGAAAGTGGGAGGAGTGTAATAGATATTATTTTACTTTACTATGTTCTGCACTAGTTGCAATCAATAGTAGGTAAATCGATAGTCGTGCAATGCTAGCATTGGTTAATATTTTATACTTTATTTTATTAACTTTACGTGCTTGAATTCTTAATTACATTTGAGCCTTTGAGGCACTAAAGTTTTAGGGAACAATGCGAACATGCATTAAAGTAAAGGAAACTAAAATAAACAATGGTTACGCTACTCTCAATTCCCAATAGGTCACTCCCCTATGATCTCACCTCACTCACTCGCTACTCGGTGAAAAACAACGAAATATTCTTCTGTGAGGCTGTGGTATCAGTCTTGGCGAGCAGATAGGTCGCAATCATAGGTGTAGTGAATTTCTGGCATTGGGCTTAATCTGAGGGTCGTGAAAATATTTTTGGACGGATGTTTTTATTGGAACGAAGTTCCTTATCGCGCGTTGTATGCTCTGAGCGGATGGGATTGAGACCGAAAAAAGTGTATCAAGACTTTTTTCTGATACTTCTTGCGCACGTCTACAAAAACCGAAAGGAATTTCATTCCGACTCCTCACGCCATTTTTTTATTTTATTCAGACTGCAGCAGTTACAACTAACTACGAATTTTAAAGCAATTTATAATTTTATTACAGTCAAGCTATTACCCGTTGTTTCGTTCAAGTGGCTCTTTCTTATTTCTAACTTTGAAAATGGCGAACTTCCGTACAGCTAATCATCTTTTATTTTACCCCCCTTTTCGTTCGCGTGAATTTAAAAAGCGCTGCCTTAGTGAGTTCGATTCCCGGACCAGGTAAAATTTTATAGGGTTTTTCTGAGAGAAAAAATAGCCTAAGTTATTCCTTGTAAAGACATCTACTCGGTAGTAAAATATTATCAAAATCAGTCCAGCCGTTTTGAAGATTACCCGTATCAAACAAACAGACAGACAGAAAAAATATTTTAAACTGCTTTTTAGACATTAGGTATCGTGCAAATAACCGTGCAAGCATGAAAAAACCTATAATTTTGACATTATAAACAGACAATTAAATTTTATTTATTTGTATAGAAGTGGTATTCATTTTGTTTACGCTTAGATTAATGTTATAGGTACCAATTAGTACTTAGGTAGGAATATTTTTTTACCACCATTATAGTAATCTAATCAGTAACTCGTATACTTTTTAATACTTGCACTATTCAAAAAGCCAGCCAGTCTCAGAGAGCCAGCAACAATATTTGTTATTTACGCATGACAAATCAACTGACCTTGCATGAATGAACCTTGACGCACATTTACATGGGTTTTATGTGGTTGTTATGATAACATGAATAATATCTGAAAATTAAAAAAAAAATGAAATTGATTAATTAATATTGAACTTTTAAAATTACGATTGCCTCTAAAATTATATCTGTAAAACACGGACGAACTCTAATCACCAAATGATATGGACACCAAATAGTTTTAAAAATCCTTTCAAGAGCAGACAGTAAGATGTTGAAGACGATCACAATACATATCTCATATCCAGTGGCTGGCTCAGCTGTTGCGAGGCCCCGGGTTGGTAGATATTGTGAGGCTCGGGCAAGCAGATCATTGCAAAAGCTTGGGCTGATAGATCCTCCTAAACCTCCTATGCCTACTCCTTTATATGTACCTTACAATACCTGACGTAATAACGAACTTTTATTTTAGTGTATATGCTGGTATCGCCCGATCAACATCAACGAACACCTCGCCTGGAAGATTTCTTTTGGACGGGATCAGGAGACGGACCGCCGCCACCACCAGACCCCCCTCTGCCAGTTCCAGTGCAGCCATCCACTCCAGAAGTGCGGACTACTACCGTTCTCGCTACTGTCTACTTGGATTCTTATCCGCCACAAGTAAGTGCCTCCTTTTTTAATTTTATTTAACAGTGGTCTAATATTATCACATAATTTAACGTACGAACTTAGAAAAATAAAATTGCTTAGTACTTCTCCTAACAATAATAGGGTGGTTGCGTTCTTAAATCTAGTTTTGAATTTTCTAAACTCACCCCTAGTTTTACGACATCGGTCCATGATAAGAGTAATTAAGTAAATCATTAAGAAAAGACTTACCCTCTGTTTAATCTATAAATACCATCGCATTTTTCCACTCCGTCCACTGGGATACCCTGCTTAAATCTACTAGGGGATTTATTTGGATTTTTTATGAATGGCTTAATAGAGTTTTCAAGGCATTTTGAGTTGTGTTTGAAAATTGCGATGTAAAATGTATTGATAGATATGAGATTTGACCTATTTACAATATTAGCCATCAATTCTTATTCAATTATTGACATTCAGTTAATTACTATAATTTTATAATATCATCATAATTTTTGCAATCGTGAAGATGGAAAGTGACTTAAAAAACATAAAGCATAAAGGTTTATTGTTACCACATTGTCGCTATAAATACCATATAAAGATAGTTTATACAAACCTTATGTAAAAAATATTAAAAAATGTTGCCTTTTTAATGTGCATTTACATATATATATATAATATTATTATATTTGTAGGGAAAATAAAATTTCAAACATCAGGAAATGAAAGTATATAAAGAGAGATAAATTTAAACAAGAAAAGCAATTAGAGCTAATTGATACGATATACCTACAGCAGATATTAAAGTAGATCATTTCATCGAAAAGTCACTTAAATTTGTTGTCATTTTTTTCCAAAATAATTTCATAACGTATACCCATACCACACCTATTTCTTTTGTTTTATGTAAGAATTAGATGTCGCCCCTCCGGCTTCGCTCACAGCACAGCAGTCGCATACGCTTCTACTGCACCATTTTATAAAGCTATTTTCTATAAAACAACGTACGTATATATCGGCAATTGATTTTCATATATAGATAGCTAATTACCTCTGAAATACAGTTTAGTTCAACTCAAATTTCAACTAGATGAACTAAATGGAACGGTGAGATAATTATAATACTAAGAATAAACATCGTGTTCATTTAAATCGACCAGGGGATCACACTTAATAATGTGGACAAAAAATCCAAATAAATCCTCTTGGGGATCAAAATGGATAAAATTGCAAATAGATCCCCTAGGGGATCGGCGTGGACAAAAAATTCAAATCAATCCCCCAGGGGATTTACGCAGGGGATCCTAGTGGACGGAGGCCGTTTTTCAAGTTCATGTTAATAGTAAAAAATCATGCATTACTTACAACACATTTACAAACCTTCAAATCGCATTCCTTCACGACATTATTTTATGAACCCCTTTATTGCATCATTTATATAGCACCCGTAGATCAATTTTCATCCGCTACTCTAGTTGCTAAGGAATCAAACGCATATCCGATCGTCTAGCAGCTTGTAATAATAATAGCCCTCATCAAATGACCGAAGAAAAGTCCTTATGCATTCGGACCTAGTAACTCACGCACTTTTAGTGACCAGCAGAGTAAAATCCAGAAAAAATATTTTACAAAGCAAAAGGTATACTAGTTATATTATGAACAAAATAGACTACTGAACTTGACTCATCAAATCAGAATACAACAAGACAAGACAACGACGCGCTCTGCAATAGAACTTTTTAAATTTTAATTGTTAATTCATTTGGGTAAATTAATATATCAACCAAGAGCTGAAACAAAGAACCAGGGCTGTAGTGATCCTATATTAACAGAAAAAAAGTAACCTTTTCGGCATGACATAAAACACAATACACTAGGCCTTATGTAATAAGTCATGCTAAAAAGTTTCCTTTTTTCGTATGCTTATCGAGAGATTGACTCCTGTGGCATTTTTAGGCGGTAACAGACAGGTCAACGGGCGAGTGTGTGCTTAACTGTGGGGAACCTGGGGTACCAGGCAGCCTCGAACCAGAAATCCCTGAGGACCGAAGGTACTGGCTGCTTACTGTCATACAGGGATCCACTCCAGATAGCCTGCAATTGAGACTCGCAAGGTTGTATCAGAAGGCTTTCTTGAGGTAATTGACAACTCAAAAATGGTGAATTTTGCTTCGCTATGATACTAACTCAGACTTTTTAGTATGTTTGGTTGTGGGTTAAAATATATCGCTTTTTGTTCAACTTTATAAGATCCGCTCATATTATGTGGACAGCTTACATTAGCTGGAAGTAGTATGAGTGGATCGTTTGCATGTTCTAGATTTTCTCTTTTTTTTCAGACAGCAAGAACGTCATCTGGGTATTATAAAATCTCTAGATGCACCGCCAGCTAGAAAGAAACACGAGGTTCATTCATTTATTGTTAACAGAGATAATGGTCCTGTAAGCCCTCAAAGTTCCAACACTCCCTTCCGTTATTTAGATATCCATAGTTCTATGGTAACTCTTGTGTCGGTACCTAGTACCTTAATTGCCAATGAAGAGTCTAGTAGGCTTGTATTGAATTCTTCCAATGATTTTGGTTATCCAGCAAGTGTAGAAATGTTCTCAATAGACAAAGATACTACATTAGTAAATGCAGAGATCACAGCTACCAAACTAAATGAAGTTGAGTCTTGGATTCTGGCTACACCTTCTATTATTCTTCGTAAGCGAGACGTTACTGATAGAGAAGAACTTGAGGAGATTCACGAAGATTTGATCGATATACCCTTGGAGTCTGAAGGAATTGAGTCAAATGACACCCAGTTGTACAAAAGAGAAATATTAAATCCAGAGCAACAACCGCCTGTTCAAGTTCATATACAAAACATAACAGAGGTAAGTAACATTTTTTTTTGGAATAATTATTAAGTGGATTTATTAGCAGGCCTCGGTACAAATAAACTGATTTGAAAAATTGACAACTATACATATATTAAGACATATCAAAACAATCTGAAAGTCTTTTTGCAAAAGGGATTAGATTATTACCTGAATTTGAAATAAGATGTATTTAAACTCTGACCTCCAAGGGTCGCATTAAATTGGTTTTGAGCCGACTAAGGTTGGTTAATGATCCAGCACCTGATCGATGACCGAGGGTAGAGTCATATGCGGACGGATAATTGTAAACAATTCTTTTTTAGTCCCCAGAAACAGGCAGTGTTCAAATAGTCTATGTGGTATTAGTGGGAGGGAGAGCAGTTCCAGCAGCAGTAGCTGCAAGAGACATGAGGCTTGTGAGAGATGCAGAGGTTGCTAGAGAGTTGGGTGCCGTTGTTACTACAAAGGCTGAGCGTGAGTATGACTGAACATTGCATTAACGAGCCTTAAGGTCAAGTCCGACTGAGCGGCAAAATTGCACTTTAAAACTAAATAAAATCTCAACTTTATTCTATTAAAACAGAGCTGAAAATCGTATGAAAGTAGTATATCGGCGCAACGACTTTATTTTACTTTATTCTTCTATTATTTTATACTTCATGATTAGCCGACACTTTTTTTCTTCAAGAGCTATTGAGCTAACTATAATTTGATAAATTTTCTATCGGGAGAAACTGAATAAAAATATATTTTTTATTACATGCTTGGGATCTTGCTGACGATCACTACGCTTCAGGGTACAACTCTCTGAAGCATTTTACGAGTTATCGACTGAGATGACATAATTGTGTGTGTCGTCCAAAGCTCTTTATTTTCCAGCAGCCTACTTGAAGACGGCTGAAGGCTTGGAAGGCGAGGCTGGAGGAGGGGTACACGGCACTGAATTATGGGCACTCGCAGTAGGCGCTACTATCGCTATACTCCTACTATTAGTGTTATTGGCGTTACTTTGTTTTGCTCACAGGTAAACTTGTTCATTACTTGTCATAACTTTATACATCTAGTGTATATCAGTCAGTTAGTTAGTAGCCATTGAGTGGAATTTTTAAGTATTCCAAATATCATCCGCAGGAAAAAGAGCATGAAATCCGCAGCCTCTCTCCGAGCATATAGAGATGAACTAATGAGAGAGGCGGAGAGGAACCAACTGAAGCAGGTGCATGAGGAAAAAGATGGGAAGGTTCGCAAGTACATGGAATTATATCAATTTTAAAAACCATTTAACGAACATTACTTTAAGCAGTAAAAGAATGCTCGTTTACTTTTGAACTTAGATCAAAGATATGTTTCAGATATGATTAAAGATAGGTTTAGAAGACGCTTAAACAGGCCATGCTGTCGATTTGTCAAAATAACAACTTGTGTTGTTTGACGCGTGTTTGTACTAACTGAACACATCACTATTTACCTAATGGCCACATGTTGTGGTGGCCATTACTTTTTTATTCTACACGGCTGATCTTCAACTAGAAAAGTCTTGTTAAATGTTAACTGGTCTGTTGAGAAACATACCTACTTATATATTACTGAGTAGGTACATGCATATCATAAAGTACACCCAGGCACAGAACGAATGATTGTCCTTACCATACTATATTTGAGCTGGGTGGGAATCGTATCCACCACTTCTGGTTAAGCAGCCAGGTTCATTAAAGGTGAAAACTAAAAAATACCACTACTAGAGTAAAAATACGAAATGAATAATACAGTTTATTATAATTCACCATGATGTGATTGCATTAAAGTTGGTGATGCTTTTTTATTAGTTAATCAATGTAATAAATAGGTACTACCAGATATAATTTATCAATGAAGTAGCAACTAATTTCCATGACAATTAATACAAATAATGCCTACAAGCTTTTTATACCAAGTAGGTCGGTATTATACCTACAACAATATAGGTTTGGTACTCCTACAACAATATAGTAAATCCTCATTGATCATTTCGCAGCTGATCAGCGTTGTGTCTCCGAGCAGAACGAGACCAAGTAGCAGTCTCTTGCCTATATACAGAGCAGCCAGTGCAGGTTCCAGGTAAATCACATTAATACTGTAAACGCAAACTTTTTGGGAATGGATGTTTGGTTCCTTTTTACTTAAGAACAGTTTAAGGATCTGGATTAAATTTTGTACAGAGATGGACGAAACAGCAACAGAACTGGAACAGCACAAAAGATTGTTATAAAGGAAATCTTATCGATCGATAGAAATAGTGGTATGCTTTATGTATAGAAAGAAGGATGATTTATTATAGATAATTGTGATTAATCGAAGCCCGGGGCCGTCTCGCAATCATTAAGTAACTACTTCTTCATAACTTTACTAACGGAGGCACGAAACGAAGATTATTTTTTTCTAAAATCTGGGCAAGTGCGAGTCTGACTCGCACACCTCCGACAAACTTGTATGTAAATATTTCATCCGACTCGGAAATGAATTCTTGAACTTTTATAACCGTTTTTTCCTAATCAAAATTTAAGGTTGTCTTAAAAATACCCTTATACCAATTTCAGAATTCTTTTACTTGTGCTACGCTATGAGGCAATGGGTTATAGTTCCCTATACGTTTTATTTTGCTATAACTGACTCAATCTTTAATCATATTAACTGAAAAATATTCATTTTTACAACTTCAAGAGATCGTAGGGCGTAGGTATTTGTTATACACGTTCCTGAGAAAGAGGTATTGACAGACAAACAAACAAACATACGGGTGTCATTTTTTTACTTCGGGGAATAAAACTCTACAAACAGTAGATACAAAAAACTTAATTGAAAAAAAATAATGTTTAAACTGTTTTTTTTTAAATTGAGATTTAGTTTTATATACTGTAAAGTTACATTACTAAATTAATAAGTGAATCTTGATAAATTTTCAATCAATCTGATGTACATAATATGTCGTCGTGCCACTTACATTTCACCATGTGTAAGGCCATCGTCGAAGTTTGCAGCGAGGTCGATGGTAAGTCGCAATTGAACTAACTAGCACCATCCGATGACACACTGATACACATCTTAATTATTAAGAGATTGCAGAAAGACTGCTGTTGAGACAACAGCGATTCTCCTAGTTGAAGTGCTCGCCTACATCGAGTCAAATGTATTTTCTTTTTCTTTTTGTGACTAGCTCGTCAACCACGTCTTCTGGAGTATCGGAGGTCGCAACAGCATTCCGTCGAAGACAGAAAAAACCTCACGCACTAAGAATGCCCCAAAAAAAGAGAGGTAATTTATCCTCTTTTAATTTACTTAAATAATGTTCCCGACGGTATTTCAACAAAACTTTTTAAACTTTAATACATATACCAGTGAGCAATCAAATGCTCAAAATAATCTTATTGATAACAAATCTCTGGAAGTAGGTACTCTAGTGTGATCCAGACGTTGAAAATATTTTATTGATCATTACTTTAAGAACATCGTATTAATTTTTAAAGCCATTTCTATGATTTGGGGACTTAGGCCTACGTTCTAGGCATCTAATATAAACGAGCGCTACCTACTAATCCTGTATTGCGCAAAGAAAGTTTTCACCCCAATCGGTATAAATATAAAATATACCCTGTACAATATCTACATATACAGCATACATAGTGTGGTCGGAAGATTCTCTTTTTATGATGGAGGGACATACTTTGGCAACTATACGAATTAGAGCATATATCATAAACGGTCTATTGTCACACCAAGTATTACCAGATTTATGTGCGAAATGTGTTTTTTTTCCAGTGGGTACCACGGATAGTTTGCTTGAAGCAGCCGGTTTGGACAGCTCTGATAGTGGACAGCCTTCCATACCGCAGACGCCGACTTCTTATCTCTCCATGCCTTCAGTCAATGCTTTCCCCAGGTAAAATACTTCAGGTATTTTATTACAATTAAGTGTTTTGAAACAAATACCATAGTATCTGGTTACTCATAATACCAGGCAAACCATACTTTGACAACGATATACAATCTGAAAAGCAGTTCCTTCACTAGCAGCTCTATAAAACTTTATAACTTTTTTCTGTATAGGGGTAACCACGGAGCAAATACAAAGAGGACAACGAAACAACGCGTGATAATTTGCGGGGTCAGTCGGTGTTAAGCTCCGCCCACTTCACTTTTTTCCATATACCAAATAATAGCAAAACTAAACAAAAGTCGATGTTGCTATTTAGTTTAGCTATCTCACACTAAGTGTAGGATGTAAGGTTTTTTTTTAAGATTATTGTTCTTGATACTTACATCTATTGCAAAAATCTTACACATATTATAATCGTCCTAACCTCCCTAATATTATAAAAGCGAAAATACATATACCTATGTGTTCTTTCGTTCTCGTTGACCTATCCCACGCTATGTACTGTGTGCCTGTTTTTCACCATGAAACGGACGGATTTGGATAAAAATTTGGTATATAGGTAGATTATTACCTGAAGTTATGGACGCTAGGTATTGCTAGTGTGAAAATAATTACGATTATAATTTGTTGTCTTATTTATTCTTATTTTATCTGTATTTATGTGTACGGCTTATCTTTTTGTCCTATTGTCACCCCACTACGGAGAAAAAGAGTGTTATGATTTTCACCCATAGTTAAGTATAGGTACTTAATATATTGAGCATCAACACCTCCTCTTTGTATTTGCTCCATGGGTTTAACTCATAAATGACCATTTTTTGGGTGGACTTTTACGAAATGCTAAACATATTCAAATTTTATTAATTGTTCTTATTTGCAATAAGAATGTTTCTTATATTGTCTTCTGAAAAATGTTCTGAAAACTATCTCAAACATTTCCAGAGGGAATGTAGTAGAGCCGTTATCCAGAATCCTCGAACCTGTGTTAGTCCGTCACCTCGACATTGACTCGCCAGCTAGTTCGCCAAAGAAGGGCAAGCAGGAACCAAGTAAGAATAAAGATGTGGTCCCTCGAAGACAGATGGCATCCCAGCTGGTCAGGCTGGGCAGTATAGATAAGGATCCTGGAGTCATAGGACCCTTGGTTTGGGATCTACATTGCCAGAGAATTAAAGATGGTAGGCTCTTTTGGTTTTTAGAATTTTCTATATTTTTTATACCGATATTTGTTAATATAAAAAACTGATAAATTAAAAAACTAAAAAAATGGGTCGTCGCTGGACGTCTGCCAGATGTAAAACATCAAAATTATTTTGTCGAAATAACGAGTATAAAAGGATAATATCATATTCAGAATGACCAGACCCGAATTGCCACACCGCATTACATTTTCCATAATTATATGCCTACTATCGCATTAAATGTTTCGCATCAAAAAAGTTGTGAAGCCTAGCCTACAGATAGAAAACTTACTCAAACTTAAACTATTGGCTGTTGTACTTATGATCAACCATTTGGTAAACATATATTAAAACGTGATATTCTCCTAAGTTGTAGTATTTATGTAAAATTACGACTGTGCCCTACAGCGTCGAAGCCGCCCAGTCCAACCAAGTCTACATCATCAGCTCGCAAAGAAGCTGGTCCGTCTCGAATGAGGCAGCGGTTCAACGAGTTGATGGACGACGCGTTTACACTGTTCGGTAGCGTTGGCTCTAGTCCAAATTCACACGACACTTATACAGTGGACAACGAAAGAGATTCTAGGGATAAAAAGCAAGGTATTCATAGTTATAAAGCATTCAAAATTATCCTTTTCGTCAAACTGGAGTAGGTATGAGTACGAGATGTAGCGATGCCACTGGTGATCATGCAATTAAAAATGTTACTATAAAAAGGTGTCAGTGACACTGGCTTGGCCACCACCGACCACTGAGTGCTCAAGATCGATGGCGTAAGTAGGTATACGATAATTTTTACCTATTAGGTAACTCATATATCTACTTGATTCGGTAACAGAAGTTTTTATTGTGACTTAAATTAGCCTAATAATATAATTTTGTAAAACAGCTGTGTATTGACACCAGACCAAGAGCAAAGTTTAATGTTGTAAAAAAGTTTAAGTTACTCTAACCTAGTCATTTAAAACAAAAATATATTGTATTTAATTGAGAATCTATTTATCTCTGACACTTCTAAGAACTACAGACCGATAAAACTAGAACATTACACATACTTACTAATTTTTTTTTTCTTCGATCTAGCTCTCAGCCTTACCCACCTTAAAAATTGTAATTTCTTCTAAAGTAAAACCCGAGTAAATCTGTGACAAAAAATAATGATCGAAAAATTGCGAATAATGAACGACTAAATTTGGGAGAAAACAGATCTTCGCTAGATGCCCTAGTTTAGTGATGTCAACGTTTTCGACCTAGGAAGATTCTCCCTAAGTTGAACACCCAGAAACGCTTATAACTTTTGAACCAGTGACCGACAAGTTCTGATAGTTTGCGGCAAATTTCGACTAATTAGTAACTAAATTTAGGTGAAAACAAATCTTCGTTAGGTGCTCTAGTATTTGAAATATAAACGTGGCTAAGCTTCGGAGATTGTCCCTAGGTAGGGCTACCTAGAAACGCTTTTAACTTTGAACCAGTGACCGACATGTTCTCAAATTTGATGACTGATTTCGACAAATTAGTGACTAAATTTGGGAAAAAACAGCTCTTCTCAAGGTTCTCTAGTTTTTGAGATACAAGCGTGGCCAAGCTGGGGAGACTGACCCCAGCAGGGCCACCTATAAACGCTTATAACTTCTGAACCAGTTACCGACAAATTCAGATATTCGGCGACAAACTTCGATTTATTAGCTACTAAATTTTTGTTTTCTCAAAATTAAAATCCATAATGGTGGCCAAGCCAGTGTCAGTGACACTATAAGTCGTATTTTTAGAAAATTTAAAAATGGTTCTCAATTCCAATGAATATTCTTAATGAAAAATATTATTCTTGGTTGGTCCCATTCTAGTTTGAAAAAGTGGCTACCTATTGTTCTCTAATAGTGGAGAATTATAGCTTATTATAATTTATCGTGATTTAAGTGCATTGAAGTTAGCGACGCCTTTTAAAGTTATCTATAGGTACTTCATTTTTAACATAAAATACTAGCCTGTCGCCCTATTGCAGTTACTGTTGCAGGTTCAAGCGAGCATCTAGCGCAAGCGCGCAACGACAACGTACGCCTTCCAGGATCGCCCTACACTGCCTTGGATACTTTGCGGGGAAGGTCAGCCGGACCCGGGCCTAGGTAACGCGAAGTTAATAAAGTATATCGCACAGAATTTTCCCTTTATGAACCACCTGGCAAACGTCGAAGGCGCTAAATAAACACTCGTTAAACCATATCACATTATTGATTTGGACCTACATACACATAACCCTTCCTTACACACCAGAGAAAACATATACATATAAATAATATTTGTACTGGTGTTTCGTTACAAGAAGTTCACCGCGGTCGGTCCCGTTAAATTGTGTAGGTACCTATTTATGCAAATATTTTCTTATTCTGGTAAAAATAAGTTGAGCACACGTACTATAACGTTTAACCAATTTTAAAAGATATCTGTAATGTGTAATCCTATGCTACTCGTTTAAGTCGCGTGTCGGGTGCGGCAGAAGGGCCGGCGGAGGCGGCGCGGCCGCGCACGGCGCACAGCCGGCCCGCGCCCGAGCGCCGCCGCCCGCCGCCCGCCCGCGCCTGGGCCGCCGCGCCTCCGCAGGTACTACGAGTACACTTACCATACAATATTCAACATCTCGTAACCCTTGTCTATGTGACACACATGTGCGTATCCAGCTTTTGACACAATATATAATAGAACCAAAGATTTTCTGGAGGTGGGTGGTGCTCCCCTCCCTCCTCCCCCTCCATTAGGCAAGCCATGAAAATAATTTAATATAATAGACATCACATGAGCTTTCATTACTATTATATAAACAAATGAGTAACTTATTACGAACGAACCTGATAGCATTAATTGCAGTTGTATAGCATTCCTGTGGAGAGACCGGTCTATTTACATTTCGTTATCATTTAACATTCATCCGTCACCTTTGACACTACAGAGATTACGTCAACTCACCAGAATTCAACACACAGAACAAAATCTTCAATGAACACGAAATTTTGCACACAGCAATGGGACAACAACACGATGATAATTTAACAGTCCCTAGGTGCGAGGCCCGCAGTCAACCCGGCGCTCATCCTGACTGAGGGTCGACTGGCCGCAGAGGACCCGGCCCTCCCCCTCATATCGGCCATCAAGACTGAGATTCAGCGCATCAGAGAAACTGCCCACAAGCCTAATACTTGATAGCCAAATAAATAAATCTTAAATTAATAGAATATGTAGTACAATTTGTTGTAAGTCAAAAATGGATAAAATTGATATTAATGATAATTTAGTATTGATTCGATTGATATTAATAGTATTTAAGCTTAAAATAAAGGCGCAAAGAAAGTGTTGGGATAAGAAGCAAGTTGTGAATTAATGATTAGATTTAAAATGTGTGATTAGCATTATCTACAAAAGAGAAATGAATGAGATTTAAACAGTGATTGAAATTATGTTATTTTGTTATCTATTGATAATTTCAATCAATTACTTCCAGTTATGAATTTATAATGTTGTATTGGTTCTTTACATATTGATTTTATATTTCTGTTTTGTTTTAATTTTTTATGTATTGTGAACGTTAAAATTAGTAAAATGAAGTGCACTTAAAGTACTCTTGCATAAGTACAAAAAATGTTTGATGCCAATTATTGTAGTAACAAACTAATCTACCTGACGTTTTGGGATCCTGTTTATGAAACCTTTGTAATAAACATTTTTAACTATTATATTTGTAGATTATTTAGCAAATAAATAAATAAACCTTTTCATGTGCATATTTATTTTGTACTTAATCGCGTTATAAAAGTTTCTTATTTGTAATTTCGGTAGCATTTTTACATATTTACATACATACAAGAATACACCCAAACAGAATATCCAGACGCGAATCAGAACCTCTTTGGCTTGTGTTAAACATGATTATTTTAATGTTAAAAATTAATACATTAGGATATTGCAATTAAAAATCTAAGTAAAATACAGAAAGTAATTCCACAACCAGCATATTTTTAATTAACAATAAATATATTTATATTAGAAAAAAAAACATATCAATTTCGGCATTAAAACGTTTAACGAATTTCCGAAATAAGAAAAACTTCATATTATTTGAACATATCCATAGTGACCTAGCCTCTAATGTACAAAATTTATATTATCCATCAGCCTTTCGAATAATTTGGTTATTCTAATTACCGATTAAGTGCATGACTTACATTTATGTATATTATGATCTAGTGATGACACTACGTAAAGTGTACTGGGCACATGTACACTGAACACAATGGCACTTGCAATCCATTCTCACGTCCATGTAAGAGCCCTAATATCATTGTGACCTACACATTATTTGTAATATTCATTACATTATTTAAATTTAAAACACTGTTTTATCACTTTTCATCACCCTTGTATCTAGAAACTGATATCAATAGGTTCCTGATCATCAAAGAATTTTAGACAATGTAGTGTCACTTATTTCACAGTCACTCTTCTGTTATAACACTTATAACAGCACAGTCATTGATGTTATGATTTTGTATATGCTATGTGGACTGTAAGGATTGCTGAGGCGCTAGACGTCTCCATTGCGTAGGTTGCTCCTGAGTTTCGTCATCCTATGACAAATATCAAATATATGACATTAATACAATGTTATTGTTGCGGCAGTTTATAATAAGATTAATTTGAAAGTCTCTAATTTAAATGTTTTCTAAATCGATATTTAACCAAACAGAAAAGTTATTATCGTTTCATATAGGTAACTAATCAATCCAATCCTAAACCGATCATAGAAAAGTTTAGTGTTAAATATAAATACCTGAATGATAGTTATGGACACTGTTTCTGGCTTCATGTCTTCTAATAGTTTTTGATCTTCTGACACACTCTCCATATTTCTGTAATCAAAACATTTGTACTTAAAATTAATAGTGAGCTTCCTATTCCTACACAGTTATTTTACCTAAAAAATAATATACTCAGTCCTCCTAACACAAAGAATTTAGATATTTCATTATTGATAGATTCAGATATTCATTTTTGTGTAGCTAAGAAAACATAATTGCTCATTATCAGCTTATTATTAAAAAAAAAAGTAATGTACTTATTCAATATTTCTAAGTTATATATGGGTGTACTTACTTTCTGCTGCCAGAGTGGAACCTGCCACCTTCACCTCGTATTCTGTTCATAGCATGTCTGTGTCTGGATTCATGTAGATATTTCTGTACAAAAACAAATATTGTCATAAAAAAAGCCAATAAATTAGGTCTCATTTAACACAACAAAGTTCATGACATATATTATCATTGTCATGTCATTGTAAAAAAATATGGCAACTGACTAATATTAGAAAAAAAACCGGCCAGTTACGAGCCGAACTAGTGCGCCGAGGGTTACGTACCTACCCAGATTTTATGTAGAATTTCGCGAAAATTTGTAAGTACCAAAATTTATCTTAATTATCAACTTTTTTTTTTATTATTCCTTTATTTGTGCTGTAAGACGTTTCTTTTTGCCAAATTTTGTGATTCTAGGTAAACCGGAAGTACCAGTACAGTGCAAAATGAATAGCATAGTTGAACAAGTCACTTACTGGTCTCTCTTTAGGTATCTTGCCCATTTCATGCAATTTAGCTCTGGCGGCGCGTCGCTTTAATATGCGCTTGTACTGTCGTGCGTTGACGTACAGAAGTGGTTCTTCATCGGAACCGGGCGCCGAGGAACTGGCTCCCTCTGATGTCGTCGCACTAGTGCTAGCAGTGTTTGTGGTCCCATTCATCATCTATAAGTAATGAATATTTTACTAAATGTTTATTTTATAGTCATAACTACCACCACACCTTTATAACATAATTTCTTATATTAAAAGACAACTCCCACACTAGGAATATGTCCTGTGTCGATTACACAAAGTGTTGTTCCATGTTGGTATTTCACCCACACAGTCAGTGCAGTAGAAAGCGGAGAGGTGACCTCTAAAACCACCACGTCATCCATGCAGTCTTTACATTACATTATATATATAATTTATTGGGATTCTTTGAGTAACATACCATGACAATATTAGGCTGATTGACAATCTGTTGTGCTTGCACTGCATTGCCAACACCAGCCACCTGCACCAAGTTGCCATTCAAGTTGATCACTGGAATCAAGCATGTTTAAAAAGTCATGAGATTGGTATTTTAACTACCTAGATGCCAGAAGTGGTAACACAGCATATGTTTTTTTGAAGGCTATTTTAATTTCAGGCTATTGATATGTAAGGTAGAGTTATAAACTCTGGTAGTATGTATTCCTTAACACAAAACAGCACTGGCTGACTAACAAGTGCATTTCAGTCCATTGTAGCAACATTCCCAGTGTTGTATGCAGTGTAAAAGCATAGGTAAAGTTACCGGCAGGTTGATGTATTATTTGATGCTGATCAATTGTGTGTTGTGCACTTGTTGCAACAGGCTGGTATAAGAATGTCTGTCCATCGGGTGTTTGAACAAGCTGCATGGCTTGAACGTTGCCACTAGCTGGAAATAAGGTAAACAAAAATATATCTTTTAAGTACAGTTATAATAACTTACAGTTATTTTATTAACCCATTCAAATTCTGTACTTTAGTGATAAAGTCATAAATTATTTTAAAAAAGGTTGTTATTTTTAATTTTAATATAAGACGAGACAAAAAACAGAAATGGCATATGGACATTTTTGATCAAAAATAGGTTTGTTAACAATATGGGCTGCATTCATTCTCTCTCCATTATTATTTAGATGAGAACATAATAAGCTTATATTTTATACTTTTAATGAAAATTGATGTCATACCTTGTATATTGGATATAGGCACAACTTGTAGCTGCTGTAACTGTTGCCCATTAGGAGCGGCAACCTTAAAACATACATAAACCCATTAAAAATAAGTAAAAGGTTTGTATGCTGCATACAACTTAAAACAAGTACAGACTTAGGTTACATAATGTGGATTAATACTAAACTACAGACTAGTAAACCATATCACATCTACAAAATGTCAACATGATGCTCCTAAAAGACACTGCAATACAGACCAAAGAAGCAAAGACAGCTGTAGGGTAAAAACACTGCATCAGCAAAGCATCAATCTAATTTAAGATTTCACTTAACATTCCTTTTGAATTTAGATGTGCCTTTCATTTGAGTACACTAGTAACTAGAGATGGTCGTTTTTGTAAAAACGTTTTTAAGCATCGATGCCAGTGTGCGATGCCGGCATCCGATGCCGATATATTGAAAAACGGATGCCCGCAACATCCGATGCGAACTTCACCGAATGCGAGCGAGCGAGAGGCGCCAGATGACTACGAAACGGAAAACGCGGCGATGACAAGTCGAAGCATCGATTTGATGATAGATGCGGTTGTACTTGGAAGACGAAATTTTCCCCCGGCGAAACGTTGACGGGGGGTGGAGCGATCCAATGAATGGTGGCTCCGTCATTCCAAAATATACCCGACGTTGGCAGAAATATACCGTTCGAGGTGTAATATTGTTATAATATTGTTTCTGTGTTTCTGTGCCATGCGAACGGATATTCTCCAAAGCCGGGTATATTTTGAATAAACGAAGAACTCATCTTTCAAGTTCCAAATTAGAAAAATTGGTTTTTCTTAATGTCAACTCTAATTTTGTTAAAAGTAAAGACTAATATTAATTCCCATATTTATATTATGTTGAATATCGTATCTAAATAATTTACAAAGTTATAAAATAGGTATCAAATGATTTCAATAAGGCAACGTTACCGAGTAACTATCTAATATTCATACGCAGACACTTTAGCCTGCAACTAATTTTGCCTAATCGGAAATCGCATAATCAAATCGATGCCGGCATCGGATGCGGTTCACCAATTAACGATGCGCATCGATGACAAAATTTAACGAAAACGCCCATCTCTACTAGTAACATACACTGATATTAATTAAAAATATTTTTTTACACTTTCTGTTTCATGCATGCCTAAAAAAAAAGGCATTAAGAAACCCTATCTAAAAATAAAGTATAATACTACTACCTGGAGTTGTGGTGTTCCAATCTGATTCCATAGGCAAGAACAAGGAAATATATATTTTTTTTAATTTTATAAACCATATAGCATAATACAAAATAATTCTATATTTTCCTAATGATTAAAATATTCTAATGGTTCTATTCTAATATTAATACTCAATTACCATACCATTTAGGTTATGGTAAATTACAATCATCCCACTATAAAAACAATTTTGAGTTATGTAGATACTGCTGGACATAGGCCTCTCCTTGCATGCCACTTTTTGCCTCAATTTTTGGCTTATCGTCTATGGCCAGCAGTGGACTGCGATAGGCTGATGATGATGATGCAGATGATAGATACACTAATGACATGACAGGCCTTTTGGTCTAGTGGTTCACTAACTCCTTAACAATAAAGGTGACAACCCTCACTGCTAAGGAGGTCGTTTGATTCTCACCCATGACAAATAAGTCAGGTCTGGACATCATTTTTTCTATGATATATGTATGTGTTTAGAAATATTTCAGTATGTTTAACAGCAGTTATTTACCACAGGATCTACCAAGTGTGGGATCAGACAGTGTAAGATTTGTGAAGTTATTAATATTATTATATCTACTCTAACTGCTTGAAATTACCTGTATAGCAGGTCCAGTGGAAGGCACAGCGTGTGCCACAATCTGTAATCCGTTAGGTCCCTGTATCATGTGTGGTGTATTGTTCATTTGAAGAACTTGTAGCTGTTGTCCGTTTATAGTCATAACTTGAGCTCCATCTGAGCTCTGGATCTGTGCGTGTTCCATTCTTTTTTCTGTAAAGCATGTTTTGCTTAATTTGATTATTGATTGTATTCTGTACTTCAAGTAGAATCATATAGTTACAATATATCTAAAAAATTTTTTTTGACAAAACAACAACTAACCCAGTGTGCTCAAAACATTAATATTTTGATTGGTTTGTAATAAGCACTGCCTTCTAACTATTCAAGCAAGTACTCTAGTTTAGTAAAACACTGTTCCTATCGATAAGCCGATAACACCTCGAAAATTATTCAGAATACTAATATAGGTAAGCCTAACGGGCACTCCAACCAACCTTAAACAAAATATCTTTGTAGTGGCTTTTTCTAAGTGTGAAAGCGCGAGGTAAAACTTTAGTTTACCTATCTTCATCTTAAGGAAAATTCAACACGTCACAACTATGTACCGAGGCCAAGGAAAGCAATGTAATCAAAATGGCTGCTTTTTCATGTAATTTCATAAAACATTGTAGAATAATGTACACCACATCCAAATAATTTAATGATTTTTGCAGGATCTACCGGCACATCCATCGTGAGTTTATTTGGTGAAAATAAATTGTGAACTTACATTGGGTCCTCACTGGTTTTTCGATGATTGGTTGACTATAGTTAGACCAATGGCCGAAGTCAACGATCACAAGAACGCAGTAGATTGGTTCGGCGCATTACCACTCCCAAAGAAGCGGGCTCACGCATCTATCCAATCGTTCACGTAATTAATGTATTGTCTATGGTTGAAATTAGCCTATCTCTGTACCTCTTAAGTTTGCTCTGGCAGCGGTATTTTAAGAATATTTTTAACTTCAACTTCAATGAAAGTTGTTAAAAGGAAATGCATTTTAGTTACTGTTTTACATGCATATTCATAGGTATGGTAAAAAAATTAATTTAAACAAGGACCAAGGATGTCAAATCAGTACATTACAAGGAACTAACTATTAAATAATTATTATGTCACCGGTATATCTATGAAGTTCTACATAATTCTTTTGTATTCTATTACTTATTAGGAGTAGGTTGGATTTTTAAGACATATTATATCAAGTACCCAATTCGACGACTAGCCACTGTGAAAACATTGGATCGCTGAAAAATTTACATGTTACGACGATGAAACTAGTTTGTACTTTATATTATTAGTTAGTTTACCCAGGTCAGGTTACACAGTTACAAGATTCACAAAAAAAAACGGCGTATGGGGTTTATATGATGATGTGATCTATGAAGTGTCGGCAAAAAATCTTGTTACACATTTTTCGGTCTTCTCTCATCCGTTCAGAATGTTCCAATTGATAAATAAAATAGTTACTGTTGCTTGTGGATAGATTGTAAAATTTATAGTCAATTTTAATCAATGTGCCGAAAGATTGGTACTCGCCTGAGTAACTTGTTAAATCCACAGACTAATTAAATTTAACTGAATTGTTTTTGGTTGCCATTTTGTTTGCGAAAACGACGCTTTGTTTGAAGCTTATTTGTAGCTTATTGAAAAAAAAGATTTTAAGCATAGATGCATAGCGTGTTTATATAATTATAAAAAAGGGAACCGTAAGATGAATTCGACAATATCTGATGATTTATCCCGTAAACATTTAGCAATTGAGGCAACAAAGTGTCTTGGTAGGTTATGTTTTAAAAATCGAAATTTATTGTTTCAATTGTTTTCTATGACATGGCATTGTGTATATTATTTCAGAAAATATAGGCACAAATAACGCTAGGTTATTTATACTACACAAGGAACTTTTAGAAATTAATTTATCCTTAACTACTTACATTGAAGAAAGTAAGAAACGACTTGCGGGACTTCGATTGGACTTGGCCCACGGCGCTAAAAGCTCTCATAGAGTTGTTGAACTGTTATCTGATAAATGTGAGTATCCTGTGGCAGTAATTTTTAATTATATAAATTTAAAACATTTGTACCCTATCAATTTAATACTACTATAGCTAATTTCTTGTTAGATTGTTAATGCATGAAACGGGAGATGTTAGATTCATATTGGAATTGTAAATTTCAACGCCGTTTTTATCATTGATTTCAGAAAATGTCATCTACTACACCCAATAATAGTAAATGCAACTCTCAGACGAAATTTTCTAAATCATTACATGAAACAAATAACAATTCAAGCAATAAAGCTTCAGAACGACAGCAGGCCAGAAATTTTATAACTTGGTATAAACGCATGATAGATGAAGATAGACACAACTTGACATTATACATTTCTGACGATGCAGTACTTGAATGGTTTGGTCGAACAATTAAGACAAGAAAAAAAGTCACTGCTTTCTTGAAGTATGATATGCAAAGTTCGAGGCATGATTTCATTACAATAGAAAGCATAGATAAAATTCAAAGTAGAAATGAAAAATGCCCAAGGTTGGTAAATTTAATGTTATAAATATTATATCGATGGGTCCTACGTAAGGCAAAACAGCAAATAGCTCTCGCTGTAATTTTACAGCTATTCAGTTTCATTTCAACATTTTGTTTCATATCAAAGAAAGTTCTCAACAGATTAACCTTATACGAGGGTGGGTCAATAAGTCAGTGACTTTTGGTATAAAACGCAGATTTTTTGATAAATAAATCATTTTATTTTTCAACGTAGTCTCCCTTGAGCTCTATACACTTTGTCCAACGCTTCTCCAATTTTTTTATCCCTTCCAAAAAATATGATTTGTCGAGGTCCTCAAAATAGGCCTTTGTTTGTGAGATGACTTCATCATTGGAGTCAAATCTTTTTCCACCAAGCCATTTCTTCAGGTTTGGGAACAAGAAGTAGTCACTCGGAGCCCAATTCATGGATTTTTACCATGGCAACTGCACATGTGTGCACCCTTGCATTGTCTTGGTGGAAAAGAACTTTTTTCTTGGCCAAATGAGGTCGGTTTTTTTTTCAAATCGTCATTGAATCGGTCCAATAAGTTGGCATAATATTCCCCATTGATTGTTCTTCCCTTTTGAAGGTAGTCAATGTTGATTATCCCGCGTGCATCCCAAAAGACAGTCGCCATAACTTTATTGGCTTACAAACCCACCTTGGCCTTCTTTGGCGCCGATTCACCCTTAGAAACCCACTGTTTTGACTGTTGTTTGGTCTCTGGTGTGTTGTGATGGATCCTTGTTTCGTCCACGGTTATAAAACGGCGCAAAAACTCCTCCATATTGCGATTAAACAACGCCAAACCTTCCTGTGAAGTTGTTACACGATTGCGTTTGTGGTCGACTGTGAGCAATCGCGGCAAGATGGGTATCTTGCGGAAAGCTTTCTCATGCCCAAGTGATCATTCAAAATTGAAACCACTGAGCCATGCGAGATCCCTACGGCTTCCACAATCTCTTGCACTTTCAATCTTCGGTCGGCCAACACCATATCGTGAATTTTTTCGATTGTTTCGGGTGAAGAGACCTCAACTGGGCGTCCAGGACGTTCGGCATCTTCAGTGCTTGTACGGCCACAACGAAATTCAGTAAACCACTTTTTTACCATTGAAATCGATGGTGCAGAGTCCCCATAGTATTTATCAAGCTTAGCCTTGGTCTCGGTAGTGGTTTTTTTTCGCAAAAAATAATGCTTAATAAGCACACGAAATTCACTTTTTTCCATTTTTTCCTAAAATTACTGGGTAGTCTGATAAAGATAGCTGTCATGTTTGACAGCTATCTTAAACTAACTGACGCAGCAAGTTCAAATTTTGACAGGAGTCAACTGACAGATGCCTGTTGACAGAAGTAGTGTTGCTTTTTCAGTAAAGAGGTCAGAAATTCAAAAAGTCACGGACTTATTGACCCGCCCTCGTATTTGGTACAAAGTATAAGTAAATAGACTTCTTTAGTACAATATATTTTAGCCAATTTTAAAATTAATAACTTACACATCTATACTTGGAAGAAAGGAAATTGTGGATCACAGCAGTTTCTAACTCTTTGACGTAAATAGGCGAAACTGAATTTTTTAAGTACGAAAATGCTATCCTGTTTTTAATTATTTCAATCTAATTAAAATAATCAGATACAATAGAAATAATAAGAGATTTTTATTCAAATTATCAATAGGCTCTTAAGAAGAAATTAAGAGCTTAATTTCTTAACTTTTGCCTTTATACTAGGTTTGTATTTCCTATTGGAAATACAAACCTAGTATAAAGGCAAAAGTTTTAATTCGCTTTTATACTTCACTTTTAGATAAAAGGGCAAATTAAGAGCCTAAGGGCAAATAAATACCTAATGGTGTATACCACATTCTTTAATATATCATTTTAAACACATATTACATGTTTGAATAACAGATTAAAAGTTACTAATATTATTATAAGTATTTCAAACAAAAACGATATTTAAACATAGTCCTTATGACTATAAATATTTAACGACATACAAAGCTGTAACTCTTGTTTTTGCTCATTATGTAAAAAATGTAAAAAAGTAATTATTTTACAAAATAATATTATATATATAACTAACCATAATATTGCTTACCTTGACAAATTGATTCGTTTTTTACACTGTATTCGTATCGTAAGATTTTCGGAAGAATGGCTCAATCTCAACACTTTCTTTAATATTTTAGGCGCTCTTGAGTAGTTACGAACTAGTTTGTTTCTGTTTGTAGATGAATGAAAATTGACGGTAGAAGATTTTACACGTAAAATGACGTTTATAAGGACGAACGGCACAGTTCGCCTGATTGCTTGTCGATCGTCAGATAGAGATGCAGACTTATTAAAATTGGATTCTCAACTCCGAATTTTTGTTTTGTTAAACTATTATATAGAACACAACTGAGCCATTGCGCTAAAAGTAGTAAAAAGACGAATGTGCTGCTTTCGTCCATTTACGTAGGACCCATCATCGATATGAAGATAAAAATTGCAATGTATTACCATTTTATACCACTATCTTAAATGAGCGATATCTTAATTTTCAGAAACGATGACACATTATTGGCCAGCCCCCTTCATTCCCCAGAAATTATCAGTTCCAAGAACAGAAGTCGTAAACGTAGATTACTGAGGTCAAATTGCAATAGTCCTGAGTGGGCTGAGGGTTGCCAGCCCCAAGAAGAAATTAGTATAGACAAGAAACAAAAGACTGACAACAATGAACATAAAAGGGAAGTAAATACACTGAAAAGATCATATTCTGATGAGGAAATAAGTAACAGAGGTGATTGCTTGTATCCTAAAGTAAAAAAGAAGTGTGCACTAAGAACCCCACCTAACTGTGAAGTGGGACAAGGAGATTGCTTGCCATCTACTAGTGGTACAGACTCTGATAAATCACATGATGCCCTAAATGCTCAGCTGCCTAAATTAGCAGTAGAATGTAATGGTTACATAGAGTTTACTAGATCTAGGAATAGCCGTAGCATAGATTCTATGAAATGGGATCGTAAATGTAAAGTACAAATTAGTTATTCTGAAGACCCTTTGAATGTTGGAGAGTATATAATTTGGTCATTGAGATATACTGATGATAACAAGTGTAGGAGGAATTTGTTAGCTGCATTTGAGGAAGTTGCTAAGGAGGAAGAGCTCAAGCAAGTTACAGAATAATTATTTGTACACAAAATTTACTGACAACTTCATGTATCTAATGCAGACAGGCAATTTCATACAAAATATAAATTATACAAAGCACAGGTTTTTAAAGGCATTTGGTACATTGATATGATTGACCTTTTTTTTAGTAGCTGTGGTTTATTTCGACTAGATCGGTTTAACAACATAGTGAAGGTAATTATTTTACTGTCTCATTTTAACAAGGCCAATAAAGTTCCATTTAGAGAATATTCTGAAAATGAAAGACTACACTGTGTCAAACCCTTTCAATTTGTTCTTTTATATTTTGACTACATTGTTTTGGGATGGTTTTAAATGCACAACTTGATTTGTCATGTCATATTTTCAATGTGATTATTGTATGTCAAACTACAGTTTTATTATTTTCGAATATAAGCAGTGTATCACAAGTTAAAAAGAAAAAAGTAGCCTTGGGCACAACTTCTGGTCAATTTGCCAGTAAATATACTTATGGGTGTACACAATTTGAAAACTATGTGATGCGAAGATTTTTTTATTTTTCTATAATATATTATTTTTTGTATGTACTTTTATCAAAACTAGATATTTACACTGTGACCAACTTTACCTCCTAACATGAATTTGTAACCTAGTTATAGTTTTTATGATGAAAACTTAATTATTGAATGATTTGAATGGTAAAAGTTTGTTTGTTCTAGTTGTTAATATAACAAAGCAATAACAGCCCGAAGGATAAAACTTCACATTAGTCTACTTATTCTACAACTTCAGTAATTTAGCATCTTATGTTAAAGAATAACAGAAAATTGCAATACATAAGAAAGACAATGTTATCAAGAGTATTTGATCTTAAACATAGTAAACATACTCAAAAGAAAATAAACAATAATTTCTTTAATTTTTAAATGTAAAAATCAAGTTAATCATGTAGATTTGGGCTAATCGAATTAAATGTAGTTACTAGTGGCCTGAACTAAGTAAACATGGTTAGTTTATTGGATTAATGATAGAAAAATGAGCAATATTTTATAAATAATTTTATTTTTAAGTCATGCATAGATTGAAAACAAAATTTGGAATGGAAGAGGATTTTAAGCATTGTTCAAATGGTATTTGTATATATTCTAAAAAAATACAGATCACCATAAAGAACCTATTCCAATAATTATGTATGTTTTATATGAACATGTAATGTAGGATTTTCTGTTATAAAACTAATTTGTGATATCCCCTATTATTGCATGTAATTAAGTCCGCATCCTGTACATGTGCTTTGCGGATGGGCAAAAAAATGGTACACCGTACAGTTATAGCTTCCTACTTATACTCTACTTGTCTTTTATAGCGGCGCGATATTAGACAAATAGTTGATTCATTGAGCAATTCAAACTGCAGGAAATAAGTTAGAAATCTTCTTATGTCCAATTAGAAATATTTCCACTTTAAGATGGATGCTTTTGTTGTACAAATTCTGCATTTCTCTCTCGGTTTATCTGTGAATGAGACGATTTGTATAGGTGCGGGCCAATTTGCGAATGGGACATACGTTCGTCAAATATATTTAGATTTAGCAATCATTCTAACTGGTCAGACTAGAATTGTGCTTAGAATAGGCTTTAAAAATAGTCTTGTAACTCATCGCACAGTTGGACTGCAAAGGTACGAAATTAATACTAATTTTAATTACGTATAGTTGGGGACACTGATTGACTTCTGAACTAGACACAATTCGTTTTTTGATTGATTGATTCTTTACTTTTTATGAATTATGTAATGAATATCAAAAGATTTTATGAAATTGTAGTGTCAGTCTATTAATTTCAAAATTGTCACAAATAAAATAGTTTAATTCCGGTGTCTTCATGTCGATCTCTTTTATTCTACTATTCTCTTCACCACCGAATTGTAATTTTTTTATAAGTTAGGGATAGACTTAAATTTAGTTATGAATGTTAACTTAGCCCTAGGATAATATGGTGACTAGTATTGTTCTATACTAGTATGTTAAAATGTTGAAGGGTTTTAATTGTTATGATTTTGTTGCCCGTTTATCTGCGCTATAAAATCTTAATTTTTATCGCCCGTTAAAGTTATAAATTAGTACGATAACATTTCATTTTAACGTCAAAAATATTATAATGTTAGCATACTTTTATACGTTTTTTATTATTGACGCACAAAGCGTAGGAGTTAAGTACATACTGACGCTGACGCTCTGGTTTGATATTGATAACATTCAAAATATTCTTTAGCAACTTAATATACGTAATTTTAAACACAACAAGACAACTTTAACTGGCTATAAAAATTGTTGTATTGAATGTGATGCCCGATATGTTTTTTCATATTAATATATCGTATTGTAATTATGTTCTAAATATAAAAATAAATATGGTTTTGTTAAAGTAAGTAAGTTCATATTTGGTTTTTGTCATAGCTAAAACATAAAATGTTTTGAAAGAATTTAAAACAACTCGTAATACTCGTTTTCAACTGCCTATGTTCAAGAGCTAACTGAAAAAATCTGAGATAATTTCGCCTGCTATTAACCTACTAGAATACACGTTTATTCTAGTAGGTTAATAGCATTCGCTGTCGAATACTTACTTAACTAATTAGAATTTCTATGTTGATAAGATCCTTATAGCTCTTATTTTTCTTTGAATTCAATCACCATTTTGTGTTTAAGAAGTGAAATCTGAAGTCATATCGACATAAACTTAATAAGTTTGAAACTTTTGCCATTATTAGCGTTGTCAATATTTGATAAAACAAATATCACTAAAGTGACACAATACGATATATTTCAATGCGTTATTGCTTCGTAGTTATACGATATAACAATATATCATGTATCAATACTTAACGCATCGTAGTTGAGAGACATATCGGACATCGCTGTCCTGAATGGAATGGATTTTTACTGTAAAATATATTGAAATGACCCCATGTCTTAGCATGGATACCTATTACTATAACAAATTTATTTTCCGTGTATACGCTTAGGAGTCAGGCGCATTGCTTTAATTCTTTGAATTGTTCCATTAGTTACGATTTATTGGGTTGCATTTACTTGTTAGTAATAAGCGTTCATGAACGCATTGCATATTTGTGCATATTACTTTTACTGATTTATTTTTGTAAAAATACCAGATAGAGAATGTGCACTGGCGCACGAGGCAGTGTATTTTATGACCGATAAAAAAGTAGCGCAAATAAATGGCCAACATTTTTAACATCTATATGTAATTCGCCTAATAAATATAAGGGACGTTTCTTCGCATACTGTTGAAAATAGATAACTGATTTTATTCTTATATTGTATGTTCAGTCGCCTGCGACAGCTGTAAACTAAATAAGATTACAGAGTGCAACGTCATTAGTTTTAACTATTTCTAAGTTTTATGTTGTTAACGTTACTTGTGAAGTAATGTGAGTGGATTTATTTTGTTTTCATTATGCTAGAGATGTTTAAGGTAAATAAAGATTGTTTAGAAATAATAACGTTGTATAATATACATATTTACAATTTGAAATGGCTCCCAAACGAGCAGGTACTTGATATGCCGCAATTCAAATATTTGTCAAAAAATTTGCATAACCGCAAGTGTAATTTTATTAACATAGTATATAATTAAAGGTTAACAAAGGCATAACTGCTAAATGCAGTTGTTAAACTCTTTTTAAATACTACAAATATACGAAAATATTCCATACTTTCAATAAGTACCTACGGAATATTATTTACTACCTTATCTTGAAAACCACTATATCGTTTTATAACACGCGTGCTTGGCTCATGGCTAAGTGGTAACCGAGTAGGTTAGCACTTCGTAAAGTTAAGAAGCAGTCCAGGTCACCATTTGGATGGGTTACCATTTCTTAAAATATTGAGACCCTTTCGTTCGTGCCTCGAAGGGCACGTTTTGCCGTCGATCTCGCTTGCCATACGAACTGTAGCGATCGTTACAGCCCGGTCAGTGGGAGCCCTAAATAGTCCGACAGCAGTCTTATATACAGAACTTCAATATCGCTTAGTACTTGGATTGTGGAGGTCTGATGGCAGTCGCTCCGAGTAAAAAATTGAAGTTCAGCCGTGCCGTAGTAAAAAAATTGGTAAAAATATTGTAATAGATTACAACACTAAAAATATAAAATAGTTTTACTAATGCTGCGATGTAATTTCGTTTACAGTTAAAGAAATAAAACCTTATATAAATAATAATCACCAAAATATATTGTTAGTCCCATAATAAAATTGTTATCCATACTGATTGACTGTCTTTCTGAATCGTCTGTTGAAATACCTATCCTATTACAGTAGCTGCTAGGTATCTATTTCCCTGTACGTTGAATGGTACAGGTAGTGGTGGTATCGTACTGAATTAAAGGGTGGAATGTTTTCAAATAAAAAAGATAAATAAAAAAAGGAAAAATCTATACAATTTATTCCTGAAATATACATACGACAAAATATAGCACTAACTTCAATTGTGAAAACATACAACACAGTTCCAATTAAAATAATAGTATCTAATCTACTTATAATATCATCATGACATTTAATACCATTTATATAAATTAATAACACAAATTAAGCTGATTATATTTTTTATTTCTAATGATGTACAGTGGAGGGTGTAAGTAATGGGATAGTTTAAAAATTGAGCAAAATAATATTAACGCAACATCAGATCTACATACTTTCTGGCACCATCATGGCTCACTATTCAATACAAATACTACATAATAATGTTTTAATTAACACTCCTTACATGTATAAAAAACTGTGCCTAGGATATTTGTTTTTATTTTAAATCTCTTCACATACATATTACCCATTCACATTCCACTTTGACATTGACGACATGTAAAATTATAAAAATATTTATTGGAACAATCATTACAAATAACCTAGACATGCAAACTATTTTCTATATTAAAATATTACTAGAAGTATGTTGTATAGCTTTATAACATAACAAATTACCAAATTGTGAACTATAACATAGACCATTCTTGTATTACTAATAATTACATAAAATGTAAAAGAAATACAGGAAAATGCTGCTCCATAAATTTGACAGTAGAAAGACTTCGAGCAACTTGAACACTTTTACATACATATCACATTTTATTTATATTTACTAGGTATTAGCTAAAATTTAATTGCCAAAAATTCCTACTGTACCCTTGTCAACAATGACATCACTGGAGGATGACAATATGCTTGGCTTCAGGCCTCCAGGAAATGTAGGCTTCAGGCCTTCCTGAAGCCTACATTTTTAGTGACCAGTAGGAGTAGTAAGTTTTTAAGCTACAATACAAGAAAGTATTGTAGTTTAAAAACAATTGCAAGTGATATTTCCTTTTTTTTTTGATGCACTAGCACACATACAAGTTTAAAATTTTGCCTGTAAAGCAAGGTTAAATGCATATATTCTGTAATTTCAGTCCTGTTTTTGGATATACAAAATGCAATTAGTAACTTTGTAATTCTCTTTAATTAAAATATGATTACAAAGTCAAGCAATTTTTCCTCACTTACACTAACATATTAGGCAGATTAGTAGTGGACATATGTAATTACGAGGTATCATTTAATATACCTACCTATAAAAAGACATCCCATCCAAAACATAACACAAATGAAATATAAACAGTGTCAAGTATCAACAGTGTCACTAATCAAAAAGTTGTGAGATTTCATCCTAACTTAATGAGTTAACTAACAACATTTTATTGTTACCATAATACCATTAGACATCCATATTAGTTAAAAATACAATACAACTTGGCAATTTACCTAATATAGAGTGTATGATTAAATTTGATCTGCTAGCTCTGTGTTCGATTGGGCTTATTTAAAATTGGCCAGCAACGGCCAAGTTATCTTATTTATTAAGGTATTAAAGTTACCTAATATTAACATGGTCACTATAAAATGGTATCAATCAACTAATGAGGTAACAATTAAATTTCATCACATTTGATAGTATAATAACAACTCGTAAACCTTAAATGTTCTCCTTCTTTTCTTCTTTTTAAAAAGACAACTCCCTCATTAGGAATATATCCTGTGACACAAAGAACACCCAGACTCAGAACAACCATTTGTGGATCACTCAAAGTGTAGTCCCATGTTGGGATTGGATCTACAACACTCAGCGTAGTAGTAAGCGTTGTGGTGACTGCTTAAAGCACTACACTATCCATGTAGTCAATATTTTATAGGTAATGTTATGATGGGATTTATAATGTACTGCTACTATGCAATAATAAGTTAAAGTTTAATTTTTCTTTATTATCAAACATTCAGCCGTTAGCCTTTCTACCATCAGCCTCATAAGAATTATAATATTCATCACACCCACAGGCCTCTAAATTCCACATTAAATTTATACTAACCACCTTACTCATAGGTAACAGATAGTGAAGTTTGGCCTCTTTCCCATACTATATTAATTCAAATATAGAAATAGAGAGAGACAAATCAGAAAATCTATAATACTCTATTAATAACAATGTTTCTCTATTTCAACTGTTGGTCAAAGTCATTGCCATCATTTAAAGCATTGGGATCCTCTAGTTCTTCTTTAGCATCATTTTCTAATACAGGTTCATTGATAGGGTCTTTAGCACTAAGAGCAGCACTCATCTTAGGTGGTTGAGCTGCTGGAGTAACTTTTAGTTGAGAAGACGGATTAGGTACACTTTTTGTAGTTAATGCTGTTTTCAATTTTTCAATTTCTTTCTCTAATTCTTCAATTTTTTGCTTGCGTTCAGCCAATTGAGTTGTCAAAGTATCCTTCTCTAACCTAAGTGTCTCAACTATTGCAGTTTTACTCACCTGTAAGTTTTTTAAGGACTGCAATTCAGCTTTACATAGCTCAACGTCTACTTTCGTGTGATTTACTTGTGCCTCAGAGTTTGAAAGTTTACTTTTGTACTCGTTGATTTCATCAACAAATTTTCTTTTTTGTTTATCTAAATCGTTAACTTTTACCACATATCCATCTCGTTGCTCGAGTAACGTTAAGGATTCCTCCATACAAGATGTCTGTTGTTTGGAACATTCTTGGAGCTGTATGCTTATCTCTGAAACCCTGTTTCGCAAATCAGTTTCCACATTCCAACTACTCAACAGTGAAAGGAACAATAAAATACACACAGCAAACACGATGTACATAGGCCAACGACGCATATTTTCAATTCCCATGTTCTTTAAACAAGAGGTTTAGTCAACAGTAAAAATTAAGAGCCAAATGCCAGATAAAAGTATTTAACAATTATTGTAAGCTTTTTGGAAGCAAACACAATTTGATTACTTGACAATCATGACATAAAAATGACAAATGACAAAGTAAAAGGTAAATGTTGCCAAGTTAAGCGCTCATCTGCGGAATAGTTTCCTATTTTCTATAAGTCAAACAGGAATTATTGTGTTGTCATTTTTGAGTATGTAATCGTTCAGTGAACACCGCTACTGTTATGCCTATCTGCACACGGCCAGAAGCTTTACAAGCAAAATTAATCATTTTTAGCTCCTACTAAGTTCCCTTGAATGTATTTTTGAATTTTATTGATAACTTTGACAATACAGTAATTTATCTCTCTTGTCATGGTTTCACTTTAACCACTTTAGTTAATAAAAACTCAATGAATTTTATTTAATTTGAAAAATCACTTCAGGTCTAAATAACACTGACGTGACCCATCTGCTTCTTTGCCCCCTTATACCATAAAAAAAAATGTTGACCAACTTTTATCTTATGTAACGATTAGTGTTCTTATTTAATTTTCATAATTTTATTAAAGTAAAGTGATGCGATGTGAATAATATTGTAAATGTGTTGCAATGTGTGTGTTGCTTTAATTTGAGGCCTTCCTGTATTTTACATTATCTTTTTTATTTTGAGTTTTGCTCTTTTAGTTATCTGTGTGCCGGCAATCATTTTGATCACGTGACCTATTCTCTCGGGCCATAGACAGGCCATCCTTCATCGACTTCTTTGGTTTATAGCCACGAGGTTTTTAGAAATATTTCAATTTATTATTGAAATAATAAAAAGATACTTCATTTTATTCGAACAAAATGCCACCTAGTAATCCTTTGCCACCCAAAGAAAATGCGCTTTTTAAAAGAATTTTGGTAAGTCCAATTTGTAAACATTATTTGGATTGGAGCTGCTTGTCATTATTTGCGATTAAATTGCATTTTACAACAATGTATGGAAAGAGAAAACAGTTTAAATATCTAATATCAATGTCTTTTCATCCGGATAATTTACGGCATTTTTACAGCGTCATGTATCCTATTAACATTAATTTATTCTTCGTCAAAAGGCTACTAGGCTAGCACCCTTTTGGCTCCGTATAATAGAGGTTAAAATGATAAGTGTATTATCTTTCAGCGTTGTTACGAACATAAACAATATAAAAATGGGCTCAAGTTTGCGAAGCAGATACTCTCTAATCCAAAATTTGCTGAACATGGAGGTGAGTTTTTCTTATAAATTCATAATTTATACAAAATTTTAGTTGTATTGATTAGGTGTATCGAAATAAATAAGCCCCACTAGATATGAATTTGCTTGCATGATATTCGTGTATAACTTTGTCTTACACTTTTCAATTGTTGTGAATGTTAGAAAAATTGTTTTCAAAACATGTCTCAATGTTTGTTGTTGCTGTACCTCATTTTACCATAACATAATATACATCCTGATAAATATAATTTCCATTTGAGTTTAAACCCTGAAGACTGTATACCCTTCTGTGCATTTGCACAGACCTAGTTTAATTTATATATTTTATTTTTTATTTTTCTCAGGTGGATATTAGTTTACAGTAAGTGAATTATTTAAGACAAACATAAAATAAATTTGTTTGGAATTTATTTTCAGAAACATTGGATATTAGTTTACAGTAAGTGAATTATTTAGGGCAAACACAAAATAAATTTATGTTTGGAATTTATTTTCAGAAACATTGGCTATGAAGGGATTAACACTCAATTGTCTTGGTCGTAAGGAAGAAGCTTATGAATATGTACGTAGAGGTCTCCGCAATGATCTAAAGTCTCCTGTTTGTTGGCACGTCTATGGTTTGCTGCAACGGTCAGACAAGAAGTATGATGAAGCCATCAAATGTTATCGCAATGCACTCAAGTGGGAAAAAGAGAACATTCAGATTTTGCGTGACTTGTCATTGTTACAAATTCAGATGCGTGATTTAGAAGGGTATAAAGTAAGTTGTTAAAAGTATTATAAAAAAGTAGACTGCTCAGAATAGTATAAGTCCTGTATCACCAAATAAATATAACTCACACAATTATAATGCTATTACTCCACCACATAGCTGAATGAAAAATAAATTGTGTCTCTTTTAACTAATCCACTTCACACCATGTTAATTTGGTTAGCTGTACTAAATACATTTGTACCCAAACACCTAGTTCCCTAGATACTAGACACTGTATATCAAGTGTAGAAAAATATAATCAAGTATCTCACTGTTGATAAAAAATAAACTAGTTGTGGATATTATACTGGTAAAATCCTTACACTACTATAAATATAAAGTTATAAAGGTGTAAAAAAACTAGTATTACGTTTTCAGACCAGTGGATTGTATTTCTTATTGATATTTTTCATAAATTGATTTATCATCCTTTTTAAAGTAATGTAATTAAAATTATTATAGAAGCTAATCTTTGATATTCTATTGGTTTTACTTTCAGGATACTCGTTATCAGCTATTCATGCTGAGGCCCACACAAAGAGCATCATGGATTGGTTTTGCTATGAGTTACCACCTTCTCGGTGACTATGAGATGGCTAATAGCATCTTGGATGCTTTCCGAACTAATCAGATGAAGGGACCACATGATTATGAGCATTCAGAATTGCTTCTGTACCAAAATATGGTGTTAGCAGAATCAGGACAATATGATAGAGCTCTTCAGCATTTAAATAAATTTTCAAGTCAAATTCTTGATAAATTATCTATTAAAGAAACATCTGGTGAATACTATCTGAAATTGATGAGGTAAGTTATTACTGATTATTTATTTTATAGTTTTTGTTTCATACCAAAAGCAAATTTTATGTCAATAATTTAGCTTTAAAAAAATGGTTTAAAAAAAAAATCACAACAAATAAGAGTAGACACTCATTGTAGCAGATTTTCTATTAAATTTTAATGTAATTCTTTTGATTGGTGATTAATCTTAACAAAAATGTTATATCTTGTTGATTAAAGTTTTACTTCTCTTATGTTCTCATTGATCTATGTGTAAAACTTCCATCACAATCAGTTGGATAATTGGCACTTTTCATGCAACTTTTTGCAATCGCAATCTCTGAAAAATTGACTTTCAAACCACTAAGAAAACAGCACATTTCAACCTCAAATGCCATCAATTCAGTTTGTGTTTCTTGAGGACTATATTCACGATCTATGGGACCTGAATACTTTTTAGCACTATAATACGAAGAAAAACATGTGTATGCGCTTTCCTGTTTATTGTAAACAACAACACTGAACGACCACTGAGTGGTTCAGTGGTGTTGTTTACAATAAACAGGAAAGCGCAGTAACAAGTTTTCATGCACTCTGCAATAATCCTCTCTAGGTCTTACTTATATTTATCTACTGTACGTTTCACAGAGATAACCATATTTTGACTTACTATTTGAATGTTGTTGAAATTAGCTAAAAAAGTTTGTTTTGTGATTTTTCTATTAAATTTAACTCAAACTACATATTCTTTCTTGAAGCTAGAGTGCCTACCAATTGATTAATAGAAGATAGAGAGTGAAAGTGACACAACTTTGATCCCTATCTTTAATTTTTCTTTTATATTATATTTAAAGGGTTCTACTTTAATGCTATTATAAGTTTGATCAAATTTTTCTTCAGGTTTAGAGATGCAGAAAACGTTTATGAGGGTTTATTAAAGAGAAATCCTGAAAATGTAATGTATTACCAGAAACTTATGGAAGCTAAACGATTTAGTAATCCTGATCAAAAAGTGGCTTTCTTTGATGTATATAAGTAAGTATATAAATAACTCTATTATTTATTGCTCATTACAAATTAAAATTTTAGACTCTTCTACTATTTATACTTATAAGTTTGCATATTAGAGAATGCAGTGACTAGTGCACTTGCATTTTATTGCGCCTGAAAAAATCTTTTCACTCTCCTCTTTGAGATAAGGAGGAATAAGAAAGTTCCAAGTACTTCTATGTTAATCATGCTCTTGAAATGTAATCATGACATTCATAATTTTATATTATGAGAAGTATCCAAAGAAAGCTGTTTTTATAAGGTCTTTGTTAACCTTTACACCCTTTACACTCTGTATATCGTGATTTCAGAAAAGAATACCCTAAAGCAATTGCACCTAGGCGCCTGCAATTGACTGAGGCGCACGCGCAGCCCGTATTCGAGCGACTAGTGGACGAGTATCTACGACACGGACTGCATAAAGGAATACCGCCACTCTTTGTTGATCTGAGGTCTGATAATTAATATCTCCCATTCTATGATTTGTAAATTTTTTATTCTGAGTAAAATTATCATTTCTATTAAATAGAACCATTTGATCGTTTACTATTTTGCTATAAAAATAATATTATAATAATGACGGCGCTCATTATATTTTCAGATCATTATATTCGGATCAAATTAAAGCGGACACAATAGAAAAATTAATACTACAATATATAGAGAATTTAACGAGTAAGGGAACATTTAGTGCCGACCCCAACGAAGAAAAACAACCGGCGAGCGCTTTACTATGGGCGTATTACTATGCAGCTCAACACTTCGACTACAAAAAACAAACAGATGTAGCACTCCGTTATATTGATGCAGCGATAGAACACACACCTACGCTTATTGAATTGTTCATTGTGAAAGGAAGGATATATAAGGTAAGTTAATTTACTATATACATACAATGTCATACCCCAACTGCCAAAAGACTTACCTTATCCTACACTAAAAATAATAACATAATAAATATTTTCGGATATCTAACACAGGAGAGAAAGAAAGAATCACTATAGAAAGGCATTAAATCCAACAGAAGCTAATACAGCTAATTGTTACATACGAAAGCGTCGTATTCATTTTTTTTATAGCTATTTATTTTTACAACAGTAAAAAAGCAACAGTATGGGTTGTTTTATTTTATATAAATTGTGCGAAAGTTCGAAAATATCTAAATTAACAAAGTGATTGTTATTACTATTTATAAGACCCCACAGAGGTGCGTATCCCGGTGTTGTTTTCACATTTTGCAATTAGGGCTTTATTTTAAGCTAGCGTTTGCTCGAGCGCTCTGCTCGCGTGTAAATCGGTTATCGCTGTAAAAAGTAGCTTATGTCCTTCCTCAACAAACAAAGTATCTCAATCAATAATCAAATTTCATCTAAATCGGTTCAGCCGTTATTGATTCCTCATACAAATTTCCACCTCCCTTTTCATCCCCTCAATTATGATTTCTGGGATAAAAACTTATGTCCTTTCCTGGGACTCAAACTATCTCTTTGCCAAATTTCATCTAAATCGGTTCAACGGTTTAAGCTTGAAGTCAGGGTCACACTTTCGCATTTATAATATTAGTATGGATATTGATTTTGCTGTACGAATGACCAAAGCAGGCTCAATTGTATTCATAGGAATGAGTAAAACATCACGCCTGCTGGTTTGCCTCTATATTATAAAAATAATTCATCCAGACGTACCAATGTAAATTTTGTTTAGTTGCTCCCCTATCTAACAACCTATTAAGATAACAAAATTTAATTACATGTAGTGATTTCGAAGGAAAAAAAATTATATTAGGATTTCTTTTGTTCTCTTATTGTGTTAGCGTATTGTGTGTGTTTAATTTCCATTGGTGTCAGATCCAAGCCTTGGTTCAACAGATCCTGCAATACGGCGACAGGAATGTTACCAAACATAGGCTAATGCATCGACGAAAGGTGATATAAACACCAGCACGCTAAAAAAGCAACACAAATTTGCCTTCAGATCCCTCAAAAGTGCCATTGCCAGGGCGGAATCGAAGCACATCAGCCGGATTGGTGAGAGACTGGTGAGACTTCCTTCTGGTCTCTTGCCAAGGCAGTCCAGGGGAATTTCTGTAGCCTGTCCCTTCCACCCTTGCACATGGGCGATGATTCGTTGTTCTATGATGCCAAGGAGAAATCTGATCTAGGCGAACTCTTTGCGTCCAACTCGACTTTGGATGTTGGGGTAAAAGTATCGCCGACCATACCGCGATGTCAGACCTGTTAGCCGGCAATCTGGTTCACACAAAAATCAGTGCGTAAAGCACTCTTTTCCCTCGATATTCATAAGTCGAGTGGGCCCGATAGAACCTCCCCTATTGTGCTGAAGACGTGTGCTCCAGAGTTGGCACCGGTTTTAACTCACCCTTTTCGACTCCTACTCCCTAGGCGTCGTTCCGAAATCCTGGAAGGTAGCGTTTGCGCATCCGATCTCTAAAAAAGGTGACCGCTCTGATCCGTCCAACTACAGGCCTATAGCCATAACTCCCTTGTTCTCTAAGATTATGGAATCCGTAATCAACTGCCATCTGCTCCGGTACTTAAAAAATCACCAGCTACTCAATGACCGCCAAATATTTTTTTCGCCGGGGTCGCTTAGCTGGTGATCTTCTCGTTTATCTAACACTCTCAAAGCTCCCTTCCTATGGGCTTCCCGAGAAATTATGTAACTGGGTCACCAGTTTCCTTGCAGGTAGAAGCACAAGGTCGTTATCGATGGTGCATGCGCCGACTTGAAGTCAGTAAATGCTGGTGTCCCGCACGGCTGTATCACCCACACTGTTTCTTCTGCATATCAATGATATGTTACGAACTAGTGGCATCTATTGCTATGCAGATGATAACACGGGAGGTGCCTTTTATACCGGCCGTCCCAATATTTCTCGGGGAAACGGCATCGAGAGTCGAAACGAACTTGTGTCTGAAGTTGAAACTTCCTTAGCGCAGGTTTCCGCTTGGGGTCGACTGAATCTGGTTCATTTTAACTAAAAAAAAACACCACCGGTGGCTATGTCGGACTCGAACCGACTAAAACCGCACGCTGTCTCGGGTTCCAGTAGCCGGGGAACCAGGTGTACCCTAGAAAGGAAAGCCCTGGTACCTCGACGTACCTCGGGGCATCTACGGGTAGATGACCCCTCCTGTGTGGGAACCCCCATGTTCCCTTGGTGCTCAAAAAAGGGCACTCGCGCTCCGCAACGCGTCCGCCCTGCTTCTGCTAGGGTGGCAGATGGCCTGACCTGTCACCCCCAGGCCAGTATCAAGATACCTAAATGTAACTAATAAAGAGTTATAATAGCTTCAGTAAAACAAACAGCTTCGTATATGGTGTGTTAGTCGCACGACTATTAAGCACACAATAGGACATTATAAGCTCACGATCTCGTTCACAAGATCGCTACTTGCAAGACCTTCAGTGAGCCCACGTACATCACTAACTTCTTTTATCTAGACATATCATGACTGTTTTAGATGTCACCCCCAGGCCTGCGCTTATGGAGGACGGAGGTCGTTCTGTGAGCTCTGGCGCACGAGTCGTCTGCGGTACCTGGCACGTTCCCGGGCCTGGCGGGCCGGGAGAGTTCTAAACCTCTCCCGGTCCCGCTCCGCCATTTCCTTCGTTTGCCCCCTATTCCATAAAAAAAGCTTGAATCGAGTGAATAATATAATTATAATTTGCAGCACGCTGGCGATCCCGTGTCGGCGTATCAATGGTTAGAGGAAGCTCAGGCCATGGACACGGCCGACCGTTACGTGAATAGCAAGTGCGCACGGTATATGCTGCGTGCTGGACACGTGAAGCGTGCCGAGGAGATGTGCGCCAAGTTCACCAGAGAAGGTAAGTTATCTATATTGTAGCAATTTGTTCAAATCCAAAACTTCATTAAGGTATATATAATACTGGCTTTTCCCCGCGGCTCCGCTTATAAGTCGGTTATCGCGGCAAAAAGTAGCTTATGTCCTTCCTCAACAACCAAAGTATCTCAATCAACAATCAAATTTCATCTAAATCGGTTTAGCCGTTATTGCTTCCCCATAAAAAATTACACCTGCCTTTAAATTATGATTTTTGGCATAAAAACTGTCTTATGTCCTTTCCTTCGACTCTAAACTTCGAAACTATCTCTATACCAAATTTCATAAATTTCAAATCGGTTCAGCAGTTTGAGTGTGAAGAGGTAACAGACAGACCGATAGACAGACAGACTTTAGCATTTATAACGGATATTAGTATGGATTATTATTAGTGGTAGTTTGTTTTGTTTCGGAGAAAAGTTATTGAAGTTAAAGGACGAATTTGATCGAATTTGATCACATAAACAGACTGTTATTAACAACTAATTCTTACCAGACAACATTTCTCATTTCAGGAGTACCAGCTACAGAAAACCTGAACGAAATGCAGTGCATGTGGTTCCAGACAGAAGCTGCGGCTGCCTACCAGCGCTCGCAGCAGTGGGGCGATGCATTGAAGAAAGCTCACGAAGTTGACAGGGTATTTATCAGATTAAAACATACTTATTAGATTAGGGTATATTTAAAACCTAGATACTGTTTTATATTATCGAAATATATTTCATCTATGGATTGCGACATCACTCTCTTAAGTGATCTTTAAAATTTAAGAAAGAATTGTGGTGAATTTTGATAATAAATAAGCTTAAAAAGTAAAGTCACATGAACTATAGGGCTGAATTTTTTTTAAAAGGTATTCATGTCACTTCCAAAAGTTTCTGAATGAACAAATCTCCGGATGTTCAAATCACACTCAGTTCCATCGATATTTTTGGATGTTAACCAGTTCACCATCTTGCCCCTTCTCTGTGTTTAAAAGAGATAAAGAGAGAAACAGATTGTTAAATTATTGATTTGAATACTATTGTATAATGTGTGGTATCGCGAAAACATTTTCTCTTGAAGTCTCATAACACTGGACAGTATAATACATCATACGAGAAAAGAATAGGTTTCTCAAAAAACATGTAAGTATAATAACGGTATATAAATTTTCAGCATTTCTCAGAGATAATGGAGGATCAGTTCGACTTTCACTCGTACTGCATGCGCAAGATGACGCTGCGCTCGTACGTGGGGCTGCTGCGGCTGGAGGACGTGCTGCGCGCGCACCCCTTCTACTTCCGCTGCGCGCGCGTGGCCATCCGCGTGTACCTGCGCCTCGACGCCTGCCCGCTGCAGGACGCGCCGCAGACCGCCGAGCCCGACACAGGTCAGAGCCTTTGCCTATCTCTCTTCACACCTCTTACACACCAATACGACTATGGTACTTGACTCTAACCCTCGTAACTTGTTTTAAGGGATTTATACGGCAGATTACGTTGTCATCGTTGTGTAAATATATAGTAAAGTATCATGAAACTACGGATAAATGAGTTTATTTCTAACTAAAAATGTGACATTAACATTATCATCTTATCTACTTTCTTATCTAAAAGAAAGACATACACAAGATATACACAAGACAGTAAATTATCTTTAAAAAAATGTAAATAGTGCAACGGCCCTAATCGAGAGCCCGAAATGAGCCACTGTATGTAACAGTAAAATCATTAGTTCGAGTTCGATTGTTGTGATCAAATGTTTCAACCGTATATACTGCATAAACTGATACCAATTTTACTAATTGTAATCAGAATGATCACAATTGCATCTAAAGTTAATAAGAATTATATTTCATCATATTCACAAGTTTAAAATGACTGTTAAGTTAAATTGAACAAGTAATAAAATTAAGACATCAATTACACCAATTTCACACTTGTCCTTTTTAATATTAATGGTCAATTCTTATAAAAAATATTTTAAATGTGAGTATATATTATTAACCAAGTTCAGTTTTCGTAGCTAAAATTAAATTGTACTTTTTCCAAACACTTCTTATCTTCTTTACCTTTGTCTTACTCTAAAATAAAATCGATAGTTATTTTTAATTATCGACAGCTTCTAATAGTCCACTGCTGGATATAGGTATCTCCTTAGAAAGGAGGTTTTGACCCACTCTACCACGCTGGCCAGACTGGTTGGTATAGGGTTTGTTTCAAGTTTTCCGTCTCTTTGCACTGCTGATGTCCTGCGTAGTTTTCTCCCTTAGTCGGCTCTTACTACACCCACGGGATGAATAGGGGTGTGGTGACACTCCATACTCTTAATCCGTCACCACACGGTCATTTTTTTTTAATTCGCAATATTTTACCCTTTGAAAAAATAATATTTAAGAGACAGAGTTTATTATTCTCTGGTGCTGCTTATCGGCGTGGTATTTGTGAACGCAACATGTATCCTTACTATATTTTTAATAAAAAGTAGTACTTACTTACTAGTTAAATAAAATTGTACCTCGGTACGCAATCAGCTGCTATTACCTTAATAAGATCGAAAACATGTACATTGTAGATGTATATACTTTCCAATCTTGAATTAGAATACATTGTGTTTAAATACAGTTGAAAACAAATACTTTCGGTTGGCCTTGGTTGTAAACAAGGCTATGTTAAAATAATAATTTATATAAGTTTATTTCATTACCAAAAAAAAATAGACAAAAAGAAATATTAAATCCTTCAACATTAAATAATTTAGAGTAGTTATTATTGTTGAAAAACAATTTTAGAATTCTACATATGAAGAATTCTACATAATAACTATATTAAATATGCCTAAAAGCTGTTAAACCTCCAACTATGGCTAACTAAATACCTATTTTGTGTCGTTTTTATTTCTTTTGTTTCATGTTTGTTATATATTATTATCGTGAGACCTGCCACTGTGAAATAGTTATTTAATAATATTGTACTAGCTCTTCCCGCAGCTCAGACCTCGTGTATGTCGGTTATCGTGGTAAATCGTGTGGTTTAGGCGTGAAAGCAAACATAAAATAAAATCAAAGAAACAAACAAACTCACTTTCACATAAATAAGTGTGGAAGTATGGATTCACTACTATGCAGTCTTTATCTGATTCAGAACATAATAATCGAAGCAATTTCCTCAGACTATCTATGGTAGAAGAGTTACTGAATCTCATAAGTAGTTATTGCCTTTTTTTTTTATTTGCGATAGTTATTTGCCAGGATTAGCCTACAATTACCCTATAGACTAAAGTGCTACTCATATTAATATGGTGGCAAACAAGAACCGATCTGTCAAATGATATACCGTTACCGTTGATTATATTAAACCAGCCTCGTCATTTGCGCTTTACACTAAAAGCTACTTAAAACAGATTCTGCTGTTTAATCGTTGTCGTTCTTAGGGTCAAGGTACTTCCCCATTCAGTGTCTGTAAAGATCAAACGCAGTCTGTAAGGATCTTTTCACATAAGGCATACAGTCTCAAAACCACGTAAAGTGTTGTACTTTAGATAGCTATTTCTGTCTACTAACATTACTGCAATGTCGCAGAGAAAGTGACCGTTTGGCCTTGCACGTTACCTGTGTTCAGTTAACGTTAAATGTTTTACTCGCTTACATTTCATTTCAATTTCGTTCCAAGAGTGTCCTTGGCATAGATTTTTTGGCCATTCAATAGATATTGGGCATGAAAATATCGAATTATTTTATTTTATAGTAGGCATGTTCCCTTTTAGTACGTCATTTTATTTATTATATCTCTGCTATTATTTTTTTCCATCTTTTGGATTTGATTAAAACAAGAAACCGTTGAAAAAACATGTTTTTATTTTAAATTCTTTGTTTTGAAAATATAATACAAAATCACATTTATTTAACACCAATTCTTCAATAACAATATCATTAAAATTAACAATTGATACCATTATTACATTATATAACAATGCTACAATTTTTCCACACATATCACATCATACTTTATAATTCGTTGAATACTGACAAATAAATTAACTATCATAATGCATGCACCACAGTCTCTTAGAAATAATTTAATAAATAACGTATCAAAAGATAAGCGTCCGTTATGTTTCACAATAACATCGCTGAAATGTAACTCACATAAGCTTTATCTAGCTTTTTAAATATTATGGCAACGCGGGGTGTCCCGCTAGTCTTTTAATCCTTACACTACTTAGGACACTTTAACATCACATTTGCGCTTTAATATTTACACAGCACGTCGCAGTGCGACGCTTAGAGTTCAGACTAGAGCTTTGGTTTCATCGTCCGTATCCGGGCGATCTGTATCTCTCACGTGCCGCCTGCGCAGCTTGCGGCGTCAGGAAGTATACATGCGCACCCTCTCCAGGAAGCCGGTACGACACAAAGGAGCCTGGTCGACCTTCACCTACTGTATTAGCAGGTCTTATCCATTCTGCCTCAGGATTGACTGAGGGACGTGGCCTCTTATAGTTTACTGCTGTGTCACCTCCTAATGAAGGCCTGTTTAAATCATACTGTTCGCCTGTGAACTTAGGCCTCTGCACTCGATTTGGGGCTCTGTACTGCTGCTGAGTTCGGTAACCTGGGTTTGGTATCGGGATAAATTCACTGTCTGGATTAATAGTCGGTCGCGGGAGGCGATCGTTGACTAAAGTATCTTCCGCTAGTGATGGTGGCTTCTGATGTACTAGTTCGGCGTTAACTTCAGGCACAGGCTCGCTGTCGGGGTTAATCTGTGGCCGGGGCTGATGGTAGTTCACTAGAGTGTCTCTTTCGAGAGATGGTGGATTCGGACTTTGCGATTCAACAATCTCGTAGTGAAGATTAATGTTGTTGTCTATTGGCGTTCTCACCGTATCAAGTGGTGCCGTAACTGCCAATCCGTTAACGTCGTGAGTGTTGTCCTCTAGTTTTTTGCCGAATACATCGAATGAATTCTTTGTAATGTCGTCAAAGTACGTCTCATCTTGCTTGGTGTAATATCCTTGATGTACAGGATTCGGTGTGGTGCTGGGGAATCTCGTCACAAGTACAGGCACGGGTTGGTCACTTTGTATTGGAATTGGATTTCTATTTTTCTTATTTCTATTGTGATCATTGTGATTATGAGCGTCTCCATAGTAGTCATCGTGTACATTTGCTGTAGGGTAATATCTATTTGGCGTTTCAGTCGTTACTTGAACATTTTCGACTAAATATTGTTGGTGGTAGCTAGGTGTCACTGATGGCGTTATAGCGTTGAAATCGTTGACCGTATTAAATGGTTTACTATAGCTGACCATAGGTCTAAAAGGTTCAGGATCTAATTTTGGCGCACGGAACGGTAGGTCTTCTGGCTGAGTTTGATAACTGAACTGATATACCGGTCTAGATGTGATAGCTTTAGGCTTATGAGTGTTTGGTCTATGGGAATGCGTTTTAGGTCTCTTCGTTGTGAAGAAATCTATCGTTTGTTGTATATCAGCGATTTGTTGATAGAAAGCATCTGGCCTTTGTTTCGGCTGTTGCACGTACACAGGTTGTAGCTTCGGTTTTTGTATACTAAAGTATTCTTGTGTTAGCGTACGAGGTCCCTGTTTTTGTGGCCATAAGAAAAGCGCGTCAGCTTGATCAATACCACCGAATGAGACATCTACTGCTGGAGAAAATCCAGACTGTGTGTTGATATTTTGTTGTTCCGGATAGTTCGGTTGACTAACTGGGACTGTCTTGTAATAATTTCTTCCGTCAAAGTACGATACCGGTGAGGGAGATGATTTTGGTTGTTCGTCATAAAAATAGAATGACTCGAATTTATTCTCATTTGGTTTTCTGTTATTGTATACGGGCTGTAGTTTTGTAGTAGGCACATTTTGTACATTCGAGTAATGAGCCCTCAGTGGCACTTGTGTCGACGTTATATCATTAGCAGTAACTGCTGGTATTTTATGTGGCACGTTGTACAAAATGTATGGTTTTTCTGACGTTGTCGGTATTTTTTCGTTATACTCTGGCTGTGGATAATCGTAAATAACAGACACGGAGAGAGGTTTTGAGGTAACTTTCGTTCTAGTTTTATAAACAGGTTTTTCTGCTTTTGGCCTTGTAGTGTTTTCTTCTGGCAAGTTCTGAATTCGTACGCGTTGTCTTGTAGGTATGCGTTGTGGTTTCCTTGTTTTCGGCGAAGTAACGATTTCGACAGCAGATGGTGTTGTAATAGTCGACGGTATTTCAGTTGTTGTAACTGACTCGGTTGTTGTAGGGCGTGTCTTGTACTTGTTACGATGTATTGTGTGTGTGGTGGTTGGTCTGGAAGTAGTCTTTGTCCTCGTGTATGTTGTTGATGGCTTAGATGTAGTTCTTACGGGCTCCGTTGTAGTTTCATCTAACGGTGCGAAGAAATCTGGAGGTGGTGGTAGTACTATGCCCGGCACAAGTGGGCCAGCAGGCACTCTATTGTTGTAGTCGGCGTGGTAGGAAAAATTGTAAGGCGGCGGATAATAAATCGAAGGGTCGTCTTCGTCGTATAGGTCGGACTGGTTGCTCGGTGGTGGTAGGAACACTGCGCCCGGTGGAAAGCCTTCTGGAAAAGAGCCGTTCGTAGTTGGAGGGAAGTGGAATGCTCCTTCGCTCGCATTCACGGGTAGGAATGTGAACGGAGGACCTTGCTGCGGTGCTCCCCCGGAAGTAATGTTTTCCGGATTATCACTTGAGGGGTAGGGCGCGCCCGATGGAAAGAGGAATGGCGTAGGAGGTAGAGGGCCTTCGCCCGCTCCTGTAAAGAAGGAAGGGAATAAGGACGCAGGGATACTGCCGTTTGGCGTGAGGAAAACGAGCGGTCCGTTGTCGGAGAGTCGTACCGGAAAGGGCGGTGGCACTTTTGGTTTTTGCGGTAACTTTACTTGCCTGTTAGGCGCTTCATAGTTATCGATCGGTGGCCAGGGTCTGCCTTCAGTTTCTTGTGTTCGTTCAGGAAATGATCCACCTTTTAAGACTAATAAATGATCCTCGGCAAGCCATATTTCATCCTTTTTAAGGCCTCCTAAACTTAAAAGATTATCTTTTGTTCTTGTCTCAGAATTAGGCTCGTAACTAACGATTCCAGGTCGTTTAGGTGATTTAGCAAAAATTTCATCCTGTATGAGACCATATTTTCCTTCGGCCACTTGATCTGCCAAAGTTTTCCTGTCTTCTTCTTCTTCTTTCATCTTAGGAGCGTCTTTCCCTTCGCCGGCACTAGACATGAGCATGCCATCGTCCCATATTCCTTGGTTCCAGCCAACATTGCCGCCTGACTGGTCCGGCGTGATCACGCCTACAAATTTACCCGATTCGCTCTTACCGTCAAACGTTATGGCATTTTTAATAGAACTATACTCTTTATCTGATTTAATCTTCATATGACCACCGACGAGTCGTTTAATGGTCCGTTGGGACTCGGCGTGATCGGTGTCTGACGGCACCCTGAGGCTGCGCTGATCGCGCGCGAACGAATCAGGCGGCAGGACGTATGTAGGCACAAGCACACTGGCGCGCGTCTCACACGCCCATGCCAGCGCCAGCACTAGCGCTAACGCCGCCCCTCTCACCATCTGAAAGTTTGGAAAACATCACTTCTTAGTTATTGCACAAATAATTAACACTTAACACTAAACGTCAATCCATAAACTTATCTCAGGCGGGCTTTCTTTGTTAATCGTGTATAGTCGATCGGCGTTCATATGCGCGCGAAGTGAAAGGACCGAAGGAGACAAAAGCGTTGGCCAGTGTTTTGGGCACTGGCGAGCCGCGCGCCTCCACCCGCCTTTTATCAAGTTTTGTAGAGCGACCACCTCCGACCCGACTGGCATTGAGAATCAAGCGTATAATTGGAAATTGAATGGCGAATTAGCGACCGCTTCGAGACAGGAAGGCCACGAAGCCTTAATACAAAAAAAAGGCCTTACTTAATCTTTGTTTTGTTTAAATCTACTTTAATCAGACCGGGGAGTTCTATTGTTGAATAGTGACAGTACGGTTGCACCGGAGAAATTTTGATTAGCCTAGTTTGCAATCGGTAACCACAGAAATCTTCAACAGTTTTGAAGTGATTATATATATTTTTTCAATTCCGTAACGTAATCTTCTTGCCGCAGTCACGATATTATGCTCATATAATCTTCTGTGATGTTGTTTATTCAGTACAATCATGATAGTTAGTGGCGTGCAGATAACATTGGTCTATTTCAAAATAAACTCTGCTAAATTGCAACGCAAGCGACGCTCGCTATCGAGTTGTATTAAGCACTGTAATAGTAAAACTAGATATTGAACTATTAGGGCAGTGAAGGCAAAGTCGCCTGTGGTGTCCGGTGGGCGGGGTCGGGCTCTGTGAAAGGCGACGGTCACCTAACTAGATTTTGCCTTCGATAAAAGACAGTTGAAAATCGTACCAAAGTATGCACCGAACGTGGACTCATAGTGAGGGCGGGCTAGGCGGGCTGGGTTGCGTCGTTTGTCTGTGTTCTGACGCTTGCAATACTGCGCTCTATAGACGTTTTAGTTGGGTTTCGATTGTAGTACGCTTGGATACGAATTATATTACCACAATAGGTCATTGTGGTCTTTACTTGGTAAAAATTGTACACCACTTAGTTTCAATTTAATTCTATGTAATTTTCTTTACCACTTGCGGTTTTGCATAGTATGTAGGAAATAATTCTACTCATTAGCCATATTATTCTTATCAAATGTTTATGACTGTGAACGATTTGTTCGGCTTGTGCAAGAATTGAAAACCGATAGCTCACACTGATTTTAAAGTTTTACAGTGTTTCTATACATACATAGGTATGTTTATATATCAAGTAGCCTGTAAAGTTCACGTAAATACACTTTGTCTTGACATTTGTCTCATCTCGGTTGCATCCTTTCGTTTGCGATAACTAGTTTGCCTTCATAAAAATTTGTGTCGCGATTGTTCAGAAGCCCGGTGCACGGGACTGTGCGATTTGTTGCCGTAATTATTTGACATGAGCGATGGAAACTAAAACAACCGAGCGCGGCCTTGTTCCACAAGGTGCCCGATTTTTTTTTGCGGTCAGTACAAAACGTGAAGTGATTAACCAACTAGTTGCGCCTGGGAGTGTCACGGTGGCCGGTGCTTTCGATAGTGCGCCAACCTTGCCGCGATATGCGGGGCCGGAATAAATGTGCCTACAATTGTTTTATAACTTTTTTCGTATGTGTATAAAAAGCTTTCTTTGCGTTCTAGTTTCACTGCGACAGAGCGTTGGGAAATTCTCTCGGTTGTATTGTTGGTTATTTGTATTCAGAGCTCGGTGAGCCACGCTCGCGCTAACTTTCCATTGGCCTTTGTCTGTGTTGACTCAGGTTTAACCGGGGACATATATTGGTTGCATGTTATATTGCTATATTCTATTTAATGTACTAACGGGTTAGACTTTCTTTTTTGTCATATATTTCTGATAGAAATCAGACAAAATACAGAGAACGGCAATTGTCGTAGTTGCTTAGATAAGGTGCCAACACATTGAGGTTTATACTTTCATTCGTCATTTATACATTGATCTCTCCTCGAGTTTGCTGAACCCCATAAAGCGAACTGCCATTTATTTATTACAAACTATTACCGCCTTTTTGCGACATAACTGTTGACCGCTCCTTAATGTCCGGCACGCGTATATCGAAGGGATTACGCAATGTATAATAATAATGATTGCGATCGCCTATCAATAAAGCGTTCTTGTGTATGTTACGGTATTGGTTGAGCTTGTTGTCGCGCTATTACGAAACTGTATCAAATCGCAGTTGACTAAGCGTTAGAGCCCTCGAGCGTCGCAAATTATAACATTTTGTTTCTTGTCTTTATCAGACATATTCAATGTAATTCGTATACCGTTAGTCGCTTGTTTGCCACTTATGCCACTGTTATAAAATTAATATGTCATGAAAATTCTTGTAAAATTGTATATTTTACACAAAAAGGATAAGGTATGCATTAGTGTAATTATTATATTTAATAATAAGTTAAAAATAGGACGTTGATACTACTTCTGAAATATATAAAATATTTGCAATGAATTCAAATGCACTAAGCCTTTTATTTAATCGTTAGCACGACCAAGTTTTGTGGTAACTTTTTATGATGGCCAAACGCGAAGCGTGGCGCGTGATTGATCAACTAGTTTATTATAATTCTCTTTATTTCTCTCTATATTGATAATCTATTAAATATCTTTTAACTCGCTCTCCTTTAGTCTGTTACTAAAATGAATTGTCATCCATTGTTTTGTTATTATGTATTATGCGAGAAGCTTTGAATAATTAATTTTATAAATCATTAACTGGTCGAATCATAACAGTATATTTATGGATCTATTTATAGTTGCAATGAAGGAGCGTTTATCTAACAAAAAGATCAATCTAGCGCAAAAAAACTCTATATATATATTAATCAGACCAGCAGAAACATTCCTTTGTAGTCTATAAAATACCGGACACAAAGTAATAGTATCGAATAGCACATCAGACATGGTATTCAGTTCTAATCCTTAAATGTCAGAAGTTACGCACAGGTATTTGCCAGGTACAGAAACACGAGAAATGCTTATAATGTCACGGCTCGGGCAATAATTGTGGACAAGTCGTTCGGTCAAGGCGGTGCCATCTTATAACCAGTTTAATCAAATGCACCATCTTAGGCTGTTATGTCATTTTACCTTAAGTGTCTATTGGTCGACACTAACACATTGTTGTGTTTAAGACTTGAGTTTATTTAATGTTATTCTTTTCTAGAATTTTTTTTAGTATTACAAATCTTAATGATACTATTGACATTATATTAAATTAGCATTTATTCTCCAATGACATAGTACCCATTCAGCATTGAGGTTTGTCAAATTCGACCTTGCCTCAATTTTTTTTATCAAATACCTTTGTAAACAAGAACCGGCTAGTTTTACGTCATTATAATGTCCTGTTTTAAATCAAGCTTATTTTCAAATTAATTATTGAGAGACCGACCAAATGTTTCACGAATTTAGTTTATTACCATTTTTAAACGTGCTTTATTATCATCCAAATCGCCTTCCAATGAAAAGGCCTTGCATTTTAATGTGGGAATTCTTATATACATTCCTCCACTTGTTAACTCCAATTTAGATTATCTTTTGCGAATTTAGTAAGCAATTGCCGTAATGAAATATTTACTTTAGCAAACTATCTCCTTTGACGGTTGACTATTGCACAGTTCTTTGCTTCACTGCGTGGGTGCCAATGCTTGCTGCGAGGTACGCAGTGCTTACTGCAAAATATGTCATTAATAATAATAATTTATTATAATACTGCAGGTTACTTTTAGTCTATCCTTTTTATAAGTATCCGATTATTTGAAACCAGATTGGTAGACCGTTTTGTTACAGATATCTTAAGGTCATAATTATTTGAAAAATCGATTTTGTAGATCGTGACTAGTTACGGTCGTGGAGTGCGCACGCGCCGTCTCGGGGCCATTTCATAGTGAAATATTTCAAGCTATTTCTAATACGTGTTCTGTCAAGTATTCCATTGTTGGCAGATTTATGATTTATATGCATATAGCTTACTTTCAAGGTTGATCTTTGCTTCATATTGTGTATATTATAGATTATGATCAAATTGTATACCATGAGTTACATTTTTAGCTAACAGATTAATTATAAACAAAGAGCTCCATAATAAACTGTTACACTAATGATATGCTGCAATAATCCAGGATGTCTCGCTTGACTTAATAATATATTTGCTAATAAAGTAGAGCTCATGAAATATATATTTTTTATGAACGCCTCGATTACAGATTAAAAAAAAAAATGTATACAATGCTTTAAATCCCACCCTTGAACACAAAAACAACCTTGATTAAATGCTTCCTTTCGTAGTAGTCGCTCCATTTACCTAAAGATGTCACATTGCTCATGTCTAACTTAGTTTACATATCTAATCGGTGAAATGTCGGTGTAAAAACTAGTAATAAGTATATATAATAAGTATAAATAAAATATTAAAAAAAAATCTTACAAAATTCTATTACTCTACGTATTCCAATAAGAGCTATTGGGACGTGATATGCTTTAGTTATGTGCGCGCTTTCTTTTCTTTGGCTTATAACTTTCATGCTCATTGTTTCGTAATTGCCGAGTTCTTTCTTTGACAGTTTGTATGTAATGCTTGTTATCCATTCACGTGTCATCAGTAACATCTATTACCTCATCTCCTCCGGTTATGACTGTACTTTCCAAGTTTTTGTTTTTTTTTTTCCAAATAATGAAGGAGCGCTCGTACGTGCACTTCGTTAACTTTATGAACTTTCTTATCTGTGTACTAGTTTCTTTAACCATGCTTTTATTTCTTGTTGCAGGTAAGATTTTTTCCAAACTAACGTTTTTTTTGTAAGTACCAAAATATGTACGAAGCCAGATTTCATCGCGTTTAATGTGGGCGGCTCTTTTATTGCGCTCCTACTACCGGTGTGGTGAACATCAATTTACTGATTTCAAGTAGATAATCGAAGTTATTAGTTAGTTCTTTATTGTTTAATACGAGGCCTGTCTTGTGCAATAGGTTTCAAAATTTTTCCGCAGTTCTTGTGTTACTTTTTGGTGTTTTTCGGAGCGTGGCGGATAGTAGGCAACCTTAGATTGCGCCCGAGTCCTTCGCTCGGAGTCGTGCGAGGAAAAGCTGTGTATTTTAATAATAGCGAATTTCATAACATTGTATGCAATTACAGTTATCGCTTAACAGTCCTCAGCTATCGATTTTCACGCATGTTAAGTATTAGCTAATTTACACGTTACGTGGTATAGGGTTCGTAATGACGACTTATATTCGTTACGCCTATTAGCTGACGATGCGCGGCCGCATCTAATTGTTGAGAGCGTGTCTATTGTTTAACCTGTCACATCAGACACATTGAGAGTTGCTACATACGAAACAATTTGTCATTGTATATTGTTTGCAACTCTCTTAGGTTTTCGTAGACCTCGCTTATAAGCGACATGCTTGTCGACCGGTTTAATACAAGTGCTGCACGGTTTTTTGCTGCAATTTATCGTGTAGTTTTCATCGTTTAAAGCCGGATACGATTTTTTCTCGTCGAATATAAGAACTCATGACGCAAGTATGATTATTTAAGTGAACTTGTCTACTGGGATTTTTAGATGTTTATTTTCACTTAAATGTTAATATTGTCGGCTGTTTTGAATTTCATATTTGCGACTAAATAGAAAATAATGTATTTGAGACGATGCTGATATAAAATAGATAGGGCAATAAAATTATTTTAGTGTACGAATGTTTAAGAACTTCAGGTCATTTGGTATCAATATCTGAAAATGTTTTAAACCCTAATTAGATCAATAACTTCATGCACTTAACACTATTCGCGCTCATCTGAGTACATTTTATATATGTATTGAAGCTTCTCGATTTGTTCTCAACGAAACATCATAATTATCTATGACTGCATTCCACAGTAATGTAGGCTTTTATTTTAATGTGAATTAAACATATGAATACGTGGTCTTTTGCATTAAATTTTCCCATATCTTCGATAATACATAGTATCAAATAGTGAGAAGATCAGATCAAGACCTTTCTAATTGGTAGCAAGAATAGACCACTTTTTCTCGCCTATAATTTTGTAGTACGCCGGAAATTTCCATGTATTTAACCTAAATAGTTTATTGTTAATTGTATTATTTACGGATATTAGTTTGGTTATATCCGCGTTTTAATTGACGTTTGTTTCTTATTCACATGGTTTATCCGAAGGGAAATTATACGCGCCTTAATTTTTTTTTACTTCTAGTTTTTGTATTCGTACTACACGTGATTTCTGTTGTGTTTCCGCAGTTTGCCCTCAATTAGCATACATATCGTCATTTTTGTGAATATCTCATGACATATTTACTATGGGAACATAGTTTTTTTGATACAATTCTTATAGTACTGGTGCTACTATCATTTTGTTATGTCATGCAAAAACCCACGCCCGACTTTCGTAGTTTTGCTGTCGCTTTCATACTTTTGCATATTATATGTGATCGGAAGACAGCTATTTGTGTCTGTTGTCATCAGCATGAACGCTATTTTATACCAGACATCTAAATCAAAAGTCAAATATTTCACCTGTAAATGAAAAATGACTTAAAACAGGTGTTTTTAAAAGTACGATATTATAAAAATCCTAATTTTATTTACGAATCATTAAATAATAATGATGTTTATCTGATAATGTTTATTCTACCTCAGTGAATCAAGTTCTTTTCTTGTAGCGAGATGCCGCAATGTTTCTTTGAAAATCAATTAGTAGCGGATGGTTCGATGCGTGATATAACTCAAAATAGTAACATGTTTCACCGTTTCATATTTTCATTCAATAGTATATAAAATTGTCACGTAACAACTTCAACTTCACGTATCTTTGATTATTAAGTTTCGTCGCGTATGTTTTTAGATCCAGTTGGTGTTCCGTTATCGACGATCGTCGTTAACATTATAGTCAGAATTGAGCACGTAAACATGACGGTATTGGCTATTTTAATATACAGTACACTGTATTTTCGTATATACTACTATTCTTCACCTATTGTAAAATTTTCGGGATGACTAATTTGTTTTAGATTTGGCTCAAGTGTGCGTTGAAGCAATACACCTAAGCAAAGATGATTGTATTTCTTGTGCATTAAGCCTAGGACCCATTAAGCTCTAATAAAAACTTAATACCTCTTCAGTTTTTACATGATATTAGAAGTCTTGAAAATTATTTTAGTAGCTAAATTATTTATGTAGACAATCTTAGTACTATAACTAATAGTTATGTATGTGATGTATACGAATATACATTTATTTAATATATTTATATACATTAATTCTGTATTAAACATGGATCGATATTAATACATAATGAGAAGATTGCCCAAAAATTAAACTATAACCGGATTTATTGTTGCACTCGCTGTATGTAGTCAAATCTAATTTAAATTGAAAACATGTCATATCGGAGCACATTTTTAGACTATTAAGCAACACAACTCGCACAGTTTGAAATACTTTTGTTTAGATTTTCTCACAGGTGTTTGTAGTGGCGTCATTGGATTTTATGTCGAAGGCTGGTGGCTGTGAAACTTTGACTTTAATATTTGTGTCGTGATACCGGCTGCATTGTTTCTGGAGTCGCGCTCATTGTGCCGAAGTCGGCGTCTAGCCCGTGAGATCTGGGTCTGGGACCTAACTGGAAGCATGCGATTGTCCTCATGCGTTCGCTCACTAATTCACTATTAAATAACGCACCTAACAATTTACGCTAATATAGGCATTGTAAACAAACACAATCTTACATTTGCTGATAAACGGTTGAGGCTGCGGCTGTAATCACTGTTCTTCGTCACGTTCAGTCGCACATCACACGACGACGATGTAAAGTCACTTCACTCGAGTTGTATTTTTCACTGATGATCGGTCACTGGCACATACTGGGGATGTAGTGTCGCGATGTCGCTTAGCGATGGAATGTCGATAGTGTTGTGTCCCGAGGGTCACCGCGCCGGTCAGTGGTGGGGTTCACGTGTGTTCAGCAGGTCGCGCGGCGCATGAGTGGCAGCGGTGGTAGGGGCGCCGATGTAAATACGCTGTCGTAGCGCGTGCGCGCGCCTACGCACACTGCTGCGTATGAAGCGCACACTGCTGTGCTGCCGTAGCTACGAACTACCTACCGATGAGACACATAATGTAAAAAACATTTAACGACAGAGATAATGTTAGGACCCTAATCCTTTCTTAAAAATGAATATTTTAGTTAAATATAAGTAAATTAATAACTGTAATGTTAAAAAAGGGTTTTTCCAGTTTGTTTTGTCGATTTGGATCCTTATGATAAAGTACTATTAACAAATTATATCCATATTGAAGTATTATATTTCAATACACATTGATATCCAGTTTCATATAAACTTACGTATTGATGAAACAGGTGACACAATTTAGTTAAGTGGTGATCTGACTAAGCATTAAATACTAGATATAATAATTCTTAGAAATTCTTTAACGTACAATCACTATATTCTATTGCATATTGCAGTTAATCTGTCCTCTTGCTCTGTGTCGACTTATTGACAAGGGTGTTATGTTTGTAATTTCACTATGTCATATTACTGCCCGAAAATCTTCGTATTAATTTTAAGTTATTATGGTTAGGCTATTGACATTTCTTGCCGATATCTCCAACTAAATGTTTATCATGATTTCAAATGTATAAATTTTACCGTATTGATGATTTATTTTTTCAATCGCGGCCTTGAGGTCTACCTTGAACTTGAGTTCAAGGTCACCCTTGCCCTGTCTTATAACTGGTGAAATGCAGTTTACAAGGAGAATTTTCAAGGAGGCATTTCATACGACCATCTGCAAGTTGCGCAAGCTCCGGACGAGTCATCGACACCGAGGCGTCCTCGGAAGGTCGTGGACGAGCCCCGTACGGGACTAAGCGCACATTTACATTAGGCACGTACCACACTGGTGATTTTAAGTTTTTACGTCTATTCAATTATACTTTTTATCCAAACCCATATTGTAACAGTAATCATATATATAAGTAATAATCATGTATTCCAAGTAAATTGGTTGGATGATCGAATTTTGAAGTTTATTCTGTAAGTCGTTATCTAAAGCTTAGAAAATGCCTGTCTTAAATTTTATTGTATTTTATAGTGATGCTTATTTACCGCTTTGCCTAAGTAGTCCCTTAAAAGACCAAATAAATTACAATAAAAAAATATTCTTGTATATATTAAATAACATGGAGAACAAATATAAATGTAAACATACAGTTAACTTAAAAACTATTACCATTTTTCTTCTAAGAAAGACAACTCCCGCGCTAAGAATACATGCCTTGTCGCGGTAGACTTCACAAACATTCTTGAAACGGAGAAAAGGAATACCCAGACTCAGAACAACAATTTGCGGATCACATAATGTTGTAAATTTGTTCAATCAGTGGTCATATTTACAGAATACGGTTGGTGTGTAGAGAGCCTAACGTATTATATTCACAAAACCTTATCAATGTCGTATATCAATATGTTTATATGTTGTGTGCGGAATGCCGGATCTAGCTTTTTTAAAGGTCGTTGGTACTTCTTTTTGTACAAACCCTGCGAGAGTTGGATTTTCCCGTAGGGGTTGGTGACTTTAATTAATTGGATACTATGTTTTGTATCCGGCTGTTTAAAGTTTACACACTAAAGTAATTATAAAAAATCTGTCAATTAATGTCCTGGCTCCAGTCTCTATTTAAGCATTTCTTTCAAGTTTGCATCTTACCTCGTGTTGTGGTTTTCAAAGTGTATTTAACCATTTAAGTACCTATATAAATATACGTAGGCAAGCATTTAATAATATGGAAAAGTCATTGTAGATTTATAGTAAGATGATGCAGGCGAAACGGTTGTCTAGAAACTAATGTAAAAGCTCTTTTAGTGCAGTACAACGTCTGTATTTTTTAAATGTTTTAGTTAACTATATTTATAGGGTTGCATTACTTACTCTTGTTATGCACATTTGCGCATAATGTATCTTCATCAGGGTACATGTGTCATTACTTAATCGTGCTACACAAAACAGCTTCGTATAACCGAACAACAGTATATTTTCTTGGTTTTAATACACAGTCAACAAGTAACGTTATTTTCACACCAGTCAGTTCGATTTTCATCTAAATAAGAAGGTTAAAAATATGATTTGTTCTCATTTTACAGCAGAATTGCGATAACTTAAGTGGCACTTAACGCGTGGAATTCTATCTACTTGTCCGTTACTCCGCGAGTTGGAAGCAATTCACGATGCTCGTTTGTTATTTTGATTGTTTTTTTTCTTCGAATCGTGTTTAGGTGGTGTCGCCGCGGCGCGTCCGTACCACATTCCGCGACACCGAGGCGCTTGCCGGCTCTGACCGTTTGACCACTTCTTACCTTTGATGGCCTTACTACGAATTAAGATGTCGAGATCATCTCGCGTTTTTGTGATTTATTGATTCTTAATCTGGTAATATAGATTTACTTATACATTGCTTTAGTATAATAGTAATGTTGAAGTAATTGTCTATTTTTAACTAAGATTTCGTTGAACTTATAATACTCATGTCCGCTAGATGTGATTCACTGCCCTTAAATTGTTATAATTATGATTATTGAGTGAAACCAACAGCTGCGGTTTCGTATGTCTTGGAAGAAATTCAGTTTTAATAATGACATTACATTGGCGTCTGTTCAAACATTAGTCAGTTTCCAATTTTGATGTGACGTTGAATTATTAGGGTTCCATAATTCACCTGCCTGGGTTGTTTACTAAATATCACAAGGCAAAGCACTTGAACTTATTTATAGAAATATCGACAAATAAATCGAGAAAATTGTAATGCGTATGACGTAAGTAACACGCCTTTGCAAATAAGGATTAGATTCAAATGCGTTCATTTTCTACTCACATTTCATATGCTTTTTAACTACTTATAAAATAAAGATGCTAATATGGCATTCGAGTATCCCTAGTAGGGTAACAGATCCGAGGAGGCGCCGACTGTCCCGCGTCCGCTAAAATTTGGCTCCGCTTAAATTATGTAATCGAATATTCATGACGGAATATTATTATATTATTTCATTATTTGTGGTGCATGCTTTTTATTATACTACTAGTTGTTGTTTACGGTTCCTCCTGTGCCTTTTAAAGTTTTTAAAGTCTTCTGTGGTTAACCGTATTTTTTTCCTTATTGAAGATTCTGTGGCCCCTATTTTCAAAGACGTCCCAAGTATCGGTTGAACTCTGATTGCCTGAAACTAGTTTTAAGTGCAGATCAAAACTTAAGTATCGATCTTATTATAGAATGCGTTTTAAGTTTTACTCAGTTGAAACTAGTTTCAAGTATTGTTTTGAACTTACAGTCTGTTCTCAATTGCGTTTCCGCATGATTGACATAATTATTCTGTATAACGCAGCTAAGTATTTAAAAAATAATTTCCTTTTACAGACATAATTTCTGTGAATTTGTATATAGTATACTATTGGCTAGTGTAGCAATGTTATCATATTAACAAGCTTGTTGTTCGTCCAAAATATAATAAATATTAAAATAAAAATGACTCGATGTAGTCTATAACGGAACGTTCAAGTTATTTATCAACACTTGTCATGTTGAAATTTCAAACAGTTTTTATTTATGTGTATCTTAAATTTATATTACTAGAATGATATTATACTTTTAACATTTACCCAAAGGTTGTGGTGATTTTAATTTAAACAAGGAGGGTGTGTGAAAAATGTGAATTTCAGTGATTTTAATATCAATTAAGGTAAATTAAAGTGGATTGATTATAGTAATACAAGCAATTCTTTCGTAAATAAGGTAAAGTAAATCTTTCATAATAATTAAGAAACAAATAATCGTAAAACATATTCATTTCCCCTAAACTGCCTGTCTCACGTAAACAAAGATCACAGCTGTCAAAATCTATACCTCAGTAAAGATTTCGACATAAACATCGTTCTATAATAAGCTATCACTCACTTGAGTATGGATCGGTAAATCTCGTTTTAAGTGACGTTCAACAATAAAATTTCAACTTAAAATTAGTTTTATTACGAGATTCACGTATGTTCTGTCTGGGTTTGTAGAAAAAAAAATGTGAGACTAAGTTTTAGTTTTTACTAGTATTGTAGAAACAATATCTACTCACAAAACTTTGAAGACAATTTATTCTCTCATGAAAATAAATACCCGGTTACACTGCGATAAGTTGCCTCAAGAAATAACTAGTGATATCGTGGACGCTTCCAATTATAGACTATTTTTTTTTGAATGTCACTTGTAAAACTTTTTACACCAATACACATACAGAGGTATGTTATTTTTAGTATACATACGAATATGAGTATTATTTTATCATTTTTAAGTCATAAGGTACAGGGTAATCAATTCATGTTGCCTTTTGATATTAATAATTATAACTTTATGGTTTCATTGGTATTTGATATAAGATATTATAATTTAATGAAAGGTAAAAATGTATCCATTGTTTTTGTTGTAATTATGGTTAGATTTAAGTATTTTATTCGGAATTATATGTGTTTTATTTGATCATTTATTAATTTAATATTTAAGCCGACTGCGAAAGTAAGGTGTATTTTTTTGTAGGTAAGTAACGATAATTTTAATGATAACTTTAGTAGTTTTGACTCCTGATTGATGTGTGTTGTTGTGACCTTGATTGATGATGGTCAATTTCAAATACTACGTTTTTATTATTCTTCGAGAGAGGGAGGCATTTGCCCTACAGTGGGACAATACAGGCTAAAAATAAATTAAAATTAGTGACAGTGCAGAACAAACAGATAAAATTATAAATCAACGATTTTAAAATATTTAATCTAATAATTAATCGTTTTATTGTTTGTCATCTCAAATCTTATTAAGTATGTTAAGTAGATATATTATAAATTCAACAACTCTATAAAATTATTCCGTAATGTTCAAAACATGACTGTTCCATTAATTTATATGAACTTGTTATTCTTTTTTATAAAATCTATAAAAATGTAGTACATATAAAATGCGTATGAGATTTCACATCAGATACATTCTTAATACTATGACATAATATTCCTCGATTGCCTGAAGATTTAGTTTTATAAATGTCCTTTAGTCCGTTTTTTACCGGACTTTAGATAATTTTAGACTTTCACTAATATTCATCATCTTCTTCTTCTTCTTCGCAGCCTTTTCCCATATTTATTTAAGGTCGGCGCAATGAGCTTTATTTCATTTTCATTCTCCTCTGTCACTACACAGATAAACATGACAAATTCTCTTTGACGCATTCCTTAATTTATTTATATTAATAATAAAATATCAACGCGGTACTCATAACAAAAGACATTCTTAAAATTTCACATGTTACAAATTATTTTCATCAGAAACAAGCACAGTTCCTCACATGTCTTTGTGACACTCAGCATAACGGTACGTGAAGTCATACTGTGAGAGGGGGAGGCTACACTGCTAACAGGACTGTCGCAGTTGTCGCATAATTGACAAGTCCAAAGACCAAGGGTCTTACCTCTCGTAAAATCAAATAAATATACAACCGTTTTTTTTGCAAGGCACCTATTATAACGTTTAATGTCAAAGTTGCCTAACCCTCGGGTGGGAGCAAAACCAAGTATTTGAAAAATTCTAAATTATTCCCATAAACAAGGCCTCAATTTATTGACTGTTGATTTTTAATTCATCAGTTGTACGTATTCGCAATTAGTATGTTAGCATTGCTATATTATATTTATTTTATAAAATAAATTTTCTCTGACTGATAACCACACATTTTTTTAGTAAAGAAGAAACACTAAAGAGAACAAAAATTATTTATACAACTCTAGATTAAATGTGACTTTAGCACTTTGTTGAAATGCTATAAATTAATGTTGTTTCAATCTCAAATCTTACAAATCGTAGAATAGATTACGATTTGTAAGATGTATGAATTTATATCATGGTAAATAAAAACTTCCTATTGGAATCTCGTGTAATATACACATACATGTAATGTCTAAAAACATATTCTGATGTTTATTATCAACGATTAAATCAACAATTTACGATCTATTAAAGTCTTCAGTTATCTTTCGATTATATGTATGTACTAGCTGGGACCCGCGGTGTTACCCGCGTTTGTTGTTATAACCGCGGACAACGTCGCGGGGCGAAGCTAGTCTAAAAAAAGTAGCCTAAGTTACTCCTTATGTCATCAGCTATCTGCCAGTGAAAGTCCCGCCAAAATCGGTCCAGCCGTTCCAGAGATTACTCGGAACAAACAGACAGACAGACAGACAAAAATTGTAAAAAATGTTATATTGCATTTAGTAAGAAGCGGTTATTTTAATATTACAAACAGACACTCCAATTTCATTTATTAAAGGTATGGTAATTATAATAGTTGTCAATCAATCATTAAATATTTTAAGTTTACCATTTAGCACTATGCTTGAATCATTAATTCAATTGTGTATCTTTCATACACATTCTCATGGCGTTTTGCAATAATAAGCCTTGTTCCAATTAGTTTCCTCGGATATTTTAGCACGTTACGATGTGTTAGCACCTGATGAAACTGCGATTTTATTATGCAAGTAGAATTTACACCTTAAAGACTTTAACTTGACTCTTAAATAAGTAATAATTTGCAGTTTTAAATTTACCTATTATGTGTTCGTCATAGAAGATAAACCCATGTTTAAATTTTCTTTATTTTAAAAGAAATAGTTAGAGGAATAATTCCGTGATACATGTATTATGTTGCAAACTAGTGCACAGGCCATTATAGTCCCAGTAGGCATGAGTTTTGTCCATATTCGAGCAAATTACTCCTTTTTTAGAAATTGAATGCTGAACCTAAATGTTCTTCCTCATGAATACTGTCATGTGGTGAAAACCATATAAAAATCCGTTCCATGCTTTAGACTTTATGGATTTGTGTATAGTAAAGACAGATAGGCGCGTCGGTAAATTTTGTTTTATACTGCCACCCTTCGCCTGTGCATATTGTAGTTGCTAAAAATAGATAAAAATATTCGCTGAAGCGTGTTGTATATCGTGTCTAAATTTGACCTCAATCGGTGCAGACGTTTTTGAAGCGTACACAAACCAACTTCACATTTTTAAATTTTATATAATGTACATCATCAGTTGATATTACATAAATTTTATGTAATATCAACTGTTTCCCGCGATTATATCGTGGTCAACAGTTCCCTATGTTACTTCTGGATAATGTAGCTTTCTATTTTATATGTACATAGGTGAAAATATAATTCGCTTTTCGCACCCGTTAGCGGCGGCAGCTCGGCCTTCGAGAGATCCGCAACTGCTATACTTTCAAAGATCGTTTTAATATTTTAAATAGTAATAAATATAACTAAAATTATAATCATATCAACAGCCTTTAATAGTCCACTTTTGGACTTAGGCCTCCCCTTAGAAAGGAGGTTTTGGCCTACTATACCACGTTGGCCAGACGGGTTGTTATAGGGTTAATGTCAAGTTTGCCTTCTCTTTGTAGTGCTGTTGTCCTGCGTAGTTTTCTCCTTTAGTCGGCTCTTACAACACCCTTAGGATGAATAGGAGTGGTGGCACTCCGTATTCTTAATCCGTCACCACACGGAAATTATAAAGTAGAATTCAATTATTTCTAATTTACCAAATATAAAATGTCTCTCATCCGGGAGGTTTTTACTTTAGCATTTTTGTACCTATGGGAACTTAAACGTGAATGATGGACCGAGGAATTCACATGTACATAATCAACCTTGACTTAAACTATTTAGTTAGATAGAAATAAATATGATGACGGATGTCCCACAAAACAGTTAAGTAATTTAACTATAATAACTAGACATATGGTTGTTGCAATTTTTGTAGGGATCTCCATTCATGTGAAAGTGAAATACAGTTTGTGTCACTCGCTGAAATGTAGCTTTCAATAGGTTAAATAAGTATTAAAATCGGTTAAGTAGTATTAAATTTATCTATTACAATAAAATATGCAAGACCAAAAACAAAAAAAACTTTTACCTTTATAGTATTCGTTTTACGTTAATAGTGTATATTATATATTAAAATAACCCTCACCCAAGACGTTAGACAAAGCTGTCTAGGACGCCTGTCTGTTTCTTAATAACTTCCATACTCAAAATGGAGTAATTACCTATTCTAATTTAAATAAGTGTTTAGTGTTGTAATATTGCGATATATTTTTTCAAGTACATAGCATATGTGTTGCAATTTGTGACGCTCTGTTGTTTCCTTTTCTAATTGTTAAAATATTACATTACATATGTTGAATAATTTTATTATCTTCTTTCTTGATCTGTATTCACTTAATTCTACAAGTAAAGATGAGTTCCAATGAGGGCCCTGTTGTAAGCTGAAGTAGAAAGTTTTTTCAACTCTTTTAAGTCAGTGTAACAAATCAACGCAACAATATTTTATATAAATTACGTGACGGCTGTACTGAACTGTAATTAGTCTCACGATCAAGAAAATAAAACGTAATTCAATGTGAAATTGATTATCACTTGGAGTCGATCGCGATCTTGGTAGTTGATCTCGATCGTGAACCCTCGTATATCATCTAATGATTAATTAATTTATACTGCAAATAGATGTTTTTTGGACACTTAACGTCGATTTTTTCTGTAAAGTGTCCGACATTGATTATGATTTAGATAAAGTGCAGAAACTAACTCGACTAAATCTTATAAACTCTAACTATGCAAGTGCCATTTAGGTATCAATGGTAGTCTTTATATGAATAAAGTATTTTAGTTTCAGCAGTAGAGTAAAGTCAGTCAGTCAAATCACAGAAGCTACCTACGTCTCGAAATATTCTGCTACCGAACTTTTTCTCGTGGCTTCTCTTATATTAAATTATTTTTTTAAGCTACTTAACTTTTATGATTTTAACTGGATGACAAGTACCTATATTATTTCTTCTATTCTGTATTCCTGATGACGTAAATACAACATTTCATGATAATCGGTACACTACTTATGGCGTGAAAGCGTTACTTTTCTTTATTATTTGATAGATTAGTTTTATGATTTACTCTGTAATGTATTTGCGGTTTCGTAACCAATATACCATGGTTCTATCTATACACAATTTATCTATGGTCAATAAAATAATGTAAAATAGTTTAGATTTATATTCAGTAAAGAACATTTTTAGGAAAATATCAATCTTAATATAATAAAGCAGAAGAATTTCCTACGCTATGCACTATTCACCTCCTTATTTCGGCTGGACAAGCCTGATTTCGGATAGAAAGCCGGACACCTGTTTCATCTCTATTTGTATGTATAGAAAATCTACTACCCACTCTTACGTGATACTTGCACATAAATTTTGTTGCTAACGTTCCAAGCCTCGATCGACGATCAGATAGCGATTGAATCAGTCATGCAAGGACTTGCAAATGCTCACATCTTGTCACAGTTTAACGCCGTTTTTCAATTAAAGTCAGCTGATACTGAACAGCATAAAGTGATTTTACCTTTTGTTTTTCTTTAGGATCTGAAATATTTTATTACTCCAATGTGATATAATTTACCTAATTAGGTATAATATGTAGTACATCATCATCAACAGCTCATAACAGTTCACTGCTGGCTATAGGCCTCTCCTTAGAAAAGAGGTTTTGGCTTACTATACCACTTTGGCCAGAAGGGTTGGTATTCGGCGCTGCGTCTGCCCTAGGGCGACTTTTGCCCAATTTGGGTGGACCCAGCGTCGCGACAAGACGGCTGTACACGGGGGTTGTCCGGTCAATGGCACTATACGGTGCACCGGTGTGGGCAGCGGCTCTGACCGCCCAGAATAGGGCACGCCTCTGGCGCCCTCAGAGGGTAATGGCGGTCAGAGCCATACGCGGTTACCGCACCGTGTCGACGGAGGTGGCGTGCGCGTTGGCCGGAACTCCCCCGTGGGATTTCGAGGCGGAAGTGCTCGCCGAAGTTTATCGGCGAGTGGCTGACTCCCGGGCGGAGAGCGGATTTCGCCCCCCGCCCGAGGATGTGCGCGAGTGGCTCGAAGCCGCTCGCCGAGCCACGATGGCTCGTTGGTCGTTCCGGCTGGAGACTCAACGCGCTGGCTTCGCCGCCGTGGAGGCTCTCCAGCCGGTCATCGCCGAGTGGGCAGGGCGGCAGCACGGGACCCTTACCTTCCGGCTGACGCAGGTGCTTTCCGGGCACGGTTGCTTCGGAAAGTACCTGCACTCGGTCGCTAGGAGGGAACTGTGTCCCGCCTGCCACCACTGCGACTGCAGTGAGGACTCGGCCCAGCACACGCTGGCGGTCTGCCCCGCATGGGCGACGCAGCGCCGGGCCCTCACTGCAGTCATCGGAGTGGATCTCTCGCTACCGGCCGTAGTACGCTCCATGGCCGGTAGCGACAGTTGTTTTACCGCGGTCGCAACCTTCTGCGAGGAAGTAATCTCGCAGAAGGAGGCGGCGGAGAAGGCCCGGGAGGACGACCTCCACTCGGACCCGATCCGCCGCCGGCGAACCGGGCGGCGGAGGCGCGCCTATCACCGCCTCATGCCGCCCTGAGTGTGGCCGCGGGTGGACGGGGTGGGTTTCCCCTCCACCCGCATTAGTTTGGCCAGCCGCGAGGGGGCGGCGTCCGCGTGTGCCGGACGTCGCCTAAAGAGAGGAACAACTTTGAGACGGGGCCCGCAACTGGAGCCGGCCGGCGCTAGGAGGGGTCCGGATGTCTTAATAACAGCCGGATCCCTCCTATTACAGGCGCAGAGTGGCACACCGTGTGGTTTTAGTCGGTCCGAGTCCGACACACCACCCCGCCGCAAACCCCGGTGGGGTGACGGACCGAGGGGATTTCCACACGTTAAAAAAAAAAAAAAAAGGGTTTGTGTCAAGTTTTCCTTCTCTTTGCAGTGCTGTCGCCCTGCGTAGCGTAGTTTGCTTCCTTAGTCGGCTCTTACGACACCCACGTGATGAATGGACCCCCATTCATCAGGTGACACTCCGTATTCTTAATCCGTCACCACACCGACATATATAATGCAACCAAACCATTACTCCAAACACAATATTTTGATGCAATATTTGCCTCCATACACTTTCTATTTAAGTTTTTAATGAGTTCATAACATACAGGATATTGAGTAGAATTGCGAAGTGTTACTAAAATCTTTTATTATAGTCATAATGACTGAACCTAGGCTAAATATCGGAATAAGTGACCCATTAATGCGAACACATTTTACTTATTATGCTATCTACTTTATAGCTAGACATCATGTAAACAATTTGGAATAATGATCACTAATTTTATGAAAATCAACTTTGTTTTCCATTTTCATTTTACACCAGGATAACATAATGTTTATTATGAGTGCTATTTGCTGGCTAGTAGAACAGTTGGCCTAAATACCTTGATTAAATAATTCTCAGACAGGTGTACAATTTTTTTTTTGTGAATCATGGCAATTTCATTTTTTTTTGTAATAGAGATAAATAAAGCAAATTATTAACATTCTTTAATCAATTTACGTCGTCATCTACAGAAGCTATCAGTACAAAATCTCGAACAATAAAGCTTGAGAATCCCAGCGTCCTTCTCACCTTGCTGAGTTTGCCCTTGCGAGTTATTCATAACAGCTCGTAAAGACCAAGGTCGTCGCACTGCCGAGATTGCGGATTTGGACAAAGCGGGCCATATTATAAAGCATAAAATGCAAACGAGTGGGATGTACGCGGATCCAGGCCGACAGACCGCTGGCGCCTTTTCTTGTACAAGTGTTCTTCTTTTTCTCTTTAATTTATGGTGTCGCCAGTCCCTACAAGCTGCCAGTATTACGCGAATAAGGAACCATTATAAAATTTTTAGTACATTTCTTTTCTTTTTTTTGACATTACGGTGAAAGCGTCAAGCGCATTTCTGGATCTTTCCAGTGTTTCTATATAGATAAAATAAATATTGTTTACATCTGAATCCTTAGTTATAAGTTCATTATAGACTTACACAAACGTGTAAATATGATGTGTTCATAATTACGGAAATATGAAAACGAGCGCACAACAACAAAAGAGTTTTTATATCTTGCCAGTTGTGAGTTGTGAATAGAGAGTGTATTATGCAACGGATGCAAGACGAGTTGGGTTCCCGCGGACGTAACTACGTACGGTCGTACTAGAAAGTCAAGAAAATACCATTCAAAGGGAAAGGAATCAGTTTTATAATGTCCAGGCATCCGTCCTATGCATTAAACTGTTTAATCACTCTACCAATCTACTAGTTTTATTGGCGACTGCTTCTAAATAAGTTAGAGCTGTCACCTATCATTTCTATGTTGCAAATTGTTGTATTATCTAAATAAAAGTCTTATAATCATGCATGATCAACACAAACTCATTCAGTATGGAGCATATTGATATAAGTATTGATTAGTTTAGGTACATTATTCGGGCAGTTCGAGGCCGACATCACCACCGGAAAAAAAAACTGCAAGCTACCGATTTCTATTGTATACGAAATAAATCATCTATAGTTTCAATATAAATTATAAATAAATAAACCTATACGTTTGATAGAAGAATCGATACTTTTTTTGTAGTAGACTGCTGCCGCTGCTGCTGCTGTGTTGACTGCACGGATGGCGTAGTGGTTTAAGCAGTCGCCACGCAGCTTTCTACTATGTAGTGTATCCACAAAGTATCATTCTGAGTCGTGGTGTCCTTTGTGTTCGTTTCATGTATGTTGTAAAGTCCCCCGCGACCCTGAATACATTCATAGTGCGGGAGTTGCCTTCTGAAGGAAAAAAAAAATAATAAAAATAATCTACATACTTATTTCATAAAAATATTAGCGATTAAAGAGACAGACATTTTTAATCGCGTTTGATACTTAATCAAACTTTTTTATTTCTTACCTTCTTACTGCAACTTTGTAAATTTCTTGGAATTTGTTGTAACTGTGAATTCAAACTCACATAATATATTGCTGACCAACGAGAGTCTGCATTATATCCCTTTTAACCGTATCTTTTCCGTAACCCTATGCTAACGCTGACCTCACAACTCGAAATTTATGGTTACGCTAGGTATCTTACTCATTTTCGAGAGGGTGCTCTCTGCCCGCATCGTCCGGCACCTCTGCGAGGTTGGCCCCGATCTGTCGGACGCCCAATTCGGTTTCCGAGAGGGGCGTTCGACGATCGATGCCGTGATGCGCCTTAGGGCCGTGACCGAGGAGGCCGTGAGCTGCGGCGGAGTGGTGTTGGCGGTGTCCTTGGACATCGCCAACGCCTTTAATAGTCTGCCATTCAGCTGCATCAGGGAAGCGCTCCGCTACCACGGAGTGCCGGAGTACCTGAGGCGGCTGGTGGCAGACTATCTTGAGGAGCGAACCGTCATGTACGAGGACCGAGATGGCGTCTTGAGACGCAGGGCCATGTCGTGCGGTGTTCCGCAGGGGTCTGTCCTAGGACCTCTCCTGTGGAACATCGGATACGACTGGGCCCTACGAGGGCGTCTCCCCCCCGGGCTGGGTGTAATCTGCTACGCGGATGACACCTTACTCACGGCCCGGGGGGCTAACTTCCAGGAGGCGGCGCGCCTGGCCGCCACGGGAGTTTCCCAGTTGGTCGGGCGCATTGAGGCGTTGGGATTACGGGTGGCCCTGGATAAGACGGAGGCCCTATTATTTCATGGGCCCCGTCGTGGTCCACCCGCCGGCGCCTCAATCGAGGTCGGCTCGGTCCTCGTACCGGTCCGGGCCCAGATGAGGTACCTGGGTCTGGTCCTAGACGGTAGGTGGCTCTTCGACGAGCACTTCCGACAGCTTGGTCCGAAGCTGGTGGACACTGCCTTCGCCCTAGGGCGACTTTTGCCCTTTTTTGACTTTGGCCGGCGCTGGGAGGGGTCCAGAAGACGATAACTACCTGGACCCCTCCTAAACTGGAAGCGCAAAGAGGGCACACCGTGTGGTTTTAGTCGGTTAGAGTCCGACACACCGCCCCGCCGAACGAGAGCCCCGGCGGGGTGACGGTCCGAGGGGATTTCCACACGTAAAAAAAAAAAAAAAAGGTATCTTACTCATAACTGAAATAACCGCGGATATAGTTGAATTTGTCATTAAAATCTGTTCATATGGATAATAGGATCATTAAACTATTTTAACTGAGCACTAGGTCTAAATTCAACATATGTTCTTACACTATCTAAATTTTCTAGTTTTTAACGGTACAGAAGTTAACTCGCGTTCATGAAAAAAAAACTTTCAGACAGATGTGATGTTTTCTGTTGATTATAGGTATTGGCAACAGCATATCATATTTTGATGACCTATATTTTGAATCAAATCTAGTCTCAAGAATTGAATACACATGAGAAAGATCCATCACAAATAAGACCTGCGATTTACACTAACAAATTAAAATTTTACGATATTCTTTTGCTCATACTACTCATTTCGCTAATTGGTTCACAATTAATAATTTTATAAGGCCGCACTCACAAAGTTTGACAGACGAGGCATTAACATTGACGGGGCCTAAATAATCAGCAAAAGCCTGTACAATTAATATATCGCGTTTACTGACTTCATTATGTAAATGATATGACATTGACATTGATCGTAAGTAAATCAAAAAGGTCGAGTGCTCGAGTCAGACCAATATTCGGTTTAAAATGTAAATGAGGCAGGCTACGTTGAAAAAGCGACGCGGTCATCTCCGCATTCCTCTCTTGGGTATGCGCATGCGACCCGCTACGGAATTCCCATCAAACTCGACAAGATAAAACGAGAATAATAATACTCACTCTGTATAAACTGAGAGATAGCCACCATTTATAAGACCTGTTCCGTATATTTAGTGTCGTGCAGTTTTTCGGATACAAGTCTGTAAGAATGCACTAAAAGTTTTATAGCCCAATTTCTCATTTGCTGTTGTATACACTTTTAGTTCATATGGATATAGATATTAACACAATAGACTAGACACATTATCACATAAAAATACTAGTAAATAATGTTTAATGTTTGTAAATATTCAGTAGTTTCGTGAACTTTTTTAACAAGTTATTGATCACTAAAAAATAGAAGGTATTTTTATAATGGTGACGACGGCGCCAACCCTATGAATTTTGACGATGTTCCGAATTTAGCAAAATATATTATGTGGCCACGAACGTGATTAATATGTAATGATTACAAACAAGTCGTTATATTTCTAGTTTTAGCTCGCCGGCGCGACTACTGTATTAGCATAACTGACAAAAAGCATCATTAACAACAGTTTTGAACTTGGCTACATTTAAAAATGCTGTTTACAATTTTGTCGGAGATATTGTTTGTTAGATATCGACGATTATGTTAAAAAATGATAATATATTCAATGGTAAGTATACTTAGTCGTAAAGTGCCATATTAAAAGCAACGCTCGTTTGAAATCTGGATAAACAAACTCCTACGCACGACCAGAAAAAAAAAATAGTAGACAGAATCGGAGCATGACTTTCAAATGATCAGAATACATAATTAGTTTAATAAATCAATTAAGGTTATGATAGCGGACTATGCTTAGTTTCACTGTATTTTAGAAACAACCAAATGATGATTTTTATTTTAAAAAATGGTAGTTATTTTGTCCTGTCGTTTTGTTTCCTATCCCGTTATTGAACTCTTGTGTTGCGCATTACTTCATACACAGGAAATAACTATACTTCATACCTACATTTTAATCGGTTAGCTTGAACTAACCGATTAATAGTAAGTTACTAAAAGTTAGTTAGTAAATAATTATTAAAACTAAATGTCCATCATTAAATTGCAGTTTTAACAGGTAAATTGGAATGTCCACATAGCATGAAAAAATTATAACTTTGATTTGATCGTTCTAAGCTCTGGCTTTTTCTCTTGCATTTTGATTTTATATTGGAATAGTAAGTATTCAATGTACAAAAGACGTTTTCTTCAAAGTGTCACAGTTTATCTAGAGACCATCAATATGCGCAGGAGTTTACTTGCGGTATATTCATTGTGTGGTTAATGAAAATAGCTGAGTTTTTTTTATCGCCAATCTACTGGAATTAACAAGAATTACAGGTAGCAGGGAAAAGCCCAGTTTTTACAGATGTAGCTTGCCTAGATGGCTGATTGTTATTCATTCAGACTTCACAAGTCAAATGAAGACTTTCCATGCAAAGTAGGGCGCTTGATTGAGTCACGGGTTCGAGGGCAAAAAATTGTAAGTCGTGCCTCAGTGTAACTTAAATATTTAAGTACTAAGTAATATATGGGAATGTTTATTACCAGTCTAGTAATCATAGTACAAGTACAGTAAGACTACCTAGTTTTAGATTAGATGGCTGTGTGAGGTGTCTGAAAGAATCAAAACAAATCGATAGTGGTAGTGGCATTGACACTTGAATTGTCCTGAATTTTTATGCTTCATTACAAAACAAGTTATCAATTGCCAGCGATGTGGAGGAATTTTAGTGACGACTATTTTTGTAGATAGTTGGAGGTAGATGAACTTTATAAGGATACTAGCTTTTGCTGGCTTCACTCGAGTTGACTTAGATTTACGGGAGAAAAGTATTTTTTTGTACTTGTGCTTTTTCTATGAGACGTGTATTTGTATACATTGGTTCATTATAATTGTTTTAGTAATTAGGGCGAGCGAAAAAATCAAACAAACAAACTCACATTTCCGTTTATTATACGAGGGGTGATCAATAAGTAATGATAATCGAGTATTTCTAGAACGCACAAAAACCCAAATTATTTTTTTTCTGCTTGCTTATATATCCACTACTTCAGCTTCAAAAAAATGTATAAATAGGACACCATTACCGGGAGATACATTCATTTGAATACAAACTGTCGAAGAGAAAACATCAAAATGGAGAAAAATGAAATAAGAGCTGTCATCAAGTACCTCTGCCTGAAAAAAATGTCTACCAAAGACATACACAGCGACTTAGAGGAAACATTGGGGGAGTCTGCTCCTCCATATTCCACAGTCGCACGCTGGGCAAAGGAATTTAAGCTGGGCAGAACCTCCACTGAAGATGAACATCGCGAGGGACGCCCTTCCACGTCCCTTACTGGAGAAAACGTCAAAAAAGTGGAAGATATCGTGTTGGCCGATCGAAGGGTGACCGTAAGGCATGTAGCTGAGGTCACAGGGATCTCCTATGGCAGCGTTCAAAAAATCATTGTCAACAAAATGCATATGAAAAAGGTCTCTGCGCGTTGGGTACCGAGAATGTTAACCGACGAGCAAAAAAAGAAACGAGTCGACATTTCGAGGGTGAATCTTCAAAAGTTCCAGGCCCATAAAGAATTTTTTTTGTTGCGTTTTGTGAGACCTGGATCCACCACTTTGATCCCGAAACCAAACAACAATCAATGACTTGGAAACGAGCTTCCTCACCAACGCCGAAGAAATTCAAAGTGTCAAGTTCAGCGGGAAAGGTTATGGCGTCTGTTTTCTGGGATGCAGAAGGAATTATTATGGTGGAATATTTGGAAAAGGGGGCCACTATAACAGGCTCTTACTACGCAGGCCAAATAAGAAGATTGCGAGAAGCTATTAAGTCAAAAAGACGCGGTAAACTGCGCGCTGGAGTGCTGTTTCACCAAGACAACGCCCCGGCTCACAAAGCCGCAGTTGCGATGGCTGCCATTGAAGAAACGGGGTTCGAACTGCTCGAACACCCTCCCTATTCGCCAGATCTAGCTCCCAGTGACTTCTACCTCTTTCCTCGGCTCAAAGAACACCTCCGGGGCAACAAATTTGAGGACAATAGTGAAGTGATGGCCGCAGTAGAGGCATTTTGGGAGGGTCAAGACAAAGAATTTTTTTCTAAGGGAATCTTATGGATTCAAGGGAGGCTTAGAAAAAAGATACACTAAATGTATTAACTTGCAAGGAGACTATGTTGAAAAATAAAATACTTTTTTTAATCTAATAGTTCTGTTTCATATTGATTATCATTACTTATTGATCACCCCTCGTATCAGTTATGATATTTACAAAAATTTAGTTTTTATATTTTCCTCTTACATATTGTCAAGCGCAATTTCCAAAATAATATGCATTTTGTAAGGATGCAGTTACATATTGGTAATATTTTAAAAATTAGATCTTACATTTACCATAACAATAATATGAAAATAAATATATATGATGATGTATTCCAATAGACAAACAGATCACATATTATAAATAGATATATAAATAATAATCTTAGCAAAACATTATTGTATGTGTGTGTGTGTGTCCAGGTACTTTTAGAATGTAGTACTAATGATATTGCAAATGGCGGTGTAGTTGAATAGACTAATCTCTCCTTATACTAGGTTAATGTTTTAGTGGGCACCCACCTGCATTTATTTAGAAAGGTATTTATTAATCGTGTGTTACTTGCGCCCATTGTCACTTTCTTTTCCAAAGGAACTTGTAAAATTTTTACTTTAGAACTTATGATTATAACTCATTACTTTGACATAACACTTATGTAAACTCGGTAGGTCTCTTCCATTGAATACATATCTTGACTTTCACACGGGCAGAGACCGGAGACAATGACGCGGCCTAGACACTGAGAATAAGATAATAACCAGACAACTTTCCACTTTTCCGAGCCTTCCCACAATATGGCTCATACATGAAAAGCGCGCTTAACTCGCCCCTTTTGTTCTAACTATCCTAAAACCTAAACCATAACAAAAACTCTTATTTTAGAATGGAATATAAAGTGTGACAGCTTTGTAAACATCTGTTTTAAACTAAAAGTTTTTTCACGTGATACGTGATTTTATTCATCTATTAGGAGCATTGGTATTACGGGTCAGATTTTAATATGACTAGATCATCATATTAAAAGCTGACTGGTAATACCAGATGTTTATTCTAAGACCAATATATTATGATTGAACAAAATTTACAATTTGGCACTTCCATTGGTCGTGTTGTAAGAAACATAAATTTAAGGTATAACTCTCTGGCGCCGGCTACCAGTTCCCAAACGATATCTGATTATAAATTAAAATAAATCGATACACAGGACGAAACTCACCGATCCAAGGTACATAGCTCCTCTAAACCTACGAGTATTACTATATATAATAATAAGTATTTTTTATACTATTTACAACATATTACAGAAAGCTTCTAACTTTTTAATGTGATACAATTTTAGTAATTCTTCTGATGCCAATCGAAAGAATGAATGGAATTTTAGTTTACAAAAAATTGGCGCCACTCAATAATATAATTAATGTCTTTATATAAATACACATATTGAAGAGCTTTGAGTTTTAAGATATTTTTCAACTCGTTAAGAATGTTCGCATGTTTATTCAAAATTGTTTACGATTTTTACAAGTTTAATGTAATGAAGCAGCTCAGCCGCTTAGGAGTAGGTACCATAGCAGAATTCCTAAGGTGTGTATCCAAGAAAAATGTTTCAAATCTAAGAGAGATGGTTGGAGAGGATGTGTCGTCGTCGTCATCGTCTCCAATAATCCAATCGTGTCCTAGAGCGTTTTGCAAACAATGTATACCTCTTCGATATATAAAGAAAGTATTTACTAATAATGACCTTTGTGAGCTCAAGTAATGTTAACGTGCCACTAATAATCATATGTTTTGGAAATAATGTGCTTTTAGCTTCGGTCTTACTACTTTTTTAAATTCTTAAATAATTACATTTAAAAATATCGGTTCCACACTATACAGATGATATTGTGCTTTTCATATTTGCCTTGAGTTTACCAGATTGGTTGACCTTTATGCCAACTGCACCACTGCTATGGGTTGTAGCATAAACATTCTTCAATAAACTGCCTATCTACTGCTTAAAGTGATCACACAAAAATAAGCAAACAAACAATGTCTTTAACTTTATAGCATTGCGTGTAAATATAGCCGCAGGTCAAATGATTCAGTTCAAGTCTCACTTAACTCATGATCAACAAATGAGGATTTTTTAAGTTTAAATATATGCACGTTAAAATAAATACACATACTTACTTACCGTTAGGTAAAGAAAAATACCGCACTGAACATGGCATGACAACCCGAGTATTCCATAATGATCTCCAAGGTTTTACTTTTGTAAATATTAATTTTATTTACATTTAACAGCTACTAGCTTAAGTAGCGGTTTCTGAATGGCTGTTGTTGTTATTAATAAACTTTTATCTACAATATTGAGGTCTTATGAGGGACTTTTTAGAAAACAACATTAAAGGTGTACATTTAATTTACCTGCATATTTTATCCTGTAATAATGAATACATCTAAAAGTATATTTCAAATTTTAACTCGTCGGTTTCTTATTAAGGTCTCATTCACGTCAGTAGGTATGCAACTTTAGGGTGGCAGATAGGTTTTAAATTTGTTAACTTCAGTGTTTCGGTTATTTCGGTTAGAATAATATAATAGATTTCAATTGTATGAATACATTGTTTTAACCAAAAATATGTGGGTACATTAAATATACATATGTATAATATCAGTTTGTTACTTATAACGGATGTACTACTAATACTTTTTAAGTCTTACATTGCTCACATACATTACATAGAACTTAGTAGGTTTTTTACCACTTCACCCGAGGCTCTTGTGAGGTTATGGCCTGTAGGGACTACCACTAGTCAAAAAACGATTTGGTAGATTTATATCAGTATTAACTACTGGGTACTAGGTACATAAAGCCGTGTGCTTAAAACCCATAAGTTATATTGTAAAATGATTGTCGTGACGTTTTGTTTCATTACATATACTTGAGGTCGGGGTATTTTCTTTTTCTCTGCGTGGCAGTATGAATAGAGAGGTCCAAAAGAATCGACGTCATCCATCATGGGTGAATGACTATTAAATTATTCTTTTAAAATAAAAAATAAAACACTAGTTTTTATCGTAGGTTTTCATAAATGGTTTCTATTCGAAGACTCATACTAGTTATCTTGAAGTTATACACATAACATACTTGTTTAGAATCAACACTTTAAAAATTAATTATCTGTTTACACACCGCTCTGATTACTTCGTAACAAATTGAACGTAATGTCCACCTTATGAACTTGTTTCTATGTTTACCTGTTATTACATAGGTCTGAGAAGTCTCACGCAAAGATCGAAAGTATGTATATGCAAATTGTCGAGCAGACCTCTTACGTCGCCCTACGAGGATGTCACGTCATTCGTGATTAGGCACTGTATAACTTCTTGTTTAAGTTTTTTCTCCAATAAACCTGTTAGGTAGGCTACAGGTGCTAGTATAACGTTTCACCATCTAACAGTAACGTTATATTTCCTTCGTTGGTTGTTACGCCGCTAATACTAAGGTTTGCTAATGCACCGTAATCTATACGAGTTTTCTTGCTTTTGTGCAACTAACTTGATATTTTAGTTTCTAAACCGACAGTGTATAGCTATGTTAGTCATTGATTCATAGTGGATTGTGTAGCTGTAGGATTGATCACGCTTCGCGATTATTAATGGTTTCAGATTTTTGTGTGTAGGTTAGGCATTTAGTGTAGTTTTTCTCAAGATATTGGGCTTTTACGATAATTGGTTACTACCTTACCCAATGTAGCAAAAGAATCTACTAAATACTCTTAAGTTTAAATAAAACCATAAAAACTTTACTAGAATTTTAATTAATAATAAAATCACATGTGATCGCTTGCTTTTATAATTATTTATTATATTCATATAACACATCATATACATTTTTTATAAAAAAAGTATTTTAAAATAAAGATGTATCAAAAATATTATTTTAAATATTCCTCACCTAATGTATGTTCTTACATTGAAATATAATTTTCATTTCTTCAAGCGTTTAGTAGTTAATGTTAAGAGGTTTTAGCTTTAAAAATTTATATTCCATTTATAATACATTTTAGTACTCTGTTAACTAGTCTAATTTATTAGAAGATAATTATTTAAAAAAAGCCTTCTAATAGGTGTAATTTTTAGTTATATTTATAGGTATTTCCATAGAAGGAGGATAAAATTTATGTAATGTAATTTTATTTCTGTTGGAGCTGTATGTTAGTCGAGTAGTAGAGTAGTTATTTTATAAATAAAAAGCACCATCCATTTTGTTGATTTCTCGTGAATCGTATTACTGTTATTTCTATATTATTTCTAAATTCCCGTCATTGAAATTTTGCAATCGGTTTTTTTCATCATACATTAAAATTTGTGTATTTTATTTATAGTAAGAGAAATGTAGAATATTGTTCTATTACTGACGTACATTAGTTTTTATTGCTCATAATAAACTTAAGATGCATATATATTCATAAATCAATTGGTAAATATCTATGTGCATTATTTCTTGTTGTGTTCGTAATTTCCAGGAAACTATTTGTGTTAAAAAAAAATCGGGAATGTTAATCATTTTGATTGGTGTTTTTGTAAGAAATATGTATGTGTAAGTGTTTAGTGGGTCCCCGGAAGGTTTTTATACACCGTCTCCATATGTCTATTAAGTCTTAAGGATTTCAGGAAAAAATATTTATATGGTTATACATGACTAAACATAAATTGATGAAATAAAAATGAATTGCAATTTTGGGTTTAAATTTTGTCGCATTGAATTATTTTTTGTCTCGAAATTTATCTCTTCTGTGGCGACGATCTTTCGAGGACTTAAAGAGCGAAGGAATAAGAAATGAAATTATATTCGCATTGAAAATATCATGGTAGGATTTTAGTGTTCGTGCCATATGTATGTATTTGTATAATATAATGTGGTTTACCTATATTCAAATTTTGTAAGCAAAATTAACCTTTCCTGTTCTTGAAAAATTTGGAATATCTCATCAACTGAATAAAATCACCTAAAATGTGATTGGGTCACTTTGTGCAGTCATCGTTTGTTTATGTGAAGCCCCTTTTTTATTCTTCAGAAATATCTCGCGGTTTCGTACCTAAGTCTGTGGTATCACACTTCCCCGTTAGCTTGAGTGTGTGACTGATTATCTTAAAATCCTACTGGACAATTTTTTAGGTTTAATTTTCAAAACGTCAAGTTTCTTTTTTTTAAAAGCTTGACGACAAGCAAAACCCGAAATCTCGTGAAAATAATTGCAAAATGCAATAAGAACAGAGATTTCAGCCCCCAGTAGTAATGGTACAATGGAACTAAATATTTACTATCAACAAAAAGTCTCGAGAATCATAAACAGGACGCCGTGAAGCAGACGTTACACCAGCCAGTCTTTGGATGTTGTCCAAAATTTCACAACCATTACTGCCGCCAAATACTTTTTGATTACGATAATTATTCGATTCACGAACGTGACTAGTGCCATCGAGTACGTGCCAAAGCCCCATGAGACCGTGACTACAGTGGACTGTTATGTTGTTTGGCTTATTATATGTTAATTATACATATCTATGATCAAATATTTAGACATTTATCTCTGATAGAAAAAAGTTACAAAACTTCGTGATACTGTTCAGTAGGTGTGTCATATGCTGTCCGTATTTATGTCAGTAGTATTTAGAGTTAAACCTTATAATTAAATGGTATTTTTAAGTTACTGTAAATTGGGCTAATTCATCATCATGACTTTAATCGTAGGACATCCACTGTCGGGCATAGGCCTTTTTCTTAAGGGCCTCCAAGAAGACGGTTTGCAAGCGTCCTTCAACCAGTAACTGGGCTAACTAAAATATTTATTTTTATTAGGTCATACTCGTATTATAACTTTGTCACTTGGTTCCGCATTGTAAAAGACTCCGATACCTATTTTTACTCTATATTTAGTTTAAATGAGTTATCACTCAGCTAAGTTACTTAAGTTTGCGTGACTTTGTGAACTGTCTTGGAAGTGTTTTTATTTTTTCAAACGGAAAATGTGAATCTCAAACCTATGTCTACATTTAGTACCATTTGCCAGTACAAACAACGACTGAACACAGAAAGCTTATAAACGATCGTATTTAAGGTAAACGACTGTGTAAATAAAATAAACCTCACAATTTTGCTATAGTTTACTTCCTTTGTCACTGCTATTCTCATAAATTTCCATTTAGATAATTCATCTAGCAGTAAGTGTTGACAAGAAGACTACTTCATGACGGTTTTATTAACTGAATTAAACATATTTAGCTTCCTTACTCGAGCTAAATTGGAGTATAATGAATGTGCAATAAAATACATAGCAATGCGGAATTTGGTCGTGGCTGCACGACTCAATTGTTCATATGGCTGATGTTATGAAAATAACTCATTTTGGTATGTAATGTTAAGCAATAAAGGACTGCTTTCAGAATTCAATCCAATTTATGTAGTAGGATTACAGTAAGATTGTGGTTCCTACACCATTTTTTGTAGATTTCTCCCTAAAAATAAATCTAAAATCAATACAGAAAATAATAAATTAAAGAGCTCTTCCTCCTATTAGCAAGATAGCTCCCAAACGTAGATGTTGATATATCGCGCATAACCTTACAAGAATTTCAATTGAACAAGAGTATGAGGATGCTGTGTTCTTAGAATATTTTATATAAGGATATCTATTTTTTATCTACACATCATCTGAGTTAATTCATAATACTAAATTCACAATCGCTTTAAATGACTAGAGAACATTTTGCGTCAATGCTTATTTACACATACATTTACATAAGGATAAACATTATTTATACACCAATTATTGTTTATTAAACCAGATACAATTATTTATGTTATAAGGTTTAGAGGAAAATATATATATGGTATAGGTAGGTATTCACCAAGGAAATGCAATGAGCTGTCATGCCTTGACCCACCCGTATTGATATAAGAACCTTGATTAAATTCTATGTGGGATGTTAGTTATTGCTATATAAAAATATTATTGATTGTGAAATATGTATTTCACTAGGTTAATTGAAAAATACTACTTTTATTTAAAAAAAAACTGTTTTGTTTTGTAAAAAAACATTTAATCCTTTAAATAATAAAAAATAAGTATGACAATTTAGTAACATTGTTTACATCACTAAGTTTTTACCTCACACTCCCCAATGTGATAAAAATATGTATAATCATATACTAATATATAGGTATGAGAAGTAAACGATAGTTATTACATTTATTATAATTAATTCGTGTAAATTTATATCGTCAGTAATTGACTGTCATCGGTAACGAAACGTTTAGATAATCGTAATGCTTTTTATTGGACTTTAAAATGATTTAATTTAATTTTATTGACAAAGATATCACGGTATCAAGAAAACAAAATGATAGTAATATGTCACCCATATCCAAGTTGACCTTTAAATGAAATCAACATGTTTACGGAGACACACATTTATATCAACCTTTTAAGTTTAATATTACACAAAAAGTATAATAAAAAATATTTCAATATGTATAATTTACTTGAGTTTCATTTTTTATTTGAATATTCATATACATACTTAAAATGTAAGTAATTTTTATTTTCGAAACTTTCACCCTTTTGTAGGCTATTGAAAGGCTTTTTAGCTTGTCGCCGTTTTTAATAATTACCTTTTGAATAAAAAAAAAAGGATAAGGTAACTAACCAAAAGAATTATCAAGGAATTGTATATATTCTAAGTTTAGTTATAAAATCTAGAATGATTATGATATATGTCACCACCCCCTTTTTCTTTTTTTTTTCTTTTTTTTCCGTGCGGATATCCCCTCGGATACCACACCGGTGGCATGTCGGACTCGAACCGACTAAAACCGCACGCCGTCTCGGGTACTAATAGCCGGGGAACCAGGTGTGTCACCACCCCTATTCATCCCGTGGGTGTCTTAACATGGGGCTTACGGAGCAAACTACGCAGGACTACAGCACTGTAAAGAGAAGGAAAACTTGTAACAAACCCTATACGAACCCGTCCGGCCAGCGTGGTATAGTAGGCCAAAATCCCCTTCATAAGGAGAGGCCTATGTCCAGCAGTGGACTATTAAAGGCTGTTGTTGATGATGATATCTCTAAGGGGATTATTTACTGTCGAGCATTACCATTTGGCGTCTTTAAAAAAACAGCACTCGTTGAAATCTTTATCTTTAAGTACGACCTCATGTCACGTCACGGTTATTCTTTGCACCAAACTGCTTGTAGCAACAGACAGATAATGAATAAGCTAATTATAGTACTGTGACTAAGCTAATAATATAATGAATTGTTTAACAGTTCTTGTAACATGCCATAATACAAGGCTAAAGAGAAGAAAAATAAAGAATAATATTTTTAACTTTGTTATAATATATATTTTAATTATATTTCACATCACATTATTTACTTTAATGCTTGGTTTAATAATTATTACACCAAACATTAATGTGATGTGACGACAGCTAAAGATGACGTCAAAAGTTGTTTATTCACACAAATTTATGATAGAACGTTCCAGATCTAATTCTTCAAAAAATTCACGGACAAAAAGTCTGAGCAACGCATCATTTACCCATCATTTACAGATACTGAATAGGTATTATAAAGAACAGACGAACTGAGGTTTTACGCATAGGACGTGCTTCAGAGACGTCTTTCTGGTATGAACCTGGACTGAGTGTCGACAACCCAACAACTGAAAGACACCGTTAAAATTTCACTAGGAGCGATTGCCGCAATTCAATGAAAAATTGTTGCCGACAAGTTTTAAATAACAGATACGGTCAGAGTTTGTATTGAAATACTAAATAAAAAAAAAAGGTTTTTAATTTTGTAAAACATGAAAAGTTCAATTTCCTTTTAACTTTATTTTATACTGCGTATGTTGCGTTACATATATTGTTAATTATTGTGATTAAATTGAACAATTGAAAGAAGGATTTTGTTGCTTTAATCATTTAAGCATCAAGTAATGCTTAGTTATTATTTATAAAATAAATATATTACAATAGTAAAAATCGTACAAAATTTCATAACCGTACATGTTGCTTAAACTTTTTTTGATGTGTGTAATTTTAATTGACTATTTGACGATTTTAACTAACTAACATTTACAAGAAAGTCATTACTCGTATTCTATAATGTGACATTTTTCCAAGGTAGAGTCATTGTGAAATTTAGCGGAGTTGCTCACTTCATTCGAGTGAAAGAAAATGTTATCTATACGCAATATAATATGTGTTAGTCATAATTGGTCCCAAGTATAGTCTTGTTTTGATATAAAACATAAAGTAGAATACCTTCATACATAAATTATTATAAAATACTGAAAAAGTGAAAATATAGCTAAAACGTCGGTTTACGACCAGTTTCATTAGTTTACGACCACCAGTTAGCTGGTTTGTGACCACTAAAATGATTAATACCCCGATTAGAATAATTATAATTGTTTTTAATATTGCCTTTTAGTAAAGTACTTATAATGATAGAAATTTATTTATTTATCTCTTTATAGTACACCACTGCAGTATTATTTGTACAGATATTAAATACATTTCGGTAAAACAATAGACGGTCTTATCGCTCACGGCGATTTCTTACAGACAACCTTTATACGGATTTTTTCAAAATGAGGGTAGCCTGCGATGTACTATTACAACAAATTGAAAAAAAAAAGATAAAATAATAATAAATACAAGGTTATACGTTTACAGTATACATGCAACTAATAAACTAAAATACATACAACATATATATGTATAGCCGTAGAAGCTTTGGCGTAAATTTGAAGATCATCTGCATAAAGGTAGGAAGAAAGTAAGCGATCAGTGACCAAGTTGATAAATACTGCGAAAAGTAACGAGGATAGCACGCCGCCTTAAGGTACGCCCGCAGATGTTGTGCACCAAGAGGAATAATTATTTTCAATACAAGGACGCTGCTGACGACCGTACAGATAGCTATGAAACCAGTCAATTACTGATGGAGATATGTTAAGAGAGCGCAATATTCCGAGCAAGATATCAAAGTCAACGGTATTGAAAGCGTTACTGAAATCAAGCAAGGCAAGGACCGTTAACTTTCCTTCCTCATGTTGGAATCCTTTGAATATAAATGAGAGCTGTAGTAGTTCTGAGGCCGGAACGTAAGCCTGATTGCAGATAATTTAGGAGACAATTTTTTGTAAGAAATGAATTTAACTGCCTGTAGAAAAGAGAAAAAAGGAAGAATGGATATTGGACGATAGACTGAAAGAGAAGAAGGATTACTTTTTTAGTAATAATTTAGTAAATGTATTTGTAATGTCTTATGTTTTAACTGTAAACAATAAAGATATAAATAAATAAAAATTAAGAGTAATAATTTGAGAACTTTTCCTTGCAGAAGGAAAAACGTTTGAAAAGGAATAGTTAAGGATACGACAAAGCACAGAAATAATAATCGTTAACAAAAATAATATGGTAATTTTTTGGTGTAGTGTTTTTTGCATGTTTATTTATATTTTCCAAATGAAATATAAATTATTTACGTTTTATGGTTTCGATAGAAACTTTCTGATTGACTACCGACTTCCACGAAGATTTTAGTATTGCAAAAACGTCGACGTCTGCTGGTTGGAGTTTGTGCATTGTGTTTTGTGGTAGAGAGTATAAAATGATGCCAAGATTCTTGCATGGCACTCAAGACCAATGATATGTTCGATTTGTAACCATTGATCACTGCTATATTAAAAAAATACATCCAAGAGAATTCATCAATTTTCGGGTTTGCCACGAATGATATCATTCTTTGTGCATTCTCAGTTCTTATTAGTTTCTTTTAAAAAGCTCTTAGGGATTCTTCAGTTACTCTCACTTAGCTTTATTAATTCTTTTAACTGTGCGGTGTAATATTTCGGGATGGCCTGGTATTTTTAGTAAATATAAGTACCGGGATGGTCCCGGTCTATTCGGAATCTTTAAAGAGATTATTCGCTCCATGGTCTTAACAAATTTCTGAACTGTATCTAAACAACTTCTCGTTCTTGACCGTCAAATAACTTAAACATATTCTATACCTAGTACAGGACCTGGTCCCTTTTAGCCGATAGCGTCACATCTCTTCCCACTAAGCCGATCTTGAATTCTAGTCCGATTGATCTGATACAGTCTACCATTTTTTCTTATTCCTTAACATTTGAATGTAATTTAGTTTTTTTCACGGTATCTTTGGTGCTGTGGACAGTATTTTTCTTTTTTTCAGTGTGAGCGATTCTTTTGAGAATAAAAAGATAGTTTAAACTATTGTCTACTTTTTATGCCTAATTCTAATAGTATAAACAAAAAAGTAATCATCTTAAGCATTCGTCAAATTAGGACAACATTGATACTTGCAAAAAAAATGATTAAACAGACACACATGATTATGATGATTAAACAAACACGTAAAAGATACGTGATCGTACTTAATAAATTATTATATTCTGATGTAAACGAATGTTTTCATTTCAATTGTGTTGATTAACGACCACCTTTTTAGCCTATGGTTGTAGGTAAATTAAACAATTGCATCTTTGCACTTTTACAATGCTCTACACCCTAAATTGTAGAAGACTTGTATGAACCATTGTGATCAAACTTAGCAAAACAGAATATTTTTGTCCCAACGTTTTTGACATATTGTCACTTCATTTACCGGCCACCGAGTTTTATCTTAATATTATGCATAAACATAGCAAAATATAACTTAATAATTTCAAAAACTTAACGATTGCTTAATAAACACAAAAAAATAAAATATGAAATAAGTACCTAACTTGCCATTGCGGGCCGCGCGCAGCACTATTTTTGTTTTTAAATCTTCAATAAACCACACCACTAAATCGTCTCGCATACTGACCAATTTTTGATGAATTCAGTCTATAACTGTTTAAAAAACGCATAAGATTTATTTTTTGTTGATGTTACTTCTAGATCTATTATCTTGACTTAAAGGAACTTGGTCCGTCAAATGGTCGCCTACTGAAGGTGGTCGCAAAACTGGCGCACCTACTCTATATCCTATCTATCATACCATACCAATAACATTTAAGAGACTTGGGTGTAATCGAAGGAGCTACCTCGCGATCGACTAACCTTATAAGTATGTGTGACTGCCGATAGACTCAACGGATTCACAGAAATAAAAAACTTGTCGTAATACTTAAATATAATAATTCAATTATTTCGTGTATAGTAAACGACACCACTGAACCACACTACTGAGGTGTAGTTTGTTAACGCCTCCACTGCTGACTCGTAATGTTTAACGTGAAATGAAACAATTCGTTATATGTTAATTTTTAATGACAATGTTGAAATTGGTCGAGTTCACAGGGGATTCCTAAAACATAATAAATGTATCCATTGCAACACAAAACAACTAAATTAATTTATAAAACTTGATCCCATATTTATACAATAAGTATTCCTTTTTTTACAGTATCTTTGTTTCACTTCATTTGCTATCTTTGAAGCAACTTCTGGAGAAAGGTCTTTTTAAACCCCATGGTTGTGATCTTAGTACTAAAAAATAATTGATATCGATAAATGCATCAGTGTTGTTAACAAAAATAAATTGTAAACGATACCCCAGTGGTGTGGTTCAGTGGTGTCGTTCACAATGCACGAATTATTTACGACATTTGAAATGTTTACCCGTTTTGAAAATGATTTTTACAAAAAATAACGGTTGTGAATTTTACAATACACAGTTACATAAAAACCCTGAATAATAGATGGGTTTTACCACAACGTCTTCAAATGCTTCGTGTTAGCTATTATCATTTATTACCCGTGTTACTACCAGTCTCACCAGTAACTTTTTACATAGGTGATATGTTTTACACATCGTGCTTCCGTCTAGTGCAGTAGCACATGAGTTAGGCATAACTTGTTTCTTATCTGCTCTCTCTATCTCTTTTTTTTCCAAAATACATTAGCTAAAAAGACACAAATAGTTTTTAAACGATTAAAATTATATGTGACCAAGAAGTAGTTTGTAACCTGGACAATTTATATATATTTTCCGTTTTGAATTTGTGCTTTTTCAAGCTATAGACTAGTTTTATAATATTCAGAATACAACTTCTTTATAAAAACACAGATTATATAAAGTTTAAACACGTAAATTTCTGTTAATTTTCACAAAAGTTTAAGTAATAACTTAAACTTTTGTGGTAAAAATTTGGTATGTTCCAATTCTGTCGTAGGTAAGTCGGTCACACGGTCGGGTCAGTAGATGCTGCGGGCATCGAAGCGTGTTGTTAATGTAGCACACGGATGCTCTGAGCTCTTGAACTTGACTCTAGTCTCGACTTAATACCCAACAGTTTGAATTTATAACACATTACTTCATCACTAAATTATGGTTTCGGCCAATAATTATATGTTTTTGTTTTGTGATTAAATACTTATGTGATGCCTTATCTCATCTCTGGTTTTTTAACGGCTAATTTAGTTTTTGCGAGTAAATAGCTGGCAGCAAAAAGTAGAGATGTGATTAAGATAAAAACTCCTGCTTCTACCGTCGCAATCATGTGATATAATATTATTCGTTATTGTTACGTAAATCCCTATTAAATTGCATATGCATTTATTAAAATAAACAAATCTTAATAGTATGTACCTATATTTTGTCGCTGGAAACAAATTATACTTATTATTAATAATATATAATTCAGAACCTAATCGAAGTAGGACATAGCCATCGGTGGGTGGTTTTCGAGGGGATTTCCGCACAGAAAAAAAAGGTAAATTATTATCTCAAAAATTGTGTTTATTAATATTGAAAGACTAAAGACTAACCTTTTTTAGTTAAAGAAATAGCTCGAATTTGACTTTAAGTGAGTGCAGTGCTTGCTAGTTTCTGCACCAACAAGCTTTGAGCAGCGTACATAGTTATAAAACATACAAATATATGCATACAAAAATATTATCATCATCAGCCTATCGCAGTCCACTGTTGGTGCATAGACCCCTCCCATTATCTCGTTCTCTCTCTCGTTTACCCCAACGGTTGTCGGTATATGACAAAAAAATACAATATATACAATTGACATAACAAGTCAACACTACATTAGTTTTATTGCGATGAGAATATATAATACATTAATAATGTTCCGAATAGAATAACACAAGACTACAGTTAGTGTTGAGAATGGTCTCGAATCATACACTTATTCACACAATATCAAAACGTCATTGTCGTGTCGTCGTCTATTCTGCTTAACATTGAAACCGTAACGGTTACAAAGAATAATTTATTATTCATTTATATTTCAGTCATAAAACTATTCCATATTTAAATATAATTTAAATAATGAAAGGAAATATAAAAGTACAAGTTAACATTAATTAAAAATTATTTCATGTGGCGTTCAGTGCAAAGTCTAAGTAATAGATTTTTAGTTTCGTACAATCAGTAGTTACACTATCATTGATTTAGCACAAGGTTAAAATGAATAGTTCACGGAACAGCGAAAGTGAAGCAAATTAAGCGTTTCCACTCCATGAAGTAGTCGGCTTTGCACAAAGTAATACTACCTGTGTACACGTGCTAAAATTATTACCTTAATTTCCTCTTACTGTTTCGAAATTATGATAAATTGTTAAAGCGATGCGCAAGAGTTCGTGATGGTCATGCGCTCATTGAACTTGACCGTTTCGGCGGATGCTCTTGCGCACCGGTCAGCCTTCTCCAAACATGGCGTGCACGTCTGGCTATGATTTGGCAGTAGATACGAACGTCTCGACCGGCTAATGATCTTGATCTCTACTGTTTTTTACCTTTTTATACTTCTTATGTAACTTTTGACTTGTTTTTATTTACAGTCGCAAAACGTAAATAGAATGTTGGAGAACACCTAATGTTATTGAAATATTTTAAATTTTATTTCAATGACGTCAATGTTTATTAGTGATACAATTGAGTTTTATCTTGTTGAATTTTTTAAAGGTGGGGAATTTTGGTTTATAATCTATGTTAAAGAATAAAATTATGTCGTAGCTGTTTTTATTTATCTTAAAAGTTTTAACGTAGTACTTCATTCTTTCCTGATATGGCGTAGGTATTGATTAAAGGTGTGCCATATCCAGTGACATAACTAGCGTACAGGGTGAGGTACTATAAGTGCACCCAAAAACAATATTATCAGACTATGGGGCAATGGTAAAAACTGGATGGTGTCGGTGTGAAAATAACAATTTATCATAGAAATACATTATTATACAATTTTATTTGTTGATTTCTTCGGGTGATTAATGAAAGGGAGTTTACCCTTTATTAACTCTATCAACAGATTCTTATTTTGTTCCAAAATTGATAACTACACCGACTGATTACCAATGTATTTATAATGTTCTACTGGCATCGCCCTAGTAATCTCTATCATCTATCATAAATATCATAATAGTTATGGGTTTAATTACTAGTAGATATATTTATGTTCTTTTCTAGTTGAACTTTATTCATTTTTATTGTAAAGTTCAAATACTAGCCTTTGTCCTCGGCTTCGCCCGCATTAAAGTTCTTATCCCTTGGGATATTTTCAATTCTAGGTGAATGTTATGGACAATTTATAAGGATCGTATGAAATTTTACGATTACGCAAAAAATACCTACAAACAAATAATGTTGCTGAACGAAGGCCTCCCCCAAAGAGCGCCAACCCAAAACAACAATTTTTGGCAGTCCGCATTACCGCTGTCAGTGATTATCCTCAGGTCGTCGGTCCACAGTGCTGCAGGGCGCCCTACATTACCGTTAGGCAAACGGTAATGTGGTAATGTGGTTTAATCGTGGTATCCACTCTAGCATGTTGGCTCAAGTGACCATCAGTCCTCTTGGAGACCTGACTGGGCCTCTTACAAACAATATGATTTTTTAAATACAATTTTTTCCTACTAACCACAGCAACATATGCGTAATTCCTATGTTACGTAAAAATAACAAAAATAATGTGTCATTTTCAATGCCAAGCCCAAAAGCAATAACTGAGCATATATATATATGTATTCTATAGGGAAGTGGAAGTAAACCCGTATAATTATTATACAACCATACGAGTATGTTATACAACATATTTAAATAAAAAATTGGCTTTATCGAATGATATCCTTTTCAAATTATTAAACTGTGTTTGGATCACGTGACTTGTTTAAGTGTTTACACAACTTCTCTATTAAGTAGCCAAAGCATTTTTTGAGTTTTCATTATATTATTGGATTTAATTTGCATATCCTTAAGCAAATTGCGGAGCTTTGTGTAAATTATTATTTTGTTTCTACGCGTATTACGCGTACCTTTACGCGCGTTATGTCCAGTTTTGTAAAAGATGCAAATTCCTAAGTGCAGACAAACCATTATACCATATTAATGTCATAAATATTCATCGAGTTTGATATGAATAATATTGTTGGGAAAAGTGAAGCATGTTGTAGGTTTGTTATTACAAGTATTTATCACGCGGACAATGTAATGTGTGATATGACAAGTGGGCCTGTCGACATTGACATACCACAATTTAAACCGAAAAGAGTAATTTTACGGGAATTAAAGACCTTCAACTATAGCTAGTTAAATTAATTTAAATATATTCGTTTTACTTATTATTTTATAATTTTTTCTATGCTTTTCATAAAATCTAAAGTCTAAATTTTTTATCCAGTTAAACGTACTTGTTATTTAAATTTTAAAATACATAAACAACAAAAATGTGAAATATATGTAAATCTAGAAAAATATTGTTTGTTTTTTGGCAATTTAAGAAAAAAGGCATCTATAAATTTCAACACCAGGGGTTTATTGATAATCATAAAAATGTATACGTTAAGGAATAGATCATCTGTTGAATCAGATTACGATCCAGATCTAAACGATGTATGTATGTTTTAATTGATTGTAATATGTTTTGTACATTTATTAAACAAAATAAAAATAAAATCAAACAAATGTTTTTTAATGAAACTAAAATTTGTAGCAACGCAGGTAATTTTAATAAACCCTACGTGACTTTGGACAGGGAGTAAAAAATACGTCAATAGGTAATAGTCAGAGTTGCGTACTTTTGATTTAAATCATTAATGGGGCATACTAAAACATCATTGGTAACGGATTTTTCTTGTAAATAATTGTTTATTGTTGGAATTACAATGCCAAAGAAATATACCGTAATGACGTATAGAAACTTAAACAAAAGAATAATTTTCCAATGACGACAATGTTATGACGTTAAAGTTCACGTTGCGAAGCCTGAATTTAAAAGGTATATAACATATTTGATTGATGAGCTAATCGGGTAAAACCAATGTGTACTTTGACGCATGAATGTAAATAATGCTACCGGTAAACAGATTATCTGAATACTTGGGATGTTCTATGCATTGATCCACGTAAATGACTAGAGCATGAAATGTACCACATCTGTACGACTGTGGATCAGCCTCTTACCTTTCTTGTACCAATGCGTTCCTAAACATTAGACATAGGTGGTTAAAAGTCTAACTATCAATTCAAGGAAGCATGTATGTTCTTTCAACGGAACTAATAAATTTAGACACACTTGTAACTTTATGATCAAGTTAAGGCTACCACTACTACACACCTTATAAGTACAGAACCGTATGATGCAAAAAAAACTCCTGAGAAATAGGACACAAATGCATACGTGACGTTGTTCTTTACCACGGAGCGCCGATAGTCGTTGACCCACAAAATAAGAGGCGATTGTAAAAAACGTGACATGCCCCAACAATATTACGGTATTTCGGTTTTTAGTACAATTATTTCGTACAGCATGTGCGTTGACTTTAAATGGATCTTTTAAGATAATCTGATCAATATCACTCGTATTCGAGTCGATTACACAATCTAACTGCGCTCAAGGTTCGTAAACCTATTTATTTTTACTTGTTATGCGCTGTGAATTTAATAAATTACTTGCATGGAACAATTAATTCATTATTTCGGAATCAATGTCAGGATTTACATTAACGCCGGTGGTATTTTCTATTATGATTGAATCAATTTCATTCTCATTCTACTAACCTTCAAAATGCAATTCATCTAATTTATTATAAATAATAGCAATGCAATCCTTGTCTGATGAATATATAAAATGGAAAATCTTGTCGGATCGGAGGCTGAGCTTTCATATATGAATATTATAAATATGAGTGTATGTGGATATTTTTCTTATTAATCAAGTTGTGTTATTTACTTAGATCCGGTTTGACATTCTTTAAAATACCGTTATATCAGTATTAAACGTTGAAATTACTGCAATTTGAGCTCAGAAAAGCCAATTAAATCTGTTTTAATGTTCCTTTGTGCAATAATAAAAGAAAGTGAAAAACGTTAATTTAAAAAACACAAATTTTATTTTTATATCTTGCAATTTTTAATTTTTATGTAGTATTGCATAAGTTTTCAGCAAAATTGAAAAAAAAAAACAGAAAGTCATTTATAATTACATATAAACATATTTAAGTCGTCATATTAATGAAGTTATTTTTAGTAGGTATCTATGTAAATATAATTTTATGGTCCACTTTTAGCATAAATGTTATTATGTCATTTCAACGTCATTTACATTAATATCGTATTATAAGATATATTGGTGAGATATTAGTTAGTAGAACTCGAACTAGATTAATCTTGCGTAATCTATCTAAACGCTATAATTAATAATGTGGAACCTGCCCCAAACATACCTATAAGATGGGCGTTTTGTTACGGAGCTAACGTACTACTACTATTACTAAATTGTTTAATTGAGTTTGCTTAATAATAAGTATTAATGAAATAGATTATGTTAGGTAATTGGTGATAAGTAAGAACATTTATAATTCTTGCTGCAGTAACTGAAAAAAATGGCATATGTTCTTGAAGTATACCATACTATTCTTTTTTTTATGTTAGAGGTAGTACGCTCTTTTCTTGAAGGTTTGATGGTCGTATCGGTCCAGAAATACCGCAGACGATAGCCCGTTAAACAGATAGACAGAGCGCCAACTATCCAGGTGATGGGGATGAAATTTTTGCCCTGTGGAACGATGACGGAAAGTTGCGGCCGGTATTAGTCCGAACAATTCCTCGGAGCACTCTCCATGATAGAGATAGAGAATGCAGATAGTCTACACCCATCGCTCCTTTTTCGGGACGCGAGGCGTATGCGGGCTTATCAAAGACCACACAAATTAACAACAAATAACTTTTATGTTAGAATAAAACTACTATTTCTTTATTATTTTAATTAGGTAGGACAGGGAGTCAAAGTCAATACAATTCTAGAAGTACACAATTTACACTTATCAGAACCTGTCTTTTAAAAACCTTTTTAGTTGAGTTAAAGTTATATTTAAAATCTTAAAAAATTATTAATTATTGTGTGTTTTGGACCATACATATTAAAGAACTTAAAATACTTTTATCAATACGTAAATCTTCTTGCTTTAAGAGTTTTGTGTTACCAAGTACGAAGATCACAAAACGGACTGAAGAACGCAAAATATGGTGAGCGATACTGCAGATATGGGCATGGTGTAGCTTAAATGATATGGTAAAATCAACATTACCATCCCCAAGTCACATATATGGCAAGAGAGATAATTAATTCAGTACTTAAAGATATTGTCATTTATGTACAGACATCTACACATTGATTAAATTTATGTATGTATCAGTTACTAGAATTTCGATATTTAAATATAATCCTTAAAACATTGTTGTAGAATGTGAACAGTTTCGAGAATGTATATAAATATAGAACTTATTTCACTAGTGCTAACACAGCTGTTTAATTTCTCAGTAATGACGACATTTTTAAATTCTACTTAGTTAAATGTAATTCTATTGAAAATAACACCTGCAGAGTACTTTTGTTTTTAAGTGTGTAGGTAGTTACGTTTAAATGTCGGGTATAACATTCACTAAAAGTGCTCAAAATTCACAAATGAGCAATTTGAAGCTTACCTAATAATCTGCCCAATTGCGGTTATCACCATGCAAGCAAGTATCTTATACCTTTACCTTCTTATATTACTTCATATGTGAGCAATGCGTGCAATTAATGGCAAACAGACTGCTTAAATTTTTTTATTATTTCATCATGTATTTGTCTCCCGTTAAAGCTTTCTTATCATGTTTCTTAGTCGTATAGGTTAACTTCAAATAACTGGAATAGTACATTTATGTTCAGTTATGCATCAAGTAATTATTAGAAAATGATTTTAGAGTCAAGACAATCATGAATCATAGGCGCACTGTGGGTAGGTAATAGGCAAGGTTATTAAAACGCGGCCTTTGTCTCGTGGGTGCCACTGACTCGGGCGAATACTTAGGAGTATTTCTTAGGTTACGTACCTACCGTTCAAAGGTTTGTCTATTAAAGTAAGTAAGATTGCATATATATGTATGTTTGTTGTTGAAACAGGGAGATCTTTAGCCTCCTTGACTTTACGCTAGTTTCATTTACTTTACTCGCTTCCTAAACTGTTGACACGTTCTTTCCTCTCTATTACATTGTATGTACTGTTCTGTATGTATCTAATTTGCACAAAAACCTTGTACTCAGAGTGTATTTGTAAATACATACTAGTACGAGTTTATAATGTTATATGATCTTCCCAAAACATATCCTGCTTACTTAGAAATCTATTCAAATTAATGAACAGCAAATAACAAGATAAACCCTATAACAATACATTTCCCGAGTGAGTGAATAGAATTTAAATGTTAATTTAATAAATAATCGAAAACAGTTGGTATATTACGTGAACTTCGTCGTAATTTTGTAGCATTCGTATCAAGGTCCTAACATGAAAATATTATACCATAATCCATATCTTGAACAAAATAAGTTGAAAAGTTAACTTTTCTTTGTTTCGTGTAAATAAATAAACACATGCATGGAATACAGGGCGGGGCACACCGCCTTTTACCGCCTCTCACTCTAAAACACGATTTAGTCTTTGTTCTGTTATAGTGATAAATATATTATTGCTAGAGAATGTATGTTCACGACTCTGTAGGGTTTGTGATGCTTGTATTAAAGGTTGCAGCCAAAATTGCAAATAGTTGTTGTCGTTATGCAAAACGTTGATGATAAATTATCTTATTAAGCAATATCTATTAAAACTTAATTATCGTATTTATTGTTGAATTTAAAATATTATTTTTTGATTGATTTTATTTTTGCCTGTAGGCTTGTAGGCTATAATAAGAAATGAAAACTAAGAATAAGAAAACCAAGAATAAGAAATGAAATAAAAAATAAGAAATGAAAACGCTATTAAGAAGTAATCAAAGTCAATTAATCAAGCGTGATTTGTTTATGGTTAGATTGTTCGTCATAATCATTTTAAACTTAATGTCGCTCAGTTTGACATAACTATATAGAATATAAACGTGAGTCTGATATAAGGTTATATCAGACTCACATTTTTCCTCTTATTATTGCTTATTTCAATCCTGCATCGTTTGCGGTTGACGGTTGTTCACTATGTATAAGTAAATTCGCTAAGGTTTGATTAATAATAGTTTGTATATCTATACCAACCAGTTTTATTGGTAAGAAATCGTCGATTCGCTGCGCATAGACTGGCGACCTTGCAAGGTCGTGATGCGTTACATTTGTAACAGCTATTTATAATACACACATCTGGAAATACTGTAAAAACACTCCGAAGGTGCATCTAAATTCAAAACGACTTAAAATTAAAGGGTCTTCGTGCACATTTCTACTAAATTTGTCCTTTAATAAGTAAAAAAATCTTACCTCAAAGAAATTAATCATAAACCTTGACCTTATTGTATCATTGAAATAATCAATGCGTTTGAATATGATATTTTAAAGGTGTTGCAACGATGCGAATGTGTCATGGAAATGTATTATGCTTAGTATATATTATTATTGTCAGTCAAACTTACAATTTACTTCTTTGTAAATCTAAACTTGATCGGGATAATATTTTGTTCACTTGATTTTTTGATCAGATTGCACAAGTGAGCTGACAATCAAAATGTCTTAACATTATGTTAATTTAAGACCGTGCTCTCCGCACCGAAGCTCGGATTTAAACACAATACAAATATATGGGGACAATTCACATTAATCTTGAATCAATTGCTATATTTTTGCTCCTATAATATTGATTTTTAGGAATGTCGCTTATAACACCTTCATCAATTTATTTGTTTGACACGAAACAATAGAGAAACGGTTTTAAGAATTAATTTGAATATTGGGAAAAAACCGCACGATACCTATATACATGATAATGATATGTAAGAGGATTTTCTCTCAATGCCATGTTACACGTACTTGTACTTGTACTTGTAATAAATAAATGTAATGTCGAATTGTACATTTATTTATTATATTATTTATTGGAGGGTAACTCTTATATTTTTATGATTACGTTCATTTAAAGTTAAACGATTACTCTATATTGAAATGGTAAGATACCATTCTCATGTCAAACTTCTAGTAAAACATATTTTTAAGGCTACTATTACAGACATACTTCGCACTGAATCTTCATATAAGACTAACGCAAAATTTGCCAAACGTCCGCGTCAGGCGCACGGCGGATAATGTTAATATCTTGGTAATTAAAAAAGTTATTTCCGCTATAATCGCCGAGGAAAATAGTGTCTTCTCCTGTAAGAATGTATTTATAACTTGTTGTTGAGTTTTTATCCGGCTATTACTTGATATTGTGTCTTTAGATATTAACAAATATAAATTAATGTAAATAGATAAGTTTTATTCATGTGAGTAATAAAATGAAATCTGTTCATATCCTTCATATAAAAACTTACCTAGAGCTCGACATATGAAGTAACACATAGTTTTCTAACATGAACTTTATGTCATATTTAATTCTACGACTTTAACTTAACAGAATTCCAAAGTATTTATTAAGTATAGTTGTATGTAATTTTTCAGGAAGTAAAATGCAGTTTTAACAGTGGTAAGGTAAACTTTAGTACCAAGTAATTAACTATTATTATTTCCATATAGATATTATTCGTTATGAATTATACGGACCTCTTCTACTATATTATTATCGTTCTATTACTTTTCTCATTATGTAGAGTTTTGAAAGAAGTTATATACCTACGAACACATGGAACCTCTGACTAAAGTAATTTTTCGATGAAATCTAAGACATTGTGGTATAATTTAGCTATACTACCATGTAAGTCATTTGCTGCGAATCTCGACAAGAAACCAGCAAAATTAATTGTTTCATCTTTCCCTATTTGGTAATAAAAAATTGGACATTCAAGAATGAATTATGAGGCGGCATTCCAACACGCCCGTTAGGGTTTGGCTAATTGTTGTTTGAAACATTAAAATACTTTGATATTAAAGATAAATTTGGTGTTGAAGCAGGTTTTCAATGGATTTAATTTAATCTAAAAAGCCAATTCTATTTTACATCTGTTACAACTGGTACTGTTTATCTTTCGAGGTAGACTAGAATATAATGTATAATTGTATGATTTTGTAAGCTTCATCCGTGTTGTTGATTGATTTCCTGATTGATTAAGTTGATAAGAGGATTTTCGAATATGCTGAAATATTTAATAAATCACTATACGAATATATTTTTAATCCGATGACAAAAGTTTAAGGACCATGAAAAAGATTAACATTCTCTAAACTAAGCTGTGGATAGACATTGGGTAATTATGCTGGTTCCTTGGTAAGACTACAAAACAATGTATTTATACACTTCAAAATTTATAATTAGAGACGATACTGAAATTTAAAATGTTCACTAATTTCTACACAAACAAAGATATTAAACATTAGACAGACTCTTTTGCACAGGTGTATGATAGTTTAAATAGAAAAATAACACGTTAGATTTAACATACCCATTATTCTTTTTAATAAATAACACGATTATGATTGATAAAATGACATCCTGTAGTCATCGTACTAAACATTACTTGGTCATGTAATATAATAACATCGAGTACCTGTTTTTTTATAATTTGTATAATGACTTGTTATATTTTTATAGAGTTACGTAAAACAAAATGACCATCACACCCGTGTCATAGATTGTTATGCATCAATGTAAAAACATCGTTTATTCGTACCTCGCGACCTATTCGTATTCCATAAACAGCACGTGAACTGTTTTATTTGCCAAAAGGATTTCGTAAATATAAGTTGCATTACCATTGAACATATAGAAACGAAATAGTTTGTTTGGAAAACAAGCATCGAAATATTCCGCGACTTGGTAAATGTATTTATATATTACATTTATTAAAATCTTTATTTGTTGCGAAACTGTAGGAATAAAGTAATCACCATAAAATACAATCCTATTGTAAATTCCACTTGAGAAACCCATTAAGGATTATCATATCTGCAGTTGTCATCATTTAAAACCTCTAGCCGTTTTTATAAAATATGCAAATTGACTTTTTGTTTGTCATGTAAATGACTGGTGCGTTTATATGTATAAGTAAGTTCAGTGTAGGCATCACCAACACAATTGGGATTAAATACTGCAAACAATGGTAATATTGACGTAGAAACATCTTGATACGGAAAATGTTCGCACGCTAGGTCCTTATTATCATGTCGAACATTCTTAAGAAAAACTAATATTATAAACACGACTTTTACGTTTGGGATAGGTCTTTGATTCTCGTTTGTCATTGTTTTAATCTGATTGACGTACTTTCTGACGTATATGTACGATTATCTACTAATAGTTTTTTTTTGCTGATCACTTAGCTTTCGTTGTATAACATAACATTATATAAGTAAAAGGAAACTGTAGTTAAAACCTATTATCAAAATATAATGTCTTCAGTAAAATGGTAAACAACAGAATTACGAATAGTTATGTCAGCTTTAATTATACCTACACTTAAATGTAATAGATGGATTTAAAAACCCGAAGGTATATTTTGGCGTTCTGCGAAGCACATTCAAAACATGTCCAAAGCTACGTGTTGTTTTGTTAGGACCTAGCAAGTGTTTCTCACAGTAGACATCTATACTTGACGTTTGAGAGCATTTTTGTTACAAGATCTTGCCTTTAAATGTTGTAAAATATTTTCTTACAAGGATTAGGTCCGTTTTGCATCTAAAGCTTGCCCTAATTATGAACTGTATAAATACAATTTTATTTTTTCAAGGAACACGGATGTTACCACGACTGACTCTTGCCTTTTTTTGTAAACGCGTGTGATATTCCCAAAAAGCAATAAAAGTAAAATAATGGAGGTATTAAAATTTAAAGGTTTATCTGGCTTTTAAAATCTTAAATAATGCCTCTTCTATTAACTATAACTATACCGTAATTAAAAACAAGCTAATCACAGTTCACTTTGTAATTTGTAATGAATAGTGGGAGTTTAATTTCTTTTTACTGTTCTATGTAAATTGTACAGTCATTGTGATAGGTTTATTGTTAGGAGCGACTGGCTTTATTTGAAATCTTTTCCCAAGTTTACATTTGTTGTAACTTTCTTAGTCAATTGCACCTCAGTGGCGTTGTGGTGAATAATAAGCGAAATTTTCGTGCCAAAGAAAGCAAATGCAGCGTTTTTAATGTTTACTTGAGCATCTCAATATTAAGATTTTCTCTTAGGCTTGTGTTGCAATATTACTTTTGTACGGAAAATTTATTAGTTAAGACCCCACTTTCACAGTTGTTGCATGAAAGTAACATTTTTCACTTTGACTTAAAAACTTGTCATTTCGCTATTAATATGTAATATTTGTACATGTACTGACTGTAAATTATAGAATGTATTACTACTATAAAATTATTACCACGTTAAAATGATTACATAACCCATAAATTACTTCTGTACAACCAATTTGATTTTTTTTGTCATTGAGTTATTTTCGACGTTTTATTTATTTGGGGGTTTGAAAATGGCAAACAAGTCTACGAATTTAACAGTTGTGCAATCTATAGACAAAGTTAGAACATATGAATTACTTTAAACAGTGTAGCAATAGCGACGTATACAAGTTTATTTGTATACAAACAGGTCTTTAGGAATATTACTACAGCAAACAACGCTAATTGCGTATTAGCACTAAATAAAAAAAAAACGAAATTAATTGTCGAATCTTTACAACAATAGAGATGAGACACGATTCACAGGCTGAGACGTGCAATTTATTTCGTTATACATATTCGGCGCTCTTGTTCGTTTCGTCTTATCTATCCGACGTGTTTTTGATGTAACTAACATTGCATGCTGTTACGATGTATAGTTTTTAAATTGAATGTTGCGTAACATAGTGGAACAGTGCAATAACCGCTTTTAGTTACCTAATTCGGAGTGAGATGTAAATATTTGTTTTGACTACATGCGGTATCAAGAGCTCTGTAAATATATGATTTAATGATATGATTATATCCTTTTCTATATCCTCTAATGAAGGGTTTCAAAACAGAGCAAAACAGATTTACTATCTTTGTCAGGTCATTGTTTACAAGGTATGAAATAATTATGATCGATAAATTTATTTTTAGGTAAATCTGTTAATTATACACAAGTGTGTTTGTATTTATACATTTAACTTGTAGCAAACATCTATTTATCTATGTACGAGGGGTGATCAATAAGTAATGATAATCGAGTATTTCTAGAACGCACAAAAACCCAAATTATTTTTTTTCTGCTTGCTTATATATCCACTACTTCAGCTTCAAAAAAATGTATAAATAGGACACCATTACCGGGAGATACATTCATTTGAATACGAACTGTCGAAGAGAAAACTACAAAATGGAGAAAAATGAAATAAGAGCTGTCATCAAGTACCTCTGCCTGAAAAAAATGTCTACCAAAGACATACACAGCGACTTAGAGGAAACATTGGGGGAGTCTGCTCCTCCATATTCCACAGTCGCACGCTGGGCAAAGGAATTTAAGCTGGGCAGAACCTCCACTGAAGATGAACATCGCGAGGGACGCCCTTCCACGTCCCTTACTGGAGAAAACGTCAAAAAAGTGGAAGATATCGTGTTGGCCGATCGAAGGGTGACCGTAAGGCATGTAGCTGAGGTCACAGGGATCTCCTATGGCAGCGTTCAAAAAATCATTGTCACAAAATGCATATGAAAAAGGTCTCTGCGCGTTGGGTACCGAGAATGTTAACCGACGAGCAAAAAAAGAAACGAGTCGACATTTCGAGGGTGAATCTTCAAAAGTTCCAGGCCCATAAAGAATTTTTTTTGTTGCGTTTTGTGAGACCTGGATCCACCACTTTGATCCCGAAACCAAACAACAATCAATGACTTGGAAACGAGCTTCCTCACCAACGCCGAAGAAATTCAAAGTGTCAAGTTCAGCGGGAAAGGTTATGGCGTCTGTTTTCTGGGATGCAGAAGGAATTATTATGGTGGAATATTTGGAAAAGGGGGCCACTATAACAGGCTCTTACTACGCAGGCCAAATAAGAAGATTGCGAGAAGCTATTAAGTCAAAAAGACGCGGTTTCACCAAGACAACGCCCCGGCTCACAAAGCCGCAGTTGCGATGGCTGCCATTGAAGAAACGGGGTTCGAACTGCTCGAACACCCTCCCTATTCGCCAGATCTAGCTCCCAGTGACTTCTACCTCTTTCCTCGGCTCAAAGAACACCTCCGGGGCAACTAATTTGAGGACAATAGTGAAGTGATGGCCGCAGTGAAGTCATTTTGGGAGGGTCAAGACAAAGAATTTTTTTCTAAGGGAATCATGGGCTTAGAAAAAAGATACACTAAATGTATTAACTTGCAAGGAGACTATGTTGAAAAATAAAATACTTTTTTTAATCTAATAGTTCTGTTTCATATTGATTATCATTACTTATTGATCACCCCTCGTAGTTCGTAAAATAAAAATACAAGTACAAGCACAGAAACTTACTCCGTACTATCAGTTACATGTATCCACATAAACCGAACTTATATATCTTTATTTTGGATATTTAGCTAGGTAAGTGATGTACCGATCTATCTACCTAAACACCTAAAAGAGATGGCGCTCATTGTAATCTAAACGAGTGGGTGCACCTACCCTCATGGTTATGTACACGCGAATAAAACCTAGAATGATGTACGACGACGTGTATAAGACCATGTCGAGATGACGTGCTTTGGACGGTCATTTTGATAACACGTGTCTATAAGAAGATATTATGCTTAAGTTTTTAAGCGCCTTTTAATCCTATAGATGCATATTATAGCTAAAGTGCAAAACGGGTCTGGTCTATTTGTTGATTTGCTACAAAATGCTTTTTAAGATATATCTTGTATAGGATAAAATATTTATTATGTGTATGTTGAATGTACGACTTGGCAGATTACAAGTGTAAGTCATATTACAAGTGTATGGACATACCAGTAACACTATGTTTATATCATTAAAGAGACCCATTAAATGGCACAAGGCTGGTGAAACCGCGAGAAAATTCTAACAAGAGCCATTTAAAATTTCTTTGTCCTCACATCGTATTGTCATTGTGATTTTCACAGTTCATTACTGCTAATTTCATTAATCAAAAACTCGTTAGCCATAAATTATTTGGTGTCATGAGAGCCCAGACTGACAATTGACTCAATGTTAGACATATATTTATCTTCCAATATAATGTACCTATGTAAAAATTAAAAATTACAAGAATATTGCACATTCGACATGAATAAAATAAATAGTTGATACTCTAACAAAAAATATTATATCTTACTAGCTTTTGCCCCCGGCTCCGCCCGCGTGTATGTCGGTTATCGTGGTAAAAATAGCTTATGTTCCTCGCTTTAAGCGTAAAAGCGTAATAAGCAAACAAATAAACTCACTTTCACATTTATAATATGAGTATGGAAGCATGGATTTATGATATAAGTTTCACAGCAATTATCGATATAATAGTTAACCTACCAATAGTTTCCAGGTCATTTAATTTAATAGACTGAAACAAAAAACTCATTTATTTATTCTGCAGTAGTACCAACCATGTCAAGAATATTATGTTTTTAGAACCTAAATTGTTTTTATAACCTATGAATATTTAAGTACCTATAAAATTTGATTTTATATATTAGCAGTGTCTACATGTGGAAGCTTGTAAATGGCACGTAGATGTACGCTTAACTATATATTTTTAGAACTTTGCTATAAGTAAATAAATTCTTCTCAAAGAATTGGTAGAACTAAACGTTTCAAGTGTTGTTAACAAAACGCATTCCTAGTTGTATGTACTTGCCATGCATAAAATAAGAATGACATAAATAACGATATTTGTTTACATCGCGATTAATGAATGAGTTCACTAGTATATTTATCAGTTAAAAACTAACATTTCTTTATTAATAATGTTGACTGTACAGAGTGTACAGATTAGACCAAGGAAATAAGAAATTATAATTTTAAATCAATTAATTCAAGGAAAGGGACTAATAACTTTTATTCAAATTGATTAGATTAATCGTGAACGTTTTGTGAAAAAAGTCAGTCATAAAAAAAGATCTGCAAACGGCCCAAATAGATCCGCAGACGACCCAGGACAGAACGTCCTGGCGAAGATTGATTAGGAGAGCCGACCCCAATTAAAATGGGATAGGGCGAGGATAAAGAAGAAGAGTTTTGTGAAAAAAGTAATTGAACTGATTTGAAAGGGCAACATTTTATTGACCGATCAAGAAAATCGTAAACAAATGATTTTGAAAGATAGACTGCTTATCATGTTGACAGCAGTGACAACTCATTTGTCCAGCCAGCTGTCATTGGTTTTGACTTGAGTACAGCGTATATGCTAGGCGAACTACAAACTAAAATAACTTTTGAACGCAAAGTTCTAAAAAATCTAGTAATTGCAACTGTAATTGTTGATAATATTACCAGCCAAAGAAATACAATAATAATCACTACCATGAGATACGCTAGCCGGCACTGCCATTGTCCTTTAGCCGTAACCTCCCCGAATAAAATAAAAAAAGTATGGATGTACACTATTTAAGCAATGAAGATTATTCTATTATATAATTATATTATAATTGTAATTAACTTTTGGTTATTGATTTTCTTATTGTAAATGTTCCGAATTGAATTGTTCCTATGTATATATATTTATATATTTTTGAATTGTTCATGGACGCGGGTGAGTTTTCTTCAACCACACCTCTTTCCTTATGTTCAAGAGACGGCAACCGCAAGGGAGACTAGTTTACGAGCATACTATATGTTAGAAATGTGTATAATTAACTTTATTACCATTTTAAGATTATTGTTTTGGAAACTATTTTTTAATAAAATTTATTCTCCTAAATGCATAGTATCATTTCAAGGCATAATAATTTGATTAGTTCAACAACATCCATCGGTTACCATTTCCGCACCCACACGTATCATTAAAAATATCAAAAAAGTCTCTAATCTTTGATTGGAGCTTTCTCTGAAATTATAAACCGTCGCTCCGACATAGATCATAATTTTTAATGATACGAGCTGTATTTATTCTATCTATCTCTTAGTGTTCCATCAACATGGAACCAATATTAAAGATCTTAACTAATCTTAAAAATGCGAAAGTGAATTTGTTCACTTAAGTGAACAAATTCACTTTCGCACACATTTTAACAACGTGTAGTTTTTTTTTAATTTCGCATTTTAACAACGTGTTTTTGTATATTGAATAGTTAACTATTCAATATACAAATACACGTTGTAAGGGACACAAGAACAAAGGAAAACAAACTTAGCTCTTCTGAGGGCGACCTGAATTGATTGACAAGATTTACATTGGCACGAGGGAAGCCGTGGGTTTTATCCACATACATCCAAAAGTAAATTGTATTTTCTATTGTATTTATAGGTTTTCTTTTACTACCTAAACACATACTACATAATCTATAACATTTTAAACACATTTTTCATTAGTGTTAATTGAGGTAGAGGCGCAATAAAACAATTTTATCACGGTCATATTATTAATCATAACAAAGTTGCTCTATCGCGAATGTAATGGGCACTTAATGTATGTATGCAATCTTATTTAAATACTATTAATACTATAAGCGTTATGATGTTTTTCAGTATTGTAGAGTAGCACAAATCTTTTCTGTGTATTTAAAAATGTTATTTATTTATGCTTTAGCTGCCTCGGTAGTGCAGTGGTAGCGTATGCGACTGCTGTACTGAGGTCTCGGGTTCGATACCAGATTCGGACCAAATGTTTGTATGATCTGCAAATATTTGTTTCGGAGTTTGGGTGTTTTCTGTGTATTATATGTATGTGTTTACAAAAAACAAAATTTAGTATTCTATCAGTCAATCTGGCTTTTAAAGTACAAGCTCTGCTTAGTTCGAAACTAGATGGCGTTGTGTGGTAGAAATATTATGATTATTCTTATTTATTCTGAAATAATCATACACCTGCAGGGTAATTAGTTACACATATTAAAAATAATATAAACTTAAAGCCAGTCACTCGGCAATATAGATAATGTACTGCAATTTTAAGTTTAACATACAAACACCAGTTACTTTTCCATCTAAATTATAAAAAAACACAATGTCTTTTGAATTATAAAAATGTTTTGAAATCATTAGTAGCTAGCTAGCTGGTCTAGGTACATCCACTTGTTTTTTTAATGAAATTAACGATCATGTTTACAAACAATTTTTTTTCATAGCATAGGTATATTTCATATTTATCAACTTTTACCCAATAACCTATGGGTTACCTGTAACTAAGTAGGTAAACTTGAAAGCAAAAGTTAGTTAATATGCAAATGCACAATAGTCATGCAACTTTGGCTTAACAATTAACATTTAACTTTTTTCATTTGTATTTATTGGCACCATAATTACTTAATAAGCAACCTTCATTTAAATACAGAAATACGAATAGCAATCTGTTTTTTTTTTCTATAAAAGCATGTCGAGTATTATTATCTTCTTACTTTGTATTGACTGAGTGATTGGATGTGGATCGTAACAGCTTAATTATACATCAAAATGAAACATTAGATTTTCCGGTGTTTGCGTAGCGGAGCGTAGGATTGACATACTTATGATGTCTATCTACTACATATGTGTAAAACGTATCTAAATCTTCAAGTCTCATATAAAATATCCCCATGCACGGATGCCGTAGTGGTTTAAGCGGTCGCCACGCTGCTTACTACTTCGCCGAGTGTTGTGGGTCCGATCACCACAATGGACGTCACTTTATGTGATCCACAAATAGTTGTTCTGAGTCTGGGTGTTCTTTGTGTCCGTATCATGTATGCTTATAAAGTCCCCCGCGACACAGCATATATTCCTAATGCGGGCGTTGTCTTAAAAAAAAAAGAAACAAAATAAAAGATCTACGTTTAATGAATTTTTTTTATCACGAGAAGTAATATCCCTACAAGGCACCCAGTGCCATATACGGGACAACCACTTTTATGCTTCCTATAGATTTATACAATACTCATAGTGACGTCTGTGTGATTGTTATAGGTACACTACTAAGGTAGTAACGATATGATGCGAGACATTTTTCATAGATGTCATTACTTTTTCGAAAGCGACGGCAAAGTGTGAAATTTGAGACAGTCATTTAACGTTTCTTGTTGGTGCAAATTCAAAAATTACAAAAAAATATTAATTGAAGGATTTTAAACCGGATAAAAATATTGTGTAACGTGAAAAGTGTTAATTTTGTAGAGGTAAGCTAGTTTTTTCATTTCTTTATTAATTGCATTCTAGAATTGTATTTTTATGGATGTGCCACATATGGTACAGTGAGCTTTAGGTTATCTTTTTCATATGTATACATACCATAACTGTACTAACGAATTCCTTGTTTTTTACAGATTATGTCGAATCGATTATTACGCGACAATGAAATTCAGGATTATCTCGATATACCCTCAGGTAGTGAGGATGAGGAAGTTCATTCGAAAGCTGAAAGCGATGATGACATCAACAATATCCAGTCTACCCTCAATTTCTTTGCGGAATCAACTAGCGACATAGAAATATCACGAAGTTTGTCTCCAGCTACCGTGGATGTTCGTGGATCTACTTCTCAGCCCAGTACATTTTCACAGTCTGGTGCATTTTCAGAGTCTACTTTAGATAACCCCAGGTAATCACGCAATTCAAGACGGTCCTCAATTTCCATCCCTTTAGCGAATATAACTAAAAACCAGGGCTCTGTATCGTATTATACGTCTCCAGAACTGATTTCATATTTGGCCAAAGAAGGAATACAATCGTTAGGGACAGTGAACAAAGGTCGTTTAGGAAAAGACCTTCAAAAACCTTCTCTAAAGGACCTGAAAAAAGATAAGGTGGAGAGGGGATTTTCCGAAGAATGGGTGGCTGATGTTGATGGAACTGATGTCGTAACAGTTTTATAGTACGATAACAAACCTGTTGTCTTATCATCATCTTTTGTGGGTCAACAACTGTCAAAATCCGTAAAGAGGTACTGCAAGAAACAGAAAAAAAATATACAAGTAGATTGTCCCCAAGTAGTCAAAACGTATAATCAGCATATGGGTGGTGTGGACTTACTGGACTCGTTTCTAGGAAAATACAAAATAAAAAATCGGACGAGAAAATGGTATTTGAGGGTATTTTATCATCTTCTTGATGTAGTTGTTATAAATAGCTAGTTATTGTACAAGAGAGTTGGAGAGCAGAAGCGAATATCAATCCCACTCAAGCTAAGGGAATTCAAACTTGATCTAGGAAAAACTCTCTGTATGCAAGGGCAATCGATTACCAAGAAAAGAGGCAGACCGTCAAGTTTGCCTGATGATGATATTGAAATAAAGAGAAAGAAGCCCATTTCAGCAATCTTACCTCCTGTTGACGTCAGACGTAATGGATTCTGTCATCTTCCTGTTTGGGGTACAAAAAGGCAACGGTGTAAATATCCCAGTTGCAAAGGAAAAAACCTTCATATTTTTTGAGAAATGTGCAGTTGAATTATGCCTGAACAAAGATAACAATTGCTTTAGGAAGTTCCATCAGTAGACGCTAATTCATTTTGTAATATTTTGATTTATTTTTATATTGTTAATTACACATACACACACACATACACACACACACACACACACACACACATGCACACACACACAAACACAAACACAAACACACACACACACACACACACACACACACACACACTAACACCAAACAAATTCATATGCTAAGCCGTTACTAAAATAATTCAATGTTCCTGTTCTTTGCCAAAAAAGTAGATTTAAGGCACAGTGTACCATATGTGGAACTGAAATAAAATTATGATTTTCTAGTTCAATATTTGGTTTTCAACATTTTTATTTATTTCCCCTAATTTCTTAACACTAACTACATCTTAAATAATTTAATCAGCTATGAAAAAAAAATTGAGCCTTGTAGGGATATAAGTGTTCTTACTTCACACGAATACTTCTCAACGTATGATGAACTTGAGGTTGGATGTAGAGATGGAAATTTTGAATTTGTTTTTGAATTGAATCACACGTATCACTTACGATTCTCTGTTAAAACTGTTCAAAGTATTTTTCCATCAGATCACGCCGTCATCGCGGTAAGACCCGTTATGGAGGATTGGCTCGAGAGGTGTCACGGGACCCTCTCATACCGACTGACGCAGGTGATAAATGGAAAAGGATGTTTCGGGGATCAACTGTGTCTGATCCGCAAGGAGCCAACGCCTGAGTGCCACCACTGCGATGACCAGACCGTGGACACGGCTCTCCACACGCTGGCTGACCTCGTGGCGGCCATCAGAGTGGGAGTTCTCTCGCTCGATAGCCTGATTGCGGCTATCGTGCGGAGCGAGAGTGCGTGGATCTCTGACGAAGGAGACGGCGGAGCGGGACCGGGAGAGGTTTAGGACTCTAACGGGCTAGGTACCGCAGGCGACTCAGGCGCCGGAGGTCGCAGAACGACCTCCGTCCTCCATAAGCGCAAGCCTGGGGGTGACAGGTGAGGCCATCTGTCACCCTAGCAGAAGCAGGCCGGGGTGGCGGCGAGCGCGGGAACATGGGGTTCCCACACGGGGGGGTCATCTACTTGTTGTAGATGGCCCGCGGTATGTCGGGGCACCAGGGACTTCCTTTCCCCGGCTATTAGTACCCGAGACGGCGTGCGGTTTTAGTCGGTTCGAGTCCGACATGTCCGACAAGGTAGTATCCGAGGGGATTTCCGCACGGAAAAAAAAAGGGTGCAAAAAAAGTTGTAAAAAGAAGATAATCCACAATAACAAGTTGTTGTTTTGTAACTTTGTTTCTTGCGCCACACTACTCTGGTAATAATACCTATAGCTCATCCATACTTACTACTCTAGTATGAATAATTATTCCAGTTACAAATAACACATATTTGATGTTCCACGCTCACGTTTCAGCATTAATCAGGTAGTTGAAAAAGCTCCAATAGTTTCTTTTATTTACATATGAATATAGATGCAATCTGTCACATTTGTCTGTCAATCTGTATGCAAGTGCACTTATGCATTTAACGTATTTTTAATTTGCTCAAGCATCACGCGTTCTTTCGACGACTGGAATGACTGATTAATTACTTGTAAGAGACGTGTACCGTCAGCATATACTGGCACAAATAATTAAAAGCTTAAATGGCACTCGTTTGAAAACAAGTCACATCTTGTGGATGACCTTTCTTAGTAACTTTATTATCCATCTTCTATACCTACTTAAACGTTGTCGCGAATGGCGACGCAGTCACCGTTGTATGGGCTATTTTATTTTGTCGTCAGTGTAGGCAGTAATAATAAAATAGCTCGGCCATACACTTTCCACCAGCTTCCAGCAAAATCGAAAATACATATATACGAGTACGTTTTAAAGTCGATTATGTGTTAAAGCAATAACTAAGAAAGAAACCTTAAGATAGCAAAGCCGTCGGCGGAAGTATCACGTTTTGTTTAAATATCAACGAAGTTCAATGAACACACATGGTATCGCGTATCAATGCAATCGACTCACGAAAGGCGGAAAATCTCGTCGGTGAAAGTGATTACTTCTTTATATCATTATTCATATTATTTTACCTGAATATAAGATGATTAAGACGGTTGTTGTTGAAAATACTCTTTGTTATTTATTTCCAAATCTAAATAGCAAATGTTTATAGGTTTATCGTGGAATATGTAATATGTTTATGAATATGTAAAATATACAATAATTAGTTTACGCAGTAGTACTTATTGTTTTAAGGGTTTCGCCTTGGTTTACCTTTGGTCGCCTATATAGTTTTTTATAAAAATTGTATGTAGCGGTGGAAGTGTATTATAATGAAATTGAATTTTCTCTCGGTACATGTCCATTGTGATATCTAACTATTATCATGCCAGACAGGATCGTGACCAGGGCGCGTACCACCTGGCTTCGACATTCCTCAGATAACCGGCCGATGCCTCGTAGGTTCATTAGCTAGCCCGATCGGAGTTCTAAAATAACTTCTCATGTCAATTACATTAACAGGGAAGTGAAAACTAGAGTTATTTTATACTGGCAAATGAAATAAAATTATTTTAGAAAGGCTCATAATTCTGTATGTTTTGATGGGCGCTAACTTTCTGAATAGTTATATATTTCAGGTTTAAAGTTATTGAATAATTAATTAGTAAGTAAGTAATAAAATAATTATTAGTGTTATTTCCTTATTTGTGATAAAAATTAAGATTTCGCCGATTAAAATTATTTTGTTTACTCATTCAAAGGTTGCACATATTTTATAAAAGTAAACACACTGATCAATTTTCTACTATTCTTTTTTAAAGAATACATTCGTTGTTATGGCAGAAAGTTGTATGAAGTTTACTAGGCAGCAGCAGGCAGCGTATTTGTTTAAGGATTTAGTACAATGAAAATTAAAACAAATTATTTACAAGTATCTAATGTCCGTGAGGTGACGGATTAAGAATACGGAGTGTCACCATCCGTGCACTGCTCATCCCGTGGGTGTCGTAAGAACCGACTATGGAAACAAATTACGCTGGACAACAGCACAGCAAAGAAAAGGAAAACTTGATAAATTGTGTTCCTACTTAAACTTGCAAATATTATTTTTTTGTTAATGTAAAATATCTGTTCTTTGTTTACAGGTAAGAATGTTATGCATCTAAAACATCTTGTAATAGTCAAAGTGGTAAGTATAGTCTATATTTTATCAAATGACTTTAAAAATATTTATGATAATTTAAAGGTTTAATTACATACATACATATTTTGAATTGCAGTCATAGAAATTTTGTGTAAGGTAATAGCTAATTGTAGACAGCTGTCTATCAATATCTTTCTAAAAAAATGTGAAAATTAGAACGTTTGTTTACAATACGCACCTACATAGTACTCATTAAATAATTATTTTAAGTGAAGTTGTATATTCCATAAATTGCCAAAAGATGACATGCATATTCTGTTGCGTCGTTTTAATTTAAACTTACATTAAACAAATACAACAAATAAGGCAGGTCTCCACACATTTGAAACCTTGAAGTTAGAACGTAAGTCGTGCTCATGACAGAGTTTTAACTAGACTTCCAGTCGGAGTTAAAATTGAATGTATCCTATTAGTATTAAATTATACGTATAAATATATGATTATACATTATTACGATTAGTTATGAGTTACGGCTATGGTAATGTAGTTGTAGGGCCTATTATTTTAGCGGTTTTTGCGTAAATCGTGTGCTTTAATATAGGCATTGCAAATTATTCATATTTCCCAAATAACCACATAACAGGATTTATTTTGTTTACTTTTATGTATGGTTTCTTAGTAAGTGAATTTTGTAAATTCTTTTGAGAAATAAAGATTCTTAAATCAGAAACCAGTGTTTACGCATGTATGTAACGAAAACATTTGACACAACATATTGAACTATTTATCAGACGACATGTAGCAAGGTGATACGAATGACGATAAATGCAGTGTTTTTACATATTTTTGAATTCATTGACTTTCGATCTGACCAAAGGCACATTGCGCGTTTTCGACAAATCAAAATTGAACTCAAGTCACCCAATACACTACAGTACTGTCGTTTTTTGCAACTTACGGCTTCTCTTCATTCCTGCCGCAAAAAAATTAAGTAACCTTGACAATCGACTCTCAGTAAGTAATGAGAATTTCCTGTCTTTTCAAAAACTAAATACCCTGTAATTATGTGATATCCGCCGATAATATTTATTTATGACATTTACAGAGCATCAGTAAGTGCTGCAAAGATGCATGTAGTGATAAATTACGTTTCCTTAGTGCTAGTAACCGGATATACAGAGAGCACATCGATGTGCCAATAGTTTTCCTCATTTGAATATAGTACTATTAATAAAATCATGCATGCATACTATACGTATACATGCATGATTTTATTAATAGAGTATGTTTTAAAATATTTTAGTATTTTGTGCCACGATCATATAAAACCCTATTTAACTAGTATAGATAAGGTATTTAAATGATCTTGATTTGCTTTATTCAACCAACGCTAAGGCCTCTGGTCTTATTTAGGAATTCAACGTCACTGAATTCATGATGCTGGGGTAGATGTGAGATATCTATATATATATTTATAAAAGAAAGTCGTGTTAGTTACACCATTTATAACTCAAGAACCGCTGGACCAATTTTTATCATGTTTGTGTTTTTGGATTTGTCTTCGTCTGGAATAGGATAATAAGAATTAAAATATGATATTCATCAATAAAAAAAAAACAGTAAATAACATCAGTCTAGTCATTTCACTGGTGAGTTCAACCCATACACCAAAATATGATCATTTATTGGCTCTAAGGCGGAACAAAATTCGCCGGTTTAGCTAGTTAGCGATAAAGATGAGCCGGTATGCGGGAAAACATTGATCGTGTTAGTTTGGTGGTATACCAGTCGTTTCTTACATTCGTGATCGAGATTCACCATACATGGGAACATGTCTATTGAAAATTTTATAAAAAGAAAGTACTCCTTCCTAAAAGGCCGGCAACGCGCTTGTGACTCCTGAGTTGCAGGCGTTCATGGGCGGCGGTACTCATTTTCTACCAGTTGATCCTTCTGCTCGTTTGACCCCTCCTCTATAAAAAAAAATCCTGCAGATTTAACACTGTGTTTTTTATTAAGCACGGTATCTTCAAAAGCAAACTAAAGGCTCCAGTTATGAACCCGATAGACGTTTTAGAAACCCTAGGCTTATTAAATTTAATAATAGCTGTAGGAGGAGCTAAATACGTAGTGTGCATGCACATTACAGCGAAAGTATAAGGTTGTTTACAATTCAAACGAGCAAACACCACCATAAAAGATGTGACGTTAAAATCAATGCAATTGCCGTCTTTTACTTCTGTTGTCATATTAGCTTCCACTATTATTATGTCGTGTTGCACTTGAGTGATAAAACCCATGACGTTATGCTTTAACAATACACCGTTGTCTGATTCCGGTACAAATCAAATACTAATCGATTTTCACGCAGCTTCAAGCGTTTCGAAAATGTAATTCTATGTTAGAATTGTAAATCTTAGTATTATAATTAATTTAGTAAATACAAATACTTTATAAGTACTACGAAAGTGTACTAGATTTAGTATATCTTTAACTTCTGTTTCTAATGATAAACTTGTGTTAACACACAACTAGGGACTTCATGACTGACTCTTGCACCCTGACAAGTCCAAAATATAAATGTTGTTGGATTATTTATTTATTTGATTATATGAGAAATTTTACTAATAAAGAGTACCACAATAAAAATTCTTAAAAATATACTAAAAATAATTATAACAAAATATTAAATAAAATTCTAACTTAAATTCAAAACTTATCATTTTAAATACCAATTCATATTTATTATAATATTCAAGACTCACAGAAAGCCAACGGGAAAATCATTATCACGCGATATTCATCACCGAATAGATAATAATCTTTTGTGTATTAAGTTTTCTTATAGCTTTTTCTAATAATTTATCATGAAAACGACTCCTTGGGCGCAGTCGCTTCGTAATTAATATTTAATCTAGGATTAAGAATACGGAGCGTCACCACCCCTATTCATCCCGTGGGTGTCGTAAGAGCGAGCCGACTAAGGGACAAACTACGCAGAACAAGCACTGCAAAAAGAAGGAAAAGTTGACACAAACCCTATACCAACCCGTCTGGCCAGCGTGTTATAGTAGGCCAAATCCTCCTTTTAAGGAGAGGCCTATGTCCAGCAGTGGACTATTAAAGGTTGGTGATGATGATGATGAAAGTAAACGAGTTTCCTTTTAAAATTTAACATTTCTATTTTCATATTATTTAACCGTGAGAGAGCTACATGGGCCGGATTGACCGGAGTGATACCACGCCCTTACAGAAAACTGGTGTTATACAATTCTTTCCTGCTTCTCACAAAGTAAGTAAGGTTGCAGGAGGAACAACCAAACCCCCCTCCAACCCATCCAACCCACCCAACTCCAACACATCGGTCTTTGAACGTCCCCCAGTAGTAACTGGGGAACGTTCAAAGACCGATAATGCTCTTGAGTTGCGAGTGTCAATAGGCGTCGGTAGTCGCTTACCATCAGGTGACGCGTCTGATCGTTTGCCCCATATTTCATTATAAAAATTAAGATAACTGGAACTCGAAAGGTCCTAATGATTATAATTTAGATACTACTAGACGTAGCAACATCAAATACTTCCTCCCTGTTTCATCATCTCATCCAAAAGACGTCAACAGCAGGACGTGGGCTTTCCCAAAAGTTCCCCACAACAACCGGTCCTGTTTATAACCTTAATTTTTACCTTTATTTAAAAACTTGTAGCTACTATACAATATAATGTGCATACAGTAATATGCACGAGTAGCATTTCTATATAGCGGTACAGCGCCAATTACCTAAGTATGCAGCGCAGACTATATCCTGTTCAATAAGTAATAGTTTTTAGTACCATTATTATTACGACCTATACTAACTTACTAATAATTGCTTAGTTTGCTTTATATTGACTTGCTTCAAACGATATCTTTAAAATTACAGTTGAAACAAGTTACTGCCAAATTTGTCAGACGAGCGATTCCTCATGATAATTGCCTAAAGGACTGTGAAATAGCTTTTCACTTATATTAGCGAAATTTCGCATTGAAATAAAACCCGATAACCTACAATGACCACTTTTGATGGCATACTCGTATTTTGTCATCTAACATAATATTTAAAGGTTCCGAAATGTAGCAGCTGAAACATGAAGTCAGTACCAAAGAAGAAATTTCAACTGAGAAATTTTAGTTTTAACCATTCAGAGACGTTTTATATACTTTGATTTGAGAAAAGTGTGGAGCGAAAGTTACGTTGGACGTACACAATCAAGTCAGTAGCTATAATGCCTATCGATCCATTTAACGTTTAAACTTAGAGTTAGCAGTTAGTGCATTGAATTAGCAAAAAAATACAAGTTGCATTTGCGTTAAAACCTGCTCCAACACTTACCTATTATTAGAACTCACTCCTACTAACATACACACACAATCAATTTGGTTGGAGGCGTTAGAAAACACTAATAACAGATTATTATTGAATGTGAGACCCACGCTTGTAAGTAATAACATATTATGTAACATCTTCACAAGCATTGTTAAAATAATAATGAGATGAAATGTAATTCCATAATCGTAAGGGGCTCTACAGCTAAACTCTAATAGTTTTAGTAGTTTACACTACAAAAACACCGAATACTCACGATACATATCATACATATAGTTATCAAGGTTAACATACCCATAGTTAATAAAAAACACCTTTTACTATGTAATTATTTTTGTTTCCCGAAACGTTACGCCTATAATCATTGTTGTATGTTGGAAGTTGAAGTATGTGTTTACCATAAACAATCACAAATAGCAATGGCTAATGAAATTATTTCTTTTGTCTATGCAATTTTTTGATGAGAGTAAATAATACTTTGATCTGAACTAGATAGATACGATGTGAATGGCAGGTATGATGTAAATGGATCAGCAACTGTCTTAATTAATATAAAAATTAGGATGTGTTAAAGTTTCAATGCCATAGATTACACACAAAAAGACTAAAAATATACAGTGAGTAAAGGGGATTGTTGTTATCTATAATATACATATTTAGTCTCAATTTTGAAAGAGGTTCCTCTATGAAGACACCTTTTTTAAAATAATTTTAATTAATTGTTGAACGCATTATTGCGTTGCCATCATTTTTATATTATATAAATAAACAAAAAGAAGATACTCGTATATTTTTATTATCACTGATTTATGTTTGGCGTACATAATCTTTTAGCCTACAAATAAGAGGAATGTAACCCCAAATAAACTTGTAACAGCGGCCATCAATCACGCAACCATGTTTGGTAATTAATTATATAATTTGAACATGAACCAGTATTAATTGCTCATGGGTTATGTCTACTATCAAATTAGCGCTTGATTCGAACGTCACAGTGTCAAACACTATCATTATTTTCGTATCTTTGAAATGTGATTTATTTGGAATCCTGCAAAATATGTTGCTCTGAGGATTAGCCTCTGTAGAATGTTTACTTCGAATTTACGATGTTCTCATACCATTATCCATAAAAAAAAAAACGAAAATTTTAATCAAATATTCTAATTTGAATTATATGAACTGTATATGCAAAAACTATGGCATACTAAATGTATTCCCCCTCTGATATAATAAAAGCAAACTTAATTAGTCGTTGAGCACGTTTTAAAAATTATTGTATATAAATTTATATCTTTTATCCTTGGTTGAAGCTTTTAAATGTAATGAGAGGTAAGTACGAGTAGGTATACCAGTTGGAATTGCTCTTAGCTTACCTAGTTGTTACCTTTAGGTCTCAACTACACATTATATTCTAATCTCAACATGAATGTCTCAAATAAATACAACAATGAAATTGTAATGTGATGCATCAACTTACTGACGACACCAATATTTTTGTACAGTGGTTAGTTTATGTCTTGGTGTCAACGACTCACACGTATATACGGCCGCTGAATATTTATGGCACGATTGATCTTGTCCTCTGTGAAAACCAAGCTTACATATCGGCGATGCCTCTAGAATGACATAGGACTCATTAGAATATTGTTTGTTCAACGAAAGTAAGTGTATATAGGAAATAATTTTGCGTACAATATTGTGTAGTCTCTTTCACAATGTCTTGAATGTGAGTTTTCTATTTCCTTGTTTTACGGTAATAAATCTAATTATATGACCATTTAAAGAGGAGAAATGTTAAGGCAAGGACGTTTTTTTATTTATTAGGAGAAATAGCCGTTTCATTTCAAACTTACAGAATGAATTGTAAAAATATAATTCTATTATTTATTGATTGTGAAAGTTTTATCTCACCGCTAGTTAAACAAATTAAATATGAAACGGACTTTTTCAGGCTCCATATGCCTAAATATGATTAAATTATAACGATTAAATTATATGTGCTTAAAGATATCCTAGCCAAAGTTATAAAATTTAAAAAAAAAACTTAACAACAACTAACTAACTAAATATGTCGTCACTATCCAGTAATTTGTCAGTTAATGTTCAAAAGCTATTTCAGTTAGGTCACGCATACGAGCATGTTAGTGACGCCACTTATAAATCCTATTGAATTTGAAATCATAAATAACTAAACTATGACTTGCCATTTCCGTTGTTGACTTGTTTACGCGGTAAAGTCCAATTTTTACGCTAAGCTTGATGTATGAGTCAAAACACCTCGCAAATAGCCCGAGTGGGCGGAGGTTGTCTTGCACCCAATATGGACCGATGCACTTTGTGATTCATCGATTGTAATAAGAATAGCTAAGAAAATTCATTAGATTATATTGGTAATGATAAAATAAAGCTATAAAGTTAATCGAAGGAGGTCGTAAACATTATTCAGTGAAAAAGTACTACCAAATCAATTAGATGAACCAATTTAAGTCTTATGACTTAGTCTTGTGAAAATGTTCTTAATACTTTACTACACTTTAAATATCAAAATATATAAATTTTCGATCGTCACGGACGGTCGTGGACCAACGGACGATCCAAAGGACAGTTGCAATTATTTAAATCAAAACAACTAATTTTGAGAGGCAATGTTCTAACCTCCTCACAAAGAATTATCTTGAACCCTATGGCCTATTTATCTTGAAAAAAAATGGTTGAAAATTATAGATGAGGAAGGCTGAAAAGCGAAAATTGAATTACAGAGAAGACTAATTTGAGTATTAGCCAACTACGCCACGAAGAGTTGGAGTCCGACTTCAAAAACGTGATGTAATCTTAATAAAACGAATAAACACAAATATTTCAAAGAATTGAACAACGCCTGTATTTCCCCACACATATTTTACTTCAAATAGTGTTTCTTCGCTCAAACATTTTATATATTGTACAAATATGGGAATGTGTCGTGAAAGAAAAAAAAACGATAACTTCTATGTTAACAATATTAACATAATTCATGTAAGGAGGCTGTCTTGTCAGAGTCAGATTTATTAGTTCCCACACAAAGTACTTAGAAATGCAAATGATGCCGGTCTAATGTGAACTTTTTTTATACGTGCAATTACAAGTTTCTTGGAATCGGTTATTATGTTCTCTTACTACTTTAATTTCAACAAGGTGAAGTGGAGATTCCGGATTTGAGTACATTTGCATTCTAACATAGAGTACATGCAGAAGGTACGCCATTTTGCGCTTTATTCTTAAATTCTAAAGGTTTATCTCATATGCGAGTTACATGTAGATTTGTACGTAAATATATTTGATGTGTTGAATAAATGATTCTTTTTGAGACACGTGCTTGCCTATTACGGTCAATGCAATTTGTCACCTGTCTTTAACTAGATCATCAGTTACTGGAAATAATTAAATAACGACAGTGCGTATCCTGGACTTAATATGGAGGTTGAGGCTGTAATTTTTTTTAACAGTAAGCAGTTTTTAATATCATATGCTATTTGTGCTTATATGTTTTTGGTACGAAGCGAAACTTGTATTAAATCCATTTTTATTGATTGATTTAAATTCCGGGTCACCGGCCTTGCGTCACGATTCATGTAGTTTAATCATGACACTCAGACACCAATTTAAAGGCAAGTCATACGTGGTCATTCTTTAAAAATATATCTTATAAGAAAATATTAATCGCCAATGAGTCAGCTTATTCAGAGTACTACTCTGTATTTCTGTCTTGTCTGTCACTCATCTATAAGGAATGCCATGACGCTGTATGACAGCTTTTGAGTTTTTGAATGATGTCATTGCGGTGTGTGTCTTGACGATGAGTCGCGGTGCTTTAATTACAACTTACTCCATTTCGTCACTACTCAACATTACGTCAACATTGAGTATTTGGGGCTCTGAGCCCGTGGTAGCATTGTTTTGATTCGATTTTGAGTATTGCGAGGGTGTCATTGTATTGGACCACTATCTTTTGGCCTTGACATCTTACACATACACATAAATAGATACTACATCCAAATAAGTTATGCTGAAAGGTTAACGCTTCCCGAGTAATACGTCACACCTACGCAGGTTTTGCGGTGACTTCGTCCCGATGCACAACACGTGCTCGACTCCTACGCATGCACGTTGTAGTCTTCGTCATTAGGCACCTGTTACACGTATTTGGTCATTCGGACTGTGGCTTGGCTTCTTTTGCCCACGGACTTTGATTTTCTAATTGTTATTTACATTGTCCGTTTGCGATCGGATTACTAAGCAATGTCGGGTTTTACCCCAAACGAACCGCCACACGGTTTTATTTTCTATTCATAGACTTAGAAGTTTATTTATTTTACAAAATGTGTGTGTTGTGTGTGTTCAAATTTCAAATAAATTATTATGTACTGACTGCTTTAATAGTAGAGGAGCCCTAGAAGGGATTTCGGGATTTACTCGAGCGTGGCAGACTATCATAAGGAGGAATACCTTACACCCACTTGAGTATCTCCACCATACATGAGCCCTACATATAGGGGGGAGCGTCTAGGGCAGTCAAAAAGTGGCTAGTATGAGAGGAACATCAAGCTGAATTGTCTGTATAAAATCTAACATGCTCAGGTATTACGAAATGGCGATTTTTCGAATTTTCAGTTTGCATTTTCGATAATTCGCTAAGAGCTTGTGTCACTTTTCCCCAAAATATCTGATGCGCCCGAATATTTCTTTTCGATTTCCTCCCCTTACATTTATGAAAACCTGTAGAAGCTTTTCCCGCCGCTGGAAGTTTAAACATTATAAAACCTTTATTAATTTTATTACCTAAGCTATCAAATGCAATGGGTCCCCATGACGCTCGAGTTAATCCCCGTTTAGCATCCTTGATGCTAAACGGGGATTACTGCTCCTCTACTATAACGTAATTTCGACGATATTAAATATGAGTTGGTATTATCGAGATTTATGGTAGATAAATTAGTAGAATAAGATTTACATTGTTTTTATGACTTCAGAAAGGCGTTCCCTTCAGCCTGGCGATGATTATCGCGATTTTTAGTCACAGCCTTGGCGGTGTCACGACACTGTTCAAAGTTTTTAATGATAATAGATAATAACTAATATGTATGAAACTTATAATAATCTCGTGATTCATTAGCGAAGCAGGGTCAGCGTGTGAATAATTTTGGGTGGTTAAGGAAGTTGACATAAACACTTATAAAGCCTTGCAGTAGATTAGCCAATCTTTTTACCAAAAAAAACAAGATTCTGAATGTTATGTTTTTGTTAATTAGTAATGATTCTGCATGTTATTTTATTTCTTACATCAGCAATATGGAATATTATTTTTACAATTTTGTCCAAAGACGCAGATTTTTTTATTACTATTTCTAGAAAGTCAAATTTATTGAATCCATAATTGTTAGATTAAATAAACTTACCGCAAAATTAAAGAAACAGTTCGGACTATGTCTATCGGAGTTTTCTTTTAGCCCCAACAAAGGGGTCAAAGACAACGACTGCTCAAGCGCAATTTAAACTTAAATCGGATTTATAACCGTAGAGTGGGTCGCTACTACCGAACTAGGCCAACCACACGGAACAACATAGTACTTTATATCTAAAATTATATTTTACAAGTGACAAGTGGGCCTGTTTGGGGACAGTGTGTTATTACAGTCGAATAAACAATCCCAATCGCTACATTTATACGCCGATGTTTCTCATATCATTTAACATATTTATATATATTTATATTATTTGAGTTTTTATTAAGGCACGAAGTCTAAAAATTCCTTTTCTTTATATTTATGATTTCTTTATGATGAAAACTATATATATATATATATAATAGAGGGTAAAGGGATGAAAATTTGGCTGCTTTAAAGGCTTCGTGTAGTTGTCAATAAACAAGTCAAATAAGCAGTTAGCTGTTTTTGTGAAGCCAATTTGTAACACTTGCCAAATGATGTTGTCATTGTCACTGCTGTCACATGCTTAGCAATAAAACGCAACTTAGGTCACAATTTGCTCTCTACTGTTTACAAAATTATTATATAAGGCTAGATAAGGATTTTCTTTGTTTCGTGAGCTATTCGTTTAATATTTTCTCACAGTTATTGTTTAGTAATGGCCGCGCGTGTAACATTAGTAGCATGTGCAGTTGCGTTTACTTGCCACTTACAACGTCATAATTATCTAGATGTATAAATACGTATATACTGATGGCAATGAATTAAGACATTATAATAAAGCCTGGTATTTAAAATTGGTAAAAAAATATTATACTTTAAGCATTTTTTTACTCATATTGCTTACAAGAGTTTGGCTCTTAAACAGCACAACACCTTCTTTCTCTACCTAACGACATTCCCTGTTACTTGTATGAAAAGCGCTATTAACTGGACTTGAGAATAATAACAACATCATTGTTTATCATAAGGCAATGGCCAGCGGTGGAACAGTTGTCAGATGTTATATAGGTTGTATACGTTATTTTTTTAATGTTTATTACTTGAGATCACCGCTCAGGGTGGCACTGCGATGTTATAGCAAACCATTTGGTTGACTTGTTTAATGAAACAGTATGACAGACTTTAATGGGTATACATCATGATAAATTGTAATAAACTATTCATTCGTTTCTTAATTTTGTTCATTCCTGATCTTGCCTTTGGGATGGCATTTTTTCTTCAAATTTAAATATAACCAAACAGACCTATACACTCCCATTTAAAAAAAAATATATATTGTAAAAATGAGATTTGAGGTGAGAATCATAAAAAATACAACCAATCCAGTTGCATATTTATGATTGAGAGCCTCCCTTTTTTGAAGTCAATTATTTTTAACTCTTTTTTTAAATATTTTTTATCCAACTATTAATTAAGTGAGGTTATTAATGTAAACATTATAAAATATGGGTTGATGAAAGCGGCACAATGCTAAATATATACGACCAATTTTGAAGTATACAATTTTATTTATTACATTAAGAACAGTAATAATAGTTTTTTTTTATTAAACCGGCTAAAAACTAGAGTTCCTGTCTTGTTAAATGCTACAATACCTGTTTTCGGAGCCGTCACGGTTTGAGGTTATTATAGTTTTGGTAAAACCAAGTATGTCGTTACAAATGAATGTAGACTAGAATTACAGTTTCTATAAAATTACCATAATGTTAAATTGAAATATGACTTTCTATAAACTTAAAAAAATGTGTTTCTAATGCGAAATGATGCTATTCTTAAACACAAATGGGCCGGCTCGACCGGAGTGATACCATTTCGTTGCTTTATACTGAATGAATGAGATTACCAGGGATCTCATAAAATCACAATCACAATGATGATTCATATAATTTATTAATCATATAGACACCTGCGTCTAAATTACAAAACCACTGCGACTAATTATTATTATTACGGCAGAAAAAGGCCAAAGGAAAACATATCAGTTGACCTGTCGTCAACCACACTTTCGTGGTAGTAAATGGCAACTAATTGTGATACCTTTGAAAATGTATAACTTCCCCAAGTCCGTACGCTTTTCGTTATTATCGGCATTTATTTTTAACGAATTTTAGTACATACACACTACACACGTATACAAAAATACATTTAATGTAAAGTATTTCCCAGTAAAGTAGCCATGTAAATAATGAAACCTGATTGTCACGTTTGTTTGACTTGAACAAATACCTGTGTTGTAAATCAGAGTACAGTGATAAATTGCTTTCTAACTTTTAGTTTAAATATGTATAAAAGTTAAAAATATTTTTATTACAGTTTACAATATATTCCCTCTAGGCCTCTGTATAAAATATTCTGGCGTAAAAACAACCTATAGTTTTAGTATAATTTCCCTGCGGCTTTAAAAATACGAACTTTTTTTAAGATTCAAAAAACTATCTTATGGTTAGTTTTCCATTAAGTAGAGTCACTGGTGTGCATCACGTACATAGTAATAAGCGGTTAAAGGCGATTCTGTAATTTGGGTTTGAGTACATCAATTTGGTAACTTTTTCGCTCTGTCTAAGTACGGTGACGATTATTAAAAGTTATTATATGCCACTATGACCTATTTCATCGTCATTAAAAGCCTTTAATATACCACTGCTGGACATAGACCTCTCCTTAGAAAGCAGGGTTTGGCCGACTATACCCTGCTGGCTAGACGGGTCGGTATAGGGTTTGTTTCAAGTTTTCCTACTCTTTGCAATGCTGTTGTCCTGCGTTGTTTGCTTCCTTAACCCTACGGCCCCTATTCATCCCGTGGGTGTCATAGGAGTCGATTCCTATGACACCCACGGGATGAATAGGGGCCGTGACACTCCGTATTCTTAATCCGCCCCCACTCGTCACCTATTTAACAACCAAATAAAATATTCGATTGTAGGTAGACTGCAGAATTTTGACATAATATGAAAACTGTGTTAAAAACAAGATTATCATTAATTGTGTTATGTACTTAAACCTGAATATGTTTACGGTGTACTTATAATGGACTTGTAAGAATTCCACAGCTACAATATCTCATTGTAATCAAGGTATTATGTGGGGCGTCATATGACACCAATAATTTATATTTGAATACAATGGCCGCTAAATGTGTTGTTTACGTTGAGCAATATAATAATTACACTGTGCGCCTGTTTGTCATGTGTTAACGATGCTGCATATAACTTACTACAAGCATTTAACTTACTAAAGTAAGGAGTGAGGAAAACTACATCTTTGTAAGTTTAAGGTGTCAGACCCGCTCAAATTTTATTCTGGTCTTAATGGAGACCAGATGATTGTATCAGTAAAAGCCGAAATGTCTGAACTTTACTTACTTTTTGTAACATTAACTTTTTGCTGTAAATATGGTCTATATTTACAGCAAAAAGTTAATGTTACAAAAAGTCTAAGGGCTAGAGACCCAACATACAATATTATGTACACAACTGACCAGATTCATGTTTCCTTATAAAAATGTTAGTTTTTGCATCGTACGCTTGGTGGAATGCTGTAAAACTAATTAAGTCTATTTGTTAAAATCAATACTATGGGCTTGAATGTAATTTTAACCTCCTTATGTTTTATATAAGATTTAGCCTTTGCCGTTTATATCGGTTATCGCATTAAAAAGTACATAGATATAATACACATATAATAAAACATAGTGAAAATACAGTTTGTACACATTGGTGTATCTTATAATCTAAAGTTATATTTAAAAACCTAGGGAGTAAAATAAAAAACCTTGTACAATTGGTGTCCTTATCGCGATTTGCGATCTCTTCCAGGCAGCCACTGGATGTAGAAGGAGAATAGGAACGAGATGGAATGGATATGGATGAATATTTGGGGCTGATGTGACCAATCGACTTTAGATAAAGTCCTAATGTCATCGATTATGTTTGCTTGTGTTTTAGATGGATTTACTATTAACTCGTGTTGCCTGCTCCATGTACAAATCTGCTCTATATCCCGGTTAATAATTGAGATCGCTGCTCCTAGTTGTTCCACGGGTGCTTGAGCATAGATTTGCAAATCATGCACATAAAGGTGGTAAGAGGAAGCTAAGTTATTGGAAATAGAGTCTATAAAAACCGCGAAAAGCAAGGGAGATGAAACGCCATCCTGTGGTACGCCGGCAGTCGTAGTGCACCAGCCAGAGAGTCTTTCTTCGATTCGAATACGCTACCGGCGCCCGAACAGGTAGTTACGAAACCAGTCAACAACTGTCGGAGAGTTATAGATAGGAAGGGTAGGATAGAAATCGGACGATAATCGGAGAAACTGGATGGATTTTATTTCTTTGATAATGCAGTTACTAATGCTTTTTTCCAAGCTGTTGGGCAGTTGCCGGTTGTTATGGAGAAGTTAAATATGTGAACAAGGACAGAAATGATTTCCTCTAGGATAGGCAGGATCATATCACGGCTGATACCCTCACTACCAACTGCGTTGGAGTTCATTGAGAGTATGCTCTTCCTAACATCACAATCGGAAAATTGACTAAAGACAAATGTAGTAGAGTCTAGAGTTGGGAGAGAGGAAAGAAATTGTATCGTGTTATTTTTTATTGTCCCATTAAAATGAGACTATTTTGATATTGATAATACTTAGATCCATTAAAATTATAATTTGTAAATCGGTTTAGTGGTTTAGGCTTGAAAGCGTAACAAACAAACTCACTTTTGCCTTTTTAATATAAATATGGAAGTAAAGATGTATTCAGGAAAACACTAAAATCACAATATATTTGGCATCAAATTACCTAGCTTTTGCTTACTTTGCCACAGTAAAAATTACAGTCAGAAAACAAAATATATTTACTATAGAGCGAATACTGTATTACTAGATTTGTACTCATTCTTAGGATGTGTCTCTACAGATTTAAAGATCAGTTAATTAGTAATGTTTTAATACTTATAAACACGCTTTCAGAAAAGCACGAAACAAAATTAACATTACACGCTTCTCTGGTTGTATTCCAAGGCCCTGATTTGTCGCTAATAATCTCAAAACCGAATATGCAGGCAATAGTCTCCTCAAAATAAAGTAATCAAACTAAATTCTTATACAACATGAAAATCCTACCTATCACCACTTTGTATTTATTTAATGCATAAAGCACAAGGACCCTGAAGCGAATAAGTTTTTAACACCTACGCTTGGCTATATTATTTTACGCTTCCGCGTAAATAGCTCTGTATCACCCGAAAGTCGACTGGAAGAAAAGGCCCATGGCATTTAAGTCCACCTTATGCTAATGTAGGAAGTGTTAGTGAATAAATAAATAGGTAACAAGTAATAACAACTTCTGACGTGCAGCGTAAAAAATATATATTGGAATTTGTTTATTTATAATATATATAATTTATATAGCATTATAAAACAAAAAATTGAGCTACTTAGGTTTTATTGCTGAAATAAATAAAATAATTATCAGGAAGTGATTAACTTTGAATAGTATTTGGCTTTGAACACAAAAAATAACAGGTTTCTACCATGGACGTATAGAAAAAAAGTCGGACAGTCTTGCTAACAAAAAACTGTGTCACTCATAGTCGGCCAGCTGGCTGTACGTACAGGCCGATACGGCACACTTACACACATTAGTCGGCCATTACGCGAGCAAACATCAAGAAAGCGAGACGCATTACGAAAACATATAAATATACAACATGTTTTACGTATTGAAATGCTGTTAAAAACCGTAGTGACCGAAAGAAAAAAAATACAGTAATCTCGTTTCATAGGTAAATGAATAATTCATCACTTATTACCAGATTTCACACATTAAAATTAATCAGCATTCGCTAGAACAAAAGAGTTCCTTATAAGCCTAGTGTTGCAAATTACCCGAAACAAAGGAAATTTTTGGTTTGCTATTAAAATCAATTTATGAAGGTTATTTATTTAATAGTTACTACTAGGTATACTATTTCATAGTCTTTTAGTAAATTAAAAGTTATTGGATTCAAACAATTAAAAATTGAAATGGTGAAAATAAAGACAACACAAATATATTCTCTCAAAAGTTCTAGAAAAGTTTGTTGGCAATGAAAGCATTTTTTAAACTAACTTAAACATAAAGTATGTTTAAGTTAGTTTATAAAATACTTTTGCGTTGGAATAGAACACAAAAGAAGTATTTTTAGATATGTAGCAGAAAAATATTTAACGATTCGGTTTCACCACATCTTTGAAATTTTAAGAACCTGTCAAAGTAAAAGATGATTATAAAAAAATTTACAGCATTTAGGACATTAAATAGTAAAATTTCGAACGAATAAAATATTTTTATTTATTGACTGTGTTTTAGGGCATAAATTTGGGTAACTTGGCAACCCCAAAATTGATTCACACACACGGAGCTGCCGCCATTACTGTGCCTCAGTTTGTGTTAGCGTGAGTTCCGTCCGACCTTTTCTATACGTCCATGGTTTCTATTAACCAAGTACCAAAGTAGTAGGACTGCAAAGCGAAGGAAAATTTGAAACAAACTCTATACCAACCCAGTCCTGGCCAGCGTGGTATAGCAGGCCAAAACCTTTCTTAGGAGAGGCCTATGTCCAGCAGTAAACTATTAAAGGCTGTTAATGTGATGCGATGTGATACTCTCCCTTTTATTTCACACTTAAACTACATTATAGAGCAATAGTAGAAAACATGTTTTTTATTCTTCAGGGTCTAGTTTAGATAAAGATACGGAGCCGGTTATTTACACATGATTGAAACTACTATTACACTTTCTAAAGTAAGATAGACTAGATAAAAGTTGTCTTGTTATTAAGACTGTTTATTACTTGACAGTTGAATTTATAGAATAGGTACCATAACAGAAAACTTTAAGAAAGTGACATTTTAAAGATCGATAAAGAAATACCTTAATAGTGAGAAATTAGGTGTCGCAAAGCTTGCTCAGGATAAATTAATTGTCTTTGTCTTCTCTAGATTTGAAATCCTTCAACAAATTTTACATAAACATTATGAGTGATATCGGATACGGATGCACGCACCGGCTCACCTCGTGGTTGTGCAATTATAGGTGAATTTGTCACGAGCTTCCCGTATGACACTCAATGTCAAATGATCGATAGTGCGACAACTTTGTTCACAAGAGAAGTCTAATCAAAGTCCTAACAAGGCCACACTAAGCGATGCAACCAATTAATGTTTTTGTTTTCATTATTTAGTAAAATAAAGAGATATGCGTACGTGCGTAAAAGCTATAGGTAGGTGAATCTTAAAGTAGGTATTTAAAGTAATTTTTCTCCTGGCAATGTATCATGGCTACCCCTAAATAGGAAAAATCTTCTGGCCATAAAGCTAGTGCGATTGCGACCTGTGTGTAAAGAGCCGTTTCATTCTTAATGCTGTGAGATGAGATTATAGGTGAGACACGAGGAGGTCCAGCCCAAGGCGACCAGCGCCACGGGCGACTACTTGTGTGCGACTTTTTCAACGTATTGTTTAATATACAATACACCTATTTAAATAATTAATTATAAAATGTTTATAAATATTGACAAAACAAAACAGTATTCAAAGTAATTTACCAACAATCTGTATACATTATTAGCCCTTGCTTATATAAATATGTAAAAAGAAAAATACTGTATGTATGTCGGTGTGCATTAATATAAATATTCGTGTAATTGCATCTAACTTTCTCAAAGATTTTTTTTCTTAAACACCTGCCATATTTTTCACTAAACGATCCAAAGGTTTATTTGTTGATGATTCCCATGTGCCATTATGTCCACCTTGTGCAATGTATTAAAATGTACAAACTCAAAATAAAAAACTTATGAAATCGACACATTTACAAAGATTTAACATTGATGTATTCTAAGATTTGGCAATATGTTGTGAATACTGTATTTTGTTGTTATAAATAATTACAATGTTTCGGTAAAATTAAGTAAACATCAATGGAACTTTGTTTATGTATACGAGGGGTGATCAATAAGTAATGATAATCGAGTATTTCTAGAACGCACAAAAACCCAATTATTTTTTTCTGCTTGCTTATATATCCACTACTTCAGCTTCAAAAAAATGTATAAATAGGACACCATTACCGGGAGATACATTCATTTGAATACGAACTGTCGAAGAGAAAACATCAAAATGGAGAAAAATGAAATAAGAGCTGTCATCAAGTACTTCTGCCTGAAAAAAATGTCTACCAAAGACATACACAGCGACTTAGAGGAAACATTGGGGGAGTCTGCTCCTCCATATTCCACAGTCGCACGCTGGGCAAAGGAATTTAAGCTGGGCAGAACCTCCACTGAAGATGAACATCGCGAGGGACGCCCTTCCACGTCCTTTACTGGAGAAAACGTCAAAAAAGTGGAAGATATCGTGTTGGCCGATCGAAGGGTGACCGTAACACATGTAGCTGAGGTCACAGGGATCTCCTATGGCAGCGTTCAAAAAATCATTGTCAACAAAATGCATATGAAAAAGTCTCTGCGCGTTGGGTACCGAGAATGTTAACCGACGAGCAAAAAAAGAAACGAGTCGACATTTCGAGGGTGAATCTTCAAAAGTTCCAGGCCGATAAAGAATTTTTTTTGTCGCGTTTTGTGACTATGGACGAGACCTGGATCCACCACTTTGATCCCGAAACCAAACAACAATCAATGACTTGGAAACGAGCTTCCTCACCAACGCCGAAGAAATTCAAAGTGTCAAGTTCAGCGGGAAAGGTTATGGCGTCTGTTTTCTGGGATGCAGAAGGAATTATTATGGTGGAATATTTGGAAAAGGGGGCCACTATAACAGGCTCTTACTACGCAGGCCAAATAAGAAGATTGCGAGAAGCTATTAAGTCAAAAAGACGCGGTAAACTGCGCGCTGGAGTGCTGTTTCACCAAGACAACGCCCCGGCTCACAAAGCCGCAGTTGCGATGGCTGCCATTGAAGAAACGGGGTTCGAACTGCTCGAACACCCTCCCTATTCGCCAGATCTAGCTCCCAGTGACTTCTACCTCTTTCCTCGGCTCAAAGAACACCTCCGGGGCAACAAATTTGAGGACAATAGTGAAGTGATGGCCGCAGTAGAGGCATTTTGGGAGGGTCAAGACAAAGAATTTTTTTCTAAGGGAATCATGGGCTTATAAAAAAGATACACTAAATGTATTAACTTGCAAGGAGACTATGTTGAAAAATAAAATACTTTTTTTAATCTAATAGTTCTGTTTCATATTGATTATCATTACTTATTGATCACCCCTCGTATCTACTTCTTTTGGTACCTGACTATCTGAATATATGTAATAAATATAGCAAATAATATTACAAGAAAAAATATAAATTTGGATACGGTCTTATGTGATCAAGGTAAATGCGGTATGGAATCGGTCGACTGGCAGAGAATGCCTTAGGCGTTAAGTCCGCCGATGCATGTATTTGTACAAAGAGTTATAAAATAAATAAATTACAAAGAAAATTATTGATCCCTAAGCTATCAACCATTCTGTATCAAAGTTCGACAGTTGCACATGTTTGTAAAGAGAGTACATGACATGTAGTTCTTACTAGATGAAAACCTCTAGTAGGCCTATTAGAGGTTTTCTTCTAGTAAGAACTAGAAATATTGATTCAGAGTTGAACAATAAGTTCTTATATATAATATTGTTGTTATTGATTTAGCCATAAATCAAAGTTTTTATAGATTAAATTACACATTGATCTCCATGATTATTTTACTAAAACCTCACGGTACATTTTGGTAGAACAATAAAAACCATCAATTTTCCTTATACGAATTTAATGACATGTGCGAGACCACCGTGTGATTATACAAAATTCCTAGATTACGTAGAAATTTTTACATTTATTTCGAATAAATAAATGTTTTATTTTGTAGTCTGCTCGTTTGTGGTTAGACAAATATGGTGGCGCTTGATCTGGCGCCAACGACCACAGCTTCATAAATAAACGAGTTATCATATGTCTCAAAGTAGTAATAATAAAGTCGCCAATAAATTTACCTATCGATAATGACTATATTTGTGAACCCTATTAATTGTGACGATAGTGGGTGACTGAGTGATTTGTGTACACTCTATGATGTTATTGTTAGTTTTCATGCCCATTTCTGTAGCTGATTATTTTTTCTGATAAGATTATGATTTTGGATTTTCATTGGCAAGTGATTGGGAGTCGTAACTAATGTAGTAATAGAATTAATGTAATTACATCTAAATCATTATTACCATATAAAATTCATGAATTCGCGTTGTAATTTAATTTAAAAAAAAAGAACTTTTTAATTAAAATAAATCGCTCGTTATTATTTGATGTTACTCTTGGATTAGTTTTTTGGTTAAGCTACAAATGGGAGGCATTGCCTGTCCGTTGTCTGATATATGATCAATTTATAAGAATGGCTTCTTTGGCTCCTTAATCATATCGAGATATAAAACTATTTAGGTCAGAAGATACTACAGCCTTTACCACAATCATCAAGAATAACATCAAAAGGTTTCGTACTTATAAAAAAATATATACTTCCAGAATCTAAGGCACACGATTTAATGTATATTATAATTGTACTATATTTGATGAATTACAATTTAGTCAGGCAGTCAGAACTTAGAAACTTGTTTGGCTTAAAAAGTTACTAATTACATTAATATTTCATGCAGCTATTAAATCGTAAACATTTTCTATCGTCTCATAGAGAGTGAATAATGATGGCCAGCTTTTAAATAGAGCAGGTTGATTTCGACAGGTATTGATGGATCGTTGCGCTTTATCTGATTCCATTAACGCATCTGGTATCAAATGCTACTAATCCGACAATTAATCATTTTATAAAAATAGATATTTATATGAGTTAAATGATTAAGTAATTGCTATGGAATTCTTAGAACAGTTTATAATAGTTAATATTAAAGACTGCTTATACCTTTTTAATTCCGGGCTTAAAAATATGCAATCCCATTTGAAAATTGCCCTTGACCCTGCAGATACCAGTAGTCGGGGAACAGTAGAAAGGAAATCCCTGGTGCCCCGACGTACCTCGGGCCATCTCCGGTGGGTAGACGACCCCGCTGGAACATGGGGGTTCCCACACAGAAGGGCGCGCGCGCTTCGCGCTTGCCGCCATCCCGGCCTGCTTCTGCTAGGGTGACAGATGGCCTCACTTGTCACCCCCAGGCCTACACTTATGGAGGACGGAGGTCGTTCTGCGACCTCCGGCGCCTGAGTTGTCTGCGGTACCTGGCCCGTTCCCGAGCCTGGCGGGCCGGGAGTGTTCCGCTCCGCCATCTCATTCGCAAGTATAACTTGCTCGCAGAAGGAGACGGCAGAGTTCCACGCACTCTCGCTCCGCATGATAGTCGCAATAAGGTTATCGAGCGAGAGAGCTTGCCCTAGTCCCCTGAGATAAACTTCAAGATGAAGGATAATTTCAAGGTCACCAATGGATAGCCTGGGAATATTCCTGTAACTTTAGTGTTTAACGTATTTCCGAAAAATGCATACTATAATTATTCTGATGTTCCGGTACTTTAACACCCAGTACTTAAATATCTAACATATAACACAAGTTGAAATGACTGTTTTTGTATAGGTAATAAAGAAAGCAGGCATTTCGCCTGCAATAGGAAAAAAATGGCCATGAGTATAGTAATGAAATTGAAATTATATATTAATTATATTATATTATCAGTTGGATTATCTTTACGTATAAGATATAGTTAAAAACCTGTTAAAATATAGAAGCATTAGCACCTACGGCAGCAGCAAAAGTTTCGTGAATGTCAGGCAGTTTAACAAGTTTGTAACGTGTTTAGTTCACAAGATCAGACTCCCCGTTACTGAACACCAATCTCAAGCGTTGCACTTTCTCGACTCTGCCTCTATATCATTAACTCGATTAGCAGATGAAATATTATATCAGATAGACATTAATTAAGAATAATATATTAAACTGTCAATTTAAAGTAGGGCGTCCAACATTCGCACGTACACCTTCACTAAAGAAGGTTACGACTTGATAATCTGGTACACAGCGCTCGAGACCCCATGACAAAGTTATTACCATTGTGAAATTTCTCAAACCGTATGAATTGAGACTATTGCTTAAAATTCCATGGGACTATTAACAAAAGAGATGATAAGGATGCGGCTTTAAGATAAAAAAATCTGAATTACTTGGCTCTTCTGTCTGCAAATACTGTATAAATTCTAATTACTAAGTACTTTTTGAAAGGAGTAACAAGAAGACTAAAAAAAAAGTTAAACCGTCAGATCTATATGAACTTTAAATGGGACCATTTCGGTATGACCCTCTTTCGAACAAAAACAGAATTTTGAAAATCCGTCTATATATGACGAAGTAATGCCCGAACCATACATAAAAAAAAAACATCCGAATTGATAACCTCCTCGTTTTTGAGGTCGGTTAAAAATCGGTATAGGTTACATACAGATAACCTAAAACCTCAGTTGGTTAATTTATTTATAATATTGATTTAATGTAACCTAATACAGGCTTACTTTATACAATGATTAAATCGTTTCAACGGGCGTTCAGGCTTGTCCGTAGCATGTGGCCTGTACAACTTTTAAACTAGTTTAGTATTGTGAAACAGCCTATGCTGTCTAGTCTAAGTGGTAAGAATTGAATGTATATTTCAAATAAAGGATAAAGCAAATAATATAAACTAAATTAACCAAACAAACACAACTAAAAAAATATTTTTTCGTTTGTATGATAATATATCTTTTGTCTGTTGCATACAGTTACAACTGCCTAGTGTGTCTTAGTGAAGTTTTAATTGTAAAAATTACCTCTAAGACCTCGGCTGGTCGGCCACGGCCGTGTTTCATTATTTTTACGAAACAGCAGTGAATTAGAGCAGTAATGTGCATGCGACTTGTCCTAGAGGTATTAAAGCACAATATGCTTACGTAATTTATACACCAAGGTATAAAAACAAAGTATATGCTTATAGTATATTGTTATAATATAATGCATTCTGGCTGCTATACAGTTCGCGCGGGCTTGTGAACGGAACGCGGCCTTACTTGTAAGTTAGTTAGTTGTTAAAAGAAGGCAAAGCTAATCATGCTGTATCCGCCTGATCAAAGAAGTATCTCCAGTGTAAATCAGATCGCTGTTAACCCATATTACTAGTCTATTTGTATTTGTCTACTGCGGATATTTCGCCACGACCGACTTAGCTACATCTAAAGCTTGAAAATAGGCATATTTATCTATTGTGAAATTATTACCCTACTCTTTTCTTACTATTTTCTTTGAAACTACTTTGTTGGCTCTACTCAGAACACAATATTATAATTTAATTGATCTACGAGTATATTGTATATTCTGTCGATTTGTGCTATACTAATCTCTGTCAGTCCTTATTTTACTTTCAATGCAAGGGAATGCGGCAAGGTGTGCCGGATATCAAGCAATGAAATAACCATTGCCTAGAGTGCTTTGTACCTACTCTATGTTTATTTCAACTCATTTAATGTCAGTCACCCTTGGAATTTGAATGGGTGACCTATAAATTAAAGAACTTTTTTCAATCATTTTATATTTCGTATAACTTGTAAAGTATGGATTTTGTTAAGAATTTTAGAAATGATTAAACTTGTCTGAAATACAGAGTTTATTGTTTAATTGCTACATAAAATATGTTACTCAACGAGCAAGCTTTTGAAGCAATGTCGTTCACCACTAGTTAGTACAGTGAAAACTGGATACGTAATCGCCATGGAGTTACTGACAGTGGCCTCTAGGGCTGCCTATCATTAATTTATTGACATAGCCTATGAAATCTGTTTTACAGTAAAGGGTTAATCCTTTATTATCGTTATCTTGTAAATATTGTTTCTTTAATATGAGAGTAGTTTATTTGTTCATTATATAGAGAGGAAATGAATAGATAGTTAGGTTGTAGAAGCTACTTTGCAATTAGACAGTAAATTTGTTTATGTAGACCAATCTATACAGTCCTATTTTTCCAGCAAACATAAGCGATATTTCAACTTGACATATGTCAGCTCTGTAAAGGTGGCGTGGGCGCTCGTGCATACGCCATGCGCCGGCGCATGTCGCAAGCCGCTTGCGAAACTGTCTCAATAATACCTCTATGGTCAGCCAGGACCCGCCATTGTGCTCACTTCACAATATCCGCCCTTTTCACGTACAAAAAAAACGATAAAATAACATTTGTCGTTCATATAGGACTATGGTTAATGTTCATTTACCAAGCACTGACAACCTGTAATTATTTTCTAGGTTACTAAGTGTCGGTTTGAAAAAGAACAAAATGCACTTGACATTGGCAGAACCTCTGCGTTGATAGAGTCAATAAACAGCTTTATATAGGTAGATATAAAATAAATTTACCTTAAATTATTCTACTATATAGTACTTTATGGTATGTTCAATCTAAAATAAAATACACACTTGAAACCTAATAGTATTATTAAAAACGCTGAAATGGAATCATTACCTACGTTTCTTATGGGGTACATAAAGTTTACTCAACTCTATAAAATCTAGTCAAGTTAGTAACTCAAAATTTAATACAAATATATTTCCTATACTCTCAATTCGAGAGTTTGTCGTGTATTTGAATGTACTAATCTCATAGGAACGTGATTATGGATATTTAATTGGAGCAGTAGTAGATAGTAATAATATTCATTAGAAATTTAAAGGTTTTAATATACTTTTAATATGTTTTATGCAATCTTTTCGGGAGTTTCTCAACGCACACGGCATGACGCGACACGCCGCAGTCAATCACGCGCATCGAGAAAACGTTCTTATCTGTTATCAATTGATCATGTTCGACATCTGGACCATATTAGCTGTTAGCATATTAGCCTTTGTGTGACCAGAGGTAATTAGCACCAATGTATGTGAACAAGTATATATACTATTCAAATCCATACAGGATTAAATCTGTTTTTCATAATTGCGTTAAGGAAGGTCCTTGTCTTGACTTGTAACAAGTAAAAGTTACGGTGAAAAAAAAAACAAAAAAGTAAACCTATAAATTGTATAACCTGTAACTGCACACATAACTATCGCTAATTGTATAAGTAGCTATTTAATGTGTGATTAAATACAAATTTAATGTAGTTCAGTTCAAGATTGTAATTAAATATATTCTTATTAAGTATAGGAATTTATGTCTGAGAGCAAGCGTTTATAGAGTGTATAAACACATTTTGTTAGAAATAGATTTCTTCAGTAGGTCACTGTACTATTACCATATTATTTTATTACGTTGTGGAAATCTTTATTGCATCAACAGCTATCTTATACATACTTGTTCAAATGCAAGCAAGCGACAAGTTGTATCCGCTTGCTTGTTTCGCTTTCTTTTTACTATTTACAGTTATGAACAAGAACTATAATTAATATAGATTCTATGTTGTACTTGCACTTAACGAGGTATAAGTTAGGAAAGACTTTATTACAGTTTTATAATATTAATTATTTATAGCCCGTGATATGTATAAAACATGATGTCTGGTAGGAGACATCAAGTTTTCTTTTCAAAACACAATTAAATATTCGTTATTTTGTAAAATGAAAATGTGTGATTAAAATTAAATGGGGAAAATTTACGAAAACAATTACTGATTGCTCCACACAACCATGAATTGATTGCAGTTGCATTTTACTAAACATATTCCGTAACCCCCTCGCCGCATACTTGACACAAATCACTTTTTCTATATTTCGTTGTATAAATGTGTTGCACAGACCGCGACCTTCAAATTTAAATACGAGGTTCATTATCGATTACACATACATACATTAGGCTTGCGATTATACGCGTTATTAAGCGAATTATGTCTTGTCAATTACGACCCCGGGTGATTGATCTAACGAAGGATGTTGGGTGAAAATATTTTTTTCATAACTTCTATATTTTAAGTACATATTTATACTAGCTACTTAAATGTCATATTGACCTGTTGGTATTGTGGTTACTGATCTCAACTACTGAGGCCTGAGGCCCTGGATTCGATTTCCACGCCGGACAAATAATTGTGTTTGGTTAGTTACCATAGTGCAGGCACTGTCTAATTTAGGATCCTGCGGTCGTATGTGAAATGATTTATCATGCTTGGGTATAATATTATGTTTCTCTTAATTATTTTTGTTTGTCCACAGAAAACTTGGCACCTTCAGAATTGAAGAAGCTTAGGAATAAACAGAGAAAAGCGAAACGTAAAGCTGAACAAGAGAGTGCGTTACAAGCACAAGTACAGGTAATATTAATTTGTATATAGATTTACGCCCCACACATGTCCTGCCATACAAACTTATGCTGATAGTTATTTTTGATCCCCCTTGTGACTCAAATATTGTGCTATCGGCTATTTTGAATTAAATATTTCTATCAAATTTATCTGTGTTACTCGTATATAAAGGATTGTATATATGTTTCTGTACGGCCACTATGAGTTTTAACATTTTAAATATATGACAAGACTTTTACAGAGCGACCGTCTTTATAGACAGTAAAAAAATCTTACTAAGGATCATCATCATCCTCCGAGCATTTTCCTAAATAGGTTGGGGTCGGCTTTCAGTCTGCGACAAGGCTGAACGTCGATTTTTTACATGGAGCGACTGCTATCAGATCTCCACAACACAAGTACCTACTAGGCGATATCGAAGTTCCGTAGATAGTTGTCGGACTTTTAGAGCTCCAACTACCACAGATGTACTTATTATATACTTACATGTAATAATGGCAACCGAAACCGACGGCTCAATGTGCTCTCCGAGACAAAGGCAGAAAATTACACAGGTATTTTACTAAAGAAACGAGAGAGTAATTCGTATTGAAATATATTTTGCAGGTGAAACGTGAGCAGCATCACAAAGCGCGCCAGCAACAGGAGCAGGGTGATCCTGAAGCGCCGCAGCTAGATGAGCTCATACCAGATAAACTTGCCAGGGTAACTATTAAAGATAGCATATTCCTATGTGTACGTTCTTTATCTAGGGATAAAAGTTATGAAAAATACCTACGCTAACCTTGTAACTTTGAAGGGCGATTATTCTTACATTTAAGTACAGGGCTATCCAACTATGTTCGACTTGCAGTAATTCCTTAAACTTGAACATATACCTATATATATATATATATATATATATATATATATATATATGTATATCAATAAGCAATAACGTATTTATAACCGTAAGATAGTTATTGAAAGTGGAAAAACCTCGTCAGTTTAGGATAAGATACGCGAATATCTACTACTATATGAAAATAATTTTACGAGATTCATACTGAAATTGGTAAAATGAGTTTTATTTTGATTGTGGTGTTTTTGTAACAAAAGCTAAAATTAAAGTGGTTGTGCTAATAGATTGGGTAGTTTTTAACCGACTTAAAAAGAGGTAGAAGATTTTCAGTAAATTTGTGCCACCTTTTTATGTTGTTACCACAGAACTCCCGTCAGTTGTGGCCGGATTTTATAATTTTTTTTATTTGAAAAAAAAACCCCTAAGAAAGATACAGTTTATTACAATTGATCATGATGTAGGCGCATTAAAGTTGGCAATACTTTTTTTAAATGAAACTTTTGTTTTCATAAGTAAAAAACAACAGATTGTTCTTATAGGTAAACAAGTCAACACATAGAATGAACCCTTTCACCTTTTCGCAGACGTTTTCTCATAATTTTTACTTCATTAAATGTACTTCAGCGTATACATATCACAGTTGCGCTATCTTACCGTGATATATACATATTATAATATATTATTCACGACTAATCTCGGTCTAGGCAGTTATGTAGAACTAACACAAGGTCTAGTATTTATACGTTAATTATCTCTAGTTAGTTTGTTAGCTTTAAGTATAAAACATATAAGTACCACGTTAAAATCGAAAAAGCTTATAGCTTATCATAAAAGTAAAAATGCAAAAGAAAACCGCCATCGCCATTTTATACGAATAGGTTTATTCGGCATAATACATGTAGGCTTATTTATTAAAACGCTGATTGACGCTTTAAAACTTTAATTGCTTTTTGGTTAGTTTGTTTTTACTAATTCTATTTAATATTCTTTAGTGGTTTGTGTAACGGACTGCTATTCTAAAGGTCGCGGGTTCGATTCCCGCTCAAGTCAAACATTTGTGTGCATGAACATTTGATGTTTGATTTGGTCTGGGTGTTTCTATGTATGATATGTATGTATTTACAAAAAAAAATGTATATATGTATTTATATCAGTTGTCTAGTACCCATAGTACAAGCTCTGCTTAGTTTGGGACTAGATGGCGTTGTGTGTATGTGGTAGAATATAATTATTATTTTTATTATTTATACGGATTAGTGTTTATGAGTACTTATAAGTATACATGCGTCTATCTACAAAGTATTGCAATTTTTGTATTACAGCCGGCTGCAGATAATTTAAATACAATAAATAAAATGGATAACTGCTGTCCAGCACAGTTAACATTGTAGGCCTCTAAAATATGCGCCTATTAGCCGTCAAATACATGTCTTCTCAGTGTTATTATGCACTATGTCGCTCGTCTGTCATCTGATATACTGCAATCGGCAAATTGTTATGTATGCACTTATCGGCAGCCACGCTATTTAAACATACCTAACCTAGTTATAGAAGCAAAATTATGGGTTGTTTGTAGATTACAGATCGCTTTCATTGCATTCGGTTCAATAAGCAAATCTGGTAGCAAGTTTATAAACATTAGGTAATCAGATACGGTCGCCAACTAATGTAAGATAAACATGTGCACGGTGAATCTATATGCTGAACTACCTTGCATAAGTCTCTACGTACACACGGAAAACCTGGTCAGTATTACGAAGTACATGTAATTTTAATTTTGAGAAATTGAAACTAACATGAACGTAGAATGGTTTTCAAACAATCAAAATCATCAAATGTGTGAGTGAAAGAACGAGTTATTTACAATTCACATACATGTAAAAGAATAACACACGCATGCAAATCTGACCAAGTATTTTGTTTGCCGTGTGTACATTTACTCCAAAAAAATTGCTCTCCAACAAACTGTATATAGTAATAACTTCACACATCTCACACTATGGTAACCAATCTGCTGATAAACATCTTGAATATTTCTAAATACACACATAGCAGTATTATAGATACACCCAGACACAGAATAAACGATCATGGACATCACACATTATTTATCCTGGTTGGGAATCGAACCCACGACCCCCGGCTTAGCAGTCAGGGTGACTAACCACTAGACCTATAGTCCAGTCAACCATAATTTGCTTAAAATGCTCTTTCTACAACAGTTAACGAAATACTACGAAAACTCAAAGAATAAATTATTTTATTCGCATTTTTCGCAAACCTTTTTTTTTGTCTGTGGAAGGAAATAGCTCTGAAAGCAAATTTCAAATAACTTGCATGATTATAGAGTTCAGGGTAGACAACAGTCATTACTTTTGTTGTATTATTGTTTTACAACTTTATTTATAGCTCCTTTGTGACGGTATTAGATAATACCAATAAAGGACTGCGTTAGATACTCAAGTCAAACTTATGGCTAATATATACTTAACATCGAAATGTTGAACTATTTACAGACCATATACTACTAATTATATGTAATTTATTGTTCAATTTAGACCACGTACTCCATGTGCTTTGTCACTGTGTATATTATGTATGCGTGTCATATTAATTCACTTTTTAATTATTATTAAAAATAATGTTTATTATAGTTATTATTTTTATTATTGAGTAAGTACTATTAGAGTCACGAGTGATATGAAACGGTTTATAAGAAAAAGTAGTACCGTTATTATTTATCGTTTGTCATGTACCTTATTCGCGTTTAGACTTCTTGTTATCACATCACCATTTGAAAGTCTTTTAATAATAATTAGTCGTAGAGACAAAGTCTGTGTACTTAAATCGAAACTTGTTATTAAAATTGAAGCATATTATGTATTGATTAGCGTGTTATTTTTGATAGTTATAGGCATAACTGAATGGATATACAGGAACTAAAAACGTAATTAAGTTTTTCTTCCCTGTGACGGTATATCTATTAACGTATAAATTGAAACATTACATTTATTTTGTTTTCATATATCCCAATTCACTTCCTAACTGGAAGTAACAATCAAATTCAACGGATTGATTGATTAGAATGTCACAATTGATTTTGTTTATAGCAATATCAGTAATCAATGCTAGATATACACTACCGGTTCTAACAATAGTAAGTGACAATGACATGTGGTGTTGTACCTATTGTGGTACAGTCACGATGCACGTGTGCTTTGAAAACGTGACAGTGTCGTTACTGGTTATGTCGAATTAATAGTTTAAAATATCATGTTGTATGTTTCTAATGAGCGGTTATAGTAGTATTATGGCAAAACATTGCTTATTTAGTTAAGTAACTTTATGTCTTTGAATGGAAGCGTACTTTGAAAATAACCCTTACATATATTTTAAAATAAAGTCCTCCGGCCGCGTCTGTCTGTCAGTCTGTATGAACGCGATTAACTTAAAAAATAAGGAACGGATTTTTTTATGGTTTTGACTAGAGATGCCACGAATAGTGATTTGGCCGAATACCGAATATTCGGCGAGTCTCTTGGCCGAAGCCGAATATTCGTCACATGAATATTCGGCAACACTTAGTTCCTTTCAACCCAACCTCCCAACCTGAATCAGTAAAATTGTCAGCTAACACAAAACAATATCCTAACCTAAATTTTATTAAGATTTATTTATCCTCCCCTGGAAGCAGTACATACAGTGAGCGGATATTTTTCGAAGCAGGTATCATTTATGAGGAAAAGTGCGATCGTTTCCTATAAACAAATGCTAAAAAAAGGTTTAAGTAGTAATATGATAAGTTATTGGTAAAATAAAAAACTTTGTAAGTAGTATTATTATTAGACTTGCAACGAATAGTATATTCGGCAGTATACCGAATACCGAATATTCGGCGAGGCCCCTGACCGAATAGCCGAATATTAGGCAAAAGTATTCGGCTGGATTTTAGCGCCAAAAACTTGTACAGACGTGAATTAAATTATGTACCTGTTTTATGTACCAATGACTACTTAATAAATGATTATAAAAGAAATGAGAACCTTACCCTTCTAAATTTTGATTACCACAATAATTCAAATACATAGAATTCTCCATTTTTCCTATTCAGAAGATGATTATGTACCTGTGTTATGCACCAATGACTACTTAAATAATTATAACAGAAATGAAAACATGAATATATACGTAATCAATGGATTTTAAGTTTTCATTTTACCAATTATTTCTCAATGACAAAATACATTATTTAAGTATTCGGTATTCGGCCGAATAATATGTAGATATTCGGTATTCGGCCGAATATAATAAAAGCAGCCGAATAGGCCGAATACCGAATAGTAACCGAATATTCGTTGCAAGTCTAATTATTATGCATTCTCTTTTTCGTGATTTACTATTCGGTGTTTGGCCAAATAGTTTTCTCTTAGATAGTGTGATTCCTGAGGAAGGTTTGGGTGTATTATTCATTATGGTTTTATAAATTGACTGAAATGTAACGATTATTGTTGAAGAAGTCGAAAAATTTTTTTGCCTACTGGGAGCTTTGCGTACGCCGCCGCTGATTGCGTCACAATAATTACTTTTATATACAAAATAATATTACTTTATTTTCGAAGTTTACTTCTGTTTAGTATTCATCCTTATCTAAATAAATACGTTCATTAGCTTCGGCGTTTAATGGAGATTAAAATTGTTCTGAACACTATATGAATCAAATAAATATTTTAGAAGATATGATAGATTAAAAGCTTTATGACACCAACAAAATTATTGACTCGGGGAACACGGTTATCGAAATCCACGCGGGCGAAGCTGCGTGCGGAAGCTAGTTTACTAAATAAATTAACTAATAAGATAATGCAGTTATTTTGACGCTTCGTTTGCGTCGAGCAAGTAGATGTTTACTTTAAACTTGGTTTAAAATAGTTTCTCAAGATCGATTAATTAAACCAATGTCTGTAGATATGGACCAAATATGTAACAACGTATGTTTAAAGACAAAAAGTCCCAAACGAATTACAGTTATTAAATCTTTGAAAGCTTGCTTTGAAATTATTTATTTTATTATTATTAATTATTTTCATAGTTATCTTAACTTACACAATTATTAAGGTAGTAGTAGATAGTGAATAATGCATTTATTTTTGTTTTCAGGCAGAAGATCCACTAGAGCAAGCCATCAAGTTCCTTCTACCACTTAGAATACTCGCCGCTGATAGGATAGACACATATTTAATGGCCTTCGAAATTTACTATAGAAAAGGTATATCATTAGATTTTTCTTAAGAACACTAGAAACAGTTTTCAATAAAAGCGTACTGAAATATTATTGTTAATCATAGATGTTTTAAAGTGAAATTTTACATTTACTGTTTAACTGTTACTAACTTGTAACTGTTTTAAAAAGCAGTGAAACAACGTAAGAATAACGTGTAATTTCACTTTCCTGTTCATTGTTATAGATTGAAATAAACCATTAAATCTAAGCACGCGTGCAATAAACATTTAAGTTAATTGATAAATGCGAGCACAATACTTATGAGCCTACAACTTGGGTAATAAGCATTTGTACCGGGACCATACAAAAAGTATTGCGTATATACTTGTGTGCCACTTAACACATTTCGTAATATTGTACCTGATAGAAACTCGTTGATACTACTAAGCTGATCAATAAGCACATGACGCTCTTGCCTACAAAGACCAGAGGGTCATCCTAGTCGCCCCCCATCGATCTCGAAGAGAGAACAGTGAGAAATAAGAAAATATACCATTACATGTTTGACATTTGATCGATCATGTATCGCAGTTACGACTTCACATTTAAAGAGAAAAACATTATAGTCCCCTAGTAGGGATTTCGGCATTGACTCGAATGTGGCAGATTAACATACCAAGAATCCCATTTAACAAAAAGAAAAACTGCCAGATTAGTAAGAAAAAAGATGGTCAGAAATACTCGAGCGTATAAGATTAATGTAAGTTGAGTTTATTATATGCCACAGCGTATATTAAAAAAATCTGACGATTTGTCACAAAGATCCAAAAAAACACCTCGACACTATAGAGCGCAGACAATTTATATGTTTATTTTGAAGCAAACAATGCAAGAATTCTTATTTAAATGTCTACATAATCTTTCGTGCCTTTATTTCACATATTTTAATTGAATAAAAAATCAATAAATTATTTCTAACCAGATTTAGGTATAGTACCCCGCAAAATTATCGTCAGACTTCTAGAGAGCATGACAGGAACATCAAGCTGAACCGTCTGTATAAAATCTAACACGCTGGGGCATTTTGAAATGGCGATTTTTCGAATTTGCCATTTTCATTTTCGAAATCGTCAAACCTTTCAATAGAAACATATTTTAATGTGAAACCGCCGCGGAAAGTGGAAACATTATATAACTTGGATTAATTCTATTACCTAATCTTTCAAATTCAATAGATCCCCATGACGCTCGAGTAAATCCCCATTTAGCATCATGGGCTCCTCTACTATTATGCATCTAAAACTCATTGAAAGTTTATTACTAAAGTCAACCTTCTGATCTGTTACTGCAAAATCTTTTGCTACATCTCTTAAATTATTGTTCCAGACAAACCTTTGCTGATGCTGCAAAGCCTAAAACGCGCATGGCGACTGGACAGCACTCATCATCATTTGCACGACTGTTTAGTGCGGTTTCAAGGGTGGCTTGACAAATCACTCGAAGCACTTAACCCTGCTGTCGTTGCTGTAATTTCTACAGAGACGCAGCCGGTAAGTGCAAATCGATCAATTCGTACCATTGTTTAATTTGAAACTTTGTCAGATAAGCTTGAACTGACAGTGTTGACAAGTGAAATAAATACAATAAATGATTCAAATAACCGAATAAATATTTCACCTATAATTACTACAACCTCTGCGTTATTAAAATGAAATTATATGTAGTTAGAATTTTGTACTGCATGGGTAGAAAACCACTTCACTGTGCATTTTACTTCTTACACTTCTTTGGTTATCAAAGTAAAACTGTTACGGAGGTCAAGTCTTAAAGCCTAGTAAACGTTTACAAAAGTTACTTAGTTCGGACAATTGTGTATTTCTGCTTCGAACACATCCGAACTGTGCCACAGCTCAATTTTGCATAAGTATTCAAGAATTTTCACAACTCTGTCACAACAGTCAATCTGTTAAAGTATTTTTTGAACATGTTTAATATAAAAGAAGGATATTAAAAGCTTTTTGTAACAATCAGGGTTCTCTCAGAAGATTATTACAGAAATTATGTTATAGATAAAATCCCTATTATACATTAAGTATATCACCTCATAGGATGTCAATTGTATCGAGTACGTAATATTAAGCAATGGTTCCTTCCTGTTTCTTATACACTACTATGTACTTATTGTTACTTAACCAGGGCAGAAACTTGATAGTGGCGATAAATTGCTTAACGGTGAAAAAATTACTTAAAAAAACTCACAAATTTATAAGTTCATTTGTAGTGTTAGCCTGTGAAGCGCCTTTTTCTTCCAAGTCGACGGTGAGCCAACCAGATTTTCGTATGATAGGCGTTTTATGGAGCAAGTTTTATATTTTTAATCATATTTTATGATTTTCGTGCCCCTGAATCTGCCGCCCGGGTGCCCCAGTTTGACCCCCAGCCCCCTCTCCCCTAGCTCCAGGGCTGGTTAGAAATACAAGAAGCACAGTCCATCTTTTTTGTTTTTTCACGAAAACAAGGGCTAGATCGAGGCTGCACCGGCGAAATGGATATTGATATCTTTGCTTAATGAACAACTCATTGTGTGTGTAGATGGTGCGTGGGCGGTCAGCCGTGCAGATGGCGGAGGAGTTCATGGCCAACGACGCGGCGCGCTCGCAGGCCGACGCGCTCTGGGGCGCGCGCGCGCTGCGCCGCCTGCTGCCGCAGCGCACGCAGCAGGCGCTGCACCACGCCACCAGGCTCGACTACCCCGACACGTCTATAGAGGTACGAATACTCACTTACGGTTTTATTTACACAGTTTGTAGAGTTGCAGTAATATTAAATGTTTTAAAACTCAGTTATATTAGCCACATCCACCTCAAAACGTCCAAAGATTCAGACACATTAGATCAGACACATTAGGTACAGACAAACCTGTAATCCAGCCTCGGTGTGATAGGCAAAATATTCTCGATTGGCTTCATCGTCACAAATACGTGACGAACGGATATCAACTTTTTGTTTTGCATAAATAATCGTCTTTGTTATGTTGCACCTCAAATTTATTACATGTATCTGACAATAGTTATAATATTAAAAAAGTAAAATAACGACTTTTACACGAGACACCTCAGGTGGTGGTACTTTATATAGTTCTAAAAAAAGTTGACAATGTAATCAGTTTTTGTTTTAATACCAGTATTTCATCGTAAACTAATTTTAACTTTCTACATCAGCAATTGGCTTGAAGCGTAAGAAACGCTGATTTTTATACTACTGATTCCATACATAGATACTGTTGTTTAGGCGTTCACATAGATAAATTTCTACTTAACTATGTAAATAGTAAACAACGTTCAAGAAATACAAAATAATGTATGTTTTTTAATAACAAACATGTCCTTTCTGCAAAACCACTCATGTTTGTTTAGAAATATTAACTTTCACCAGTTGAACCTATACATATGGAATAAGTACTTTTAGAACCAAGCATATAATTCTGATCGCATAATAATATATACTTTATTTCGATTTCAGGGCTGTGTGGAGGTATTAGAGAGTTTGAAAGAAGGCGACTTTGGCCCGTGTGAGAAAGAGATAGAGCAATATATAGAAGCGTGTAGCGTCAAGTTTCCGTACGCCATTGCATTCAAACCGGCGGCCGTGAACACCGACCTCCCCGACAAACAAGAAACTTTGGACGAAGCGCCTCTCCAAGCTAAAGAGATAGCCGTCAACAACTGAACACATTTTATGTTCTACTCTCTCCAAATCGGTCTAAACCCATGTCATTTCAAATTAAATGATACCATCTTGTTTTATGAATATTAAATGGTATCGAATTGATTTTTCACATAAAAGTCAGCAGCCTTGCTGTTCCGCTGAAATAAAGATAAAATTTTAGTTCCAGAAGTTACGCACCAAATGCTTATTTATAGGGTAGGTATATATCTTCGGATTTAAGTTCACACAATTTATGTGACATGGAGAGTATTGTACATAAGTGGAGGACAAAAAATGAGCAATAATTATATAAAGTTTCAATTAGTCATAGGTAGCGATATTGTTTTCAGCGGAATGTCAAAGGTTTACTTAATCTTTTGATGGTATTCCATCAACTTATATTTCAGAGACATGTAACTGTTTTATTCAGGAATATGTACAAAAATGTAAACATGTTTTAATTGTTTATACCCAACTTCACAAATGAAATGTGTTATGCTATTTGACATAGCATGTTCCCTGTTCAAATAGTGATACAATGTTATAGAAACATCGGGTGATTTATATCGACTGAATTCTCCGTAGGATAATTTTAATAAACTCATTTTGTTATTAGCAATAATCTTGTGATTTTATTAAAAAATCTATAGTGAAATATGTCGTAGAATTTAAAACATAGATGGAATTTGTGATATAATCTGACTCAGAAGCTATTTATAACTGAATTTTACTATCCTAATATGTGTGTGTGGAAAAGATTTTGTCTGTAACAATGTTTTCATATCAGCTAACATTATTTATGTTTTTTTTTATTTCGTGTTTCGCTTTTTAGAATTGTTTGACACTACTAAGAATAATACAATATATTAAAAAGTTCCGTGCTCGTTTATCTATTACCCACCAAATAAATGTGACAAACCATATGTGTAACCTCTCTCGATGCATTGTGATTAAAATAAACAATGTTATGTTTGCTCTTCCAAAATGCAATGATCGAATTAAAGAATGAGGTATACACCATTTATATTATTCATCACCTTAAAAATCTCAGTTAGGATTTCTATTTATGTTTGAGGATGATATATTCATTGTACTTACTAAAAGGTTTTTCTTGCTTGTACTATTCGGATGTCCTATTGATAGATCGTTAGTACATAATTAGGCCATGACAATAGCAACATTATGACTCGCGAAAAGTCAGTCCTTTTAGCTACGTACAGTACAACCAATCATACAACAAATCATAAGGTGACGTTGACAGTAATGGCACGAAAGTCTGTCTATCTAGAATCACCAGTTAATAAATAGTTACATTCTTTCCGCCAGTAAATCATCTATCAAGTAGTTTAATATGTTGCCGAGTTTTAATGAAAACGAAAAGATAATAAAAATACATTTTCTCATTTTATTTGAGGATTTCGTTTAAAAAAAATAGTATTTAAATTCTAATGAATATTTACTATTTATTGTACGAGTGGTAAAGTAGTGGTTATAGCCAACGTTGAGGACTATGATGTTTCACAAAATGGCGCATCGGCATCAGTAAGTAGATAAGATTTTAGCCGGGTGGTTGTCTATTGATTCTTGTAGAGATCTATCATTAATATCTATAGAAATCAAATTATTGGTTATACTGTTTGGTATCTCATAAAAAGGAACTAGAGTAGATTTTCAACTTTAGATATTTTGAACAATGCTTCTTGACAAGAAACATACTTTTATGTATTCATTATCATAATGAAGTTTTCTAACCGAATAATAATTATATCTACTCATAATATTACCTACCAAGCAAAAAATAACATTTCGTAATGAAAGAACAATTCATGTTTAAATGCCAAATAAAATTGTATCACATTTTTACTATCGAGAGCGACATGTCAATAATTCGCCATTAGAAGAACGCCAAGAATACTAACCAGTAAAAGTATTATGATTGCAATAAGTTATAAAAACGTTGCTTAATTCTGTTGTCTCACGACTTATCTAGTCGTGTGATCCTCTAGCCGCCATGTTGTAATGGCATGTCACAGCAATTTGTACGATAAAATCTTGTATTATCGTAATTTTTCATAATCTTTCGGTCAATATACTTGTTGTAATCTCTTATTTCGAATTCCCGTGTAATGTTAACATTGTGCGGCCTCAAGTGTTCAACCATATTCATGTAACAAATTATAATTAGCATCTAATGTTACAATATAATGACTGGTTTAAAATATGTGTAGAAACATATGTTGTGTGGCAAAAGTTAGCTATATCGCGACGGCAAAGTGAGCCGACAGTATGCTTGTAAATATTTCTTATTTTTAAGTTTGTATACTACGTCGTTAGTTCGGAGGTCATTGTTGACTTATAAACAGCAAGAGGCGATAGGGTTATAATAAATAAAGTAATACGGAGGGTGAACATGGACTCAAATATAATAACATTTCTATTGGATTTTGTTGCTTTCATTTTTGTAGATATGTGTAAAGTTTGGACAATAATTATTAAATTGAATACTCCAAAATTGTAACGATCGTATGCACGAATATTGTATCCTATAACAGACGTTTGGTTTCTACGCTATATCCACAGTATTAAACCATACCTTTATTTTAATTTTTTGTTTGCTATTAAACCACACAACACGACCTATTTAACGATTTTGTCGATTTGACGAATACGAATGATGTTCGCCTATTTATTTGTTACACCTGTGAGTTTTCAGACTAGTTGAATTCTGTGGATATAGTCAATTGTTTTATTAAAAACAATATTTTTAAGTTGTTGTAAATCACCATGTTGATTTAATTGTATTCAAACTGTGTTATCCGAGTATCTACACCCGTGTCATCTTGTACATAAAGTAATAAAATTTATTTTACAAAATTTGTTTGTAATTATATTTCAAATAACACTAATATTTACAAATGCATGTAAACTTGTCAATACCTCATTCAATACTAAAATTACAGCTTCCCAATCATTATGCTAAAAAATGGTATTCTTAATTTGTCATCATTTATATTTTATATCTTATTACTTCTAGGGGCTCATCATATCACCTTCAATTGTAAAGTCGATTTCAATCTTGTTTTGATTTGTTTTATATTGCCTGAAAAAGGATAATGAAACATTAAGTTCAAGTCGCTGTTAGTTACTAGTTACTAGTCGCTGCACATGCCACATTCCATACGTGCATATCTTATTGTTTCCTTAAAATATTCTGCATTTAATTTATTGATAAAATATTTTTGTGATATTTGAACTGGAGACTCTTTTAACCACTTCTATATGGGTGTTTATGCAATTAATAATGCAGTGGCTTAAATAGATAATATTTTCAATGAATAACTGGTCTGTTGGTCTAGTTGTTAGTGATCCTAACTGCTAAGTCGGGAGGTTGTGGGTTTGATTTCCATCCAGGATAAATAACTTGTGTGACTAGCACAATCATATGTTTTTTGTCTAGGTGTAATTTATCTACATTACCTATGTATTTAGATGTGTTTAAGTATGTTGGCGCATAGTTTGATTTCAGAAGTAAAAAAAATTACATATGCAATTATGAAGTCTAGGCATGGCGATATAATCTATAAGATAAGGTATAATGATGCATAAAAATTCAATTATCAATGCATATTATGATAATGGTAATAAAATAAAATGTTGTTGCACAAAAAATATCTAAATCAAAAGATTAAAAGAAAATACATTACATAGATTGAAAGAAATAAAATTTATATATATGTATGCTTACTCAAGTTCTACTTTGGCTGCGTTTAACATTTTTCTAGAAGCTTTGTATTCATCTTTATATGCTTTCTTGTCTGATAGATAAATAACTTTCTTGATTCCTGACTGTATAACGATCTTAGCACATTCGTTGCATGGAAAGAGACTCACATAGATTGTGCAATTTTTCACAACAGAGTTGCTGTTGACAATGGCATTCATTTCTGCATGGCATACTGAAATAATAAAAGTATTTTACATTATTAATTATGTCAGAGATCTGCTGTTAATGCATGTTCCTAATAATATTATTATTTCTCTTATTCCTTGGTCATACCCCTTATGAGAAAAGATCAATAAAAAGCTCATACAAAGTGAACAGATTTGAGAAAGCTAAGAAGTCTTGTTAAAATAATATCACCCACCAAAATGATGTTTTTTACTTCCCCATGGAAATTCATCATCACTGCAGCCATTAGGCATTCCATTGTACCTGCAATATACATTAAAAGGATTAGGAGAAAAATGTCATGTTAATATTTAATTGCACTTTGCATCTTTATGCTACAGAATTAATAAAGATGAATGATGAATCAATCAAAAACTGACGATGTAATCAAATGTTTGCAAAATTTGGTTGTATTTGGGTGAATTTAGCTTTAGACTACAATGCATGCTAGTATTTTGGGCAAGAAATGATATAGCCCATCCCTAGAGGCTAAAAGCTTAAGATGGATTTGGACAATAAGTAGTCAAATAAGATGATACTTTTGTCAACATGTCTTTGATAGTGCAATGCTTATTTGTGTGCCATTTGCAATTATATGTCAAGAAAATAAAGTTAAAGTAAATCAAAAATAGTACGAAAAAAAAAGTTAGGTACAGAAAATACTGACACCAAAGACACTTCTGATTACGAGTACTACATTTTTGGGTTCTGTAGAGGCATTATCTGTACATTTTTCCTCATGATGGGAATAGGGTATTAGCTATTAAGTTGTGAAATGATTATATTTAGGTATTGGTTATAGCTATTTGTAGCCAGTGCAAAGATTAGAGCAATTTTTAGTAGAACACAACTGAAACTACAGAACTAATATTTTGGAAAAGTTGGCTTATAATCATTATTAAATAGTTGTACTTTACTAATAGTACAAAAGAATATTCTTAAGTGATCTGTCCATAAATACAACAATAGAAATACACACCAAGGAAGCCGGTTGGTACATATAATAAGATAAAAGAATGTAACAATATGATTCCAAGGTTGGGAACTATGTTTATATCTTTCAGTGTCTACATAAGGATTTTTAGAAGTCATGGTAGCTGTTGATGTAAGTAAAAGTACATTAAGGTAACCTTAAATATAGATTAGTCCCCTTAACCCTAAATATTTTAATCAAATTTATAGTCTTAGTAATTAGCAATATAAAATGAATTTAAAATACATGAAAAATAATAAATAACTACAACTACTAATATTATAACCAAAATTCTTACCCAATGCCTACAATTCTTTTCTCATCATTGACAATACATGCCCCAACTTGTCTCTTTGGATCTTTGCTCCGTTTTGCTGCCAAAACTGCTACTGCCATAAAATAATCCTGCCAGCTGATGTAATCCACCCGTTTCGTCTGTGTATTGTCACTGGGAGACGTACATTAACACATTGTATTATTCTAAAGAATTAACAGTAAATAAATCTGCTGGCAATAGGTAGTCACTGAGTTATTATTATATATATATATGAAAATTATACCCATGTACTTACTCTTGAAGTGACATATTGGCTGTGGCTTCTGTAAGACTCATTTCTGAGAGTTACTCGTCTTACTAATAATATTAAATGCTCAATGCTCCACATAAATTTGCGATAGCTTTTATACCATGCTGTGTAGTTGTCTCAAACATCAACAGCTGATTACGAGTTAGTGTTGTACGACACTGACCACAGACAACCAAATACTAGACACTGTCGATAATCTATCGAAAAGTAAATAGTGACGGCGCAGATTTAAACTAAGAAATACGAATAGCAGAGATCATTGTATAGCTTAGATCCTTCTCAATATTTCTTTCACTTTAGATATTATTGATCTCATAGATTATAGATAATGATAGTATAACACTTCAATAGTATCGATAGTATCTGTGAAAGTGAAATACGGTGTTATTACTAGTGATCGGAATTAAGGTGCTATTTGAGACAATATCACTAGTATGGATATGACGATATTGCCGGGATTCCAATAATTATGGTAAGGCTTAAAAATATTTGATATTATTTTAAATGTTTGGAGATCGCGTTAAGGAATACGTTTATTCATTAGTATTAAGCGTTTAGATTTAAACAGTAGACTAAAAAAGAAAAGCTAGGGTTATCCTTAAAAGTGCAACAGAAAATAATTAAAACATTCTAACAAGAAATTAATATTAATTTAATGAATAATAGACCTCGATTAGATAGAATATCTTTATTTTAACAATAGATTAATGTTCCTGGCGATTTTTTTTCGATTTACATCCATAAAATAATCCAATAAGTCTCATTGAAAAATATTTTCCTATGGCTAACCCATGTTAAAAATATTTTTTCTAGCTAAAAACTCCTAAAACAGTTAAAGGCGGCCGGCGGTGCACGTTCTTTACGGATTAGAGACTAGATATTTGCCGTCTCTCTCACACAGTGCGGCACCATTCACCGGTCGGCATTCAAGGGGAAGAAACAGCGGCTATGTGCGCATATTCGTATAGAGAAAACTTTTGCAAGTTTGTTCACATGAAAATGTATATATGGATTTGTATATGTTTACTTGTATTTGACACCTTAATTTTGATAATTCTGTTAAGTAAGTTTTTGCTTATTTTGTGGAAGCAAGCCAAGCAAACTTTGAATTAACTTCAAGTAAGACTGCGTAGATGACAGTAGGGTAATTCCTAGGCTACAAATTCTACCCTAGTCTATGAAAGACTTGTGCTCTATTCAAATTAGTACTTACTGCGTTCACTTACAGCATATTGGATATTTCTTTTTGATTTTAAATGTACATCATTCGACACTTAATTTGGATAAACGGACTATGATTTCAGACTGGACATCTGACAGCGAATTATTGTATGGGTAAGTAAAGTTTTTTTGTGTAAAATTATAAAGAACAAGAAAATATTTACGGCAACGGAGCAATGCGATGGGCTTGGTACATCGTAAATGTTCTTTTTCTAAATCTTTAAGTATTTGTATATTTATTACGGTTCAATATTGAAACTAAATTTTAACTAAAACAGTCTACACACACAACGACCGATTTAGTTGAATGTTAGCTAAATGACGTCATTCCAAATTCAAAATGGCGGAATGCCCAAAATGGTGAACCAGTTATTTTTATGCAATTGCAGCTAGCTAGCTTTTTTTCATATTTTATTTACATTGAAATTTTTAACAAAAAAAAGAAAAATAATAAAAGTTCATGTTTAAATTTTTTTTCTACTTACAAATTTATTTATCTGTTAGTTAGCCCATGATTTACGTGAGGTACAAGGCATCGAATCGAGGATAATTAACCTCCATTCTTTCAGATGTAGGTAGTGTCAACAAGCTCAGATCGTTTTCAAGCTTATTGTTTGGCTACAGCAAGTTATTTGTTACCTATTGTTTTATAGGTATCGCAGACATGACAAATGTGAGGCATGAAACTATCCAGAAGTGGATAGCTGACACAAAACTGACATTTGACCCAATTGACGAATGCATTATTTTGCAAGTGTAACGTCGGCTTTAAACGTGAGAAGCCTATTTTTCAAAAGCACGTCAACAGTAAATAGCATAACGACTCCCTCAAATCTCTGTGGTCCAATCCTTTCGAATTCAAAGTCAAGGTACACAACATTTTAATTTTATGCACAGACAGTGTGTCTCATATAACATGTTGGCTGCTAGTAAGCGATTAAATTCATGTTTTCTTGCTATGAAACATGTGACATATTTGGCTCATGCACTTCACAGGGTATCAGAGCAAGTGAGACTGGAATATCCAGATGTTTACGTACTAATATCAAATGTTAAAAAAGTATTTTTAAAGGCCCCAAATAAGGTCAACTTTCAATTTAAAAACCCTGATTTGCCGCTGCCTCCACAGCTAGTGATTATAAGATTAGGGCACCTGGTTAAAGGCAGCATCATACTACGCCAAACATTTCACTCAAATAAAGGACATGCTTTCCCATTTCAACAGTTCAGAATCCTAAGCAATAAGACATGCAAATAATGTAGTAAATAAAGAAAACTTAGAAGCAAATTTAAACGAAATTTATGCATATTATAAGAATTATAAAATGATCCATACTTAAATTAGAAAAAAGTTGTATAACGATAAGTGAAGCATTTTTTGCTTTCGATAATGTAAAAAAAAAAATTGAATTGGAAAGCATCTGAAAGGATAAATAAAAGAAATTGAGAAAGTTATGGAAAGGAACCCTGACTTAGAAATTATTCGAGATTATTCTGAAAAATTAGAAAAAGGGCTCGAAATAGATGACCATGACAGAAAGTATTACAAAGGACATCATTCAAAATGTACCCAAAAATTAAAGTGCCGGTTAGTCAAAAAAAAACTGTGTCATCTTACGGCAAATGATCTTTTAAACATTTTTTATTATTACAACAAACGTCTACGACCAACTTTTAGACCCAAAATATATCTCCGAAAATCATAAAATGAGCATTTACATTTATGTATCAATTAACTATTTCTGAATAATTAAAAACCTAAACAACGCAAGACCATCGAAATGAGACCTGCGGAATTATAACATATGAATAAAGCCACGTAGGTAACGAAATGAAGTCTTTTTCTTTACATATATTTTATAACACTAATACCTACACATAAATACCTACGTAGGTACTTAGGTACCTAATGATGATTGTATATAATTAGGCTTTTTATCATATTATATTATTATTAAGCGAGATTAAGTTATTCTTTATCATCATTATTTGATTTTTGCTATACTAATGAAGTAAAAATTGTTCGGACGAACTCGTATAAATGCATTTTTTATTATTTCTAAGTCATATAACTCATAAGTAATCGGTCTTAGCTCTTAGCCGTCTAACCGATAAAACCATTTTTTTTCGTTGGCCGGCATTTTTTTTTGGGTACTTTTTGTATGGAGCGTGAATGATGTCCTTTGCACCACTAACGTCTTCAGATGTTGAATAATGTTTTTCAATTTATAAATGGATACTACATGTCAAACGAAACAGACTTAGTCTGTTTCGTTTGACATGTAGTATGTATGTCGCCATGTAGTCGAAAATATAGGAAAAAACGTACGTACGTACGTTAATCTATTTCGATTCCGCTAATCGTAGCCAACCTTCCGATGAACAGTCATTAGATATCTGTAACTAAAGTAGCGGTACGCTACGATGACCATTTTGACGCCTGTCCACTCTTCGAGTTTCGTATTAATTAATAACTAGGTTGAAGGAGCATATTGCTGTACTTTATTGTTTTCGTCAAGTTTCGTATTTAATGAATACCTACATTAAGCTCCGTCAAATTGCTTCATTTTAATGTATCAAAAAAGCCATCATAGCGTGCCGTTACTAAACGTAATTTTAGATATCGCAAAGTTTTTCATTTTGGAAATTTACCTACTATACAATACTTTGTCAAAAGCCAAACCCGATTTCGTACCAAACTAAATTGGTTCTAGGCCAAACCGATTTATCCTACATTTTGCATGTCAAGATCAATGGTCAAGTCAATAAACTGGTTTGGCTTAAACAAACTAGTTTGACCTGATATTGGGTTTGCCCAGCAACATTATATTGTTTTAGATTGTTTATTGTTGGTTTTTGCAAAATTGCTGTTTTTTTTAATAAAAATAAACTTTCGAGAGTACCTATTAAATCGCCATAGTCGTAGAATAGTCTCGGATCTGACCTTTATTGAACTTTACAGGAAAGCCATTTCACATAATTATGTAATTTTTTTGACATAATTTTATTAATTCTAAATTTGTAATTACAAAAATTGGCATACAAGTAAAGAAAAGGGTTTGTTTTAAAATGCAATAAAAATAACAACTAATAATTCTACAATTTCTAGAAAAATCACATGCTTCATTTTACTTTGAGCGCCTATCAAACAAACTCTGAATAATTTAAAATCTTCTTCAAAAATTACATATAATTTTTTCTTGAATGTAATAATAATATTTAGACAATGTAGTATCCAAATATGGTAAAAACTGAAGTTCGTATTTTTTTCAAAACCGACATTATTCTACGATCATGACGAAATTATTGTTTCATTTACTTATTAAAAAAAATCTGACATACCCTATGACCTTATATTTTTGTTACGTGAAGTATGAATTATTTAGAAAAAAGAAACGTTGTATAGAAGCACAAGAATCATGCAGAACTCTAATTTTTGGTCAATGTACCGATTCCCGGGAATTTTTGGTCATATCCATACTTTTGATAGTAATAGCACCCAAAATTCCGATCTATGGTTATTACGCATATTTGAATCAAATTAAACAATTCAGTCAGCTTATAATTGTATTCTTACTGTATGTTTTTACAATCATCATTTGTTATTATAATGCGATACATAAATTATGAAATATTTAAAAATAAGACAAAAATAGTTTTTCCTGCTGGGGCCAATACCATAGACCTATGAAGTTTGAGATTGATTGAGATTTTTGGCGCCATGGCTAAATTGAGAATTCGTATAATTTTCGAATAGGAGTTCAAACGTGGAAATACCGCTGCGCAAGCAAAACGAAACATTAACGACTTGTAAGAGCCTAAAACTACTTGCATAAACACGTTCATTTATTGGTTTCATTGTTTGAATCGATCTGGAAATTTTTAATTAAAGAACGAGCTTCGCGTTGGCCGGTAACTATAGTCAACAACGACGTATTGAAGACGATAGTTGAAGCGGATCCAACTTAATCTGAGGCTGAGATCGCTGCGGATTTTGGGGAAGCACTTGCTTCAAATCGGAAAGATAAAAAAGATAGATTAAATAGGTGCTACATGAACTAAGCAACCATCAGCGAGCTTCGAAGCATGCATAGCACTACTGAATCGAATTGTTACCTGCGATGAAAAGTGGATCCTGTACGACAGCCGTAAGTGTTCGTTTCAGTGGGTGGACCCGAGTAAAGCCCCTAATCAGTGCCCTAAAAAAAGATTACCAATAGGAAAATGATTTTGACTGTCTGGTGGACCAGCGCCGGACTTGTAATCACTCAGGAGGCAAATTTGGCCCATATATTTGTTTTGTCTTTTTTTGTTAAATTTTCGAGCCTTTTTTCCTTTACTATATTAAATTTCTTTAGTATTTAATGTTTTTTTTTTTATTTCTGTAAATAAAAAAAAAACATTAAATACTAAAGAAATTTAATATAGTAAAGGAAAAAAGGCTCGAAAATTTAACAAAAAAACAATGTCTTACCGAAAACTTCAACATCTGTTTTTGAAAATTTGGGCTTGGAGGCTGCGACCGAATTGGCAGTCTGTCCCGGTCCTGGTCCCGGTACATCTACTACTGGTTTGATCATTTACAAAGTATAGCTCGTTCACGTAACCTGGTATTTTCTTGATGTGGTACACTCGAAAAATATTTGTTAACGAACTTATGAGTTCGTCTTTGATGAAACGCATCAAAAAAATTCTGGTAGGGTCATTTGACCCATGGGTTACTAAAAACTTTGATACGCACTTAGTAGAAGTCTCTGCGCGCCACGCCACGTCGACTCTTTCTAGAAATAAATTATGTTCATGATGAACATTACAATAATTCTCGCTAGCTATTTTCCATCGTGGTCGGTGTTAATCATTGCTTTCTAGAGTGTTGTCTTGTCGTTACTTGAGCGTTCCGCATACTGAGCTGTGAGGATATAAGATTCACAATCAGCGGTCAATCGGGATTTCTGTTCAGTAAAAGTCTTTGAGGCGCGAAACAGCGAATAACGTTCACGATCGGAGCTAAGTGGAAATTACCGTTCAGACACGCTAAAAAATAAATCTTTCGTGGATTTTGTTTGTGTCATTGGATTTTTATGTTCTGTCATCATCCTCTGTCTTTTAACTTATCTGGTGTTCTGAGGCAGATTTGATTTTCTTCGAGATATTTTTATGAGCAAATCACAAGAAATAATTTCATTAAATGGTATTTAGCCAATTATTATTTTTATACGAAAGCACCTAACCAGTTTACAGAGCATAGCATAGCAGTTCACATAGTACAATAACTTCGTCAATACAGAAATATCAAAGAACCAAAGCGACTTGTATTTAGACCTTTGAGAAAACTCAAGATTTCTATGAAAGTAAGCCCAAATGTTGCTCCGAGCTAATCCTAATCGAATTGTAAACACTGCGAAAAAATCTGTTTAGTAGTTTGGAGTGCAGACATATTGACAGAATAAAAAAAACAAAACAAAAAAAAATATCTAGACAAGTAGTAACATCTAACTACTTTTATGAATATGTTGACTCTTTTTACTGTCGCTTAGTAGAAATATGATTATTAAACTCATTGAAAGTCTAACTAATATTATAAATGTCAAAGTTTGTAAAGCTCACGGCCTAGTAAATAAAAATATAGAAGCAAAACTAATAATAAATAATATACAAAATGTGAAACTAAAATTAATGCAAGTAAGAAACTTGCCAAGCGCCCCTCGTATACACAATGAGCGCTGCGCCAAATACTGTAAACAGCTTATTTTAATGTATGTATGTGTTGTGTTTTGCGAAATAATTAATTACTTACTTCTTAATAACTTATTCCTGCATTAATATAAATCTAATTGTTACGTGAAAGAACTATTTGTTCAGTAGTAGCTTTTTATATCAATTTTTCGATCTTGTGAGTTTTAATGTTTTTTTTTTGATAATTTTTGTTCATCAGAATTTTTAAATTGTAATAATAATAATATTTCAGACATCTGACACAACGCCATCTAGTTTCAAACTAAGCAGAGTAAAACTAAAATACTTATATACTTTTTTTGTAAATACATACATATTATACATAGAAAGCACCCTAACTTCGAAAGAAATATTATTATTATTATAATGGGTACTAATTATTTATAAGTATCATTGCTGTTAAAATATTAAAAAAAATAGTAGGTATATTTCTATGGTTTTCATTGCTACTTGTAATCCATTTTATTTTAATGTATAAAAAAAAATATCGTCACCTTCGAAATTTTTTGTCAATCTCTAGTATTGTTTACAGGGATTCCCATACATCGAAGAAGATTGTAGGGGTGCCATATAATACATTGGAGTAAAATGCAATGTAGGTTTTAGAGATTAAGGTTCAAAATAGTTTATGGCGTATACATTTCACCGTTGTTTTGCAAGTGTGTGCGAGACTTATACCTATTTGTTTATATTTTGTGTATGTGTTAAAATGTGGTGACATCGGTTTTGGAAGTAATTGGGCGCTAATTAATTTCTAATGTCTTATTATTACGATTTCTGTGGCTTTCATAGACTTAAGGATTGCAATTTGAAAATGCCGTATTTTTTTACCGGGCATCGCTTTTATTAGTTATTACTATACTATATTATATACAAAAATTATATCTGAGTTAATTCTGCACAAAGACGAAGCAATGAGATTTTTATAAAGCTAGTATGAAAAATCTAATCATTTCTTAAACAACAAGGAAAACGGTAATACCCTCACAGATGGTTGTAATACCAATTACCTATTTATGATTTTTTGTCACACTTCATATAACGGTAATCGCTGTTGTTTTTTTTTAAATCATTAAAATATCTTAGTTTATTTTTACATCTGAAACGGTTCCTCTTAGATTATTATGAATGAATGACATTTCATTACTTTGAATTTCGCGTATCGAAGTGACATGTGAACTATGATTCAATGGCGGATGACGCTTAGATTATTTTATGCATTTTATTGTTATAAAAACTTGTAGAGAGATAAACCGAGGGATACGATTGAGGAAGCGATATTAGTGAACTTTAAATGTCGTTTCTTTGTATTTTCAGGTGAGATAGAAGTGTAATTGTCATAACTTAATAATTGTAGTAATATTGTAAAGGCGTATTAAATAAAACAGAACTTTGTATTTTCAGAGAAACAATTTATGGTTTATTTTGAAGATCCTCAATAATATACCTTATATATATCTATCTATCTATATAATCTGAATCTCGGAAACGGCTCCAACGATTTTCATGAAATTTAGTATGCAGGGGGTTTCGGGGGCGATTAATCTATCCAGCTAGGTTTCATTTTTAGAAATTTACCGTAATAAAAATACGGAGCAAAGCTCGGTCAAGCTGTGAGGTTATTATAATACGGATTTCCTTGCCATTTAAGGGATAATTAGATTTTTCATCCTTTGATAGGTGCCCTAGTTTCGGAGATGTAAACATAGCCAAGCTGAGGAGATTCCCCCCAGGTCGACTGAATTGACTAGAAACCTGTGACAGGTTTCCAGAAAGTGTATTAAAGTTACAAGTCAATTTCGACTAGTTTATTGTGTTATCAAAATTTAAATCCCTAATGGTGGCCGTGCCAGTGTCAGTGATGTCAGACAAGGCGTTATTTTAATCTTGTCAAAAAAACGGAGTCCGTTTACTCAATTCGATTTAATACCCAACGCTCAAAGTCGAAGATCGTGCAAATGAGACCTAAGTTAGCGTTATGGAATATGCACCTGATACTACCTTTAAACAAATGAAACGTACGACACATTTCGATGTTAGAATAAGTTGTAGTCAGTCAATCTGGAGTCTTAGGAAATAACTCGTGACATAAATACATACTATGATAATTACGTGAAACAAGGCCCATAACACGCTAACATAGGAGTTGCATTATTGACGCAATATTATTGTTATTGACCATAGATTTAACTAGTCTACGTTTTCAAAGGTAAATGGTATGATTGTTACAGATCCTAATTTATATTGTTTTAGGTATTTACAATTTATTAGGGTAGATAACTGTCAATTAAATTTGTATGGTTTTAGCAAACATCAAAGTAGGTAGTTTGAGACTCACTTACGCCTAACGAAGCCCAGAGACGTATTTAATTTTAAAAGTTTTACTTTGCAAGATGTGTCACAAAACAAATTGTCGTACATTCATAACAATTCAATCTAGTTGACCACATTCCATAGCTTAGCTATTGACCATTGAGGACTTCCCTCATCTTAAGCCAATCCTGAGCACAGAACATGATGATGTTGACATATCTTCTGGAGTTCGATGTCTTTACCCTCGAACTCCAGAACATATGTAATACAATTGTATGTTCATATTTTTTTTGTGTCTGCACGTTAACCCCTAAGAACCTGAATGTAGTGGACTGATCATGGTGATCTCTAGAACAGACTATCACAATTCAATGATTAGTTAATTAATGTTTCATGTCTGTACTAGTGGCCGTGGAAAAGTTCCCTCGTCTGGAGCAAAATTTGTGGCAGGTTATTATTAAAAAAAATATACATTGTCATCATTATTAGCAAAATAGCATTTTAGACTTAGTAGAATAAGAGCAAGTAGTTTTTTGGCCCCCTTACAAAATTTTGCCCTTTTTTTTTTGTGCGGAAATCCCTTCGGATTCTAAACCTCTCCCGGTCCCGCTTCGCCGTCTCCTTCGCGAGCATAACTTGTTTGCAGAAGGAGACGGCAGAGTTCCACGCACTCTCGCTCAACACGATAGCCGCAATCAGGCTATCGAGCGAGAGAACTTCCACTCCGATGGCCGCCACGTGGTCTCGCCTCTGCTCAACCCACGCCGGGCACTCTGCCAGCGTGTGGAGAGCCGTGTCCACGGTCTGGCTATCGCAGTGGTGGCACTCAGGCGTTGGCTCCTTGCGGATCAGACACAGGTGATCCCCGAAACATCCTTTCAGAGTGATCACCGGCGTCAGTCGTTATGAGAGTGTCCCGTGACGCCTCTCGAGCCAATCCTCCATAACGGGTCTTACCGCCGCGATTGGCGTGCCCGACAAAATTTTGCCCAAAGTAAAAACTTTTCATATAAATTTAATGAGAGTTTTTGAAAATGAATCAGTTTACGAGTTCTTTTGGAAATAAAATATTTAACTATGCAATTAAACTATACATAGCGAGATGTTACTGACACTGGTTAGATAAAACAAAATTACTCGATAAACTAGTACGTGTAAACTGTGACGTGTAATGTAATTTCGAAATCCATAAAATAATATAGAATCATTGATATACATTTTTGTATATCAATGTATAGAATGCAGTTTTTTACTTTCTGGTTACTAGTATCAATTTACGAACTAATTATTATCTTATCTCTGCTTTCATTAAGTTTTGCAGTTATCGATAGAATATAATTTTTTTACTGTTGTACTTTAGGTATTATTTCTTTATCAATACGTGAAGAATATTCTCGGTAACCCTTTTTAAACAAATGAAGAGCTCGAAAGCGTCATATGTATTTGTAATCTGTATACCTACCTTTATAAAAATGACAAGTTGAAATCTGTACACTTATAAAACTAAAGAAGTTCCACACACAGTTAAGGATTGTTTCCATCTATTTTTCGCGTTAATTTTGTTTCTCTTTTCTCAGGAATGCAACCATAACGTGCCACAGCGAAGCGTAATAGGATACAGCTAGTACTTACTATTTATATGTGGAAGGGAAGAGAATGTGCTAAAACTTTTAAACAATGTGCATTTCAAGTTAAACATTATGTAACCGTTTTTTGATCTATCATGTTGCAAATAATAATAATTATACTTTATTCATCACTTTGATTTACAGTTTTCTCTTATTTCATACAAATTTAATAAAACCGAATACATTCTTAATAATATAGTTCGTTCGAGTTCGTCGTTGACGGCCTCTTACTCGTATGTGTCATCTTAAAGTAAATTATGTTACAGTCGTCAGCGGCTTCCACCCTGGGTAAAGCAAACAAACAGTTCATAATTATAGTGAACTACTACGAGTACTAATTTATAAATGCAATAAGTTGTAGAGTCAAAAGTCTGTACGTGTACATGTGCGATAATACCTATTCACCCCAAGGGAGACCCAATTTTTTTATCATGTAGGGGAGCCCATCGAGCGGACGGGTCACCTGATAGTAAGTGACCACCACAGCCCTTGGACACCTGCAACTGAAGTGACAAGTGCATTGTCGCCTTTTGAGTCCTTCCCCAGAACTAAGGGACTGCGGCAACCTTACTCTCTCGGTGATACACAACGAACAAATTGCTTAACAAAAAAATTATGTGAAGCCATGGTATAACTCATTTGTGCCGAATCATGACTCTCCTACGATTATAGGTTCAGGTATTAGTTAAGTTTGAGAAAAAAGATGATTCCCGCTTTACCATTATGTCCTTTGTCTCCAAACATATATGCAACGATAAGATAAATGTATTAAGTGATAGTTTTAGTAATATTGTTTTACAATCTGTACAACGCTGTAATTTACGTGTCTCTGACTATTACGGCAGGAGAATGCTTTTTCTTTCAACTAGCCTGGCCAGGCGACCCCATCTCGGGCACCAATCTTTCACAAATGTATTCTTCTACTTAAGTTACATTAAGTGATGAGTGTCTAATCATTTCTGTTGAGAAAAAAAATGTTATTATTAATAATAATTATAATATATATATATATATATATATATATATATATTTCAATGTTAAGTTGGTTTGTGTACTCTTCAAAAATTCAAAAATTATGCACTGATTGATCTTAAATCTTGCCACGATGTTTAACACACTTCGTAGATTGTTTTTGTCCATTTTTCGCGTCAGTTTAATTCCTCATTCGAAGGCACGCTTCCACAGCGAAGCGTGCCAGTGTACAGCTGGTACATAATAAAGAAAAGTGCAAGTGCTCTAACAACGATTTATGAAAACTTGTATATATGTAAGTCGTTTCAATTCAATTATGTGTCTAAAATTACAATTTAGTAAATGAACAGTTTATTGACAGTTGCCAAAAACAGCGCAAATGGTACAGTATCCTCATTCCCTATCTTCTTTTCTTATTCTTTATTTCTTAGAAAAAGACAACTCCCGCACTAGGAATAAATCCTGTGTCGCGGGGGACTTACAAACATATATATAACGAAAACAACCAGACTCAGAAAAACAATTTGTGAATCACACAAAGTGTCGTCCCATGTGGGGATCGGACCCACCAGGCAACCGCTTAAACCACTACGCCATCCGTGCGGTCGATCGATTGATCTTCGATTCTATTATGTTGCAGTGTTGCATGTTGATAAAGCGTAGTCTTTAAATAAGTTAACTGTATTCAATTTAATTAATTTATGACATTTCTGTATGTACCTATAATTATTTGTACACCGAAGAATGTGGTAGGACATAGTGTACCTCTAACATATTTCTAAGACTTGTAACTAACCTATGTTAGCGCAAATAAATGATGATGATTATGATAAGTATTTGAATTAGCTTATACACCTGTAGCTCAATTATGTATAGTTATAATTTTATTCCAGTTCGTCCCAAGCGATTGAGTTTCATGGAAAACGAATTAAAGGACTATTCAAATATGTATCATTGTTAATAACTGTAGTGACTGTTGCTAGATAATGAATCATCCATAGTTTCATCAAGGAACCATTATAGTTTTGTCATGATCGTCCGAGCTAAGTTAGTACCAGAAAGCTAAATTCCTGACAAAAAATACTTTTTTGGCTACCTCCCCTACACGTAAAGTGGGAATGATTTTTCTTATCCTATTTCATTGTGTGGGATATCGTTAGATTAAATGTGAAGAACATTTTTAATTGACTATATACAATATTCCCACTTTACGTGTGGGTACTAAATAAATATGACGAATTTAAAAGGGAAACTATAAACATTGTACATAGTATAAAATTCCTAGAAAATTACTCAGATAAAGTGTTTCTCGTTTAGGGGTTGGCTTAAAAAAAACGGAAGCCCTATATGATCACTTTGTTCTCCGTTTGTCTGTCTGTCAAGACCCTTTATCTCGGGAACGCGATGAGGTATCGACTTTAAAACCATATACTCAGATCAACGGTCCCTTAAAGCTGTAAAATAATAAAACTCCTAAGTTAACGTAAAAACGTAACGCAAAAAATGCATATTTCGACACTCTCAATGGAATCAAATTAGCTACCCGTTGACGTTGAACTCAGAAATTTGGCAAGTAACATCGTCTTATACTGCAAGTACGTGGAAAAATCTGGAAACTATACATCTTTAATTAAATCATAAAAAATATAGTCTTTATTTAAAGTACGTAATCAATTATTGAGGTACAAATTCTCTTATAAAACTCAAGAATATAGTTAGGTATAGGTTTTGGAAACTGAATTTCGGGCAAAGCTCGGCAAAAACTACGAGATTCGATTCCTGAACTACTTGTTATATGTACCTACAAATGTGTACGGATCCCTCGGTGGGCGAGTCTGACTCATACTTGTTCGGATTTTTTAAATAATGGTTTATGAAACAGCTGTTGTATAGTGAATTTAATGTGTAATATAAAAAGCGTTACGCAATAAACCCACATTGCAAAAGACTATCATTTAAAATTGAAGTATTGATATAAGTATTGATATTAATTATTGTGAGGTCAAGCCTTTCAAAATTAATTGGTATAAAAATGTAAAAATTGCCTTAGATTTAAATTTAGCGCTATATTACACTTTTAATAATTTTGCTATCTTCTTGATGGACTTACCAAATGGTTGTTATAATCTTAAGCTAAAACACATTCATGCCCAAGCATGATTCTCTCTTGATAAAGTTGTGTCACCATATCCGGAAATTGTATTTAAATGAAAGCCTGCCTGGAATATGCATTTAATATATTCTTGGGAAAGCCGTTGCTTTTCACAGAGTGAGTGAGGATACCGAAGCCCAAGCCCTATTCCTCCCTATAATTCTGAGGGGAGGGACTGTAAGTGCGGTAACGCACTTGTGACTCTTGTAACCCGTCCGAGCCTTTTCCAGAAACCAGGTCGAGGTCGGCTTTTAGTCTAGTATGATCCGGCTGAACTTCGACAAGATTTAGATATAGAAGTAGGGTAAACAATGGTAAATAAATGAAGCACAAACTAAAATTTTGACCTAACTAGACTATTGACCTTATTAAATTCTGTAAAAAAGCATCACCGCCAACCATATTTACATTACTAATTGAAATATAGGAAAGTTAAAACCATATACGTATTGAAATCAATCGTTAAAATTAAATGACACTTTGTTTGATTATAATAATTAACTATAGCTATCATCGACATTGATAGTGACAGCACACTATTAACTAATTTGTTAAACATTGATAGCATAATCTAAATAAATAATTGATATTTAATTACTTCTGTGTGTATGTATTTGTAAATATTTTGGAATGCGTATGTGTATGTACACTTGTAGTAGTGACGTGTTAGTATGTTTGCCTGATTGCCTCCAGCAAGGCTCACTAATGAGCCTGTTTGCATGCATGTATGCATTTATTATTCCATCCCTGACCGGTTTTAAAAGCAGGCAGTTCGTGAACCATTAACATAAAACAATAATGTTAGAAGTGTAGTTTATGATTTTGTCAGAAGGATAAGTGAAATACGTCATATCCTTTATTGATATCAAGGCATTCAACCTTGAAGCTTTATCTATCTTGTTGCCAAAAACAGGCAATTATAATTTGTTTTTCATTTTGTGAAAATGGGCGATTTTGAATATTTGTTGAGGAACTTTATGAGAAAGAGATATTGACGTCAACTACAACTAACGCCTACTATAATCCATTCAAAGATCTCTTTGTATTTGTGTATTTGTAAATAGAGTATCATCAACAGCCATTGCTAGTCCATTGTTGGACATAGGCCTCTCCTTAGAAAGGAGGGTAAAAATAAAATAAAATAAATTAAAAAATAAACGGCTTTGCCACGAATATATTAAATGGGCAGGCTTTCATTTAAATACAAATACTTAAATAGTGTATATTTTTTTAAAATACAAATACTTAAATAGTTTTATTTTTATTTACATCTAATCTTATATTATTATCCCATTACTTACATTATTATCCCATAGACTTCAACTCTATGTTAATAATGTGCCGTGATAGAAAGACCATAAGGAGATTTTAACATATTTAACAGCAACGAATCTTCATTTTTTGTTGCTTATGTCACGTATGCTGCGGTTGGTATAAATACATTTTAATAAGACTTATTAAAATGTATTTAGATAAGAATATACTTAGTCTATTCTTATCACACATTCGATATCTATTCATTAAGAACTTATTTCATTTCGTTTTGTTTATGGGGTGCGGGTTCCTCATGAATGGCGCTAATTTTGAACGAAGGGGTCTGTCGGACTCTTTATAAAACAGTTTAAATATTTGTAGATAGTAAATATTTATAAAAATATACATATATTTATAAAAATACAATCTGAGCTGTTTATGATTACATCATCAGAAGAACAGAATATAGATATAATAAGTAGAATAATATAGATACAACGAGATAAATGCCAATCCTTTCGTCTGGCAACTGGCTTTCGTCTCCGTTATCAGACCAGCTAAATAGAAGTACATATATGTATAATATCCTGAATTGGTGTACAATAAAGATTATTCTATTCTATTCTATTCTATTCTATATGGTGGTTTATCCAGCGTAGATCATCAGTGGGTTCATCCATCTACTCTCATGATTAGCTTTCCAAATATAAATGAATTTTGGACTATATCCTAACTAATAAAAAAAAGAAGTCCAGCTACCTCGTCCAAATCCAGGCTGGTAAGATTCTGTGACGCGACCTTATATGGTTTTAGTCGGTTTGCGTTTTAGTGGGCCAAATGAGAACATAAAAAAAAATAGACAAATTATTGCAACAGCATCATACCCATAAAAGATAGATGGACTACCCGAAGTACTTATTCTACGCCGACAAAGTCATGCACGTCGTTAATATAAATCAATCAAATCAAAAGAAAATTCCTCATCGCCGTTCGTCCACTGCTGAACGAACGAAGGCCTCCCCCAACGAGCGCCAACCACCCCAGTCTTAGGCAATCTGCGTCCATCATGCCGCAGAGCGCATTACACCAGTTGAGAAAGTGCACCTAATGTGTCAACCATTCGAAGAGTGATCAAAAAATTTGAAGAAACTGGGTCGATTATGGATTATAAGAATCCTTTACGTCAACGTACCGGTCGGTTTCTTGAAAACATTGCTGCTGTAAACGAGAGTGTCGCCGAAAACACGAAAACATCAATTCGGCATCGTTCTCAACAACTTCAAATTTCACGAAGCACTACGTAGCGAATTTTGACAAATGACCTCCACCTTCATGCGTACAAGATTCAGCTAACTCAGGAGCTCAAATCAGCAGACCATGGAAAGCACCGGCAATTCGTTCAATGGGTAACGGAGCAAAGTGAAAAGCTCAGAAAATCCTCATGCAATCCATGAGAAACAAATGCACCCACAACAAGCAACTGTCTGGAAAATTGCATGAAAAGAGTTCTGGCCTGTCATCAGAGCCGTGGGGGATATTTTATTCCATACTTAATCGTAACATGTTTTCTTTCCAATCCAATAGAAGTATCACACACATCACATCATCATCACATCAATAGCCTATAATAGTCTACTGCTGTACATAAGCCTCTCCTTAGAAAGGAAGTTTTGGCCTACTATAGGGGTTGGTATAGGGTTTACTGTACTCACCTGCGCCTCATGCCGCCCTGAGTGTGGCCGCGGGTGGACGGGGTGGGTTTCCCCTCCACCCGCATTAGTTTGGCCAGCCGCGAGGGGGCGGCGTCCGCGTGTGCCGGACGTCGCCTAAAGAGAGGAAAACAAAAATATTGAGACGGAGCCCGCACTAGGAGCGGGCTGGCGCTAGGAGGGGTCCGGATGTCTTAACAACAGCTGTTCCCGGATCCCTCCTGTTACAGGTGCAGAGTGGCACACCGTGTGGTTTTAGTCGGTCCGAGTCCGACACACCACCCCGCCGCAAACCCCGGGAGGGGTGACGGTCCGAGGGGATTTCCACACGTGAAAAAAAAAAAAAAAAAAAGGGTTTGTGTCAAGTGTTCTTTCTTTATGCAGTGCTGCGTAGTTTACTCCCTTAGTCGGCTCTTACGACACCCACGGTATGAATAGGGGTGGTGACACTCCGTATTTTTAATCCCACCCATTTTCATATTTATTTAATCTTATTAATTGGATGCAAATGAGTCAATTATTTGGTATTTTCGTTCTTCAATTCGAAGTTTCCATTACGAAAACATTTAAAATAAACACGCACGGTGCGTTCATTAGCAGTTCCCTCTCCAAACACAGTATTGATATTGCGAGCCGTTTCTGCCGCTTTAGGCCCGCGTTGGAACTCGTATTAAAAGATGACTCGGATTTTCGAAGTATCTATCTTTCACGTCTAAGCTGAATAAAAAAAACCGTTAACAGTCGAAAATTAAATGTATTTAAAAAGAGTAACCTCATAGGTATCAAGTGAAAAAAGATTTACGCAAAAATCTTAGACCATGAAGGTTATATGTCAATTCAAAGCATTTTAATAGATACTTAAACGTAAAATAAACCATGAATATGGTAATCTATACAACGAAAATTTTATACTTTAACCTCTTTTAACTATTGTGACAAAGTAGCTCATAAAAAGAGGTTAAGGCAAACGATTTTGTTCTAATATAAATTGTCACTGATCACGTTACTTAACACTGGTCTATAATTCATTACGATTTTTCATTTTTACGATTTTACCGCTGTTATATGTAGGCTTAGACGGTATTTTTAATTCGTTAACAGATAAACAACTTATTATGCTACCCTTGAACTGGATGTAGAGTAGAGGAAGTATAATTTTGTTAAACCGTGGAATGTCTTCAAGAAGCTTAATAATAAAAGGTTGAGAACAAAAAAGTAAAATGTTCGATCCATGTCGATCGTGAGGTCCAATACCATCAAAAGAAGTAATTATGACACATATGCTTCATATATTATACTTATATACTTCATATGGTATACGCCTTATTTTGTAATGGAAAATTTACTCTCCTATAGCAGAGGAACGATAATTTTAAAATGAATCTCTATCCATGTAAGGAACATATTTACATATGTACAATAATAATAACACAAAAAAAGCGTTTATGTGTTTCTATTCATTTTACACAAAAGAGTATTTTACAAAAGTTGCCTTGTTTTTAATAAGTATTTAACATTTGAGACTCCTATCAGCATACATACTGACGTAACGATGACACACAGTAATTTAACTACTCCTCGTAAAGTCGGTTATCCAATCGTCCTTCTAAAACACGGTCACCTCTTTGCACGGAGCAACACTGCCACTTCGTCAGTACTAAACGCACCTTATTTAATTCGCATTTAATTATACGTAGCGCTCTGTTATATACACTTTTACGTATATTGTAAGCCACTAAACAGTTTTTCTTTTAATTATAAGTGCGTAATGTGTCTAATATAAATTTTAAAAATCAATCAATAGATATTGGATTGGAGTGTAAAAAAATATAAAGGTGTTGTGACCAAGAAAAAAAATTAAACAAATACTTTGAGTGAGCTTGTTTTGTTTTTGGAGAAGATTTAGTTTCGTTTATCTGGAATAAAATATTTTTTCTTTAATATTATTACTTATAACATTGCAATGAACGGTTATGTGAGTTATTTTGTGAAAATTCTCGTGCATTTAATTTCTTTTCTTCTCACCCTTAATTAAGTGCAGGTTTTGAACTAACTTTCAGAAATAGAGGAGGTTAATAATTCGATGGGAACAGCTAATACTAAGGCAAACTCTAACTTAAAATTAAAAAGTAACCTGTCTTAAGTTTTAGAAGAGACATGTACGCTGTTATCGGATTCGTTCGGGATTATAACGATATTGTATAACATGCATCCGAATGATGTGTACGACGAACTTCAACGTAGCAATAGAGACTGCGGCGTAGTCATTAGTCATAACCGCAAATAATATATTAATAGTTTCAATATCAGTTAATGCTACTATTATCTAAACCTGTACATCTAATCAAAGCATGTGATTTCTTAATATCTGATCTGATAGATCATCAGATCACTATCATCTGGCCACGTGATCATTATCAAACTAATTATCTTATAAGATCCACCCTTCTGCAAGTAAAAGTTCGCGCGGAAATCTGTCTACATAATATATTGAACTCCTTATCCCCGCGACGACTTAGCATCAGGAAGACCTAGACATACTAGTAAAAAGTATGTCTAGGTCTTTCCTCGAGAATCAAAGTATCTCCATACCAAGTTTCATCTAAATCGGTTCAGCGGTTATTGGAGTGGAAGTTTGTATGGGATTCCATACAAACTTCCATCCCCTTCTTAACCCCTTCTTACCCCCTTAAAAGATGACTTCTTTGATAAAAACTACACTATAGCCTTTCCCGGGACTCGGACCATCTCTATACCAAATTTCATTTAAATTGGTTATGAGGATTAAGAGCGAAGAGGTAACAGACAGACACACTTTTACACACACAGACACACATAAAATTAGTATGGGTTGTTATGATATAAGCATCGCGTTTATGTATTCAGGTTCATATATTAAAACGATGTTCATTTGATAATACAAAAAGCAACCATTATTGCAGATTAATAAATACAATATTATTTACTTTAGAAGTGAACGACACCATTTATAATACAGATTAAACCATTAATGTTAAGTGTAATATTATACAACAATCTAAAATATAAAATTCTCGCGTCACGGTGTGCGTGGTTGAACTCCTCCGAAACGGCTCCACCGATTTTCGTGAAATTTTGTGTGCATATCGGGTAGGTCTGAGAATCGGCCAACATAAATTTTTCATACCCCTATTTTTTTATTTATTTTTTAAGTAATTTATATGGCAAAACAACGTTTGCCGGGTCAGCTAGTATCTTTATAAAACTCTAGCTCTACCCTGCCACGCTTCGCTGTGGTACCTTGTGGTAACAAAACAGATGCGAAAAATAGATAAAAACCATCCTTGTAGTGGGTTGTATATCGAGTCAAAATTTGAGCTTAATAGGTGCAGAACTTTTTGAGTTTATGAAGTGTACACAAAGCTAGTTAACATTTATATATTATATATTTATGGATATATGGCAAATTAGAATAAGAACAAAATAAATTCGTCAAAACGACATGTAATTAATACCAAAAAACATTGTTACTTCACATTTTATGCGTTGATGTACCGTTTATTTGATCAGTGAGTCGGTGAGTCTTACGGTAGCGGTAGCTAGCGTAGAGGACGTCGGCGGCTTTACCAGTCGTCGGAGGGGCCTCCGGTGGCATATTAAAAATAATTGCTGCGATAGGAAAAAGGATGGCGCATTAATTGCATTAAGACGCAAGGGCCCCGAGGCTTTCCGTCGGGGTAGTTTTTAGTGGAATCACCACATACTCCTGACTCCTGAGTTCCCAAGGAGCAGGAGATCCGAAGGGGGTTTCCATCCCGTCAATGGAAAAAGAGATACAAAAAGTATATTTTCTAGTCAATTACTATTCCTAAAATCGCAGGAAGAAACTAAATAATAACATATCGAAACCTTGCCATTGTAAAGTTATTAACATATAAACCGCATTATAGACGGTATTTGATTACATAATGGCGACTTTTTTAGACTCGATTTGTATATACTTGGTATAAATCAAAACAACGTTATGTATTGTTGATTGTTCAAGTCTATTAACTTAGTCGATGGCGAGAGCATATAACTGCATTACTAGTACGTAGTAAATTGTGATTTAGGATCAACTTTATGGTTATCAACTAAATATTGTTTTAGATAATGGGCTATAATATGTAATATATAAATATTTAAGTAATATAAAATTATAAATAGTAAGATGTGATTAACCTTAACATTTTTGCTTGACCCTGAAACTTAGTTTATTTAAATAAGTCAGTAGTCTCACTGCTTCCGATTGCATCCTCTAAGGGTAACCTTCTAATTAGAAGCCTCACTGGCACTAGCTCCACGGCATCTGCGGCCCATATCTAATGTTCTTGCTTTCTGAGCCGTTCAATAGCTTCTTCCTCTGGTAGCTGGTCCGTGAGCACTTTTGTCTTCAAATGGTTAAGTGTGGTTTAACCAATGCAGCGAATATTCCACAATTCCAAATTCTCTGAAGGCTTTTGAGGTCCCTTTATTCTGTTCTTCACCTCAGTGATCGCACTGGTGTTTCTTGTAATTTGTCCGTCCGTCCGTTTCCGTGTTTCTGTCAATTGCCGAAGTTTAAAGGACAACTCCGAGTTGATGATGTCGCCGTAGGTCAATTCAGTTAATAGACAGTAATTTTTTTTGCAGTGACTCGTTTCAGAAAAATAAATTATTTTAATTTAAAATTTGAGTTCAGAATACTATTTTATGATAAAAAAAATTGTGTGCGTTAATAATTAGAATTATCTCGATTATCATGAGATAATTGGAAAGAAAAAATCAAATGTTTCCACATTTTAGGGTATGGTACGATTAAGGATTACACCTTGTTAGGGATTTTGTTTAATTATTTTGCATCTGGTTCGCAACACTTCTCTTAATATATTTTTTTACGAATTTATAATGTTTATAGAACCTTTTTGTAATTTAGTTTTTTACAAAATAAACGTTTTTATAAAATATTTATTTCTCAATTTAAAGTAATAATTAATATCTGTGTCTAATAGACTAAGGTACTCGTACATCCAAAATAAAAAAAGCAATCGAATTAAGTACCTCCTTCTTTTTTAAACTTAGTTAACCCTACAAATGATTTAAACATAGTAAATACATAATATAAAACAGTGAGATAATTCAAAATGAAAATACTATCAACCGTGAACATAGTGGTGAATCGGTTCTTTAAAACAATCCAGTCCTTGAGCTCAATACCAATTGTTGAGTGGTTGCTTCGAAGTTTGGCCTTCTCCCAGGCCATCTTACCAAGCGGCTGGCCAGAAAATTACAATGTAAAAGGTGAGATCATCTGAATGTAAATTGAAAGATATTATGAAACTTGTGTGATGGCCTCAAATAAACGCCTAGCCACTCTTCTCAAAATTAGTGGTTCAAATTGTATTATTAATAAAATTTTGTCACTATATAAATTGTATTTTGTAAATTGTTACGCGTAACTTATTATTTATTTGTAAGTTTTGTTATGTTCATCCCCGTCTTTCATAAATTTACTATCAGTTTGTGTTTTTAACACCAGTCTGCGAACTAAAGTTTGTATTGTATGTATTCGTGGGAGAGCCATGTTTGACGTATGAGCTGGTTAGATCGGTGTGATACCACAGCCTCACTGAAAACCGGTGTTAAGTTGTTTCGTTGCTTTTCACTAAGTGAGTGAGATTTTTGGTGGCCCAACTCCGCTGTAAAACAGCGGTACCGACGGACAGTCCTCTTTGCCTTGGATGCCTAAAAGCAGTAGAAACGACCGCCCAAGCAATTCTGGAATGCGAGGGAGTGGCCACACAACGGGCAAGTATCATATCTGATACAAAATCGCTCCTAGAAGCCTGTAAACGCCCCAGGAGGGTTCTGCGCTTCTAGAAGGAGCTCGGTTGGCTCACCTAGCCAACCTTTCCTCGACGCATAAAGGCCATTCTTGAGGCCAAATACGGAAACCGGTGCCCTAAACCAAAAAGGCGGCACCGCACTTGTGTCTCATGAGTTGCAGGTATCCATTGGCGGCGGTAGTCACTTACCATCAGTTGCCCCATCTGTTCATTTGCCCCTATAGCATAAAAGAGGTACCACGATTAAGACAGTGAGAAATAGCGTTTTATGATTAAGACTCCTTATGCATACAATGCTCTTGAAAAAGAAGTACTCTAGTGAAGTCATCGTCGAACTTAAAGGTTCTTACACAAAGGCCCATACGGCGGTCATTGAAGATTTTTTTTTGAAAATTAAGTATTGCTGTATGTGAACTACATACAGTTATAAACCCTTTTAAAAAAAAAAGTTGAACCGACTTCAAACAACACCGACAAAGAGCACTAAAAATTAAAAAATAATTACAAATCTAAGTAAAAAACTATAATAAGTACCCTCAATGTAACAGGTAACATTATAATACCAATAGTCCCTTCTAGTCTGTTTGAAGTCGGTGCCAAGCCAAATAGGTGCTTGATAGGCATGGTAGAATGTAGCGCGGCAGCTGCAACAGTCTTCATGCTGCGCAAAACATGTTGAACGAGCTAAAGTTCACGCACATCTCCAATTATATTATTATTTTGAATGCTTTAATAAGTAGTTGATAAGTTTGCGCACGTAATTGATCTGGTTGGTTATTAATTAACAAAAGCTTCGATGTTTCATTAGAATTATTTTGAATTCTTAATTTTTCATTGTGCTAATATAAAGCTGACATAGACCAGTATTACTTATTGTGCATCGAGCTTGGCACCGACTTCAAACAGACTAGAAGGGACTATTGGTACTATAATGTTACCTGTTACATTGAGGGTACTTATTATAGTTTTTTACTTAAATTTGTAATTATTTTTTAATTTTTAGTGCTCTTTGTCGGTGTTGTTTGAAGTCGGTTCAACTTTTTTTTTAAAAGGTTTTTTTTTTTAATTTTTAGTGTAGGATATGTTTTTAAGAGCTTTTTCCAGACCTATTTTAATAAATTAAGTATAAAATTACTTACAAACGAAATGCGATGCCATCCATAGCAACAAAACGTCTATCCGAATTATTTTAACAAGATAGAATACAAAATTTCAACCTTTTCTTCTTAATACAACGAAAATTACTGTGGTGACATAAATACTGCAAGTTCTCTGCGCATCACATCGCGCAGTCTCTGACGGTTGCCATGGTATGTTTGGCTAAAGAAATACTCGTAGCTAAAACACGTTGTCGGGGCTGTCAAAATCCCAATAATTGTGAGGGTTTCCCTCGATTTCTCTAGGATTCCATCATCAGATCCTGAATTGGTGGTAATGAGACCAATTCAGGGAGCATACCCTTTCGATTACAAAAAGAATTTTGAAAATCGGTTCACAATTGACGGAGAAATCGCGGAACAAACATACATAAAAAAAATACAGACGAATTGAGAACCTCCTTTTTTGTGTTTTGGAAGTCGGTTAAAAATAGACTGAAAAGACACCGCCTAAAGAAAAGATATAAGAATGCGTAGCAGAGTACATTACTAGAAAGTAGTGAAATCAAAGATGATAGACTGTGTATGTTAAATAGCATTAGTCTCAATATCAAAGTACTGCTCTGTAATATTTAATTATTTGTTTATATTAGATGGTGACACATTTGACTTCATAGTAGTTGGAAGTGGCTCTGCGGGTGCCATAGTGGCCGCTCGACTTTCCGAAATACCACAATTTAACGTGCTACTCGTTGAAGCTGGAGGGGATCCCCCGGTTACAAGCGTGGTATGTATGGCAACATTTTTATCTGTTAAATACCTTTTTAATAGACTTTTTGTTATATCGATATCACTGTGTGTTTTATAAATTAATCGATTATTTTTACTCAATTTCACTATGAGCGGCAGAATCGAGTGAAAATTTATTTAGTATTTACATATATTATTTTCACAATGTTCAAAATATTTATGCAAATCATATTTTCAGGTGCCAGGATTATTCCCACTACTTCAAGATACGGAATATGACTGGAAGTATCGTGCTAATCTCGACGAAGGTGTCGGCTTGACCCATCCCGATGGAATCATAAAGTACACTCGAGGAAAAGTTCTTGGCGGATGCTCATCTACCAACTATCTTATATATGCTAGGGGCGTCCCTCAGGATTACGAAGAGTGGGGTAAAATAGCTCCTGGGTGGAGTTGGGACACAGTACTTCCCTACTTCAAGAAATTGGAAGGAATGATGGACACCACGTTATTCGAATATCCAGACAACGCATGTCTACATTCACCTGACGGACCGGTAAAAATATCTAGACCAGTGACATATAGTTCAACTGCTATTATTGACGATATCAGACTAAATTCGTACGCAGAAATGGGTATTAAAACAATTCTTGAATTGAATGGTCCGGAAATTTTTGGAGCTACAAGACCCCATTTGAATATTTTCAATGGTAGAAGATCTAGCACGGCCGAAGCTTACTTAAGACCTGCAAAAGATAGATCCAATCTAAAGGTAGCAAAATATGCAACTGTAACCCGAGTTTTGATTGATCCTCAAACATTAGTAGCGTATGGTGTAGAAATCGCCAAAGCTGACAAAACTTTAATCAAAGTGTATGCAAAAAAAGAAGTAATTCTTTCAGCTGGTGTAATAAATAGTCCAAAAATACTACTGCAGTCGGGCATAGGTCCAATAGATGAACTGGTAAAACATGGTATAGATTTTATATTAGACTTACCTGTAGGAAAAAATTTTCATGACCATCAAATGTTGCTAATGCCAGTTAAAGGGCAATTAGGTTTAAATACTGCCTCTGAAAATATCTTAGTGGCATCACGGCTAGACACCGTTCCTATACCTTTACAAAGTGGTTTATTCAGACTCAACGATACTTTATTTAGTTATCCAAGCAAATTACAGCCACATTTCCAGTTTTTTAACACTTATATTGGAGCCGCTGTTAGTCCCGTCATTTTTATAGGGTGTAAAACAATATTTAATCTTGACAATTCATTCTGTGCCAGCTTAAGCAAAGCAAATGCCTTAAATGAAATTGATTTTATTTTATTGGTTCTTTTACATCCTTTATCAAGAGGTGAAGTAACTTTGAAAAGTAGCAATTATTTTGATGATCCTATAATTAATTTAGGATATTATAGAAACGAATATGATCTTGTTGCTGCAACAGAAGGGCTAAAATATATGAGCAGGTTAGCGAAAACGTCACATTTTAGGAAAGTGAATGGTAAAGTTGCCAAACTTCGTGTAAAAGGTTGTGACAATTTTAAGTGGGGATCAGATGAATACTGGAGATGTTATGCTAAGAATAGTGTAACTTCTATTCAGCATGGAGTAGGTACATGCAGTATGGGCGCCAATGGAGTGGTTAACGAGAGGTTGATGGTTCATAACGTAGGTAGATTAAGAGTGGTTGATGCGTCGATTATACCAAAGATCCCAAGTGGTAACATTAATACACCAGTTATGATGATCGGAGAAAAGGCTTCTGATATAATTAAAATTGATCATGGCATTAACGTACGTCCACGATGTTTTTAAATCATGTGTAAGGATTTTTTATTAACTTTTTAAGAACAGGTAGTATGTTAACTGTTAATACAACCGCGTATATTTCACATCACATCGACAGCCTTTAATAGTCCACTGCTGGACATAGCAACTCCTTAGAAAGTATATTTATTACACCAGTATTGACAGATGTTCGGTTGATGTTAGATAATGGGTTTAATTTAAGAACTTACTTTTAATAAATTGACAATCACGCGATATACCCAACTATTGTGTGCCTGTTTCCTAACTCATCTGGTTTCAGAGACGTTTGACACGAGAAACTACATGTAGGTAAGTAATAGCGTTTAAAAAAATAGTTTAATAGAAGCTTGTATGAATACGTACATATATACATACATATATCAGAAAAATGTTTTATAATATTTTTAAAACTATTGAGTAACGAACGTAATTTAATTATAACACTGAGTAGTTTGCAAAGATACTTAGTACTGAACTTGTAACACTTAAATGTAGAACGGAAGAATATTAACTACATGTTTATTTTTTTATATGATTAGTTAGAGTTTAACCAATTCCTATCCAATAAGGATTCCCTTTTAATGAAAAAAATATTCCTTAAGGTTTCTGTTGGGTGCCTATAAAGTATATTTATGAATTTGAGTATGGCGAAATGGTTGCTTTTGCTGTGTGTCGCTTGATGTCTAGGTTAATGTTGTAGATAAGACCGAGTGCCAAATATAATGTATGAGACTAGTCGTAGAAGATGATTCAAAATTTCAGAAGAAATTCACATTATTAATGTTTTTTTTTTATTAAAATACAATTTAGATTAAGGTACGCTGTAAATAAAATAAGCATATTGTGTAAGTTTTATGAATGCTGTTGTCGTAGAAGAAGATAATGATAATACAGATAATGTTGATGATATGTGGATATGTGCACATATGGGCCGACTGACCGGTATGATACTACGGCCTCACAGAAAGTGTTAGGCAATTATTTCCTTGCTTTTCATAGAGTGTGTGGAGTTACCAGAGGCCCCTTGGTCCGGATGTCTTAATAACAGCAGTTCCCGGATCCCTCCTATTACAGGCGCAGAGAGGCACACCGTATGGTTTTAGTCGGTCCGATTCCGTCACACTATCCCGCCGCAAACCCCGGTGGGGTGACGGCCCAAGAGGGTTTCCACAGGTAAAAAAGGGCCCAATTTCCCCCAACTCAATGAGCGGAGCATTGAAAAGAAAGCATAGCACTTGCGTCTTTTCAGTTACAGGTTTCAATGGAAGGAGGCCTTCTATACCATAAAAAAAACATAATTTTGTTTTATCATGTTTGTTAGTCTTACCATAGGCAGAACGCTTTAGTAAATACTTTCAAGCAAAGTGTAAAAATTTTACATTACATTATTTCTATACAAATCAGATCTCCTCAAAAGTTATATAGGTAGTGATTTAATATTACCACCTTACAATATTATATACCAAACATTATTGTTAAGCCACGTTTAGTTTAGAAAACATGTCATCGAATGTATTGGTTACTTTTGTTTGTAATTTCACCTTTTAGTATATTAATAAAAGGCATTATACACGTCGAAGATACTATAAGATTTTCATCCTAATATTCAATATCGCTCGTTATATAATTCAATAAATCATCACACACGACGAAGATATATTTTACTCATCATGATTATCATCAGTTATATCACCAATAGCAGTATAAACAATGCTGTTTAGGCGACTTCTATACCATGGATTTCTAGGTATTCATTAAAAAATCTATCAACATCATCATTATCAGCCTATCACCGTTCACTGCTGAACGAAGGAGCAGCAGTTGTTGGTGACTGTACCGGTTTGGCAGTCCGCATCCATTCACTGCCAACCACTATCTTCAAATTGTGGGTCCATCGTGCCGCAGGTAATAAAGATCTATCAATAGTTATTTTTAGTTCTTGGTTAATTAAAAACCAACACTAGTACTGCAGCCAGAGTAGCACTTCTGTTGTTTTGAAATTCTAAGTCAATATGCATTATTTAGAATCATTAGACACTTCTAAAAAACAATAAAATTAAAACAAAAGGTGAGGGTTGAGTTAGTATTGTAATTACTGGAGGGAATGTTAAGAGCCTCATTACCATTACTGAGGAGCAAGGGAAGGAGAGGCTCGGGTGTGATTATCATCACAAAGAAGTATGGTAATGTAGGCGTCGTCCTGCGTCACGTTCTGTATGTTTTATTCCTTCAATTTTAATGTTTTCTGATTGTTACATTGTTATTGAGAGTACATTTTGTGACTTGGTAGACTATAACTCTTTAAATTGTATATTGTAAATCCTGTAACGACCATTTTGCTGGCAAACAGGCACTTGACTCTAAAAAAAAATCGCTTTATAACTGAACAGTTCCACAAATTCAGTGACCCATTGATTCGAAAAATGGTGATATTACACACTCAAATTTATTTGAGAGATCTATCCAAGAAAACCATGAGACAGACGATAAAAAGTCATCCCCACTTTAAACGTATGGTGAGTAGGTCATTTTTTAAAGATTGTATCACTATTTTGTCGGCGTTGCCGTTTACGGAAAATATAAATATATTTTTATGGTATGAGGGGGCAAACGAGCAGACGGGTCACCTGATGGTAAGCAACTACCGCTACCCATGGACACCTGTGCGGGACACCTAACTCAAAAGTCACAAGTGCGTTGCCGCCCTTGTAGTCCCTCCCACACGAGTCAGCGGAAGGGTATTTAACACTGAAAATAATCACCGAATTAAAAACCTGACCATGTTAAAAACCTTACATTCCTTGGGTAGTCAGTCAGTCAGTCAATGACATTTCAAATTGATAGAACGATTAGCTTAAAAAAATCAGATAATCAATTGACAATCTAGGAATTGCCTATTTTTTTATCCAAAACCTTACATACGAAGGAATTAGCTATATAGAGTAAATTAATATTAACTGTGTAATACATGTAAAAACCTCTGCAAACCTGTTAGGTGATATTTCTTGTTTATTGTACGTGTGCCGTAAATAAGAGTTGTAACACTTTGGCATTGACTAATCCAAAATCGTTCCGGTAACTAGTTACGAGTTGCATAAAATTATAGTAAATTAATTAGGTTTTTGTTACAAGGGAAACAGTATTTGCGTATAGCAATGAAAAAAATTACACCCTCTATTATCGTCATCATCATCAACGGCCTTTAACGGTCCACTGCTGGACGTAGGCCTCTCCTAAGAAGGAAGGTTTTGGCCTTGCCAACGTGGTATACGTTGGCAAGGTGGTCAGACGACTTGGTGAAGGTCGCGGCAAGCCGTTGGAGGCAGGCAGCACAGGACCGGTTGTTGTGGTGATCCTTGGGGGAGGCCTATGTCTTGCAGTGGACGTCTTTCGGCTGAGATGATGATGATGATCTATCTTCAGAGTAACTCGTACACTAAAGAAATTTACTTGGACACACATGGAAATAATCTATTGACCAACCCTGTTTTCATTAATATAATCAAATAACAGATATAACTTCCTAAAATGAATTAATACTGTTGCTAAGGAGACCTACTTGACCCATTAATGAGCATGATGACGTCATGGGTTGTAGTCGCGAAGTCGTAAAACTGCTCGTTTACATGACAAAGTCACCCTTAGTGCTGGTTACAATATTATTATCTGCATCAGGGTAACGTTGGTACTAAGTGATCAAACTCGACCAATACTCACTTTAGATGACATTGTCAACTTTGAGGTTGTCAGATGTCACAACAACGTCTACATATTCACCTGTAATATGTTATGTTTTGTTGTGAGTTTATTTATTGGCGATCTTCAAACTTTAAGTCAAAACATTATTACGTCTTAATTTCTTTGTCAGTTCATTGTTAAATGTTTCAAGACATCATTTGTATTTTTTTTACAGATTCAATAATATTACACACATATACGTCTAATTTGTCATGTATATATGTGACAGAGTACGGTTGAAAGTTAAAATACGGATACATTTACAGAAATAACAATATCCACTTTAAAGAAATAATATATTTGTTGGAAAGCCCATTTAAATTGCCATAAATGAGATATTTTGCAGAACTAATAATATAACGTATTATTAAATAGGTACGTTTCGAATTGATGACCTGATTGGTAAAGTTTTAAAAAATTGAGACACTTTAACTAAGTGTTCGCTAAAATAGGCTAATGGTCCGCACATACGACATTTTAATGATAAAGTTACAGAAAAAGATAAAGATGAAAGTTAAAGAAAGATGAAATGATGACGATGTTGTTTGAAAGTTAAAGATAAAGAGCAGTAATTATATGAAAGTATTTACGTTAGTTATGACGTCAATCAAAATTATTTAGTACGCTGAACAACCCCGAAATACACTTCTGAAAGGGAGTAACGAACAGGAAAGAAGAACACACGAAATATCTGCGGTACAACAACCATTGCAATCCGGTTTCAAATACATACGAAAAACACTTGAGGTTTTAATCACGTCTAATGAATTTTAAAATAGAGTTAAGCTGCTGCCTAACGTGATAAGCTAGTTGCTAAGCTAACACACATCTGGTTTTTTTTTTAAATAAAAGCTACAATATCACATGCAATACAAAATCTTCATGGATTTTCAAATCCTTTACAACATACTATATACTAGAAATCAGGTATACAAACAGAGAAACCACAGTAATTATCTGAATTGCACCTAATCCTGCTTGAGGATGCATCCTTTTATGTAATTAGACATTATATGTATATACGGCGACGGAGGTTGTATCCGCTTTACGTGTCAGGCGGACTACTCACCGGCTTACCCAGCGGCGAAATACACGAGATTACCTCAGGGCGCCTTGTCGAAAACAGAAGGGTGTGCGTGTGGGCAACCTAAGGGACTCAGAGAAAGACAACTTACACCTCAGTCATACATACATGTATATTTCAACTAAATCATCAACAGCCTATACTAGTCCACTGCTGGACATAGGCCTCTCCTTAGAAAGGAGGTCAACTAAATACAGAGTTACAATTTAAAAAAAACATAAAATAGTGGGTATATAAAAAAAAACCCGCAGCGGCGCGCGTCAATGCCGAGCTGATGCTGCTCGGAGCCTCCTCGTCATCAATCCAGCAGGCCACTTCCAAACCAGCCCGAGTCGGCTATTTATATTAGGTATAATGGAAGGTTCAATATTTATATTAATTACATTAACAAGAATTACGTAACCCTTGATTGAGGCTGACCGCTTGCTTGGTGAGCCGCGTGACTGCTAGTTTACCAGAGGGTACTGAGTAGCTCGATTACGCACAAGAAGGCCACAAACCAAAAGAGCACGCCGTCTGAGATTGTTTCTCTTGACCCGAAATCTGGAGCCCTACGAATGGATTAGCACTCATATAATCGTTCAGGTTCCAGAAACAAATGACTACAAGAAAATTAAGATTAACTTACCACTGACGTGGGTACTTAGGACAAAGAAATAAAATGAATTACCAGACAAACAAAATACTACTTAAGATCGGAAGACTAGAATCACCAGAGTGTCCCCTGCGGCTGAAAGCCGGACTTATATATGCTCGGTTTGTGAAATTTCTAGAAAGAATCCCTTCTTTATCATTTTAAATTGTCATTCAAATTATCATCGAGGGTAACACGACTCAATTCAACAGTAACCCGCTCTCTACCATAACAGGACACTTTTAACACCAATACAATTTGTCAGGATAAATTATTACTACGACTTACCAAAAAAACAACGCCATCTAGTGGTCCGATGGCGGACGAAGAGACATCAATACTATAGTTACAATCTACTTTGGATAAATCAATAAATGCGACGCGGGGCAACAGGTGTCACTACGCAATACAAATATAATAAAAAAATAACTGTTACAAGGTCTCTATTCTGTTGTTACTTACACAATAACATATTAGTTTCATATTTTTAGATTTGTTTGTGGTAAATAATTGCATAATAAATAACATTATTAATCCAACGCATTTAAACTACAGCTAAGACCTCTTAGATTTAAATTCCTTTACTTATATATAATAATAAATAGTACTTATATATAATATAATAGTAGGCGAAAACCTCCTTTCTAAGGAGAGGTCTATTAAACACTGTTGATGATTATGACACAAACCAACTTAACATTTAAATATATATAAGAAAATATAGAGCAAGAGATTAACAACGTAAATCTTTGGAATAAAATAAGTTTTGTTAACTGTTGACCAGAATAGGCACTCACATACACAGGAATGCGGCATACCTTTAGCATTGAATGACGGTAATCAGGAAAAGCGCTAAGGATGTGGTCGTCTAACAACATTTTAGCTAATGCTGGCTACCGATGTTGATTAATTATTCATTCAAATTCAAACAGGTTTCGTAGTAAATAATTAGTATTTTTTTTTATGGGACTAATCCCACCCCACACGCCCACCACTGTAACTCCTGTACACCAGGATCCACAGCAGTGACCCACAAACACACCGAGTTATGACACTCGGGAAGTCCCAGGAAGAAATTAAACTGTCTTGGAACCCGTTGGAAATACAGTAAATCCACTTCCCTCTGTAGCGGACCCTACTTATTTATGTACTGGCGCTGCACAGCAACAAGCGCCTCTGAATGTGCTACTGGAAGGTTCTGTAAAGGGTTCCCACCCTGTTACATTCACCGAGGACGAGCATGAAGCTTTCAAGGCTTGCAAGACAAGCCTATGTAATGCTACCTTGTTAGCACACCCAAATAGCCAGTACAAGTTGGCCATAGTAACTGACGCCTCAGACACGGCATTAGGCGCAGCACTACAACAGCAGCGAGGTGATGGCGTATGGCAACCTCTTGCTTTCTTTTCCCGGAAGCTAAGTCCTTCACAGTGTAAGTACTCACCCTATGATCGTGAACTATTAGCCATTTATGAGGCAATAAAATATTTTCGACATATGGTTGAGGCAAGGGACTTTGTAGTATTTACTGACCATAAACCTCTGTGCTACGCATTTCACTCCCGTAAGGAGAACTCCTCGCCCAGACAATTCAGGCATCTAGATTTTATATCCCAATTTACCACTGACATTAGGCACATATCTGGTAAGGACAATGTTGTCGCAGATACCTTATCCAGGATAGAGGAAATTGCTATACCAGTAGACTTAGAACAGTTGGCAAAGCATCAAGACTCTGACACGGAGTTAGGCAGACTACTGGTACGTAACACATCATTGTGCTTGAAAAAGGTCAGAGTTCCGGGAACACTGGATACTGAACTGTTCTGTGACGTGAGTACCAACACCCCCCGACCATACGTCCCACAGGAACTTCGTCATCGAGTCTTCGAGAGTCTGCATTCCTTTAGCCACCCAGGTACTAAAGCAACTCCCAAACTTGTTGCTGAACGATATGTTTGGCCGGGTATTAGGAAGGACTGCAGAACATGGACACAGGCATGCCTAGCTTGTCAAAGGTCCAAAGTCTCTCGGCATACCTTATCACCGGTCGGCACATATAAATTACGACGAACAAGGTTCGCGCACATCCATATAGATTTGGTAGGTCCATTGCCTATGTCTCATGGATATAGGTATTGTCTCACAGCTGTTGATAGATTCACACGTTGGTCAGAGGCTATACCAATACGTGATATCACCGCTGAGACTGTGGTCAATGCCTTACTATATGGATGGATAGCTCGTTTTGGATGTCCCGTGGATATCGTCACCGATCGGGGGGCACAATTCGAATCAGCTTTGTTTAAACGTCTATCAGAATTAATCGGCTTTAAACACAAGCGTACCACAGCCTACCACCCAGCCTGTAACGGTATGGTGGAAAGATTCCACAGGCAGTTGAAGGCCGCAATTACATGTCACGGCACTGATAACTGGGTTGAATCTCTCCCACTAGTACTTCTTGGTATACGGAGTGCTTATAAGGAAGACATTAAAGCTTCTCCAGCCGAGCTTGTTTACGGGGAGACCCTTAGATTACCTGGAGAGTTTTTAGAGTCCCAAGGAAGCGAATTTAATGACGTGACCGACTACCTGTCACGAATTCGTATGTTTGCTAGGCAATTACAGCCATTACCAGCATCACGACACGGGAATCGAACAGTGTTCGTTTCTAAAGATCTCGCCACAGCATCCCACATCTTACTTAGGGAAGAAATAAACCGCGGGTCCCTAAAACCTGCATATACAGGCCCCTACGAGGTACTTCAAAGGAACGATAAAGTGTTCTACTATTCTATACTGTAACTATTCTTATGAACGGTAAAAAAGTCACAGTATCAGTAGACCGTATTAAACCAGCCTACATATTGCATGACTCACACACCAGAAATACACATTTAAATTCAGACACAAACCAACATACATCATACACGCCGCTACTACATAACTCATCCCAGACTCCCAGTCAACCTGATCCTGAGGAACTTAATGTTAGAAGGACGCGGTCAGGGCGCAAAGTGCACTTTCCTGACTATTATCGCCCGTAGGACGGTCTCAAGGGGTGATGTAGCGGACCCTACTTATTTATGTACTTATTTAATGTGTAAACATTTTTGTTCATTGTAACTATGTTAGTTTATACTCGTAAATACTTTTTATTAATTTAATTATTTCATTTTGTTAATGTCGTTATTACATATATCTATTTTCATACTTCGAACAATATTTATTTATTTATTTGTCTCTTTATTGTACACCATGGAAGTATTATATATACAGATATTAAATACATTTCGGTATAACAATAGGCGGTCTTATCGCTCACGGCGATCTCTTACAGACAACCATTATACGGATATTGTCAACAAAATTAGGGTAGCCTGGGATGTACAATTACAACAAATTGAAAAACTAAATAAAAAATACTAAATAATATATAATATAAATACTATACTAAATAATATATATAATAATATATATAAGAAACACAAGGTTACTAATATATACGTTTACAGTAGGTATATTATATATTTAAATACATACAACTTATATAAAAACATACAGGCAGAGTTACATAAATACACAAATTCCTCTATGATGCCAAGTAATGATTTGTGACTAGCTTTTTAAATGTTTGCAGTGATTTGGCTTGCCTAATTACTTCCGGTAGATTATTCCACAGTCGCACTGCTTGCACTGAGAACGATTTGTCAGTAAATTGTGTGGTGTGCCTGGGCATTTTTAACTTCAGATTCTCTGACGATCTCAAGGACCTGCAATGTGAATTATGTAAAAACTCAAAGCGTTCTTTGAGATAAGTTGGAGTATGTGGGAGGAACAGAGTACTGTATAGAATAGAAAGAATATGTACATTCCGGCGAAGGCGTATAGGTAACCATTTGAGCTTAATTCGATACTCAGAAATATGATCATATTTGCGCAAGCCGAATATGAATCTGATGCAGACATTTTGGAGACGCTCAAGTTTATTTAATTGGTCTTCGGAGAGATCTAGATAGCTAACATCACCATAGTCCAGGATGGGAAAAAGAAGAGATTGTGCTAGGGAGATTTTTGTATCGGTAGGAAGAAAGTTACGAAGTCTTCGCAGAGATCCCGCTGCAGCAAATAATTTACGACTGACCTCACCAATCTGGGGGGCCCAGGACAAGAACTTATCCATATAGATTCCCAAGTTCTTGACTTTGTCGCTAAACGGAATAATGGACCCATCGCAACAGATAGCTGGCAGTTCTTGCCAATTTACTGCGGAGCTCATCCTAGGACTACCTAATACAATTACATGAGTTTTTGATGGATTTACTTTTAGGCCATACTCCTTACTCCATTTACATATTTGTATCAGATCCCTGTTAATGTCATTGATAGCTTCAGATAGTATAGCTGGTGAAGCTTTAGTGTAAATTTGAAGATCATCTGCATAAAGGTGGTAGGAAGAAAGTAAGCGATCAGTGATGGAGTTGATAAACACTGCGAAGAGTAATGGGGATAGCACGCCGCCCTGAGGTACGCCCGCAGATGTTGTGCACCAAGAGGAATAATTATTTTCAATACAAGCACGCTGCTGACGACCGTACAGGTAGCTATGAAACCAGTCAATTGCTGTTGGAGATATGTTAAGAGAGCGCAATATTCCGAGCAAGATATCAAAATCAACGGTGTTGAAAGCGTTACTGAAATCAAGCAAGGCAAGGACCGTTAACTTTCCTTCCTCCATGTTGGACCTGATATCCTCCGTAATATGAATAAGAGCTGTGGTAGTACTGTGGCCGGAACGAAAGCCTGATTGGAGAGGATTTAGGAGACAATTTTTTGTAAGAAATGAATTAAGCTGCGTGTAGATAAGACGTTCGAGGACTTTAGAGAAAAAGGGAAGAATGGATATTGGACGATAGTCTGAAAGAGAAGAAGGATTACTTTTTTTAGGGAGAGGAATAATTTGAGAACTTTTCCATGCAGATGGAAAAACACTATTGGATAAGGAATAGTTAAGGATATGACAAATCACAGGTAGAATTTCATCTAGGATAGGAAGTACCATATTACGGCTGATGTTGTCGGTTCCTACTGCATTAGAAGTTATAGATATTACGCTCTTCTTGACATCACAAGCAGAAAATTGACTAAAAACAAACGAAGGGCAGTTAGGAGTCGGCAGAGATGAAAGATAATTTAAAGTAGTAGTTTTGGTAGTCCCTCCAAAATTGGTAGGAGCAGAAAAATGTGTGTTTAGGGAATTGATATCAACATTTTTAGAAGCAGAATCTGAGTGTGATTTACCGACCCCTAATGACTTGAGAAATTTCCAGACTTTAGCTGGATCACCGTTTTCAATAGATTTGTGAATGTGTCGGCGTTGTGCATTTCTACACACCTTATTACAGTGATTTCTAATAAGGACAAATTTATCCCAATTTGAGGTACTAGAGTGACGCTTGTACTTGGAATGAGCCCTCTCCTTCTTTCTCTGCAACTCTTTGATTTCATCTGTCAACCAAGGTGCTGGTAGATGTCGTACCCTAATAAGACAAAAAGGTGCGTGTTTGTCGTATAAAGCAATCAATTTTTCCGTGAAGTAAGTAACTTTTTCGTCAATGCATCGCGAGTTGAAAAGCATACTCCAATCGATGCTATCGGCATCTCCGCGAAGATCATCAAGATTCATACCCCGAAAATTACGAAGTAAAAGTGTTTTGGATTTTGCTTTAGGAGTACGAGTTTTATAGGACAGGAAGAGAAGGTCGTGATAGGAAAACGAGTCAGCTGAGCACTGACCATGTTTAGCCACGTGTTCTGCTGAAGAGACAAGGATGAGATCAAGGAGAGAAGGGTTGCGGTTTGGCATATTGTGTGTAGGATTAAGTGGAAGAATAGAAAGATTGTTAGATTCCAAAACAGACCGAAGGGAGGAAGAGCGAGAATCGTTCTTAAGCAGACAGGTGTTAAAGTCACCCATTACTATGGTATGACTGTACGAAGGTGTCAAATTTTCTAAAATTATTTCCAGTGAAGAGAAATAATTTACTTGCAAGGAGGGGCTATAGTAGACACCGAGAAGTATCTTTGAGTGTTGAAGTATGACTTCCATGAAAATATGCTCGCCAGCATTTGCAGGGGGTGGTTGAGATGACATACTAACAATGGAAAAAGGGATGTGGGTTCGGATATATATGGCAACACCACCGCCTCGTCCACACACACGATCATTCCGCACCAACTGAAAGCCGGGCAGCGTGTACGTTGTGGTAGATAGGCATGGCTTTAGCCAAGATTCCGATATAAGGATGGCGTGTATGTTCGTACAGTTTAAGCTAGTTAGCATATCATTGAAGTGTGCCGGAATGCTTTGCGCATTTATGTGAACGACATTGAAGTTCCTGGGTACATCAGAAAACTGAGCCGAGATTGTATCCGCTAGTGAAGGAATGCTTATGTAACTGGCATCACCACTAGATACCGAGAAATAATCGTCAGTGTCGCTGTCATCGGTAGATGAAGTCATTGGTGGCATATAGAATATAAAAATATATCTCCTGTATCGTAAAACTGAAGAATAAATGTATACTATTAGGTCTAGTGTAAATTAAATAGCAATATAAAAACGTAAGTATTTAAATATAAACGTAGAATAAATATAAGACAATAATTACAAAATATAAATGGACAAAAAAATATATATATATATTGTTATATATAATTAAATAGTTGTCGGACAAACCGACAGGGTTAAATATAGTTTATATCTATCGCATCGAGTGCTACGTCACAGCGGCGGCGGCGCGGCCACGAACCGAGCGAGAACACATTCCATTCCTTCGGCTCCCGCCGCTAGCCAGTCGTGAATTGCACTCGATGCCTTTAGCTACCGCCCTTACCGTAAATTGTTATCTTTCGTACTTATTTTCTATAAACTAGTATTTTCTCACCTTCTGTACCTATTGTATATGTGTCGTTCTTACGTGTTTCTTGTGTAGACTGTTACTGTGTAATATCTGTGTAGTGTAAAATATATCGGAAATTCGTTGACTCTTAATTTCATTTATTTTCGTTAATTTACACTCGGTCAGCTACACACGCGATCCTATACCCTCCTTAGCAAAGCGGGAGACAAAATGAAGTAAAATGGGCATACACCCTTTTAAACAGGGAAGCACCACGGCCAAAAATATTTAGGGTCCCACGTGAGCTATGTTTGATTTCTATAATATGTATGGCAGAATAGCCCAAACGCACGGAAATTCACCCTAGTTGACACAAGATCCCCATAGTATACCGCCCCAGATGTCACCTGCAAGCTATTCAGCATTATATTACGTTCATTATACCAAAGACTACATTCCCAGAGGATATGATGAGCACACTGTTCATAGTGAGAGTTAGGTATTGAGCATTGACACAATGGTGACTCGACTAATTTAAATGAATAAAGCTTGCTCTTAAAGTTACCATGACCCGTAAGAAATTGAGCGATACAGTGATCCACCTCAAGCCATGTCCTCGACAACCGTTCGCGAACAGATGGAAAGAATTGGTAAAGATGGCGCCCCTTGGATGATTCATCCCAGCGTTGTTGCAATTCGTCTATGAGGTCATTATAGACATCGGGCTGCTGTTGATGACATCTTGTAATTTTACCGCGATCCCGCGCGCCCAAAAAATCGCATTCCATGTTCTGTTGTCTTGAATAGTACATGGCTGCACGTCTCTGCACCTCGAGATCTACCGGAAGCACACCCGCCAACACCGGCAAAGCCTCAGTGCTAACCGTCATATATGCCTTGCACAAGAATATCAGTGCAAGTCGTTGGCCTTGTAACAGTTTGCGATGGACAGCGCCTACGGTCGCCCTATCGGCCCATACAGGTGCACCGTAGCACATAGAACCTAAATAAGTAGCTCCGTATATGATCTTTAATGTATTAAATGATAGACCCCATGTCGCAGTTGATATCCTTGTCAATGCACAGAAACTCTTTTTAGACTTTTCATTAACTATTTCAATATGTTCGATAAATGAAACGTTGCTTTCTAAAACTAATCCCAGGTAACACACTGGGGTTTTATTTTTTACAGTAACATTGTCAAATCTAATGCTTGGCGGTGATTTGAGGTTACCTTTTAAAAGTAGCTGGAAGGTTTTGTTGGGTACAAAAGTTAAGCGATTACGTTCACCCCATTGAGATATCAAGTTCACACATCTATTGGCTGATCTCTCAAGTCCCGCCCTAGTGTCAGATTCCACCAGTAATAAGTCGTCATCAGCATACGCGTTCAGAGTACATCCGGATGGTATTGGTATCGCAAGAAAATCGTCGAAGCCGATATTCCACAAATATGGACCTAGCACCGATCCCTGAGGACATCCCATTGCAAGCGCCTTCGACACAGAATGATGACCAAGTCTTAGTTTAGTTGCACCTTGTGAAAAGTACGAAGAGATAAGGGAATAAATATTTTTAAAGCACCCTCGTGATTTTAATTTCAGCAACAGTATGGGCCACCATGCGTTGTCGAAGGCACCAGATATATCTAAGAAAATAGCCAGTACGTATTGAAATTTTGACTCTGTTACAAACTTTCTAACCGATATAACAGCGTCAGTTGTCGATTTACCCAACGTAAATCCAAATTGTCTATTATGAAATTTGACTCCACCTGGCAGAAGCCGGGGCACTAGAAGACGTTCTAAAAGCTTTCCTAACGATGGTAACAATGTGATTGGTCGGTAGGATTAAGGATCATCCGGTGGCTTGTCTCCACTTTTTGGTATTATACGAATATTACCGCACCGCCATATACGTGGAAATATTCCTTCAGCAATGCAACGTTTAAAGACAGTGAAAATCGTGTCACCCGAAAGTTTACAAGCTTCTTTTATCATTTTGTTAGATATTTTATCATCGCCCGAAGCCTTGTTTAGCGGCAAGGATCGAATGATACCGAGAAATTCGTCTGAAGATGGTAAATCAGACATTGGAGACAGTGGTGGTTCGATGGCCCACTGCCTGGTGGTGATCAGTGTCGTTTTCCGGGCCGATCGTCAGGTACAAGTGATTCTAAAAGATATTCTGCTGTTTGTTCTACTCCTGTGGTATATCTGTTATTAATTTTGATGTTCTGTATGTATGCAAGGTCGATTGATCTATTTGCCTTAAATTCGTGATACAAAGGTGACCACGGGCCCTCTCTATCGAGTTTATCAACAAGTTTATGAATTAAGTTTCCCTTGGATTTTTCCACAGCAGCTCTGTAGTGGGACTTGGCAACTCTAAGAGCAATGAGAGCATTATTGTACAAATCTCCTGATACGTTATGTTTTTTAATAGTGTTTAACGTTCTACGAGCTTTCCGGTAGCTTCTACGTAGGTCGGCTAATCTATCGTTCCACCAATCACATCTACGAGTGTTAGTGATAGATCCGCGACCAATAGATACATCAGCGCAGTATGTGAAAGTTTCTGATAGTATTTCTGCGCTTTCCTCAGCTGATAAACTACTGCGACTGAAGTCTTTGGTATGAGTTGCAAAGAGTGAACCAAACAAAGCCCAGTTCGCACCTTTAGTTTTATATCAAAAATTATAGGGAGCCCTTTGTGGATCCTGTGCAACCCTTGGTATGAATTCGTACACGATCAAGCGGTGATCACTACAGGATGCGTCCGGAAGGACACACCATCCAGATAATAGAACACCAATAGAACCCATTGAACCCAACAGACAATAGAACCCATTGGGTTGCAAAAAGTTGGTGGAGCATCGGGGGTATTGTGAATAGTAAGATTCATTTCCGTAATGAAATCTTCAACCGCACAACGTCGAACCGTGTCGGTTGAACGCAACTTGCCATACCATAATGAAGATGACGCATTGACATCAGCGCCAATGATAATTTTATGTCCCACGAGGAACTGCAAGACGTAACGTAAGTGATGTAAGTGAGGATCAATAGGATGTGAATATTGAAAATAGCAGCTCACTACGTAAACCTTACAGGTAGAGGATGAGATCTCAGTAACGGCGCAGTGTGACGTCATAAGATTACGCAATGATGTTACCGCAAAAGTAGAACTTGCAACATATATCCCAGGCTGTGAACGGCAGTCAAGCTGTACTACATTACGACGCAAGCGAGCGCTCTGATATTGTTCTTGTATAAGGACAATGTCTAACTTTTGTTCTAAAATTAAACGGTCTAATTCTGATGTAGCTATTTTATCGTTATGAAGATTTAACTGGCCTATTGAAATATTATCCATTACTTAGTAAGTTAGTTACTCTATAAACTTTTTTTTTTTATTAGTATTGTATTAAATAATTGTATTAAATAGTATTGTAATAGGTAAACAATAATGAAATAAGGTAAAATGCCAATTTCATAATAACTTTCAAAAGTATGTAAACTGATAAAAAACCAACTTCCGATCTATTAGGTATTGGAAACAACAGTTTTATCATATACCATTTTTGATTTTGTGAGTTGTACGAAAACTAAACTACAGTGCTAAACTGCTTTAATTCTGACGGGCCTGTTGGTCTAGTTAGTGACCCTGACTGCTAAGCCAGAGGTCGTGGATTCGATTCCCACCAAGGACAAGTATTGTGTGATGAGCACGATAATTTAATTTCTTTCATATCTGAGTGTAATTTATCGGTATTATGTATGTTTTTAGAAATATATAAGCATGTTTATCAACAGTTTGGTTACCATTGCACAGGCTCCTGTACACGGGGGTTGTCCGGTCAGTGGTACTGTACGGTGCACCAGTGTGGGCGGCGGCTCTGACCGCTCAGAATAGGGCACGCATTTGGCGCCCTTAGAGGATATTAGCGGTTAGAGCCATACCGCACCGTTTGGACGGAGGCGGCGTGCGCATTGACCGGAACACCCTCGTGGGATATGGAGATGGAAGTGCTCGCCGAAGTATATCGGCGGACGGCTGAGTTCCGGGCTGATAGTGGCAGTCGGCCCCCGCCGAAGAGGTACGCTAATGGCGTGAAGTTGCTCGCCGAGCCACGTTGGTACCATGGTCGTCCCGGCTGGAGGCTCCACGTGCTGGCTTTGCCACCGTCGAGGCGCTCCAGCCAATTATTGTCGAATGGGCAGGGCGTCAGCATAGGACCCTTTCTCTGCGACTAACACAGGTCTTTTCTGGGCACGGCTGCTTCAGGAAGTACCAACGCTCACGAGATTCTCGTCATAAGAAACGGCGATATCAACAATCATTGCGCGGCGCTCTAATCTATCTATCACCACAATATCAGGCTTATTGTCAACGATAGTCCTGTTCGTGATAATAGATCGATCCCACTGGTGGCACGCCCGACAGATGCCAACCTCACCATCTTTCACGATGTATTTCAGGATAGATATATTCCATAATCGCACAAACAAAACCTTCAGTTTCTCCGAAGAGACCACCATACCGTAGCCAAGACGTAGATGCTTTTAAGTGTACTTTGGACCCATTTGGATCCCGCGTAAGTTTGGGGGTCGCGGACTATTAAATATCAGTACAATTTCATACAATTATATACAATTAAAATATTATACAATTTCAGAAAATATTTTCTACATTCTAATGATGCAGTGCATCGCAATGAAGTTGCAGTGGATACCGGATTCAGTCCCCTCGCTCTGGCCAAGAATAACTAAACCTGTACTACTTAGTACTAATGATCGCAAGGAAGTATGGAATGGCAAAGAGCTCCATGGTTCACATCCTTTAATAATCCACTGCTGGATATAGGCCTCTCCTTAGAAAGGAGGTTTTGGCCTACTATACCACGCTGGCCAGACGGGTTGGTATAGGGTTTGTGTCAAGTGTTCTTTCTTTATGCAGTGCTGTTGTCCTGCGTAGTTTACTCCCTTAGTCGGCTTTTACGACACCCAGGGAATGAATAGGGGTGGTGACACTAAGTATTCTTAATCCGTCATGGTTGGACAATTATTATTAATAATATATTTAATAAAGAAAAAAACTATAATATGTAAGCTACTATAAAATAAACAGACGTTTACTAGACAGCAAACCAGCATTTGCTGATTTTAAAAATTTACAATCAGCTTTTGGATAAGGATCCAAATTAACATAATCGTTTTGTTTTTAAAAATAAATCGTAATCGAGTATGTGCCTTGAATGTATTACTATACGAGTATAATCAAAATTTTTCCTTGGCCTTTTTTTTGGCTTTTTTTGGCCTGTCCATTGAAATTTAACTGTCAATATTAGTACATTAAAATTGTCGGCCGTCGCGTCTTGATAAAAAGGTCTCAATTTTAAATAATGTTATCTAAAACGTTGCATAGATATAAAACTTCAGTATTGAGTAGTATATTTCTTACAGCTTCACTTCGTTGGACGCCACGAGGCGAATACGTAATGCCGCTTTAAGTGATGCCCCTATTGGTATACAGTGCGGAGAAAATGATGTGGCTCTGGGGTTTGGTATTTTTTAATTCATGCATACTCGCATGCATGTTTTTATTGTTGAATGAAAAGATAAAGGAAATGAAATTTTAAGATGTCGGTGACTATCGTGCTATCACTGCCACTTTAAAAGGATACGTAGAGACAGCACGACACTTAAGGAAATGTTAAAGTTGAGTTATACGTAACCCTTTAAAGTGACAGACTTTAAAGGGTTATTTAAAGACAGAACGACACCTGAAGACATGTTAAAATTGATTACAGTTTGAGTAATACATCTCTTTTAACTAAGCGGTTTTAATCAAAATAAAAGAGTTTTTTAACAATTTAAAATAAATAAACAATTGGACATAGTGCAACACGCTTGGCGATAAACAAAATATTATTTGCTAAATTAAATAAATTTAAAAAAAGCAAAATAATTGTGATGCCAATTCACGATACCCGCCCTATACATACGTGATTCAAATAATCAATCTTAAAGTATAGAAGAATTTCGCAAGTGAATGCAGTTCACTTTCCTACAGCGGTGCAAGCAAGTCGAATATTTATCAATCAACGCTGGTGTGTGGCTCGGAGTGTATTCTGTTACGGTACTCTCGTCATTCTAACGCAAGTGTATCTTGCATTAAGTAAATGTAAAATAGGGCTCTACAAAATTTTATTTTATACTACAAATTGCTAGCAGTACACACTAAAACATTTATTTTGCACATATATTTATATTTGCACAAAGCGTCTTGACTGCACGGATGTCGTAGAGGTTAAGCGGTCACCCCGCCGTTTATTTCGTTGTGGGTTCGATCCCCACGGGCCAACACTTTGTGTGATCAACAAATTGTTCTTTGTGTCCGATTTATGTATGTTTGTGAATTTATATACAGGATATATTCCTAGCACGGTAGTTGTATAACATTGAGGCACTTCCGCCTGCACTGCCTGCACCAAAGTTAAGTTTCAAAAACACCAAAGTTAGGTTTCAAAAACAGGCAGTTCGTGAACCATTAACATAAAACAATAATGTTAGAAGTGTAGTTTATGATTTTGTCAGAAGGATAAGTGATATACGTCATATCCTTTACTGATATCAAGGCATTCAACCTTGAAGCTTTATCTATTTTGTTGCCAAAAACAGGCAATTATAATTTGTTTTTCATTTTGTGAAAATGGACGATTTCGAATATTTGTTGAGGAACTTTATGAAAAAGAGATATTGACGTCAACTACAACTAACGCCTACTATAATCCATCCAAAGATCTCTTTGTATTTGTGTATTGGACAATGCTGGACATAGGCCTCTCCTTAGAAAGGAGGGTAAAAATAAAATAAAATAAATATAAAAGCAACGGCTTTCCCACGAATATAATAAATGGGCACGCTTTCATTTAAATACAAATACTTAAATAGTGTATATTAGAGAATAATCTTTTAGCAGGCGCCGGCGACTTCTAGCTGTAAAGTCCGACTTGTAAAAATACCTGAAAAGATTTACTTGCAGAAATAAATATCATTTATCATTCATCTGTTTGTTAAATAGACTCGGCAATCTTGAATTTCCAGTTCAGTGTATTGGATGCTCTGGTGACACTGCAAGCTTGCTTATTTACATCTAATCTTATATTATTATCCCATAGACTTGAACCCTGTGTTAATAATGTGCCGTGATAGAAAGACCATAAGGAGATTTTAACATATTTAACAGCAACGAATCTTCATTTTTTGTTGCTTATGTCACGTATGCTGCGGTTGGTATAAATACAATTTAATAAGACTTATTAAAAAACTTAGTCTATTCATTAAGAACTTATTTTATTTCGTTTTCTTTATGGGGTGCAGGATCCTCATCCTCATGATTAGCTTTCCAAATATAAATGAATTTTGGACTATATCTTAACTAATAAAAAAAAAAGTCCAGCTACCTTGTCCAAATCCAGGCTGGTAAGATTCTGTGACGCGACATTTATGGTTTTAGTCGGTTTGCGTTTAAGTGGGCCAAATGAGAACATAAAAAAAATAGACAAATTATTGCAACAGTATCTTACCCATAAAAGATAGATGGACTACCCGAAGTACTTATTCTACGCCGACAAAGTCATGCACGTTTTTAATATAAATCGAAAGTTTATCGGCGAGTGGTTGACTTCCGGGCGGAGAGCGGATTTCGCCCTCCGCCCGAAGACGTGCGCGAGTGGCGCGAAGCCACTCGCCGAGCCACCATGGTCAGATGGTCGTGCCGCCTGGAGACTCCACGCGCTGGCTTCGCCGCCGTGGAGGCTCTCCAGCCGGTCATCGCCGAGTGGGCAGGGCGGCAGCACGGGACCCTTACCTTCCTGTACAAAAAAGTAAAGTACCTGTACTCGGTCGCTAGGAGGTAATCGAGTCCCGCCTGCCACCACTGCGACTGCAGTGAGGATTCGGCCCAGCACACGCTGGCGGTTTGCCCCGCATGGGCGACGCAGCGCCGGGCCCTCACTGCAGTCATCGGAGCAGATTTCTCGCTACCGACCGTCATACGCTCCATGGCTGGTAGCGACAGATGTTTTACCGCGGTCGCATCCTTCTGCGAAGACGTCATCTCGCAGAAGGAGGCGGCGGAGTCGGCCCAATCCGTCGCCGCCGAACCGGGCTGCGGAGGCGCGCTTATCACCGCCTCATGCCGCCCTGAGTGTGGCCGCGGGTAGACGGGATGGGTTTTCCCCTCCACCTGCCATAACGGCCAGCCGCGAGGAGGCGACGTCCGCGTGTGCCGGACGTCGCCTAAATAGAGAATGTACCCGAAGGTGGTGCCCGCATCGTTGCTGGCAGGCGCTAGGAGGGGTCCGGAGGTCCTAATAACAGCAGTTCCCGGATCCCTCCTATTACAGGCGCAGAGTGTGCCACTCTGCCCTATTACAGGCGCAGAGTGTGCCACTCTGCCCTATTACAGGCGCAGAGTGTGCCACTCTGCGCCTGTAATAGGAGGGATCCGGGACCATCGGACCGACTAAAACCACCGTGTGGTTTTAGTCGGTCCGATTCCGACACACCACCCCGCCGTAAACCCCGGTGGGGTGACGGCCCGAGGGGATTTCCACACGTTAAAAAAAAAAAAAGGGTTTGTGTCAAGTGTTCTTTCTTTATGCAGTGCTGTTGTCCTGCGTAGTTTACTCCCTTAGTCGGCTCTTACGACACCCACGGAATGAATAGGGGTGGTGACACTCCGTATTTTTAATCCGTCACCACACGGACGGACGGACGACGGACGGACGTTTCTTTCTGCAGATCAGTCAAATCATAAGGCACCCATTTTCAAATTTTTTTTATCTTATCTTATTGATGCAAATGAGTCAATTATTTGGTATTTTCGTTCTTCAATTCGAAGTTTCCATTACGAAAACATTTAAAATAAACACGCACGGTGCGTTCATTAGCAGTTCCCTCTCCAAACACAGTATTGATATTGCGAGCCGTTTCTGCCGTTTCTTTAGGCCCGCGTCGGAACTCGTATTCAAGAATGACTCGGATTTTCGAAGTATCTATGTTTCACGTCTAAGCTGAATAAAAAAAAACAGTTAATAGTCCAGTCATTTAAGCTTAAATTAGGTAAGAATCTCGGAATTCCAGATACTCAGCTGTAAGTCTGTAAATACTTGTATATTGACACCCTAAAAGTTGTCTCAAAACCTACATATGGTAGGGTGTAAGAACTTTTTAAAAAATTAACTTGTTAAAATTCATATATAATTCCTATATTTTCATTAACAATTCTGCAATTACATGGGCAGGTAAGTGTTGTTAAATAAATTAATACTGAATAAAAAGTGGATACGTTAGGAAAAAAATGATAAAATATAATAGTTAATAAAAATTGACAAATATTTATAATCATTGATTTATCGATAGTTCATCAACTATATATGGCGCGTTTTCGACCGGAGGCACCGGTTGACCTGAAGTGATGCTGTGACCGCGCGCTGTCCGTCATCTATCTCGAAAACGGTTCACCGTATAAATTTTTATTTAAACAAAATTTGTAGAGAATTTTGTATTCTACAATATTGATAATAAATACAAATAGCAAAAAACCCATAGGAAATGAGATATTTCCAAAAAAAGCGCAAAAAACCGATTTTTGTGACCTCTGACCTTGAAATTTAATAGTTGCTTACACCCTACCATATGTAGGTTTTGAGACAACTTTTAGGGTGTCAATATAAAAGTATTTACAGACTTACAGCTGGGTATCTCGAATTCCGAGGTGAACTTACTAAAATGACTGGACTATAACAGTCGAAAATTGAATGTATTTAAAAAGAAGAACCTCATAGGTATCAAGTGAAAAAAGTTTTACACAAAAATCTTAGACCATGAAGGTTATATGTCAATTCAAAGTATTTTAATAGATACTTAAACGTAAAATAAACCATGAATATGGTAATCTATACAACGGAAATTTTATACTTTAACCTCTTTTAACTATTGTGACAAAGTAGCTCATAAAAAGAGGTTAAGGCAAACGATTTTGTTCTAATATAAATTGTCACTGATCACGTTACTTAACACTGGTCTATAATTCTTTACGATTTTTCATTTTTACGATTTTACCGCTGTTATATGTAAGCTTAGACGGTATTTTTAATTCGTTAACAGATAAACAAATTACTTTGCTACCCTTGAACTGGATGTAGAGTAGAGGAAGTATAATTTTGTTAAACCGTGGAATGTCTTCAAGAAGCTTAATAAATAATAAAAGGTTGAGAACAAAAAAGTAAAATGTTCGATCGATGTCGATCGTGAGGTCCAGTACCATCAACAGAATTATTACGTATAGGTAATATTTATTTAAAAAGAAGTTATAGTTTTAAAAATTAAACGGAATGATTTTCTTTACACTTTTTATTTCGTCAACTATAAAAACGTGTTTTTTTAGTTTTCAAACTATAATTTATTAGTAATTAATGATGATTATTTTTTCATTAAAGATTATAAAAGTAATAAGTAATTATGACACATATGCTTCATATATTATACTTATATACTTCATATGGTATACGCCTTATTTTGTCATGCAAAATTTACTCTCCTATAGCAGAGGAACGATAATTTTAAAATGAATCTCTATCCATGTAAGGAACATATTTACATATGTACAATAATAATAACACAAACAATCGTTTATGTGTTTCTATTCATTTTACAAAAGAGTATTTTACAAAAGTTTCCTTGTTTTTATTAAGTATTTAACATTTGAGACTCCTATCAGCATACATACTGACGTAACCCTGACACACAGTAATTTAACTACTCCTCGTAAATTCGGTTATCCAATCGTCCTTCTAAAACACGGTCACCTCTTTGCACGGAGTAACACTGCCACTTCGTCAGTACTAAACGCACCTTATATAAACCACCTTATTCGCATTTAATTATACGTAGCGCTCTGTTATATACACTTTTACGTATATTGTAAGCCACTAAACAGTTTTTCTTTTAATTATAAGTTCGTAATGTGTCCAATATAAATTTTAAAAATCAATCAATGGATATTGGATTACATTGTAAAAAAATATAAAGGTGTTTTGACACAGAAAAAAATAATTAAACAAATACTTTGAGTGAGCTTGTTTTGTTTTTGAAAAAGATTTAGTTTCGTTTATCTGGAATAAAATATTTCTCTTTAACATAATTACTTTTAACACTGCAATGAACGGTTATGTGAGTTATTTTGTGAAAATTCTTGGCATTTAATTTCTTTTTTCTCACCCATCATTAAGTGCAGGTTTTGGACTAACTTTCAGAAGTAGGGAGGTTAATAATTCGATGGGAACTGCTAGTTATGGTGGTCTTAAGTTTTAGATGAGACATGTACGCTGTTATCGGATTCGTTCGGGATTATAACGATATTGTATAACATGCATCCGAATGATGTGGTCTGGCATAAACCTTATAACTTTAACGTAGCAATAGAGACTGCGGCGTAGTCATTAGTCATAACCGCAAGTAATATATTAATAGTTTCAATATCAGTTAATGCTACTATTATCTAAACCTGTACATCTAATCAAAGCATGTGATTTCTTAATATCTGATCTGATAGATCATCAGATCACTATCATCTGGCCATATGATCATTATCAAACTAATTATCTTTTAAGATCCATCCACCACCCTTCTGCAAGTAAAAGTTCGCGCCGAAATCTGTCCACATAATATATTGAACTCCTTATCCCCGCGACGACTTAGCATCAGGAAGACCTAGACATACTTTTTACCGTGTAAACGTCGGTTTTCGCGGTAAAAAGTATGTCTAGGTCTTTCCTCGAGAATCAAAGTATCTCCATACCAAGTTTCATCTAAATCGGTTCAGCGGTTATTGGAGTGGAAGTTTGTATGGGATTCCATACAAACTTCCACCCCCTTCTTACCCCCTTAAAGGATGATTTCTGGGATACACTATAGCCTTTCCTGGGACTCGGACCATCTCTATTCTATCTATCTATCTATCTTCTATCGGATTAAGAGCGAAGAGGTAACAGACAGACACACTTTTGCATTTATAAAATTAGTATGGGTTGTTATGATATAAGCATCGTGTTTATGTATTCAGGTACATAAGGTGTTTATGTATTAATGTTATGTGTAATGTTATACAACAATCTAAAATATAAAATTCTCGCGTCACGGTGTGCGTGGTTGAACTCCTCCAAAACGGCTCCACAGATTTTCGTGAAATTTTGTGTGCATATCGGGTAGGTCTGAGAATCGGCCAACAGAAATTTTTCATACCCCTATTTTTTTAATTTTTTTTTGACATTTTTTTTTTAAATAAGGTGTATATGGCAAAACAACGTTAGCCGGGTCAGCAAGTATCTTTATAAAACTCTAGCTGAAACCTGCCACGCTTCGCTGTGGTACCTTGTGATAACAAAACAGATGCGAAAAATAGATAAAAACCATCCTTGTAGTGGGTTGTATATCGAGTCAAAATTTGAGCTCAATAGGTGCAGAACTTTTTGAGTTTATGAAGTATACACAAAGCTAGTTAACATTTATATATTATATATTCATGGACATATGGCAATTTATAATAAGAACAAAATAAATTCGTCAAAACAACATGTAATTAATACCAAAAAACAATGTTACTTCACATTTTATGCGTTGATGTACCGTTTATTTGATCATTATGAGATCTCGGTGAGTCTTACGGTAGCGGTAGCTAGCGTAGAAGACGTCGGCGGCTATACCGACGGGGCTCGCGTGGCATATTAAATTAAAAAAAAATAAAAAATAATTGCTGCGGTAGGAAATAAGATGGCGGATTAATTGCATTAAGACGCAAGGGCCCCGAGGTTTTTCGTCGGGGTAGTTTTTAGTGGAATCACCACATACTGCTGGCTCCTGAGTCCCCAAGGAGCAGGAGATCCGAAGGGGGTTTCCACCCCGTCAATGGAAAAAGGGATACAAAAAGTATATTTTCTAGTGAATTACTATTCCTAAAATCGCAGGAAAAAACTAAATAATAACATATCGAAACCTTGCCATTGTAAAGTTATTAACATATAAACCGCATTATAGACGGTATTTGATTACATAATGGCGACTTTTTTACACTCGATTTGTATATACTTGGTATATACCAAAACAACGTTATGTATTGTTGATTGTTCAAGTCTATTAACTTAGTCGATGGCGAGAGCATATAACTGCATTACTAGTACGTAGTAAATTGTGATTTAGGGTCAACTTTATGGTTATCAACCAAATATCGTTTTAGATAATGGGCTATAATATGTAATATATTAATATTTAAGTAATATAAAATTATAAATAGTAACATGTGATTAACCTTAACATTTTTGCTTGACACTTAAACTTAGTTTATTTAAATAGGTCAGTAGTCTCACTGCTTCCGATTGCATCCTCTAAGGGTAACCTTCTAATTAGAAGCCTCACTGGCACTAGCTCCACGGCATCTGCGGCCCATATCTAATGTTCTTGCTTTCTGAGCCGTTCAATAGCTTCTTCCTCTGGTAGCTGGTCCGTGAGCACTTTTGTCTTCAAATGCCTAAGTGTGGTTTAACCAATGCAGCGAATATTCCACAATTCCAAATTCTCTGAAGGCTTTTGAGGTCCCTTTATTCTGTTCTTCACCTCAGTGATCGCACTGGTGTTTCTTGTAATTTGTCCCTCTGATTTGTGGCGTATGTAGTCAGCATCACAAATTGCGCCTAATCCGAACTAAGACCCTGTGGAAAACCGCATGACAAAGACAATTTCGACACAATATGGTAACAATGTTGAAAGACCATCTTAGTCTATCACAAATTCTAATCTAAAGTATCATATATCTATAGTTATTATCTTACTAATTGTCGGAGCTATTCTCGATGTTAATTCAGACGTCGTCGTTTCCGTGTTTCTGTCAATTGCCGAAGTTTAAAGGACAACTCCGAGTTGATGATGTCGCCGTAGGTCAATTCAGTTAATAGACAGTCAATTTTTTTGCAGTGACTCGTTTCATAAAAATAAATTATTTTCATTTAAAATTTGAGTTCAGAATATTATTTTATGATAAAAAAAATTGTGTGCGTTAATAATTAGAATTTTCTCGATAATCATGAGAAAATTTGAAAGAAAAAATCAAATGTTTCTACATTTTAGGGTATGGTACGATTATGGATTACACCTTGTTAGGGATTTGGTTTAATTATTTTGCATCTGGTTCGCAACACTTCTCTTAATATATTTTTTTACGAATTTATAATGATTATAGAACCTTTTTGTAATTTAGTTTTTTTACAAAATAAACGTTTTTATAAAATATTTATTTCTCAATTTAAAGTAATAATTAATATCTGTGTCAAATAGACTAAGGTACTCGTACATCCAAAATAAAAAAGCAATCGAATTGAGTACCTCCTTCTTTTTTAAACTTAGTTAACCCTACAAATGATTTAAACATAGTAAATACACAATATAAAACAGTGAGATAATTCAAAATGAAAATACTATCAACCGTGAACATAGTGGTGAATCGGTTCTTTAAAACGATCCAGTCCTTGAGCTCAATACCAATTGTTGAGTGGTTGCTTCGAAGTTTGGCCTTCTCCCAGGCCATCTTACCAAGCGGCTGGCCAGAAAATTACAATGTAAAAGGTGAGATCATCTAAATGTAAATTGGAAGATATTTTAGATAATTTGTGTGATGGCCTCAAATAAAGGCCTAACCACTTTTCTCAAAATTAGTGGTTCAAATTGTATTATTAATAAAATTATGTCATTATATAAATTGTATTTTGTAAATTGTTACGCGTAACTTATTATTTATTTTAAAGTTTTGTTATGTTCATCCCCGTCTTTCATAAATTTACTATCAGTTTGTGTTTTTAACACCAGTCTGCGAACTAAAGTTTGTATTGTATGTATTCGTGGGAGAGCCATGTTTGACGTATGAGCTGGTTAGATCGGTGTGATACCACAGCCTCACTGAAAACCGGTGTTAAGTTGTTTCGTTGCTTTTCACTGAGTGAGTGAGATTTTTGGTGGCCCAACTCCGCTGTAAAAAAGCGGTACCGACGGACAGTCCTCTTTGCAGAGGATGCCCAAAAGCAGTAGAAACGACCGCCCAAGTAATTCTGGAATGCGAGGGAGTGGCCACACAACGGGCAAGTATCATATCTGATACAAAATCGCTCCTAGAAGCCTGTAAACGCCCCAGGATACTTCTGCGCTTATAGAAGGAGCTCGGTTGGCTCACCTAAGCAACCTTTCCTCGACGCATAAAGGCCATTCCTGAGGCTAAATACGGAAACCGGTGCCCTAAACCAAAAAGGCGGCACCGCACTTGTGTCTCATGAGTTGCAGGTATCCATTGGCGGCGGTAGTCACTTACCATCAGTTGCCCCATCTGTTCATTTGCCCCTATACCATAAAAGAGGTACCACGATTAAGACAGTGAGAAATAGCGTTTTATGATTAAGACTCCTTATGCATACAATGCTCTTGAAAAAGAAGTACTCTAGTGATCTAGTCGTCGAACTTAAAGGTTCTTACACAAAGGCCCATACGGCGGTCATTGAAGTTTTTTGTTTTTTGACAATTAAGTATTGCTGTATGTGAACTACATACAGTTAAAATAGACTGAAGAGACACCGCCTAAAGAAAAGATATAAGAATGCGTAGCATAGTACATTACTAGAAAGTAGTGAAATCAAAGATGATAGACTGTGTATGTCAAATAGCATTAGTCTCAATATCAAAGTACTGCTCTGTAATATTTAATTATTTGTTTTTATTAGATGGTGACACATTTGACTTCATAGTAGTTGGAAGTGGCTCTGCGGGTGCCATAGTGGCCGCTCGACTTTCCGAAATACCACAATTTAACGTGCTACTCGTTGAAGCTGGAGGGGATCCCCCGGTTACAAGCGTGGTATGTATGGCAACATTTTTATCTGTTAAACGCCTTTTTAATAGACTTTTTTTAATAGACTTTTTGTTATATCGATATCACTGTGTGTTTTATAAATTAATCGATTATTTTTACTCAATTTCACTATGAGCGGCAGAATCGAGTGAAAATTTATTAAGTATTTACATATATTATTATCACAATTTTCAAAATATTTATGCAAATTATATTTTCAGGTGCCAGGATTATTCCTACTACTTCAAGATACGGAATATGACTGGAAGTATCGTGCTAATCTCGACGAAGGTGTCGGCTTGGCTCATCCCGATGGAATCATAAAGTACACTCGAGGAAAAGTTCTTGGCGGATGCTCATCTACCAACTATCTTTTATATGTTAGGGGCGTCCCTCAGGATTACGAAGAGTGGGGTAAAATAGCTCCTGGGTGGAGTTGGGACACAGTACTCCCCTACTTCAAGAAATTGGAAGGAATGATGGACACCACGTTATTCGAATATCCAGACAACGCATATCTACATTCACCTGACGGACCGGTAAAAATATCTAGACCAGTGACATATAGTTCAACTGCTATTATTGACGATATCAGACTAAATTCGTACGCAGAAATGGGTATTAAAACAATTCTTGAATTGAATGGTCCGGAAATTTTTGGAGCTACAAGACTCCATTTGAATATTTTCAATGGTAGAAGATCTAGCACGGCCGAAGCTTACTTAAGACCTGCAAAAGATAGATCCAATCTAAAGGTAGCAAAATATGCAACTGTAACCCGAGTTTTGATTGATTCTCAAACATTAGTAGCGTATGGTGTAGAAATCGCCAAAGCTGACAAAACTTTAATCAAAGTGTATGCAAAAAAAGAAGTAATTCTTTCAGCTGGTGTAATAAATAGTCCAAAAATACTACTGCAGTCGGGCATAGGTCCAATAGATGAACTGGTAAAACATGGTATAGATTTTATATTAGACTTACCTGTAGGAAAAAATTTTCATGACCATCAAATGTTGCTAATGCCAGTTAAAGGGCAATTAGGTTTAAATACTGCCTCTGAAAATATCTTAGTGGCATCACGGCTAGACACCGTTCCTATACCTTTACAAAGTGGTTTATTCAGACTCAACGATACTTTATTTAGTTATCCAAGCAAATTACAGCCACATTTCCAGTTTTTTAACACTTATATTGGAGCCGCTGTTAGTCCCCTCATTTTTATAGGGTGTAAAACAATATTTAATCTTGACAATTCATTCTGTGCCAGCTTAAGCAAAGCAAATGCCTTAAATGAAATTGATTTTATTTTATTGGTTCTTTTACATCCTTTATCAAGAGGTGAAATAACTTTGAAAAGTAGCAATTATTTTGATGATCCTATAATTAATTTAGGATGTTATAGAAACGAATATGATCTTGTTGCTGCAACAGAAGGGCTAAAATATATGAGCGGGTTAGCGAAAACGTCACATTTTAGGAAAGTAAATGGTAAAGTTGCCAAACTTCGTGTTAAAGGTTGTGACAATTTTAAGTGGGGATCAGATGAATACTGGAGATGTTATGCTAAGAATAGTGTAACTGCTTTTCAGCATGGAGTAGGTACATGCAGTATGGGCGCCAATGGAGTGGTTAACGAGAGGTTGATGGTTCATAACGTAGGTAGATTAAGAGTGGTTGATGCGTCGATTATGCCAAAGATCCCAAGTGGTAACACTAATACACCAGTTATGATGATCGGAGAAAAGGCTTCTGATATAATTAAAATTGATCATGGCGTTAACGTACGTCCACGATGTTTTTAAATCATGTGTAAGGATTTTTTATTAACTTTTTAAGAACAGGTAGTATGTTTACTGTTAATACAGCCGCGTATATTTCACATCACATCAACAGCCTTTAATAGTCCACTGCTGGACATAGGCATCTCCTTAGAAAGCATATTTATTACACCAGTATTGAAAGATATTCGGTTGATGTTAGATAATGGGTTTAATTTAAGAACTTACTTTTAATAAATTGACAATCACGCGATATACCCAACTATTGTGTGCCTGTTTCCTAACTCATCTGGTTTCAGAGACGTTTGACACGAGAAACTACATGTAGGTAAGTAATAGCGTTTAAAAAAATAGTTTAATAGAAGCTTGTATGAATACGTACATATATACATACATATATCAGAAAAATGTTTTATAATATTTTTAAAACTATTGAGTAACGAACGTAATTTAATTATAACACTGAGTAGTTTGCAAAGATACTTAGTACTGAACTTGTAACACTTAAATGTAGAACGGAAGAATATTAACTACTTGTTTATTTTTTTATATGATTAGTTAGAGTTTAACCAATTCTTATCCAATAAGGATTCCCTTTTAATGAAAAAAATATTCCTTAAGGTTTCTGTTGGGTGCCTATAAAGTATATTTATGAATTTGAGTATGGCGAAATGGTTGCTTTTGCTGTGTGTCGCTTGAAGTCTAGGTTAATGTTGTAGATAAGACCGAGTGCCAAATATGTATAATGTATGAGACTAGTCGTAGAAGATGATTCAAAATTTCAGAAGAAATTCAGATTATTAATGTTTTTTTTTATTAAAATACAGTTTAGATTAAGGTACGCTGTAAATAAAATAAGCATATTGTGTAAGTTTTATGAATGCTGTTGTCGTAGAAGAAGATAATGATAATTCAGATAATGTTGATGACAAGTGGATATGTGCACATATGGGCCGACTGACCGGTGTGATACTACGGCCTCACAGAAAGCCGGTGTAACGCAATTATTTCCTTGCTTTTCATAGAGTGTGTGGAGTTACCAGAGGCCCCTTGGTCCGGATATCTTAATAACAGCTGTTCCCGGATCCCTCCTATTACAGGCGCAGAGAGGCACACCGTGGGGTTTTAGTCGGTCCGATTCCATCACACTACCCCGCCGCAAACCCCGGTGGGGTGACGGCCCATGAGGGTTTTCACAGGTAAAAAAAGGGCCTAATTTCCCCCAACTCAATGAGCGGAGCATTGAAAAGAAAGCATAGCACTTGCGTCTTTTCAGTTACACGTTTCAATGGAAGGAGGCCTTCTATACCATAAAAAAAACATTATTTTGTTTTATCATGTTTGTTAGTCTTACCATAGACAGAACGCTTTAGTAAATACTTTCAAGCAAAGTGTAAAAAATTTACATTACATTATTTCTATACAAATCAGATCTCCTCAAAAGTTATATAGGTAGTGATTTAATATTACCACCTTACAATATTATATACCAAACGTTATTGTTAAGCCAGGTTTAGTTTAGAAAATATATCATCTAATGTATTGGGTAATTTTCTTTGTAATTTTCACCTTTTAGTATATTAATAAAAGGCGTTACACACGTCGAAGATACTATAAGATTTTCATCCTAATATACAATATCGCTCGTTATATAATTCAATAAATGATCACACACGACGAAGATATATTTTACTTATCATGATTATCATCAGTTATATCACCAATAGCAATATAAACAATGCTGTTTAGGCGTTGTAGATACTATTGGACTTCTATACCTAGGATTCCTAGGTATTCATTAAAAAATCTATCAACATCATCATTATCAGCCTATCACCGTTCACTGCTGAACGAAGGAGCAGCAGTTGTTGGTGACTGTACCGGTTTGGCAGTCCGCATCCATTCACTGCCAACCACTATCTTCAAATTGTGGGTCCATCGTGCCGCAGGTAACAAAGATCTATCAATAGTTATTAATAGTTCTTGGTTAATTAAAAACCAACACTAGTACTGCAGCCAGAGGAGCACTTCTGTTGTTATGAAATTCTAAGTCAATATGCATTATTTAGAATCATTAGACACTTCTAAAAAACAATAAAATTAAAACAAAAGGTGAGGGTTGAGTTAGTATTGTAATTACTGGAGGGAATGTTAAGAGCCTCATTACCATTACTGAGGAGCAAGGGAAGGAGAGGCTCGGGTGTGATTATCATCACAAAGAAGTATGGTAATGTAGGCGTCGTCCTGCGTCACGTTCTGTATGTTTTATTCCTTCAATTTTAATGTTTTCTGATTTAACAATCAGAAAACATTAAAACTGAGAGTACATTTTGTGACTTGGTAGACTACAACTCTTTAAATTGTATTTTGTTGGCAAACAGGCATTTGACTCAAAAAAAAATCGGTGACTCTAAAAAAAATCAGTGACCCATTGATTCGAAAAATGGTGATATTACACACTCAAAGAACAATGGCAGAAACATATTTACCTAAAACTGAAGCGTTTAAAAAATTGACTAACAGTAAACTTACTAAATATTTTTTCTATGATTTATCATTATACCGTCATGTGTTGTATAAGTCTAATAAGAGATTGGTTATTTTTAAAGATTTTATTTGACCTAAGTACGTAATGTCAGAATCGCCATCACGAACTGACTAGGGATGCGTGATGACATTATTATATTATGGAACGTTTTATCGATAATTGATTGTTATAACTTTGAAGGTTCAGCTATTATGATTATGAATTTGCTTCTGCCCACGGGTTTACTCATACGCTACCGTAACTAGTACTGTAGTGACTAAATCAACCTAATTAGAAATAATTTAGAATGTTTTTGACTCTTTTTAAAAGATTTATGCTACACCAAAATGAATAGAATATAGTTACTTTATTTTCCTACAGAAAAATACTAAAACAATATACTGCTTAGTGTGATGAGAAAAAGACATTGTAGGTTGATAACGGCACATAAATAGACATGCATCCATATTTTTAAAATGTCGATACGTCGTCGTCGCACTTACTATAACCCGGCAATCTCGTGCGCGACCGTCCCGCGGGGTGACAGACAGTGGGGGGCGAGGTAGCGCGTCATTCTAGCTCACGGCTACACACGATTCCCTTCCCCGCTACCCGCTGACATCGTGAGTACCTCGTCCCCGCCACCGTCTGTCACCCCGCAGGATGGTCGCGCACGACGTTGACGGACTATAGTCTTGTCGTTTGACACTTACAAGCATGACTTACATACCATTTCTCACAAGGCAATTGTAGTTTATTTGGTTGTTTTACTTTTGTTTAGTATTAAACTCTCATATATGTTTATTTTAATTTTATATAGTGTTACTCCATTATGCATGATGTGATGCCTTAAAATGTTTTGCATTAATCTCAATATAATGGATGCATGCTTTAGATTTTAGTAAATAATGTCACAACTACTGATTGTTGAATAACTAAATAATTAAATAAATGCTCCCGCCTTGTGTAAATGTGTATTGAAGTACATTTATTCAAATTATTATTAATAATTTATGTATTTATGGCTAGTATTACACCTGCTATGTAAGCGAAGTTTTTTTTCTATTGTTTACCAATACATGCCAAGCAAATACCCTTCCTTCCTTCACCCATTTAGAGAGTCGGCTAACACTTTCTACAGCAAAATAGGGTTGCTTATAAGTAATAATAATGATGAATAATATTTTCAAATATATGACACACAACGCCATCTAGTTTCAAACAAAACATTTACAATATTTTAGTACTGAACCTCGAAACATTCAAAATCCAATATCTTTTTTCCTAGACTTCTTTCGCTAGTAATTTTTTTATGAGAATGGTCAAGAATAGATTCTCAAGGGTTATAGGCATTTTTGATATTTAAACGCTGTCATTTAACTTCAAATAAAATTATGTATGGGGACCTGCCATTGTCCTTTATTTGAGAGATCTATCCAAGAAAACCATGAGACAGACGATAAAAAGTCATCCCCACTTTAAACGTATGGTGAGTAGGTCATTTTTTAAAGATTGTATCACTATTTTGTCGGCGTTGCCGTTTACGGAAAATATATATATATTTTTATGGTATGAGGGGGCAAATGAGCAGACCTGATGGTAAGCAACTACCGCCGCCCATGGACACCTGTGCGGGACACCTAACTCAAAAGTCACAAGTGCGTTGCCGCCCTTGGAGTCCCTCCCGCACGAGTCAGCGGAAAATAATCACCGAATTTAATGCCTATTCAACTTACTTTTCTACCATAGGGGTAGAATATTCTCTTTAAATTTGAATAGGACCGGGAATAGGAACTACACCCATTTAAATAAAAAAATCCCAAATCCGTACACATTAAATGACGGAGATCTGACATACATAAAAAATTTAATCGAATTTAGAGCCTTGTCCCGTTAAAAAATCGGTTAAAAACCTTACATTTCTTGGTTAGTCAGTCAGTCAGTCAGTGGCATTTCAAATTGATAGAACGATTAGCTTAAAAAAATCAGATGCTCAATTGACAATCTAGGAATTTCCTATTTTTTTATCCAGAACTTTACATACAAAGTACATTTAGAGTAAATTAATATTAACTGTGTAATACATGTAAAAACCTCTGCAAACCTGTTAGGTGATATTTCTTGTTTAATGTACGTGTGCCGTAAATAAGATTGTAACACTTTGGCATTGACTAATCCAAAATCGTTCCGGTAACTAGTTATGAGTTGCATAAAAGGTATGCATATAAGGTTTTTGTTACAAGGGAAACAGTATTTGCGTATAGCAATGAAAAAAATTACACCCTCCATTATCGTCATCATCATCAACGGCCTTTAACGGTCCACTGCTGGACATAGGCCTCTCCTTAGAAAGAAGGTTTTGGCCTACTATACCACGTTGGCAAGGTGGTCCGACGACTTGGTGAAGGTCGCGGCAAGCCGTTGGAGGCAGGCAGCACAGGACCGGTTGTTGTGGCGATCCTTGGGGGAGGCCTATGTCTTGCAGTGGACCTCTTTCAGCTGAGATGATGATGATGATCCATCTTCAAAGTAACTCGTACACTAAAGAAATTTACTTGAACACACATGGAAATAATCTATTGACCAACGGTGTTTTCATTAATATAATCAAATAACAGATATATAACTTCCTAAAATGAATTAACACTGTTGCTAAGGAGACCTACTTGACCCCTTAATGAGCATGATGTCGTCATGGGTTGTAGTCGCGAAGTCGTAAAACTGCTCGTTTACATGACAAAGTCACCCTTAGTGCTGGTTACAATATTATTATCTGCATCAGGGTAACATTGGTACTAAGTGATCAAACTCGACCAATACTCACTTTAGATGACATTGTCAACTTTGAGGTTGTCAGATATCATAACAAAGTCTACATATTCACCTGTAATATGTTATGTTTTGTTGTGAGTTTATTTATTAGCGATCTTCAAACCTTAAGTCAAAACATTATTACGTCTTAATTTCTTTGTCAGTTCATTGTTAAATGTTTCAAGGCATCATTTGTATTTTTTTCACAGATTCAATAATATTACACACAAATACGTCTAATTTGTCATGAATATATGTGACAGAGTACGGTTAAAAGTTTCGGTAAAATACGGATACATTTACACAAATAACAATATCCACTTTAAAGAAACAATATTTGTTGGAAAGCCCATTTAAATTGCCATAAATGAGATATTTTGCAGAACTAATAATATTACGTATTATTAAATAGGTACGTTTCGAATTGATGACCTAATTGTTAAAGTTTTTAAAAAATTGAGACACTTTAACTAAGTGTTCGCTAAAATAGGCTAATGGTCCGCACATACGACATTTTAATGAGAAAAGTTAAAAAAAAAAAGTAAGAAAAAGACAAAGATGAAAGTTAAAGAAAGATGAAATGATGATGATGTTTGAAAGTTAAAGATAAAGAGCAGTAATTATATGAAAGTATTTACGTTAGTTATGACGTCAATCAAAATTATTTAGTACGCTGAACAACCCCTAAATACCCTTCTGAAAGGGAGGAACGAACAGGAAAGAAGAAAGATATTTATGAAATTTCAAGGCGATAATCGATCGAGTTAGAAAAACCAGTAGTAACGCCACGAACAAGGGTAATGATGCGATGGGGTGTCCGTTGAACTGTGCTTAATGCTGTGGAATATAACCGTGTATGATGATGTGCCACCACGAAATATCTGCGGTATAACAACCATTGTAATCCGGTTTCAAATACATACGAAAAACACTTGAGATTTTAATCACGTCTAATGAATTTTAAAATAGAGTTAAGCTGCTGCCTAACGTGATAAGCTAGTTGCTAAGCTAACAAACATCTGGTATTTTTTTTTAATAAAAGCTACAATATCACATGCAATACAAAATCTTCTTGGATTAATATACCTTTACAACATACTATATACTAGATATCAGGTTTATAAACAGAGAAACCACATTAATTATCTGAATTGCACCTAATCCTGCTTGAGGATGCACCCTTTTATGTAATTAGACATTATATGTATATACGGTGACGGAGGTCCTATTCTGTTGTTACTTACACAATAACATATTAGTTTCATATATTTAGATTTGTTTGTGATAAATAATTGCATAATAAATAACATTATTAATCCAACGCATTTAAACTACAGCTAAGAACTCTTAGATTTAAATGTTTTATATATTCCTTTACTTATATATAATAATAAATAGTACGTATATACAATATAATAGTAGGCCAAAACCTCCTTTCTAAGGAGAGGTCTATTAAACACTGTTGATGATTATGACACAAACCAGCTTAACATTTAAATATATATAAGAAAATAAAGAGCAAGAGATTAACAACTTAAATCTTTGGGATAAAATAAGTTTTGTTAACTGTTGACCAGAATAGGCACTCAAAACACAGGCATGCGGCGTAGCTTTAGCATTGAATGACGGTAATCAGGCGAAGCGCTAAGGATGTGGTCTTCTAACAACATTTTAGCTAATGCTGGCTACCGATGTTGATTAATTATTCATTCGTGTGCAAATGCAAGCACTTCAAACAGGTTTCGTAGTAAATAATTAGTATTGTAATAGGTCAACAATAGTGAAATAGGGTAAAATGCCTATTTCATCAAAACTTTCAAAAGTATGTAAACTGATAAAATACAATTTCCGATCTATTAGGTATTGGAAACAACAGTTTTATCATTTACCATTTTTGAATTCGTGAGTTGTACGAAAACTAAACTACAGTGCTAAACTGCTTTACTTCTGACGGGCCTGTTGGTCTAGTTAGTGACCCTGACTGCTAAGCCAGTGGTCGTGGATTCGATTCCCACCAAGGACAAGTATTGTGTGATGAGCACGATAATTTAATTTCTTTCATGTCTGAGTGTAATTTATCGGTATTATGTATGTTTTTAGAAATATATAAGCATGTTTATCAACAGTTTGGTTACCATTGCACAGGCTCCTGTACACGGGGGTTGTCCGGTCAGTGGTACTGTACGGTGCACCAGTGTGGGCGGCGGCTCTGACCGCTCAGAATAGGGCATGCATTTGGCGCCCTTAGAGGATATTAGCGGTTAGAGCCATACCGCACCGTTTCGACGGAGGCGGCGTGCGCTTTGGCCGGAACACCCCCGTGGGATATGGAAATGGAAGTGCTCGCCGAAGTATATCGGCGGACGGCTGAGTTCCGAGCTGATAGTGGCATTCGGCCCCCGCCAAAGAGGTACGCTAATGACGTGAAGTTGCTCGCCGAGCCACGTTGGTACCATGGTCGTCCCGGCTGGAGGCTCCACGTGCCGGCTTTGCCGCCGTCGAGGCGCTCCAGCCAATTATCGTCGAATGGGCAGGGCGTCAGCATAGGACCCTTTCCCTGCGACTAACACAGGTCTTTTCTGGGCACGGCTGCTTCAGGAAGTACCAACGCTCACGAGATTCTCGTCATAAGAAACGGCGATATCAACAATCATTGCGCGGCGCTCTAATCCATCTATCACCACAATATCAGGCTTATTGTCAACGGTAGTCCTGTTCGTGATGATAGATCGATCCCACTGGTGGCACGCCCGACAGATGCCAACCTCACCATCTTTCACGATATGTTTCAGGATAGATATATTCCATAATCGCACAAACAAAACCTTCAGTTTCTCCGAAGAGACCACCATACCGTAGCCAAGACGTCGATGCTTTCAAGTGTACTTTGGACCCATTTGGATCCCGCGTAAGTTTGGGGATCGCGGACTATTAAATATCAATACAATTTCATACAATTATATACAATTAAAATAATATACAATTTCAGAAAATATTTTCTACATTCTAATGATGCAGTGCATCGCAATGTAGTTGCAGTGGATACCGGATTCATTCCCCTCGCTCTGGCCAAGAATAAGCGCAAACCTGTACTACTTAGTATTAATGATCGCAGGGAAGTATGGAATGGCAAAGAGCTCCATGGTTGGACAATTATTATTAATAATATATTTAATAAAGAAAAAAACTATAATATGTAAGCTACTATAAAATAAACAGACGTTTACTAGAAAATTTAGCGAAGCAGCATATGCTGATTTTAAAAATTTACAATCAGCTTTTGAATATGGATCCAAATTAACATAATCGTTTTGTTTTTTAAAATAAATCTGTCAAACGAAATCCTACGACTTAGAAGCTTTAGAATCCATTATCATTATAGAAGTATAATTATGTTGTACCGCATCTCTTAATTCTGGTAATAATGAGCGAAAAATGCTGGATTATGTATCAAATTGAATAATGCTCGCCTGACGGGCTCAAGTAAATGAGATCTCGGATAAGCGGGATCCCATTTAGGAAAAATAAAGGGATTTGTGTGGTAGTAGGTGAAAAATAGCATAAAAACGTGAACATAGATTGAATTTAAAATTTGGAAGCTGAAAGCTGATTGAATTAATTTTGTAAACCACTGAGGGGTTTCGACGTAGGGTGTGTAGGTGTTATTTTATCCCAAAAGTATACCGCCATAACAATCAATAGCCCTAGGATAATTAGACTCTACGTGTTATTTCTGTACAAATTGTTACAGTACTGTCATTACATGCCTACATGAAAGTAGAATGCACAGAAAAAATAATATCAGTGTTGATAATTATGAGTACTGTGTAAGCAGTTCTTTAATCAAAGGATCAACGATTCCTCTAATGAGCGGTTTCGTAGATCAAAAACCTCACTTCGAAAATTTAGTTATTTTAGTTATTTATTTGGGTATTAAGACGATTATATACTTATTGTAGTGTTAGCACACTTTCTAGTGTCTTTATCTAACAGTAGTTATCTAACAGTAGATGCTGCACCAAAAATATGAAAATCAGTGGATGGGCGGATGAATGTATTGGACGACGGATTTGGTGCACTGCTGACCATGTGAGTATGTGCCTTGAATGTATTACTATACGAGTATAATCAAAATTTTTCTGCCGCAATCATCTCCATGAAGTTGGCCTGTCCATTGAAATTTAACTGTCAATATTAGTGCATTAAAATTGTCAGCCATCGCGTCTTGATAAAAAGCTCTCAATTTTAAATAATGTTATCTAAAACGTTGCATAGATATAAAACTTCAGTATTGAGTAGTATATTTCTTACAGCTTCACTTCGTTGGACGCCACGAGGCGAATACGTAATGCCGCTTTAAGTGATGCCCCTATTGGTATATAGTGCGGGGAAATTGTTGTGGCTCTGGGGTTTGGTATTTTTTAATTCATGCATACTCGCATGCATGTTTTTATTGTTGAATGAAAAGATAAAGGAAATGAAATTTTTAAAATGTCGGTGACTATCGTGCTATCACTGCCACTTTAAAGGGATACGTAGAGACAGCACGACACTTAAGGAAATGTTAAAGTTGACTATAATTTGAGTTATACGTAACCCTTTAAAGTGACAGACTTTAAAGGGTTATTTAAAGACAGAACGACACCTGAAGACATGTTAAAATTGATTACAGTTTGAGTAATACATCTCTTTTAACTAAAGCGGTTTTAATCAAAATAAAAGAGTTTTTAACAATTTAAAATAAATAAACAATTGGACATAGTGCAACACGTTTGGCGATAAACAAAATATTATTTGCTAAATTAAATAAAATTAAAAAAAGTAAAATAATTGTGATGCCAATTCACGATACCCGCCCTATACATACGTGATTCAAATAATCAATCTTAAAGTATATAAGAATTTCGCAAGTGAATGCAGTTCACTTTCCTACAGCGGTGCAAGCAAGTCGAATATTTATCAATCAACGCTGGTGTGGGGCTCGGAGTGTATTCTGTTACGGTACTCTCGTCATTCTAACGCAAGTGTATAAAGTAAATGAAAAATAATAAATGTAAAATAGCGCTCTACAACATTTTATTTTATACTACAAATTGCTAGCAGTACACACTAAAACATTTATTTTGCACATATATTTATATTTGCACAAAGCATCTTGACTGCACGGATGTCGTAGAGGTTAAGCGGTCACCCCGCCGTTTATTTCGTTGTGGGTTCGATCCCCACGGGCCAACACTTTGTGTGATCAACAAATTATTCTTTGTGTCCGATTTATGTATGTTTGTGAATTTAAATACAGGATATATTCCTAGCACGGGAGTTGTATATATACGCGCTATACTGCCGGCCACAAACTATAATGCCGTTATCTGAAAAATGCACATTTTGAGATATGAGTCAAAAACTAAAAATAAAATTGAAAATCATGCCACTTGATGTCTATTTCACTTATTAGAGATATTTTGATATGGCAAGATAGGTATTTTGAAACACTATCAAAAGACAGTACAGTCGAATTAATTACCTTTATGTAATAATTCTAAAATTCTATTTTAGCGTTATAGTATGTACAATGAAAATAACAGCCAGTTTTTGTTCTGGGAGCTGCAATTATCTGACCAAATGTTAATTCCCTTAACATCTCGGTTAGCCAATAAGAAAAAAATAAATGCGCTCATAATATCCTCCTGCATAGGAATCGTGCCAAATAACAGCCAGAGCTTTGCATTCGTTGGTTATTTTAGCAACTGGTGTAAATGTTTGATTGAATGCAATGAACCGCTGACAGAAAATTACCGATTAAAAGGAATCCATCCTGGGTAATATAATTACCTTTTCTAGGTCCGAACTGCGATTCATTTCGAGGTATATTCTTATGCAGTTTATACAACTCCCTTGCTTTTCTATATTTCACATAGTGTAAGCCCACTCTACACAAATCAGTCTTCAGTAGTTAACATGAAAGATTGGAATCACGATTGTGGTGGTTATTGACATCATCATTAAGGTTGCTTGTTATGCAAGTTATACGTCTCACAAGCCTCACATTTTTCATTGCCTAGCCGAGTAAAGGATATTTTCATGGATTTTATATGCTGACAGTATAGTTCGCACGACACTCTTTGGTTGAGATAAGTTTCATAAAAATGTCTATGCATTTGGGCTATATTGATATCGCTTACTATGTTCCTACAACGCAAATTAGCATGTTCACGTCTATAATGAGGTTCTGAAGGATTGAATGATTCATCGTGCTGGGTAAGTAAATTCCCATCATAGGCAGCTGTTTTTGGTGTTTTCGTCGCTTATCCTCTGTAGAAGTTGTTATATAACTGCAAAAGATCCTATCGTTTCTTTTTACATAGCCTAAAGTGTTCAGAAAGAAAAATACATTGCACAAACCGATTATCATCATGTTTTTTGAATGTAAAAACTCTTTTTGGGTTCGGTGGTATACTTCCTTTCAGGAACTGCTACTGATGTATTTGAGTCGAATGAATGCTGCTCTTGCCAAGTCATGTTCCAATACATTTCATTAATGTGTGCTCGCTCTTCATGGTGTAATTTTTAAATAGCATTTCTTGAGGCATTTATCACTGAATTCCATTTTAACAGCGTGTTCATTTCTTCTTTTATTTTTAGCATCAATTTTTCGCTCACGTAAAAAAGTGGCATATCTTTTACGTTTTGATGACGATTGCGCTGTTACCGGCTGCACTATATTTGTTTCTAGTTCATGTATTTGATTTGTACTAAAAGCAATGGAGATTATGTCAATATAGCAATATAATAATTATGCCATTATTTTGAAAACGCCGTGAATGTCTTGTTAATATGTAAAATTGTAAAAAATAAATGTGGAATAAAACGCTAAATTGCAGTTAAGTGGTTTTAACCGCTTTTATGTGTAGTATTTTTATTTGACGGCTTTATAGCGTTGGAGTAGCTACATTCTTAATAACAGACTGCTAATCTACAAAAAAGTACAAAAATCAGTAAATAACAATTTACTTATGTAACTTACATAAAAATTACAACGAACTAAAAACTAAGGGCTCTTAGCCGCTTTTTAGGTTTAGAAATATAGTTAACTGCGTTTTTGAGGTGAGGACATATAAAAAAAAATATATAACGGCCTTTTAACTATCTTTATCACGAGAACAAAATATAGATAAATACAGATTGATAGAGCTTTTTTTTCTGATTAAGGTGGAATTAAAAACTAAATATCGACCTGATGTGGGTTAACGGCATAATAGTCTATGCACGGCAGTAAAGCGAACCTTACATTAATTGGCAAATTAGTCAGTTTATATTTAAAAAAAAATGAATTAATTAAAATGTAAGTTGACTTGAACGCGGTCAATGTGTGATATTGACCGCGTTCAAGTCTGAACGTTCGACTGTCGTTCAAGTTTGAACCGGTTTTCTTACAAGTTAGTAAGGGATGCCTATGTATAACAGTGGAGTCCTATGGCCGAAATAATGATGATGATGAAATCGAATGTGCCAAGATGTTGGAGAATATTATAAAACATTTGTTATGTTAGTTTGCTTTTCTTTGTATTTGTGAAATGAAATGTTATGGTTTGTTTTTCCAATGGTTGAGAGAACACTTTTACATTCAATTTTTTTAGAGCAGATGAGTTAGATCCTTACTAACTGCACTAACCCAAGAAGAAAGGACTAAGCAAACTCAGGGATTATTGTCTCTTTTAAAGTCCTGATAATCTTGTGACTGTTTTGGGTATTTCAATTGAAGCTGTGCTGTGACATTAATGTCGTGATGCAGAAGTTAGTTAACTGAAACAATGTAGGTCGGGTACTGTAAGTTTGTTGTTTAACTAGGTCAGATAAGGACTATCCTTAAGGCAAACCCTTGAGCCTACCAATAGGCACATCGAATTTTTCGAACGAAGAAAAGGAATGAAATTAATATGAACAGAGTTAGTAAACACGCAGTACCTATTTACTTACACAAAAAAGTTTTATTATATTCATATTTGAAATATTAATGCTTAAGTTTGTACATAATTAACAGGGAACAGTGACATATAATACAATAATATAAAATAATAAATAATATTCTCACACATTTCACACACGGCCGTCTGATCCCAAACTAGGCAGAGCCTGTACTATGTTAACCAGACTGCTGATAAACATACTTTCATATTTCTAAATACATACATACATATTATAGATAAGTACACCCAGACATCCAGTGCTCATCACACAATTATTTGTTTTGGGTGGGAATCGAACCCACGACTTCTGGCGTAGCAGTCAGTATCACGAACAACTAGACCAGCAGGCCAGTCAAATATACATATATGTTCCCAGGTATGGCTCTGAGATCACGAATTTGCGTATGTTATCCTGTTTTCTCTTTTCAATGCCATCAGTATTATAAATTTCATTTAGTATCAAAGTTACATAAATCCTGGATTTATGTAACTTTGGCTATTTAATATATAAAGAAAAATGTTGGGTAGGTTTGTGTACGCTTCAAAAACTCAAGTTCTTTATTTCTTATTAATGCAATCGCAATGTGTCACAGCGAAGCGTGGTAGGGTAATAAATAATTAATCAAATTTCTAGGGATTGACACCAAAAATAGATTTATTTATGGACGTTGTCCAGAATTGGCATTATCTACAATCAACTTAATCACATCATCATCAACATATCAACAGCCTTTAATAGTCCACTGCTGGCCTCTCCTTAGAAAGGAGGTTTTAGCCTACTATAGCACGCTGGATAGACGGGTTGGTATAAGGTTTGTGTCAAGTGTTCCTACTTTTTGTAGTGCTGTTGTCTTGCGTAGTTTGCCCCATTAGTTGGCTCTTACGAAACCCACGGGATGAATAGAGGTGGTGACAGTCCGTATTCTGAATCCGTCACCACACGGACCTAAATAAAGCTAATCGTAACTTGTAATGTAGCGTGACTAAGTTTTGTTGCCATAGGGAGCATATAGCCAGTGGCCTATGTTGCTCTATGGGGGCAAACGAGCAGGTTGCAAGAGTCAAGAGTACCTTGCCGCACTTCGAGTTACCCACCCATAAGGAGGGGGATGGAGAGTTTAAGGCTCCGGTAACCTAACAAACTCAGTAAAAATCAAACGAAGAATTGTTTAACACTGGTTTTCTTATTTCTGAGGCTCCGGTCGAGGTGGCCCATTTGTGCCGAGGCATGGTCCCACGGTAAGATATGTTAATTTTATACTCAGACTAACTCGGTGGTGCATTAGGTAGCGTATGCGACATTTGTGCTGAGGTCTTGGGTTCGATTCCCGGGTCAGACCAAATGTTTGTATGACCTGCAAATATTTGTTTCGGAGTTTGGGTGTTTTCTATGTATCATATGTATGTATTTACAAAAAAAAGTAGATGAGTATTCTATCAGTCAACCTAGCTTTCATAGTACAAACTCCGCTTAGTTTGAAACTACATGGCATTGTTAGTTTAGATAAAAAAAAGATCATACCTATTGACTGCACGGATAGCGTAGTAGATTAGCGGTCACCTCGCCACTTTCTACTGCGCTGAGTGTTATGGGTACGATCCCCACATGGGACATCACTTTGTGAGATACACAAATTCGTGTATGTCAGCAAAGTCCCCCGCGACACAGGATAGATATTCCTAATGCGGGAGTTGTCAATTTTTAATATTATTTTTTTTTATGTCGTAACATATTATTCAATACCAAACTAATAACTAAACTAACAATAGTATATAATTTCATTGATACGTAAATTTTTATAAAGCAGTAAATCGGTTCAAATAATTAATTAGTACGCACGTGCTTACGTGATGAAAACAGATTGTGTAGTTAAGGATTAATCCCCAAGATACGGAGCCTCTCACGATCCTGACTCTAGGTATTATCAGCTGTTTAATAAGTCAACACGACATGTGAACAGTTTACATATCAGCGTTTTAACACCATAATAGACATACAGATAGGACATTCTTTGAGTGTTATTTTTACTTCTGTGAATTTTACCGTCTCAATTTTTTTTTAATATAGCTCATAGATCACAAATTACATATTGTTCAGCTTACAATAGTAATGTTATCTGTCTCAACTAAACATCGGTCATTATTTAAAACTAAGTTTAGTTTGCAAGTCAATTTTACTCTTTTTTTTTTTGTTTTATGCTTGTGAATTTTTAGGATACCAATGAAACAATTAATAGTCTTAACTGTCGTTTATGATAAGATAATTGCAACGATTTAAACGAGAAATAGACACAACCTGTTTAAATTATTTACAATAAGCACAGTAATTCGCAATTTACAATATTTCGCACTGATATGCGCTTGAACTGTTCGCTGGTTTTCGTAAGGAGATTTGTGAACTTTCCCGAAAAAGCCGACTGACATTAAACTTCTTGTATGTTATGGAACATTCTGGAATGTCAAATTTTTTATGATTCCTTACACGAAAACTTGGAGCATCATAAAATTAATTAACACATTAGCTTCCTATGTCCTAAAATTTCTAGAATCAGATCTTTCCTTTACACATATCTAAGTATAAGCAACCAGAGCAAATACAATTTTTATCGGCTCTAATAAAACATATACTATTATGACATCACACCGACAACAGGGGTGGCAAGTTTATCGAGGAACGAACATAAAATGCAGGCGGTCCGGTCCGAACTCTGGACATGTTACTTCAACTTTCAAGCTACAGTAAATGTGTTTACCTTTACTAACTGTAGTCTTAACTGTATCTCAACAATCACATTCTCTTTACTTTAATTAAGCTTTTACTATAAAGTGTTTAGTACTTATTCGAAAGATGATGATGAAAGATGTCACCCGTGTAAAAGTACGGCTGCACGGATAGTATAGTGGTTTAAGCGGTCACCAAGCCGTCTACTACAGCGCTGAGTGTTGTGAGTTCGATCCCCACATGGAACAACACTTTGAGTAATTTACAAATCGTTGTTCTGAGTCAAACAAACAAACAAACAAACCTCCTTTCTAAGGAGAGGCTCATGTCCAGCAGTGGACTATTAAAGGCTGTTGATGATGATGATGATGATGATGTTCTGAGTCTGGGTGCTCGTTTCATAGATGTTTGTAAAGATATATTTCTGATGCGGCAGTCGTCTTATAAAATACGTCTTCGACAAATTAAAAAAAAATCAACGCGTATTCAGGGTAGTTTTGATATACTCGTTATTATCTGCGTTATTTTTCAATTTAATATTAATATTTAAAAAATTAAGTATTGATTAACTTGATCTTGCCATCTGATCAAAAACTTAGCTGAGCCGTGAGCCTGTACTACGATTACCTACGACTGCGACGAAAATAAATACAGTGTCACCACCCCTATTCATCCTGTGGGTGTCGTAAGAGCAGAAGGGAGCAAACTAAACAGGACAACAGCACTGCAAAAAGAAGGAAATCTTGAAACAAACCCTATACCGTCTGGCCAGCGTGGTTATAGTAGGCCAAAACCTCCTTTATAAGGAGAGGGCTATGTCCAGCAGTGGACTATCAAAGGCTGATGACGATGATACATTAATATTAAAGATAACTACATATAGACATCGCACAAAGGAATTGAACCTTGAGTGGAACCTCTTTGTATTTTAAAATATTAACAGACAACCTCTTTGATTTGTATCTTCTTCAAAGTCATGTAAATTGATTAGTTCTTGAGGGCAAATATCGTGTATGTTTTATGTGTAAGATGTTTAATGTATAAGTTTCAGTTGGTCTTCAGTATAGATACCTTAAAAAAATTTAAAGCAAAGATTAAAGCATAAAATACAAGTTATGAGAAAGAGCTTTCAACTCTCAAATACAAAGTTGATCAGTTTCATTGTTTATGAAATTGTTGAATAAATTTAAGGTACAATCAAAATCTAATAGCACGAAATGACAGCAGTTAAGTCAGGTGAATCGAACCGCTCGGATCGTTTTACGAAACGGAATTGGATATACTCGTAAGGCCAGACAAATGATAGGAGGCACTCCACGTTCAGTGATCGATGGTTCTACCAAAGATTAGGCATCAGGTGAAGAACTCTCATCCGATAATGCAAGCCGTCAAGTTTGAATGCAAGAAGTTCATTTAATACATTTTTTATTCGTGTGAATTCAATTCTTTTTGTTGTATTTTGATAAAAATACCCGACTGCGTGAAGGTGTACTGGTACTTAAAATTTACCGACGGGTGATTTTCATATTATAAAATTTTCGTATCACTCTCACAATTAAAACCTAGTGTCACTCTCACAATTAAAACGAGTCTAACGACCCTATCTAAGCTAAAAGCCATCAAGGCGTTTCAACTACAGAGCGTGCCAAAGAAAAACACATACAAACACTCGAAGAACAGAAGCGACCTTCTGGAGCAGTAAGGCAAAAAAAAACAGGTGAAACGTTAATTAAGAATTTATACACAAGGTATACCTACTGTTTTAGTCTAGTCTAGTCTAGTCTAGTGGCCTACCAAATATGAGGACAGACTAGGTTTATGCGACCACGGCCTCATTGACAACTACTTAACTACTACTACTACTGTTAAGTGGTTGTCATGATACCATTTGAAAATGCCGTGAGACCAGACCAGGTCAGGTTTTAAATTAAATAATTGGGAACAGTACAAGTGACTTCATTCATATGTAAAGCAAGGCTACGAGCACCTAACCCTAACCTTAGGGTTAAGTGCTCGTAGAGAAGTGCCACCAAGTGTCATCAGTCAGCAGTATAAAAAATGAGCTCAGTTTCGTTGAAATTGGCGATATACTTTAATTCCGTGGTCCTACAAGTAGGTAGTCCTTTCCAAAATTTACCTTCTTTTTGTCTTTAGTCAAAATGATTACATTCCCGAGGAAATTTAAAAATAGGCAGACGTCAAACTATTTAAGAAACCGAACCCAAATAAAAATTAAGGGTATACCACAATTAGTAATACGAAGGCCTACAGTCTAGTGGACATAAAGTGATACTGTATTCTAATTTTAGGTTTTAATTCTTATGCAATCATTTTAGTTAGGTATTAAAAAAATGGTCTTTAAGGGTTTACCTCCTTTAATTACCTTACCTTATTTTGAATGCTAGGTCGTTTCGACAATATTTTTAAATGTAAGATTACTATAATGATGAAATTGTTTTAACTCATGTACAACAAAATCTATGAAGAAATAAAAACGTAAATAATATATACACATCCTTAATATTCATTCAAGTAGGTACTAAGGTGTTCCGTAGTAAATGGGGGCTTGAGAATAAAGATACAAACAATTCCTTACTGCCGATCTCATGAACCGAGACGATCAATCAATCTAGCTATCCCAATCTCGTTAGAACACTGTAGAGCTGCCAGCATAGTTTTTTTTCCCATCGATTACGGATATTTCCATTTACGTAAGAAGTGCACTTTTTAGTGGTATTAGGTTGATATTGACGAAAAAGCGATGGTAATTATTTAAATTTTTAGTTTTTATAAATATTAAAAATTAAAATAATTTACTTTTTACAATTTAGATTTCATCAGGTTGCTAAGGCTATTTTGACTTTAAAAAATAGTGCATTAGGTCACTTTAAAGACGCAAGGTACTCCGCTTCATTTTTGTTGCTACGGGATTCGAAACGGTATTAATATAATGCAGATCTGACGTTGAATTCTATGGAATTCAGAAGTATAAGGTATTTCCGTTAGACCTGTAAGAGTTTTTTTTCATTTCAACCTGACATATTAATACTTTAAATATATTTTTATTGAGTTTATTACACCCTAATATGTATATTTTCATCAATACATTCAGTTTTAAAATTTGTTATGTGTTAATTAGTACGTCCGTCATGGATCTCACAATAGCAGAATATTTTTCAGGAAAAAACATTTTTTCCGAGAAATCAGAAGTACCGTATGGCAACTCGGTCTAAAAGCCAAGTGTACCCGGCCAAGGTGAGCAATAATTCGTGGTGTAGGAACGAGGGCGGACGCGAGCCGCCGCGCGTTATTTATGCACGCGCCCTTACTCGCCGCGATCACCTCACCAGTGAAACTGATTGAATTTACAGATTGAGACAACTGTCAGAGGCGGAGCGGGTGGCGGGAAAAAACTAATTGTTAAGTATATCTGAAACTTGCCTACACCCTAATTTCAAGCCAATTTTTTATACTTTAGGGTTTAAGTACATGTAGAAATAATGACATCCTGAGAAATCTTAAAAAAAAAACAAAGCAACGACCACGACTATTTATGATGATAACTGGTACAGTGAGTACCAGTTATCATCAAGTCCTATAGAAATTGAAAGATAAAGTGAAATCTATGAAAATATACACATTTAAGTTATCATTAAAAAGAACAAAACGCCCACTTATGAGTCAAGACAAACAGTAAAATAGATTAAAGATAGAACTGCAGTTAAAGCGTTTAGTATTATATTATTATGTAACGCTAGGGAGTTAATAAGTCTTTTATAGGTAAATGTCTCTAAATGATTTGCAATGTTCTATGTTCAATATTATCGACAGTTTTTTACTCCAGTTGTCTTTAATTCTACTATCATACGTTCATCAGTGCAAGCCTCCCCCCGCTCCGCTCATTACTATACCTGATACCTACACAGTGCTAGCTGGCGTTCGTACATTATTCACTTCACCCCGAGCCATCGTACTTTTGTTTGTCCCACCCTTATTGCCCACACGCCCTCAAGGATAAACTTGCACAATTACATTAAGATAATGTGGACAAAACCGGACTCATTGTTGCAACTATTTTTGTTTATAAAATGACATTACACCTGCTTCGGGAGAATGACTCTATAGAAGTATAGGTATTTCACATTACTTTAATAGTTTTTGTGAAGTGAGGCCGTTATTCCACTCCGGTTGACCTGGACCAAGTATGTGGAACCATGCTTCGCTCTCCCACGTGTATTCGACATAAAACCGTATGTAGGTATAAAAAAAGTGATATTGGATTTGGTAACGGAGTACTAAATTCCTTACTATTTTCATTTCAAAAGATTTTAATTCAATCTTAATCATTCATATTAACTTTAAACAATGTAACACTCCTTTTTTACTTTTAGTTATGTCAGATTCGAATTCAATGCTGTCTTGATAAACATTAAATTTAGTTGGAATTGACAATAGAATAGCAGTTTGGAAATTGCCTCACTAAAATAAGAGAATTATAGAGAAATTTTAGTTTAGTTGTATCACCAACAGATTTACTACCAATATCTATCTCTTTGCACTAAAGTTCACTACAAAATTGAGAGCCATATATGAAAAGCTAACTTCATGCAGTTATATTGCGTTCAGCAATAGGTCCACATTTGTGTGGTTTCAGCTTAAGCGCCGGGATGAAGCCTACAACGGTAGAACGCTCGCAAAGTGAATATTTCAAGTCTACCACATCTAGAATATAAACCTATACTGCAGTAAGTTGAAAGCAATCATTGTTCTGAGTTATTATTGCTTTTAAAATTTAAATAGGCGTAACTTTACTTACGAACCAATTTACTTCACTTTGATCAAGGCTAGAATTTTCACAAAAGTGTCGGGTTGGCACTGCCAGTGATGCAATTGGTTAACTGCCTCGATAAGATTTTTGTCAATTTAAACATAACAGAGTAATAAGAACATAGAGGATTCGTGTATTACTATAGTTTTAAGAATGAATGCAGCAAATTGGTATTTACTAAGATTTAGAATTTGATCGGCAAATTGATATGACTTACACCTGCAATGTTCGGCATTGCGTCAAAAAGGTGATTCATAAAGAAATCTGAATGAATAAAAATGCGTCACAATTGTGTAAATATCAGTGAATACCATTCAATGTACTAATGTTTATTATAAAAGTTAACGACTTACGCATAAACCTTTATTGGTCCAACTCCCTCTAGCCTCACAATGTACACCTGTTATCACTCATATATAGCTTACTACCTATATGACTAAACCAATATCTACAGTTCTGGGTCCGTCAATAAAATATAGTGAATTTGGGTCCCTGTTAACACACGAACGCTCGTAAAAGAAATAGCGAGAAGTCGATATGTTGGGCCACCATATGTTATAATATAAATTATTGAAAAGTCCTGCAATAAAAGTAGAGACTTGTCCTAGCGACATGTTGGGGGAATGCGCGAAGTTGTGAATTTACTGTTCCCAGTTTTAGGTTAGTAGGTACATGTGTTCAGATATTGACAAATTTTGTTATTATAATACGCTATTTTGTTATTATAATACGTTATTGTAATACGTTATTGTTATTCCACTATTATAATACGTTGTGTTATACGTTATATTATTGTTATTAAATCCGTGTGGTGACGGATTAAGAATACATAGTGTCGCCACCCCTATTCATCCCGTGGGTGTCGTAAGAGCCGTCTAAGGGACTACAAACTACGCAGGACAACAGCACTGCAGAGAGAAAGAAAACTTGACCCAAAGCCTTCTTTTTTTTTTTAACGTGTGGAAATCGCCTCGGACTGTCACCCCACCGGGGTTTGCGGCGGGGTGGCGTGTCGGACTCGGACCGACTAAAACCACACGGTGTGCCACTCTGCGCCTGTAATAGGAGGGATCCGGGAACAGCTGTTGTTAAGACATCCGGACCCCTCCTAGCGCCTGCCCGCTCCTGGTGCGGGCTCCGTCTCAAATATTTTTTTTTAACCTCTCTTTAAGCGACGTCCGGCACACGGCCGCTCCCTCGCGGCTGGCCAAACTAATGCTCGTGGAGGGGAAACCCACCCCGTCCACCCGCGGCCACACTCTGGGCGGCATGAGGCGATGATAAGCGCGCCTCCGCCGCCCGTTTCGCCGGCGGCGGATCGGGTCCGAGTGGAGGTCGTCCTCCCGGGCCCACTCCGCCGCCTCCTTCTGCGAGATTACTTCCTCGCAGAAGGTTGCGACCGCGGTAAAACAACTGTCGCTACCGGCCATGGAGCGTACTACGGCCGGTAGCGAGAGATCCACTCCGATGACTGCAGTGAGGCCGTGTGCTGGGCCGAGTCCTCTCTGCAGTCGCAGTGGTGGCAGGCGGGACTCAGTTCCCTCCTAGCGACCGAGTGCAGGTACTTTCCGAAGCAACCGTGCCCAGAAAGCACCTGCGTCAGCCGGAAGGTAAGGGTCCCGTGCTGCCGCCCTGCCCACTCGGCGATGACCGGCTAGAGAGCCTCCACGGCGGCGAAGCCAGCGCGTGGAGTCTCCTGCCGGAACGACCAACGAGCCATCGTGGCTCGGCGAGCGGCTTCGCGCCACTTGCGCACGTCTTAGGGCGGAGTCAGCCACTCGCCGATAAACTTCGGCGAGCACTTCCGCCTCCAAATCCCACGGGGGAGTTCCGGCCAACGCGCAAGCCACCTCCGTCGAAACGGTGCGGTAACCGCGTATGGCTCTGACCGCCAATACCCTCTGAGGGCGCCAGAGGCGTGCCCTATTCTGGGCGGTCAGAGCCGCCGCCCACACCGGTGCACCGTATAGTGCCATTGACCGGACAACCCCCGTGTACAGCCGTCTTGTCGCGATGCTGGGTCCACCCAAATTGGCAAAAGTCGCCCTAGGGCTAGCTTTGGAGCAAGCTGTCGGAAGTGCTCGTCGAAGAGCCACCTCCCGTCGAGGATCAGGCCCAGATATTTCATATGGGCCCGAACCGGTACGAGGACCGAGTTGACCACGATTGAGGAGCCAGGGGGTGGACCACGACGGGGCCCATGAAATAAGAGAGCCTCCGTCTTATCTAGGGCCACCCGTAGGCTCAGCGCCTCAATGCGCCCGACCACCAGGGAGACTCCCCTTGTGGCCAGGCGCGCCGCCTCTTGGAAGTTCGCCCCCCGGGCTGTCACCAGAGTATCATCTGCGTAACAAATTACACCCAGCCTGGGGGGGAAATCGGCTCGAAGGGCCCAGTCGTACCCTATGTTCCACAAGAGGGGTCCAAGAACGTACCCCTGTGGAACACCGCACGACATGGGCCGACACCTCGAATTACCTTCTCGGTCCTCGTACACGACGGTACGCTCCTCTAAATAGTCTGCCACTAGCCGCCTCAGGTACTTTGGCACCCCATGATAGTGGAGTGCTTCCCTGATGCAGCTGAATGGCAGACTATTGAATGCGTTGGCGATGTCCAATGACACCGCCAACAGCACGCCGCCACAGCTCACGGCCTCTTCGGTCACGGCCCTCAGGCGCAAAACAGCGTCGACTGTCGAACGCCCCGCCCGAAGACCAAATTGGGCGTCCGACAGATCGGGGAACTTGACCCAAACCAACCCTTCTGGCCAGCGTCGTATAGTAGGCCAAAACCTCCTTTCTAAGGAGATACCTATGTCCAGCAGTGGACTAGTATAGGCTGTTGTTGTGATGATGATGTGATTGTTATTATAATACACAGGATTACAAAATGAAGAATAACGGTATTGCGACAAGTATAGTTTGTCATTTGAGCATTTTGACTTTTATTTAGCATATTTATAGTAGGTAGTTTCCAGAGTTTCTAAATATGGTCCGGTTAGTTAAATAACTCCTCTTGTTAAATGAGGTTAGGTTATAGTAACTGTTAGCAGTTGTATGGCATAGAGTATTTTATCCTTAGAGTTCTAGGGAGTGGGCAGGGGGGGGGGCGGCTCTGGCAATCAAACTCACTCGGTGAAAAGCGGCGACGCAATTGCTTAACACTTTTTTTAATAAGCCTTGGTGTCATTCGGGTCGAGCCAATGACAAAACAATAGGCAGAACTTCTTGAACTCGGTTGTAGCGCCACCTACCGATTCAAAGCGTGAACGGGTCTTACTCAATAACACATGAAAAAATGATCAATATCAGTCCAGCGGCTTAAGAGTTAACTGACATACACATAAGAATTGTATTTAATGACGGAGGCTAAGAATATTTTTCCTGTAATAGACCACATACCTATGTACCACACATTACAGTGCAATCTACTTATAGATACGCATCTACGAACATATGCCAAGGATAATTGCCTCCCGAGGGCTTACCTCTTTATCTTGTTGAACACAATAATGAGGGCTTTTTATTTACCCACCCCCTCCTGACCCCCGCCCTTACTCACGGATTAACATCTGTGTAATGTAGTTGAAATAATTTTTATTGGGATCCCTTTTGTCTTATACGAAGCTTAATTAGTGACGTGGCATGGCGATCTGCCAACAACCCACTTATTTCACTGTCATTAAAAAAAACTTTTTATTTAATATTCTTTATTATCTTTCTTCTTGGTTTATATATTATTATTATTCGAGTCTGAGTTAGTCGAAACAACAAAATTGCTGAATAATTCCTTTCGTTTTTTAAAGAAGAAATATATACGGCTTGAATCAGAGGCGGATTAAGTATCAACAGCGCCCTAGGCAAGCAACGTCTCTCCCCCTGCGCCTCCCTAGCACCCATACTATATTTTAATAGCTACTAGTAGACGTTAGTGATGACTACAAATTTAAGTTATCATTTTTTTTACTAAAACTTTATTCTTTTACGTGTGGAAACCCCATGGGCTGTCATCCCACTGGGGTTTGTGGATGGACGGTATATTAGAATCGAACCGGCTTAAACCAACAACCAACTTTTATTAAAAGGTCCGGGACTTTTTTTTTTGTCGACAGATGGTCTCGCCTGTCATCCCCAGGCATGCACTTAAGCGGCCAGGAGTAGTGGCAGGCTGCCGCAGAGCCGGGCCCCCCTGCTCCGGGCCATCCGCCTGCGCCTGAAACTGGGCAAACTGAGCTCTCAGCCCAGCTACCTGCAACGTCAGGCGGTCGTAAGCGGCCTGAAAGCGAGCCACGTCTCCAATGAGGGTCGAGACAACCCTGGCAATGGCGGAGGAAGAGTCCTTAAGGGCCCTCACAAATTGACCCTTAAGTTCGTGGCCACTTTATTTATGATGTCAAGGACCAAGCCTCGACCGAAAAGCCGAAAAAGAATAGCCTCCTCTTCTTGCTAGAATATTAGCTGTTGCCAATGACGCCCTCCTCCAAATAGCGGAGAAAAACCAGCGCTATCGCCAACGTTTCCAGGGTGCACCACGTGGAGGTTTTCTAGCCAAGCAAGGGGTGCTTGGCTAGAAAACCTACTATACTACGCTGGCCAGACGGGTCGGTATAGGGTTGATTTCAAGTTTTCCCTCTCTTTGTAGTGCTTTATCGGCTCTTACGGTACTTACGGGATGAATAAGTTTGATGACACTCCGTATTCTTAACCCGTTTCAACACGGATACAACAAAATGAATTAATTACTCTAAATGTTCACAAAATATTTATAACTTAAATATAGAAGAACTCTATTTTTCCTAATGTTTATGGATATTTAATCTATTATTAAGTGAGTACCAGGCTTATGGTGGCAGACATAACTTATATACTCAGTCTGGCTATAAAAACTGTTACTATTTAAAAAAAAACATAATAATACATTTAAATTTCTAAGCCGTCATTCTTATTTGAACATTCATTGTATTGTTTTTTGCGCCAACCGGTGTTAAATATTTTTGTGATATTTTACTCCGACCGCTGGCTTCAGGACTCTGGAGAGCACCCGTAACACTTGATTTAAAGGTCTCCCAGAATCGACGCAAGCTTCCCCCCACTAGGTACATATGTAGCGTATCATACACATCATACAGACCGACATTGGCAATAACTTTTTGACAACTATTCATTATAGGCTGTATGGCGCGAAATTTGGTTTATTGGAAATTGATTTTTAATTATTTAAATTAGTAACTTTTTACAGAGAACGTTGTAAACATAAGGGAGTGAAGTAAAGCAAAAAAGTTAGCAACGCCTTTTATTCGACACTGATTGTACAAATCCGGAGAACACAGTTATCGTACTACAGAGTCAGTTAGAATCTGCCCCGACTGGCTTTAAGCCGATTACCGGGAACGATCTCTCATTTGTCTAGCGAGAAATCACTTATAGTCCGCCATTTTCTTTTTTTTTACGTCGTTCTCCATTACTCAGATCGGCCTTGATCCACCGAACTAGTAATAACGAAACGTGATTTGACACATACTCGTACCTACGTATCCGTCTAATGTTTGTCTAATGTTATTTAATTTTCCTATGTAATCCAGAACAATAAAAGTACATCCGTAATACACAATATTTTCACCAAAACAAATTTGATTTAAAGATAAGTGTGTGTATGTGTGTGTGTGTGAAGGATGTCAACAAGAATAGGACCATAAACTAAAATGCATCTTTGATGTCAAAAACTGTGTTATAAATAATACAAAATTAGTGCATTCATTTCACAAATGACAAAATGATACAATATCTATTGCAGTGTTATTAATTTCTCTTTAATTAATATGAATATAAGAATGTATAACCTGATAATACACACATTTTGTTTCATAGGATACGGGTTTTAAACCTATCCACATTCGAATATGGATTCATTGAGATCGATAACTCTCACTGTTTAAAATATTTAATAGATTTATCTAACTAACTTTTATTATTACCTCCTTTTTGGATCACCTGTGCAGCATAATAAAGACTGTGCAGTCCTTATCTGTTCACTTTGTTAAGTCGTCACACTGATCACGCTGCAAACAAAGGTTTTTATTTCATACAAAACATATAGGTAACAGCCTATGCTATGGTAGGTAATTAAGTAAAACCATGTACGAGATTGTATATCAGACAGATTATAGCATTTATTTTTCTTAACCACACCCATTTAAAAACTCATTCGATGTCATTTGTGTTTAGTAAACATATTCTAAATTTTTGACTTTGGAATGTACTCTGATTTCAAAATTTTGAGAAGTAATAACATTATTAATCTCTCAAAAAACTGCTATTTCAAGCAAAGGCATCGATTCAAAAGTCCTTATAAAACGGTATTCACCCCAATTGAGTCGAGGATTACTGCTGCTTGTAGGACGATAGGATGTCCATAATCTTCACAAAAGTGGTCCACGACGCTGACTATGCGGACAACACAATAAATCTTTGCGAGGATAATCCTGAATCGGGCTGACTCGGGGCTTTGTGGGCCCACTGTTACGATATGATGGTACCTACGTACCTAGTTATCGAGATGCTTTCACTCTTTGACTACTTATCAAATATTAAGTTGATGAAATTGATAGGATTTTAATGTAAAGTTATTTTGTTGTTGGATAAATCGGCTATTTATTTTTTCAGGATTGGCACAACCGCATAGTTTACACAATAAAATTAAATAATCATTTTTTTTTGCAAACGAAGAATTACAGTAATTCAAAAATAGAATATGTAAAATATAATGTGAGTACTCGTTTGTAAGAATTTAAAGCAAGTTTTTAAATAGATTTATTAGAAGAATTTTAGGCGAATAGAGTTGTCTAGCGGGTTATAGCGTATAACGTGAATTAGAGCAGTGCGTTACTTACATGAACATGAGCTGCTCCTGTGGAATAAAAGTGACTTAACTACATTTCAGGTACTTCTGATTTTGGTATAATTAAACCTTAAAATAGTCAAATTATTAGTAATAAAGGGGTAGTTACTTTCGAAAATCACGTTTTCGAAGTGAAAACATCTTTAGAGGTGTTAGGCATTTTTGAACAACAAACAAAATGTTTTTTTTTGAGATGGGAAAAACCATTGAACTCGCGACACTGTTACCGTTACCGACATCTCTATATATAAGTATATACATACATACGTTTACACGAGGGTGGAGTTTGGGTTCAAATACATTGATAATATATCTATATATATAATATTAACATATATTACATCTTGTGGGCACATTTTGAACTTCAAGTAAGGTGAATGACTACTGCCTTTTATGTTAATATAATTTAATTAGAAGAAATATAACTGGTGAATTGTAAATGTACGTTTACTCTTCATAAAACTCACCGTGAGTTTATAAAATACCTTTTTAATTTGTTAAACTTATTGTTACATATATAAGATTATTAAGATGATATTATAATCAACTATTATGTGTTTTTAGTTAAATTCAAAGCGACGTTTCTTATCATCAAGGTATTCATTTGCAAGTATTCTGTATAATTTAGGGTTATTGGTAAAATACAGTTTTAGTTTTTGATTCTGAAATTTTGTATTTAATATACCTATTATTAAAAAAAATTGGTTGCCTGTAAAGTCGGTATACGGGCGAAAGTTTTACGTGACAACGACTTTGAGTGGTAAAATAATTTTAATGTGAATATTCATTCGTATAGTAGGAAGAAGGATGAAATAATAGTAACAATTTAAAACATTTATTTATACAAAGAATTATATTTAAAACATTAATTTATACTAAGAATCTCGCACTGAATTTCATATTAACAAAATTTTATGTCGCCTTTCACTTTTTATGTCTGTCTCTCTCGCTCTTAGGCGGGCTAACCAAGCCCGAGTGGAAGGTACGCGTGCCTCTCACTCGCTCTCATTGTGAGCGCATAACGTGAGCGGAGCGTAACGCAGTTTCTTGAAGTGTCACCCGGCAAACCAATTTATAAGACGTTGTCACGTCAAAATTGGGTTTAAATTAAAAGCTGGCCGTAAAAATGTATTAAATTGTAAGTAAATAGCTTGTATCTCTTGTCCCTTCAATTTTACTATTTCAAAATATCATCGATTTATGCATTCCGTGAGTTCCGATATAGTGACAGCGCGCGCCGGAAGTGGGCACGCAGCGACTGCCACATCCGGTCGCCATAACTGTCGCCATTCGTCACATCCTGCCTCCGATATTAACGCGGCCTATTGATTGACGTGAAAATTTTATATTGCATTTTCAGTACATTTTATGGTAAGATTTATATTTTTGACTAACTATAAATAAAAATTGTCTACTTCTATTACAGGTTGGGCAGGGAATAATTTACGAATGATTAATTTAATTAATTTTGTCTGGCCGTGTGTAGAGAATGGATTCATTACCCCTTTTCAAGCCGTGGGTGTCGTAAGAGCTGACTAATGGAGCAAACTACGTAGGCCAAACTACCAGCGTGGTATATTCTCCAGCCAAAACCTCCATTCTAAACAGAGGCCTATGTTCAATAGTGGACTATTAAAGGATGTTGATGTGTAATGATGTGGGTATCGCACGTAATCATCTTTTATATGACTGTCTTAACCGAGGACCCCCAAAGGGCAACAAACTCTTCAAAGGCATATTGTACTGCCTCTCGGGAATTGACCTTGCACCGACCGACTATTACTTTTTCCAAAATTTAGACAACTTTTTAGTGGGTAAAAAATTCAATTCCCGTGAGGCAGTACAAAATGCCTTTGAAGAGTTTGTTGCCTCCCGTCCTGCTAATTTTTACAAGAAGGGCATCAATAAACTGCCAACGCGTTGGCAAAGATGCGTCGATTGCATGGGTGATTTTTTAACTCATTTTAATTTAATTGTTGATTGCAGGAACCAATGCCTTATAGACAGCAACACTACGCTCACGACCCCGGCTTCACCTGCCCGACCCGTGGATATGATATCATCGATCAAGGTAATTTCTGGCAATTCCTTTTATCACAACATACTACGGGAATACCCCGACATCATTCGCCCACACGGGGTACACCGGACCCCAACTCATAATACAGTACACTACATTAAAACAACACCGGGACCACCTGTATCTTGTACACCACGCCGACTCGCCCCAGACAAACTCAAATTCGCGAAAGAAGCATTCGAGACCATGTTGCAGAGCGGCATCTGTCGCCCTTCGGAATCTCCTTGGGCATCCCCACTACACCTGGCGCCTAAAAAGAATGATGGTTGGCGGCCATGCGGTGACTACAGGATGCTGAACGCCCGGACAGTCCCAGACCGCTACCCTATTCGACACATCCAGGACTTCGCCCATAGCCTCACAGGGTGCACGGTATTTTCTACAATAGACCTGGAAAAAGCTTATTATCAAATTGGGGTCAATCCGGATGACGTAGCGAAGACCGCAATCACCACCCCATTCGGCCTGTACGAGTTCCCCTTTATGAGTTTTGGCCTACGTAACGCGGCTCAGTCTTTCCAGAGGTTCGTTGACGAAATGCTCAGGGGGCTGGATTTTACTTATGCGTATTTGGACGATTTTTTGGTGTACTCGAAAGACCAAAAATCCCATGAACAGCACCTGCGCCAGCTCTTCTCCAGACTCAAAGACTACGGTATGGTTATAAATAGTTCTAAGTGTATTTTCGGTGTATCAGAAGTAACATTTTTGGGTTACCATATAACAGCCAATGGATCAACACCGCTCCCATCCAAGGTCGAAGCGGTCAAGAACTTCCCAACTCCAAAAACCGTAAAGGAGCTGCGTAGGTTCCTGGGGATGATAAACTTTTACCGTAGGTTTATACCAGCCGCGGCAACACTACAAGCACCTTTAAACCAGCTCCTTGCCGGCTCTGTTAAGGGTTCTAGTCCAATATTTTTTTCAGAAATAGAATCTGAAGCTTTTGTAAACTGCAAAGATAGCCTCAGCCAAGCCGCCATGTTAGCACACCCTGACTGTAATGCGAAACTTGCGTTAGTCACAGATGCGTCAGACAAATCTATAGGAGCAGTTCTACAACAACTTAAACATGGCAGCCCCTGGCTTTCTTTTCACGTAAATTAAGTCCCGCCCAAGTTAAATACTCACCATACGATCGTGAACTCCTGGCGATATATGAGAGTATAAAATATTTCAGACACATGGTAGAAGCCCGTGATTTTGTGGTTTATACAGATCACAAACCCCTCACGTTTGCTTTCAATACGCGGAAAGACAACTGTTCTCCTAGACAATTTCGACATCTCGATCTTATCGCCCAATTTACTACAGACATTAGGCATATTTCAGGCAAAAACAATGTAGTCGCCGACACGTTATCACGAGTTGACGCAATTACTCAACCCGTCAGTCCCGAGAACATAGCAACAGCTCAAAGCACAGACAGTGAACTTCAACAACTTTTAGATAATAAAACTTCACTCCAGTTTCAACTAATAATAATACCGGGCTCTCAGAGTAAATTGTACTGCGACGTCAGTAACACTACTCCGAGGGCCATTCATCCCAAAGGAACTGCGTCCACCCCGCCCCGCCACCCCGGTACCAACGCCACTGCCAAATTGGTTTCCGAACGCTACGTGTGGCCTGAGGTTAAAAAAGATTGTCGTCATTGGGTACGTAACTGTTTAGCCTGTCAACGTTGTAAGGTCACTAGGCACGTCTCAGCCCCAGTAGGCAGCTTTAATTTACCACAGTCTAGGTTCGCTTTCGTACATATCGACCTTGTAGGGCCATTGCCACTGTGTCAAGGGTTTAGATATTGCCTGACAGCTGTAGATCGCTTTACGCGTTGGCCTGAGACTATACCCTTAGTTGATATCACAGCTGAAACCGTGGCAAAGGCCTTACTAAACGGGTGGATTTCTAGATTTGGCTGTCCCACCGACATCGTGACAGACAGGGGTAGGCAGTTCGAATCAGCTCTTTTTCGGAATTTATCGCGTATTGCAGGGTTTCAACATCGTCGAACTACCGCTTATCACGCTTGCTCGAACGGCCTAGTTGAACGCTACCATAGGCAAATGAAAGCTACAATAACCTGTCATGCAAGCGACAGGTGGGTTGAAGCTCTCCCACTCGTGCTGCTAGGAATTCGCAGCGCCTTCAAGGAAGACTTACAGGCTTCCTCAGCGGAGCTTGTCTATGGTCAACCAATTCGACTTCCGGGAGAGTTTTTTACTCCCCAAACCGAAGAGACCATAGACATGACAGATTATTTATCTCGATTGCGTCATTTTGTGAGGAACTTACAACCTTCACCAGGGTCACATCACAACTCTAAAGGTAAAACGTTTATATTCAAAGACTTACCTTCGTCTTCCCACGTTTTTCTCAGAGACGATACAATAGGTCGGTCTTTAACACCCGCTTACTCCGGACCTCACCAGGTTATATCGCGTGGAGATAAGGTCTACAAGATAATAGTCAACGGCAAAACACGTAACAGTATCAATAGACCGTATCAAACCGGCCTTCATACTAAGTGACTCACAAAACACACAAACATCCAACACGCAACCTTACACACAGACGCATCACCCTGACACACCTGGGAATAGCCAGAAGTTACCTTATGCTGATGAGGACAGTAAAAAAACCCGCTCGGGGCGTAGGGTTAAATTGCCCGACTATTATCGCCCTTAACCCGGTCTCTGGAGGGGGGTGGTGTAGCGTCATATTTACAATCGTAAACTTGTATTAATAAAAAATAAAAAATAAAAATATGTATAAAAATTATTTTGTAACAAACGGACGAACAAAAGCAATGTTGTTATTAGTAGCGAGTGCGAGGAGCCGAACGTATTATGCGGGCGCGCAGGATCGCGCGAACGCCGCGCCGCCGTGCGGCGCGCCTTGGAGTCAGTCGATCCGTAACCTTGCGACGCGATACTGATACCCAACGCTCCCGATACGCCCCCCCCCCCCGCACTACGCGCTAAATGTTAAATGTTCTCCTTTGCCTAATCACTTGCTTGTACTCCTTCTGACTTCTTTAAATTTTCCGTAACTCTGTGCTTGTGTAACGTCTAAATTGTAACTTAGCTTAACAAATTATACTGACGGTGTTCAACAGTGTACGAATTGTTTTTCTTGTGTACGCCCTCATTACCTACACTTCGAATAACAGAAATAAAAAAGTTTGAAAAAATAAGTACTTTCACTTATTGCATACAAAACGGCAATTTCATAGGTAAAGACCTAATATTTGCTTCGCAGTTAACATGTATTATATGTTAGGTATGTATTAACAAAAAAAATACAAATATTCTATCAGTCAACCTATCCTTCATAGCACAAGCTCTGCATCTAACACACAACGCCATCTTGTTTCAAACTATGAAACAAGATGGCGTTGTGTGTTAGATGTCCGAAATATTAATATTATTATTTTTATCTTAGAAAAGACAACTCCTGCACTATAAATACATCCTGTGTCGCGGGGGACTTCACAAACATGCATGAAACGGTTACAAAGAACATCCAGACTCAGATTAAGTGGATCACATAAAGTGTCGTTCCATGTGAGGATCGAACCCACTACACTCAGCGCAGTAGGAAGCGGCGTGGTGACTGCTTAATCCACTACACCATTCGTACAGTAGTGATGGAATAACTAGTCTTCACACTCATATTTTATTGTGAATTTTTAATTAGCAGTTTGCAAATCAATTGTAGTGGTGAAATTTCGCGAACATTCAACACTAAAACTCTTCAAAACTTAAATTACCTATACCTACATAATAATTCATAATTAAACTTCTTATTAACAAATACTATTTGGGTATTAATGCTATGAACAATTTCACAAAACACTACGAGAAAACAAAGTCATTCAAAACAATACCTAATCTCCCGGCCACTTGCTAATGCGTCGTAATGAACAAAATAAAATTTTCAAGAATTAATAATTCAATGAATGATATTAAAATATATTATATTTATGCAATAAATAATCCTAAATACGTGCATTTCTATTAAAATGGACAATAAAATCCTTTGCACTCTCAGAAATAGCATCAATCGCGCCGCGATCGGTCACTGTTCCGAGCGAAATAGGTACTTAAACGTGAGAGTAGAGTTTAGGTTCATTTTTCGTTCACTTAGCAATTTAGAATTAGCAGTTTTTTTAAAATTAAATTTAGTCTTCGCGTTGATGCGAATGAGAAAGCACGCGCCGTGTGAATGTGAAGCGCTAATGAATGAAGCGATGAAATTTTGTATACGTATTAATTCATAGTTTCACAACTACAATTAATTTGCTTAACTTCTAATTAAGAATTTACAATCAAATATGAGTTTTAATAATAAGAAGTTTAATTATAGAGTAGGTATAAGGTAATTTATGTTTTGAAGAGTGTGACATGTGCGTAAAAAGGTATTTTGTGAATAGGAATATTTTCACGCACGAACAATCCTTATATTGCATTATTTCTGTAATAATGTTGGAGAAAATAAAATAGCAGGCACTTTTGATCGTAAAAATCTCGGTAAGTTAAAATATAATAAAAATAAGTTATTTATGTAAACTTAACAATTAGTGTAATACTTAATAGATAGTATAGATAAGTATCTAATTAGCATTAATGCCCATTACTACCGTGCAGTCATTAATGGTCATATTGTAATTAAATAATTCTCGTGTGAGAGCTGCGTTTGCTGTTGAAAGAGTTTGTATTGCTCGAAGGTTTGAACGCTTCCCGCCTAGTAGTCTTACCACTTGTGTTGGTTGCCTAGTCTGTTGTTTTTCTTACGGTAAATGTGTATATTTTTATTCATTCGAATAACAACATACACATTTTCCTTTATTAAAAAATCGGCCCTTAAAAATAATATTATCTTTACCTTAAATGCATCAAGAAATGAAAAGTTTTCGAAAGAAGAAAGGCCTGCTTCTAAAAGATAATTTTCGCGACACCGCGCCATTGTGATTCACAATCGAATTTATTTTTTTAATCACGTCGTTTCACAAAAGAACCATTGTATTTTATTATTATTTCTTTTTATTATATAGTCCATCGCATTGGGTATTCAGACAGACGGCGGGCAATTCGACGGAAGTTCCGGTGGCGTAGTGTTGTGACAATAATAAGTCATAATAAATTTCATTAAATACTGTTCTTTTTAATATTTTATCTACTGAATACCTATGTCATCGTTTTCTATAAGACAGACGAACACTGAAAAAATATTTTTTCAGAAATCCTTTTGAGAAAAGCTGTAAAACATTTGAACTATTTATTTATAATTTCAAATTTGATTCATGCTTGTGTTGTATTCTGTCCTTGGCATATAGTATATACATGACATGATATTAGTGACATAATTACGAACTTTCATATAATATACATATTTTGTATTGCCTGAAGTTTCGACCTGGTTGCACTGGCGTTAATTGCCGCACTAATAACTATAAATTATTAATCGTTCAATACTTGAAGCGATATACATCAAAGTAAAGGCAATGAAACCTCATATTTTAAATGCAAATGTGGGCAATCAATTTGGCCCTTGGGTTGTTTTAGTTTATCTAGTTTATGGAAATCATCAACATCATCAACCACCTATAGTGGTCTACTGCTGGACATGGTCCTCTCCTTAGAAATGAGGTTTTTTGTCTGCTATATCACACTGGCCAGACGGGTTGGTTATATTAGTCTCAGACTTAAACCCAACCTTTCCCGGGGTGTCTCTTTGGATGCGCGAGGCGCTAGGCTTAAAGGTGGCCCTGGATAAGATGGAGTAGCTTCTTATTTCTTGAACCTCGTCGTAGTCCTCTCAGTCTTCGTACCGGTTCAGGCCAGATGAAGGATCTGGGCCTGATACTTGACGAGAGATGGGTCTTAAATGAGCAACTCCAACAAGCTACTTCAAAAACTGGTTGGCCACTGCGTCTGCTCTTGGTGAGTTTTGCCCAAGCTACAGACAGCGTGTCGTGGACGGCACCCACCCGCATAGGGCGCGCCCTCTAGCGCCCTCAGCAGGGCGGATATGCCATTGGCAGTTAGAGCCATGGTTATACCAGGCCGAGTCAACGCCCGAGGCCCGGATTTGGCGAAAAGTCAGCTGGCTCGCGGTAGAGGACCCCCACCCAAAGGTCGTGCGGCGATGGGGCGTGATAGACTCGCGCCACTGCCATGATGGTCCTCGTTTGGTATCCATCCCGTGCTGGAGTACACCACCCGTGCTGGCTTTGCTGCCAGTAGGCGAGTGTGAATTCTGGCCTACATTGATTTGAAAGAAAACTATATTTGTTCACATCTTCGATCGAAAATAAGGAGGTAGTTTTACGGCAGGAAGCGCGGGGCCCCGTAGTATTTGCGACTCTTGCTACGTGGCTAATCCGCCAATGACGAACGTAGACTCTGTTGTAAACAACTCGTATATACGGCAGTTTGTTGTGGACAGCGCACACTATTGAATGTTTGAAATAATTGCGGATGAATGAATGTTTTGGAGAAAATTCGTTTAGGAGCAATGTTTGTAACAGGTGCAGATTAGAACCAATAGCTGGTGGTTTGTGTTTGTTGTTGCGAGGTAAAACCGGAATTTCAAGTATTCCTTAATTATTATCTCTTGGTAATCCAAAACTTCTTAATGCATTGATGTGGCTAAAACTAAACTACTAGGAGTTGTTTTCGTAAAACTAGTTAGTATAAATTAATAAAAGTGTTATTCATTTATCATTTATAAACCGATTTGGAGAATTTATATTTGAAAGGGTATAGTTCCCGTTTGGTCCCATTTAAATTAAAGAAAAATGTGAAAATTAAGGCAATAAAAAATACAGTTTACAACACTCCATCCTGATGTAGACGCATGATGCGAAGTTGATGTAACTTTTTTAAAGTTCATTATTAAAGAAGTGCTGATTAAAGAACAATCATGTTTCAATTTGTGATGAGTCTGTGGAATCATCTGTTTTGTGGGAGTAAGAATGTGGGGTTAGCTGCGAACATGTGACACTAGGTACCATAAGGCAGGGGTGCGTGGTCCGGAACCTCCTTGTGGTGCACCCTGGGCAACGGAGACGGCAGCGCCTCTCTCCCTAGGTGGGGGAGGCGCTGCCGCCTGCGGCCAATTCCGGCCGAGGTGGGAACGGCCCGTCAAGGGCTGTTCGGAGGGCTGCTTTCCGCGTGTCCCTCTGTTTTGGCAGAGGGCATAGGGGAGAGCGGGCTGGGGCGGACGGGTCCACTGCAAGCTGGCTCTGTCCAGAGGGTGGGGGACACTGGTCCTGACGCAGACCACCGTCCGGCCATGTCGTAAACCCACTGACTGGCAACAGTCAGGAATGACGGGCTTCTTCGAGGGCTACGAGGAAGGCAACCTCTATAAAAAAAATCCTGGGGCGGACGGACCCGGTTCTGGTGCAGACCCCGTCCGGCCCAGCCGTAATCCTGAATGGACAGGACCGGTGGATCTTCGGATCCGCGAGGACGTAAACCTCTATAAATAAAATGCTCTAAGCCCACGTTCTGGACGCCTGGCAAGGGGCTGAGTCACTGGAGGGAGTCCAGTGCCGAAGGCGTTCCCCGTCGAAGGACGTTAAACTTAACATTATGACATGGGCCCAAAGATTGATAAATCTACCCAGGAGGGTACCAGACGCACTGCGTCTGGAGAATCCCTCCCGGAGCCAGACGGCTCCGGCAGCTCCCAAACGTACTCTGGGGGGGAGCAACCTTTGTCTAACCTGCCCGTTGCCGAGCAGTAAATCCGGCAAACCGAAATTACGCTGAGGACGCAAGAAACATGGAGATAGTGTCGACACACCGACACTGCCTTGGAGATGAGCGGGAGGTGAGGTACCCCTATGGTCTCAGCTGCGGAGCAGCACCAGAAGGGTACTCCAAAGCGCAAAAAGGCGCTCGCTTCGCCTGGGCCTGAAGAGGCAATTGGAGTCGGCCTCGAGCGATGAAGCCTCGGCTCCCAAAAGTCGGCACAAGCCGCAGAAGAGGCGCTCGCGGCGGAGGCCGACTTCCTAGAGTTGCCCAGGAGCAGAAGACGGAGCCCCTACGCTCCTACACTCCCGTGAAGAGGGTCGCGTCCGAGAGGTCGACAGACGTGACCGAGGTGAGGAGCGAGAGGGAGGGTGAGCGGAAGCAGAGCAAAACCGGCAACCCCGTGGACCAGATCGAGGAGGCAATCGGCTGGCCGATTGCCTGCTCCAGACGTCCGGGGTAGCCAGGGGTCCCGAACAGGAGGCCCTGGTAGCGGTCGTGCGCTCCATAATCGAGGCGGGACGACTCCTCGTGGCCGAGAGGCAAGGCCAACGCTAGGGAGAGAGCCCGCCTCGAGGCGGATCTCGCCAAGGCTCGTGCCCACGCTGGTGCCACACCAGCGTCTTCGGCAACCTGTGGCGTTGTTCCGCCCGTAAGGAGCCGGACTTAGTCCGACTCGTGGCGGAGATGGAGGAGCGTATAATGAAGCGCATCTCCGCAATAGAGAGCGGCCCGTTGTCGCCCACCTCTGGCTCCGCCAGGGCAAACCTATGCGGCCGCTGCCAGGGCGGGCCTAACAGCCCAGCCAGCAGCTAGGGTGGCTGGGCCGTCATCAGCGCCCCCGCCCCAGAAAGACCGGAAAGGGTCAAAGGGAAGTGGAAGGCGGCCCCAACCCAAGCCCCAGTCTCGGCCCCGGCTGACACGCACAGCGACCCGTTGGAGCGGGGCTGGACGGTGGCCGGGGACAGTAAAAAAGAAGGCGGAAGGCCGTCCAAAAAAAGCGGCCAAGAAGCGAGGAGGGACGCCGCCGCCGCCGCGAAGGGAGCGCCGAGGAAGCTCCGCGCCCCTCTGCTCCTCGGCCGTCGTTATCACTTTGACGGCGGAGGCAGCGGAGAGGGGCGTGGGGTACGCCGAGGTCTTGACGAAAGTCAAGGCCAACGTGGACCTCAAAAGCCCTCGAGATTCCGGGCGTCCGGTGTAAAAACACACGGACGGGAGCCCGGCTCCTCGAGGTCGCCGGCGCTACCAGTGGCCCCAAAGCCGACGCCCTAGCGGCTAAGCTGAGGGAGTCACTGGATGCAGCTGACGTCCGAGTGTCCAGACCCACTAAATGCGCAGAAGTTCGCATTACGGGCCTGGACGACTCTGTCACGGCGGACGAGCTCAGACTCGCCGTGGCGGAGACGGGAAGCTGCCCTCTGGACAGCGTGAAGGCCGGAGCAATACGCTTCGGCCCAGGTGGACAGGGGGCAGCGGTTGTCAGCTGCCCCATCGCGGCGGCCCAGAAGGTCGCCGATGGACGGAGCCTCCTGGTCGGAGGTTTCCTGAGGGCGCAGGCACGACTCCTGCAGGCCCGACCGGCAAGGTGCTTCAGGTGCCTGTCGGTGGGTCACGTAGGGGTGCACTGCACGGCGGAGGCCCACCGTAGGTGACCGATGCTTCCGCTGTGGGCCAGCCCCGGTCACAAGGCGGGTGGCTGCAACGCTCCGCTGCGTTGCTTTAGTGTGCGCAGCGGGGGGCAAGCCTGCCGACCACCGGGTTGGTGGTAAGGCCTGTGCCCTATCGCGACCGAAGCCGGGAGGCCGACCTTCCGCCTCCGAGCCGCTGATCCAGACGGAGAGTGCCGCTGGACAGCCGCAAAGTTCGCTGCGGGATGCGGGGATGGAAGTCCAGTGATGGATCCACATCTCCGCATCCTCCAGGTGAACGTAGGCCACGGTGCCGATGCTCAGGATCTTCTGCTCCAGAGCATGGCACAGTGGTCCATCAACATCGCCGCTATCGCCGAGCCATATGTCCATCGGTTTCTCGGGCCTGCCTGGGAGACCGACTTGGACGGCACGGCGGCCCTGGTGCACGGTACCGCAGCCGGCACTCCACCTCTTGCAGTAGTTGCAAGGGGACGGGGCTGTGTAGCGGCGATAGTTGGAGATATAGCGGTCGTGGCCGCTTATTTCACGCCGAACCGAAACCTAACTGAGTACGAGCAATGGCTCGCTCAGCTGGCCGTCGTCGTCGATGCCTGTCGCCCCCACCCGGTTCTTGTGCTGGGGGACTTCAAACGCCTGGTCGCAGGCTTGGGGTTCCCTGCGCACGAACCCGAGGGGCAGGGCATTGGAGAACTGGGCTGAAAGATTCGGCCTAGTTCTCCTAAACCAGGGGCCGTGGCCACGTTCGTGACGGCGAGGGGTAGTTCGATCGTGGACATCTCGTTCGCATGCCCCTCGCTAGCGCGTCGTGTCCAAGGCTGGCGCGTCGTTGTCGGGGAGGAGACAGGTTCGGATCACCGATATATTCGGTTTGACGTCTCCGCCCCTGCAGATGGCGCGCCGGTCAGACCGGCACCACCTGAACCACGTTGGGCGCTCAAGCGCTTAGATCGCGACCTCCTCCTGGAAGCCGCCATCGTACAGGCCTGGGCTCCTGCGCCGGACAGGCCTGTCGACGTCGATGCTGAAGCACAGTGGTTCCGGGAGGCCATGACCCGCGTCTGCGATGCGGCGATGCCTAGGGCTCAGCCCAATACTGCAAGGCGCCAGGTCTACTGGTGGTCGCCGGAGATCGCACGGCTGCGTCAAGCCTGCGTAACCGCGCGCCGCCGGTGGTCCAGGTTCCGCAGGAGGCGTCGCCGCCCCGAAGATGCGGCAGCGAGAGAGGCGGAGCTGTTAGCGGGTTACAGGGTTGCCAAGAGGACCCTTCAGGCAGCGATAAAGCGGGCCAAGAGCGAGGCCCGCCGCGAGATGCTGGAGACCACTGGAGCGGGATCCGTGGGGACGCCCCTACCGTAATGGTTAGGGGCAAGATGCGCCCATGGGCCCCGCCGCTCACACGGTGTCTTCAGCCAGAGCTGCTTGAGAGGGTCGTTGGCTCCCTGTTCCCAACGCGAGTGGTGGAGCATACTCCGCCACAGATGGCTCCGCCTCCGGCGCTTGAGGCGCCTAACGTGGATGACGACGACGTGCCTGAGGTCACTGGGGTGGAACTAAGGGTGGCGGTGTTACGGCTTAAAGCCAAAAACACCGCCCCGGGACCCGATGGCATTCCTGGCCGAGCGTGGGTCCTGGCCTTAGTCGACGAGGCTCTCGAGCCCCGACTGCGAGGGTTCTTCAGCGCATGCCTCGAGCGGGGCCAGTTTCCGAAATTGTGGAGAACGGGGAAACTGGTCCTCATCCGAAAGGAGGGGCGCCCGGCGGACTCACCGTCCGCCTACCGGCCCATAGTGTTTGCTTGACGAGGTGTGCAAGCTCTTTGAAAGAGTGATTGCAAGGCGCCTCGTCAAGCATCTCGTGATGGTTGGGGCCGGATCTGGCGGACAACCAGTACGGTTTCCGTCAGGGGCGCTCCACCGTGGATGCGATCATGCGCGTGAAGGCTCTGGCGGAGGAAGCAGTCTCCCGGGGCGAAGTGGTGTTGACGGTGTCCTTGGACATCGCCAACGCGTTCAACACTATGCCCTGGAGCTGCATCAGGGAGGCGCTCGTGTATCACGAAGTGCCTCTCTACCTCCGCCGCATAGTCGGGGCATATTTGTCGGAGAGAGCCGTCGTCTACCCCAGTAGGACCGGTCTCGGTAGGCGTGAAATGTCGTGCGGTGTTCCGCAGGGGTCGGTGTTAGGGCCACTCTTGTGGAACATCGGCTACGACTGGGTGCTTCGTGGTGCCTTCTTGGATGGTGTCGCCGTCGTGTGCTACGCGGACGACACACTCGTGACGGCGCGCGGCAAGACGCACCACGAGGCAACCCTGAGGGCCACGGCCGGGGTTGCCCAAGTCGTTGAGCGTATCCGGCGGCTGGGTCTCGAGGTGGCTCTGCACAAGTCCGAGGCCCTGTTCTTCCACGGGCTTCGGAGGAAGCCGCCTGAGGGATCTAGCCTCACGGTAGGAGGCACTCGCATCGGCATCGAGCCCTCGATCAGGTATCTGGGGCTCGTACTCGATGGCCGATGGGACTTCGGATATCATTTCCGAGGTCTGGTCCCCAAGTTGGTTGGGGCAGCGCGTGCGTTGGCGCGGCTGCTGCCCAACATGAAGGGACCCGATGACTCCTGCAGGAGACTCTACTCGGGGGTTGTGCGGTCCATGGCCCTTTACGGGTGCCCAGTATGGGCGGGGGCCCTGAAGGCCAGCAACGTCGCGATACTGCGACGACCGCAACGAATGCTGGCCATCAGGATCATAAGGGGGTACCGCACGATCTCCTTTGAGGCGGCGAGTCTCCTGGCCGGAACTCCACCATGGGACCTGGAGGCGAGAGCCCTTGCGGCTCTGTATCAGTGGCGCAAGGAGGCGCAGGAGTTGGGTCGATCCCCCGAGATTCGAGAAATCGATGACCGGAATCCCAACTCCGCCAGGTCATCATAGGGGAGTGGAGGGAACGACTCGGGCAACCGAGCGCCGGGCACGCCGTCATTGCGGCGGTAAGACCCGTTATGGAGGATTGGCTCGAGAGGCGTCACGGGACCCTCTCATACCGATTGACGCAGTCGATCACTGGGAAGGGATGTTTCGGAGATCACCTGTGTCTGATCCGCAAGGAGCCAACGCCTGAGTGCCACCACTGCGGTGGCCAGACCGTGGACACGGCTCTCCACACGCTGGCAGAGTGCCCGGCGTGGGTTGAGCAGAGGCGAGACCTCGTGGCGGCCATCGGAGTGGGAGTTCTCTCGCTCGATAGCCTGATTGCGGCTATCGTGCGGAGCGAGAGTGCGTGGAACTCTGCCGTCTCCTTCTGCGAGCAAGTTATGCTCGCGAAGGAGACGGCGGAGCGGGACCGGGAGAGGTTTAGAACTCTCCCGGCCCGCCAGGCCCGGGCACGGGCCAGGCAGCGCAGGCGACTCAGGCGCCGGAGGTCGCAGAACGACCTCCGTCCTCCATAAGCGCAGGCCTGGGGGTGACAGGTGAGGCCATCTGTCACCCTAGCAGAAGCAGGCCGGGGTGGCGGCGAGCGCGTTGCGAAGCGCGCTCGCTTCCAGGGAGCACAGGGAACATGGGGTTCCCACACGGGGCGGGGGTCGTCTACTCGTCTGTAGATGACCCGAGGTAATGTCGGGGCACCAGGGCCTTCCTTTCTAGGGTATACCTGGTTCCCCGGCTATTAGTACCCGGCGAAGGCGTGCGGTTTTAGTCGGTTCGAGTCCGACATGCCACCGACAGGTGGTATCCGAGGGGATTTCCGCACGGAAAAAAAAAAAAAAAAAAAAAAAAAAGGTACCATAAGGCAAAAGTGTCGTGGCTTGCCAACTTCATTTGAATAAAAAAACTTCTCGACTTTTTCGACCATGGACCATCGAAAATGGACGTCAGAGTATATCAATAATATACCCTAAAATCAGGGTAGATTCCTAGGTCTCAAATAAATGATTTCGCTTGAATCAATAAATGTAACATTTTAATTTTAACAATTGTACAGTCTCAATTGTCCTCAGTTATTAATTAAGTATTCTTGTTGTTTATATTTGTTTCTTCAAATCAACATTGAATCATGGACGTATAAAACAGTCGGAAGGAATCCCGCTAAGACAAAACTGAGGCACCGTAATGGCGACAGTTCTCTATGTGTGTAGAAATTTGGGGTTGCCAAGTTATCCTAATTTATGCCCTAGAAATAAAAATATATTATAGAAATTTTACTGTTTCTACTGTTTACTATACGAGCAGTAGTTAGAGTATAGTAGTATATATACGAGTATATACAAAGTATAGTAGTATAGAGTAATTTTGAAACTTCTTAGGGTCGTTGTGATAAAGAAACAAACACAAATTTATAGGATTAAGTCGGCGAGAGAATGAGATAGAATACATTACACATTATTTTTAATATAATATTTTGACAGTGTGAATATTTTTATCTTTTTATTTAATACTAGCTGGTACCCGCGACTTCGTTCGCGTGGAATTTGAAAAACGCTGCCTTAGTGGGTTCCAATTTTATAGGGCAAAATTTTATAGGATTCTTCTGAGAAAAAAAAAAGAAAAATAGTCTAAGTTACTCCTTATATACACAACTACCTGGTAGTAAAATATTATCAAAATCGGTCCAGCCTTTTAAAAGCTTACGCAACAAACAGACAGACAGACAGACAAAAAAATATTAAACTGCTTTTTAGGCATAGGCAAATAACCACGTAAGCATAAAAAACCTATTATTTTGACGTTACGAACAGTTTTCACAGTCACACTTCAATTTTATCTATTTGTATAAAAAATATATTACTAAATAAATACTGATTTGACTTGAGACTCGTCTACCCTATTATGCCGTCATTAATTGTCATACTTTTTGTTTAAGATAGAAATGTTACAAAAGATTGCCACAGAACTAAAATAAGTCATAATGTATTGAAACATTTTATTTTTATTAATCTTATCGAAACATAAAACACAACGACCGGTCATAAAATATCAATAAAACTATTTTATGGTCACAGTAATTTAAATTAAATCATCATCATCTTCAACAGTCTTTATGAGCCCACCGTTGGACATAGGTTTCTCCTTAGAAAGGAGGTTCTGGCATATGGGTTGGTTTCAAGCTGTCCGTTTCTTTGCAGTGCTGTAGTATTGAGTATTTTGCTCCCTTAGTCGGTACTTACGACACCAAACGGAATTAATGGAGACACTCCGTATTCTTAGTCCGTCACCACACGGATTAAAATTCAATAGCTACTATTTAATTAGAAGGCCTGACAGGACAAAGCCATTATAATCATTTGTTGCCGTTTTTGAACACTTAAAATAATCCATATCGTTAAGTATATTTACAGCTCAGTACGGTTGAAGTAAAATAATAACCTCTAGTCAAGTATTACTATAATTAGCTTCTAAAAAGTATTATCAACTTCAAAGTGTCGACATCATTCTGTTACATTAAACTTAATTTTATTTAGTAGCATAGGACAATCGATCCCTCCTCGTAGAACGTCATATAGTAACCCCATATCCAACCGAATACGCCTCTCCTCAACCTTGACCCTCTCTATTGCAATGATTATTGGTATTGGTATGATTATTGGTATTCGTTGTGGGCTCCGGATTCATGCATTTAGACTCAAGAGTGGTCGTTTATGCGTTGAGGACAGGTTGGCTAGGTGAGCCGACCAAGCTCCTTCCAGAAGTGCACAAGCCTCCTGGGGCGTTCATAGGCTTCTAGGAGCGATTTTGTACCAGGTATGGTACTTGTCCGTTGTGAGGCCACTCCCTCGCATTACAGGATTACGTGGGGGACCGTTTCTTCTGCTTTCAGGCATCGTCTGCAAAGAGGACAATCCGTCGCATTAATGGTGAATAGTTGTCGGTCCAGGGCTAGGTGTCCTGTTATAGTTCTTACAACTATTCCGATTTCTAGTCTGCTAAGACTGATCAATTACGCGGCCTCGAAGCCCAAGCCGGGCAGCGATAGCGTGTGCTCAGCCGAGTCCTCACTGCAATCGCAGTGGTGACAGGCGGGACTCAATTCCCTCCTAGCGACCGAGTGCAGGTACTTCCCGAAGCAGCCGTGCCCGGAAAGGACCTGCGTCAGCCGGAAGGAAAGGTCCCGTGCTGCCGCCCTGCCCACTTGACGATGACCGGCTGGAGCGCCTCCACGGCAACAAAGCCGGGTTGCGACGCTGGGTCCACCCAGATGAGGCAAAAGTTGCCCAAGGGCAGACGCAGCTCCAACCAGCTTTGGAGCAAGCTGGTAGTGCTCGTCGAAGAGCCACCTTCCGTCGAGGATCAAACCGGTGGTGAACCGGTACGAGGACCGAGTTGACTACAATTGAGGCACTGGGGGGGTGGACCACGACGGGGCCCATGGAATAAGAGGGCCTCCGTCTTATCCAAGGCCACCCGTAAGCCCAGCGCCTCAATGCGTCCGATCACCAGAGAGACACCCCTGGTAGTCAGACGCGCCGCCTCTTGAAAGTTCGTAACAAATAACACCCTGCCCAGGGGGAAAATCAACTCGCCAATCGTACCCTATGTTCCACAGAAGGGGTCCAAAAACAGACTCCTTAGGAACACCGCACGACATGGGTCGACACCTCAGATTACCATCTCGGGACCAACCATCCCTACTCCAACGTAAACAGGGTAAATTAAAATCACATACAAGAAAGTAATTCAAGTCTTTGTATTTATGCAATAAAGAGTTAAAGTTAATAAAGTAATTATTTAAGTTAGTCGACAGATTAAAGGAGTCAGGTGGCATGTATGATAAAACAATTATTAAATCAGCTGAAATGCCAAGAGTCCGTGCCGAGATCTTCAGTCAAACACATTAATACTGTGAATAGTAAACTATAAGGAGACATCAAAGATGCTGGCGGATCTCTTGACACACGGCCCGGCTGGTCCTTGCCACCTGGAATAAAGGAGATACCTGGGAATAAGATAGTGTCGTTGTGAGGAGGAGTGTTGTGCATATAGAACCTTAACACAAGTCTACTATCCAAAGTGGCTGGCTGGCAGTTTCGTTTTTTACGTTTGACAGTCCTGTCATTCCTTGTAAAAACCGGCCGGTCGGCTCGACCGAAGTGGTACCACAGCCTCACAGAAAACTTTTGTTAAGCATTATCATCATCAACATGGTGTTTTGCATCGAGTGAGTACGCAAACCCCTCCCCAAGTCTGGGTGGAGGTGGACTTGTGGCTCTTGAATTGCATGTGTCTATTGGCGCTGGTAGTTACTTACTATCAGGTGACCAGGTTAATGTTTGTGGTACTTCTTATTTTAATAAAACTCATCTCTACAATTTTGTACAGCGCTCAATTTATTAACATCAAACCGAAGTTTGTGAAACTCCGTAGTCGTATGACATGAAGCGAAGGCCATCGCGTTACCACGTATACTACCCATAATAGCGTATAATGATTTAAAAACAGTTGACACACTATATTGCCCTAAATAATAATACATCAGACGATATCTAAAAACAATCGGTCACGACATGTGCCTTTGTCACGTTTACTTGCAAATGCATATATTATTCATTGGTTTTACTATTAGTAGGTCTAACTAGAGAACGTAGAGGTCATTTTATGTCATTGATGTGACTGAAACCTTATGATTTAATGATGACGTTTTAATGACACATTTTTGTTATGTTCTGTTTGTTTTTAATTTATTTGTAGATGCACATACATACACCTACGTTTTTAAGACTTGGTGGCTTTAAGGCTTCACTGGTCGATAACTCAGTCGTTATACCGCAAATGAGGAGTCCCCGAATACGGAATAACGACTAATGAAATGACCACCGATATCTCAGTCGATATGCCGCATGCGGGTATTCCCCGCACGCGGCCTAACAACCAATGAAATTCCTTGGTTGGTGTAAAGCAAACGCGTTGCGGGGATTCAGTTTACGAATGGTGTTGAAAACAACTGCACAAAAAGGGTCTGAATAAACTAAACGGTTACAGCATGCAGGTCTTATAGCATGCTCAAAATGTAATCTCCCGTACCCCGTATTCGGGCCCCAAAAATGGTTTCCACATGCGGTCCCCATGGCATGCATGAACATAAAAATCTCGCACCTCAAATGCGGGATTTAACGACTAATGAAAATTAGCCTTTATTCCCGAAGGGTTTGCAGACTATAACTTTTGTGTCATTTAGGTAATACTCGGCAAGCTTATTGTCGTCAATCGTTCACAAATATTTCTCGATACATACATAATAGACTAATTACACATAGACACAAAAAATGATCGTGCTCATAACTCAATAATTGGATGGGAATCTAACCCGGGACCTCTGGCTTTGTAATAAGGCTCCCAGAATTGCTTAGCACTGGTTTAAACATGGCTCTCCCGCGATATATTTTACGCTATTAAAACCCGAGTGAAGCAGAACTAGTGAGTATATCATATTTATTTTTTAAATAATGAACATAAGCACATTAACATATTGTAAATAGAAACTCTCGGACCGATGCAATATAAATATTCATACTATATTTGTATTTCAATAGCGTATGAATCGAAACCGCATTGACTGGAGTTGCTGTAGAATGGAGGAAGTTTCTCTTTACATACCTACATAAATAACCATTTCAATTATACTTTTTGGTGTGTACAGTGTGGTGAAGGACTAAGAATTCTAACTGTCACCACCCCCATTCATCCCGTGGGTGTCGTAAGAGGCGACTAAGGGAGAAAACTACGGACAACAGCACTGCGAAGAGTAGGAAAACTTGACACAAACCCTATACCAACCCGTCTGGCCAGCGTGGTATAGTGGGCCAAACCTACTATCTAAGGAGAGGCTTATGTCCAACAGTGGACGATTTAAGGCTGTTGATGTGATGTGAATTGTACTTTTACTGGTTACCGTAGTATTTTCAAAACTAATATGTACCTACAAAACAATACCTAGTAGTGCTAAATGCAGTGTAACAAAAAATACATCACAGTAATATGTAATTCAGGAACCGATTTCTGTAGATTTCTGACGCTCTGAATATTTTTAAGTTATTTATTTGTCTGGATAAAATTCTAGCTTCATTTTGAGGCACCTGTAATAAAGGACAATAAAAATAATAGAGCCGTGGCGGAACGTCGGGCTTGTTGACAAAACAACATCGAAATTATTTTGTAGAAATAATGAGTATAAATTCACGTGAAAGATTCGTTGTTTAACATTAGATGTTTGACATCAAAAACATAAGTCTAAACCATTTTTATGAAATACGTCATGTCAAAAAAAAGTTTGATAGGTGTATTAATCATGATTAAAAATAACCAATATAATAATGTGGACACTAAGTACCATACTGAATCCCAGATTACGTATGTCCGTAATCTAGTATTCAGTCACAACAACAAAGTCTATTAAAGCGGCGGTAGCCTAGTGGTTAAGGCATTCGACTTGCGATCAAGAGGTCGTGGGTTCAAATCCTAACCAGTACACTACCGACGTGAACCCTCTCCTAACAATTTAACTTAACTCAGCGGGAGGGATTAACGGGAATAGTAGTAATTTCGGTTCCTAATACATTGGCGGCCTATTAAACCGTAAGCAGATAAATCCCTGCGAGCGTTCTGGCTTGGTGCTCTTCTGTTTTTTTCCGTGTGGAAACCCCCACGGGTCATCACCTAACCCGGGCTCATGGAACCGGCTAAAACCACACAGTATTCCGTCACATAAAATTCTTAAGTATCGCAAGGTACTCGGGTATAACCTAGGAAGGAAGTCTACGAGAATCCCGGCAGACCTTGATCGCCACTAAATTAACTGCAGAAGGCCTTGCCCTTGCGCGCGCGCAACACGTCGTGTCACCGTCTGGGGCCTTCTTCTGCTAGGGCAACGGTCAGGACTTCATCAGGACGGGAGAGTTCTGGACCTCTGGCAGTTCTGGACCTCGCAGTGGCTATTGCTGGCTTCCTACAGCAATAGCCACCGCGAGGTCAGAGCGTTGTGCGCGAGATCATGTTGTACTGATACGAGATTACTCCTATCGAAATAGTAATCGATACAATACATCATTATCATAATCCTTCATATTTTAAATATACACAGGACACAAGTCCTAATTATTATCATTTCTATATGCTATATGCCTAATTTACATACAATGCTGTAGCAGCATTAATAAATTACGTTGAAGTTCATGTCCAAAAAAGTCATTCGTATGCTATCATCCAGGCCATATTGGCGCCTGCAAGGACACTTTTACTAATCGACGAAAAATGTGATGAGTTTAATGACGCAGAAAAATCTGATGATTTAAATCCATACCAATATTCTAAAATAATTTATTTTATTATTTAGTTAGTGGTATATAAATCAAATTGTATGTATTCTTATGTCTTGCAATTTAAGTGTACCTACCTATATTTTGAGTTGCATGATTAGTCATGCAACAGAGTTGTCATACTTTACTGCACAATGTTATGAAAACCATTGTACGTTGAATAATATTTTGATCAGCTTTCGAGTTTTGTGAATACCTTACAAATCGTAATAATAACTCTTGACTATTGACTCTTGACCTTGTCGCCGCAATTATGTGTAGGCGAACACCACTTCCAGAAATTCACACCATTCGTGATTTAGTTGCGCGGAGCATCATATGTAAATTTATATTGTTGAAATTGTGAACTTCAGCATAATGGGTTGTAAAAACGCATCAGGGACGTGTAATTCAACTACTAAAGGCATAACATTTCATCGGTAAGTTGATTTTTTACTAATAAATCATTGTCTTTAATAATTCTGTTAAATATCTGTTATTCGTTTCAAAAAAACAAATATCAAGTTACATGTATAGCAATAGTCATTTTTTTATCATATTTTTACTGAAGCGAATTCGAGAATTATTAAATTATACATTTTTGATTTTGAATGCTATTTAGGATCACAATATAATAATAACTTAGTATTTCATTGCACTTAAGTTTATTCGGTTTATTAATTTCGATTCTCATTAGTTTTAACAATCACATAATTGAAGTTTTCCAACATTCAATGTTTGAATTATAAACTTTAACTAGGTAATAATCCATTCTGCAGCGTAAAATGCAAAACAGCAGAATACCATATCACCAATTTCACTCACCATAAATTTGATTTGTATGGACTCACAAATCAAACTTAAAATCAATTCTTGTAACCTACTTACCTTAGTGTCACTTTCGCTTGTCATACTAACGCTCACTCGAAATCAAGGTACCTATGTCAATAAAGGGTTGGAATCTCAGTTGAGCCGCCACAAGTTTTAAATACTAGTTCTAAACAAGCGTGTTTAATTCGTTTGAGTTATTACACTTCATCGAAAAAATACCAACCTCTATCTATCAACCTCTGCAACATATTTTGTAACGAACTTTTTTGACAAAAGGCCACATCGTACCTTCGACCTTGTCCGCTGATTCAGTCGCGGAGCGTGCGCTAAGCTCGTAGCGCGCTCGAACCCTACGTGCACCACAATCTGATTTAGAAATGCTATCACGTAGCATTGAGACCGGCACACAAAAGTAATAGCGTAATATGATAATCTAAAATAGAAACCGAACACTCGTGTTAAATACAGAAGCATTTAATTCATAACGATCTGTGGTGTGCGCGATTCTTGGATAAAATCAGGACCAGAATGGCTTGTATCTGCATTGCGCATGTGCGTTAGAACCCTACTGTTTCAAGAATGTCATTCAAGTGATAGTGAAAGTGTTTATCTACTGCCTTTTTTAATAAGTTCTTTATGTGAATGAAAGAGACGCAGCAACAACAGGAGTATTCTGTAAGTAATAAGGATTATATTTGCAAAACATTGTGTTTTGATTTTATATTTCGTAAAAAGATTCATTATTTACTTGCCAAACTATCACATAATATATTTTGAATTATTTAGATTACTTACTGTATTTGATTTATACAGAGAAACTAGGTTTGTTTACACAAAGTAATAGGTAATTTATGCATTCTCTACTTAAAACATTTATCTCGTCATATTTACATTTGATAATGTGCAGTGAAATAATACTCGTATATATAATAAAAAGACTTGTTCAAAATGAAGATAGATTATTTCAAATGTCTGAATGTAGAAGGAAACAGTAAGTAGATAGTCCGTTGTTAAGGGTTCTGTGCAAAACATTTTCTCGAAGCTCAGTTAAACCCTAAAAGATCTCTAAAACTAGGCTGTCCTAGCCAGGACGCGCCAGATGATCTTCGCCAAGTCACGTGAACACTTCGGTATCACATCGGTGTGGACTCTGGACGCGGGACGGTATAGCACGCACCACATAACTCTGCATCAATGAAGTTGGCTCAGCCAACTTCATTGATGCAGAGCCAACTTGGCTGCAAACTAGTGGTGTGACAGTTCGACTTTTCAAACCGGCTTAAACCGGTTTGAGCATGAACCGAGTTGACACGGTTAGCCCGTGTTTTAAACCGGTTTAGGTCTCATAAGTCATAACTTCATAAGATCGCGCTGCGTTTCGTTTCGCGTTGTAACATAACTGTACTGTCGCGCTCGCGACTTCTGTTTTATCGACTGAGTAAAACTGATTTATCTACCAACTGATTGAATTAGTTGGTCTTGGTAGATAACACAGTTTTGTTCGGTCGATAAAGCAGGAGCTACGATGGTTCTGAACCGAGTCGACGCGACAGACCACAGACATGACATGACATAAGTTATGTCATGTCATGTCTGTGGTGTGTATCTGTGTCTGTGTGTGTAAATAAATATTCAATGTTATGTCACATAACATCGAATATTTATTTACAAACAATCAATAATATCTCAAAGGTGATTTGCACTTTTATGTATTTATATATATATATATACATACATATGTATATATTTGCATATATATATATACATATATATATATATATATATATGTATGTATAAATATATATATAAACACATAAAAGTGCAAATTACATTATGTTTCATTGGGTTATCATTATATTATATTTAACTTTAAATATACAATCTTTGTTGATCTCAAAGTTATTTTTCATATATCCACCAAATGAGAAAATAAAGAAGGAGTGGTGAGCGTGTTACCTTACTGGGTAGCCCTTCACTCTCAATAAACTAAACGGTAGCGTAAACTCGGTTGCGAACCGTTGACAAAGAGTAAAACGATGGTTTAATCGACCCGTCCGATCCGTCAACTCGTCATACGGTTCAAACCGATTCAAACCGCGGTTTTTTGCAATTTCAACGGTTCGGTTTGGAACCGGTTCGCACGAATTGTCAAACCGATTCAACTCGGTTTGACAATATTCCAAACCGTCACATCTCTACTGCAAACCGAATGTTGCGCAGTACACTAGCAATCAAACGTACTGAGCCTAGAAACATTTTATATATTTTTGTGTGAATTATTAGGCTACAAACAAGTAATATTAAAATTCAATTTATTTAATTCAGAATTGTAACTGATATATAATTATGGAGGATTGGCTCGAGAGGCGTCACGGGACCCTCTCATACCGACTGACGCAGGTGATCACTGGGAAAGGATGTTTCGGGGATCACCTGTGTCTGATCCGCAATGAGCCAACGCCTGAGTGCCACCACTGCGATGGCCAGACCGTGGACACGGCTCTCCACACGCTGGCAGACTGCCCGGCGTGGGTTGAGCAGAGGCGAGACCTCGTGGCGGCCATCGGAGTGGGAGTTCTCTCGCTCGATAGCCTGATTGCGGCTATCGTGCGGAGCGAGAGTCCGTGGAACTCTGCCGTCTCCTTCTGCGAGCAAGTTATGCTCGCGAAGGAGACGGCGGAGCGGGACCGGGAGAGGTTTAGGACTCTCTCGGCCCGCCAGGCCCGGGAACGGGCCAGGTACCGCAGGCGACTCAGGCGCCGGAGGTCGCAGAACGACCTCCGTCCTCCATAAGCGCAGGCCTGGGGGTGACAGGTGAGGCCATCTGTCACCCTAGCAGAAGCAGGCCGGGGTGGCGGCGAGCGCGTAGCGAAGCGCGCTCGCTTCCAGGGAGCACAGGGAACATGGGGTTCCCACACGGGGGGGGGGGGGGGAGGATCGTCTACTCATTTGTAGATGACCCGAGGTATGTCGGGGCACCAGGGACTTCCTTTCTAGGATATACCTGGTTCCCCGGCTATTAGTACCCGAGACGGCGTGTGGTTTTAGTCGGTTCGAGTCCGACATGCCACCGACAGGTGGTATCCGAGGGGATTTCCGCACGGAAAAAAAAAAGTCTATTAAAGTGGCAAATTACTAAAATAATATCTAAAATAATCTGAAGTAATTCTCAGTAAATTGGAGTTTAAAAAAAGTAAGAAATCAACTTACAAACATAAATAAAACAATTAAAAACATAAACAAAGCACAATATAAACAGTTTTTTTAACAATGATGTTCATAACAGTATGTTAGAGCAAAGCAGATAAGTCACTTAATGCGCAGAAATTGCCGCTCTGACACCTAAAATATCATTTTGCTGCGCTTCTCGCGCGAACTTAATTGTCGCAGAGTTATATGGCGCGTACTATACGATTGTAATAAAAGCGCCTGACGGCTGTCGCCATAAAGTTGCGTCGCGTCCATGGAAGAGCTGCACCCTCTATTGGAGAAGCACCCAAAAGCGACAGGGGACGCATCTGCTGCACCTGCACCTGAAAGACTGGCAATTCGTCCTCACGCAAACAACCTATTTAACATTCGTTAGTGGAGGTGCATGCTATTTGCAGATGACATTGTGTTGGTCGGTGAAGATGGGGTTGAGGTCCAGAGCAGACTGGAAAAATGGCAGCAAAGGCTGGAGAATGTTGGCTTGAAAATCAGCAGAACCAAAACTGAGTACATGTTCTGCGATTTCGGCGGTCTCTCCAGTCCTGAAACCATTACGCTGGATGGGATAGCGATAACAGTCTGCTCCAATTTCAAGTACCTCGGCTCCCTCTTACCATGTGATGGTGAGATTGATCGAACTGTACAGCATCGAATCAATACGGGATGGCGGCAGGTAACGGGAACAACTTGTGACCCCAGTTTCCCCTTAACACTGAAGGGACAAATTTATAAAACTATTATCAGACCTGCCGTCCTGTATGGCTCTGAAAGCTGGCCCATTAAGAGAACGGATGAAAGACGCCTGAACGTAGCCGAAATGCGAATGCTGAGATGGATGTGTGGTGTGACTCAGATGGACAAGGTTAGGAATGAGTATATACGAGGGAGTCTGAAAGTAGCGCCACTGGATGAAAAGTTAAGAAGTAATAGGTTATCTTGGTATGGACATGTCATGCGGAGGGATGAGGAAAATGTGGAGAAGAAAGTTTTAGGTATGAGAGTTGAAGGGTACAAGAGAAGAGGTAGACCGAAGAAGAGGTGGATGGACTGCGTCAGGGAGGATATGGCTATTAAGGGAGTAAACAGTGAGATGACGCATGACAGAGTAGAATGGAAAAATCATACATACTGCGCCGACCCCAAATAAAATTGGGAAAAGGGTAGGCAGATGATGATAGTGGACGATAGTTCTCGTTCTTGTTTTAGCGTAATTTGTAGAAATACTTAAGTGGTTAAATAAACTCATTTTAAGTGGGCCATGTCAGTATCTACTTCTTATTAAGCTTCTATCCCCAAGACTTACTAACAAAAAAAAAAAAAAAATATCACTTACCCATACGAAGATGATACTGAATGGCACAACAGTGACGGCAGATTTCTATGCCTAGAATTTCAAAAAGTGATGGAGAAGCTCGCAATTCAACAACCACTACTGGTCAATCGCTCTTCCCCATTGCTTCTCCACGACAACGTACGACACACACTTCACGACAGACCATCGCAAAGGTTCAAGAGTTAAAAACTACGTTCTTTTAAATTTAGTAATTTTTTTAAGCGGGACCTAATTCAACACCCGAGAGGCAGTACTTTCGCTGACTTCATCGCCTGTAAATTAATTAAGCCATTAATGTTTGTAGGATGATCAACATTATCAAAATTATTCCTTCTTGCGTTGATTTGATTATTATGTCAATAATCAAATCAACGCAAGAAGGAATAATCTCAAACATACAAACAGAACACAATACAAAAATATTACTACAAAGTAAACATTCTCCCATACCAAAACGAATAAAACTGTGATTCTTATTAGACATGGTAATTATTACATTTATTACCACATTTAAATCATATTCATATGATGAAATGATTGGTCGATTGATTTGGTCATAGACCATTAAAATCAATCAAAATTATGTTTATCAAAAATTCCGACCTTTTTTTAGATTTAGCCCTTTCGCAATCGGGCGCTAACATAATAATAATAATAAGTCGCAGTGGCTTTGTAAATTAGTCACAGGTGTGATTACACTATTTATAAATTATATGATTTATCACAGGTGATTGTGATTTTATTCCATCATTAATTCTTATACTCTTTACGTAAATTATAAGTTTGCCTGAGAAAGAGCAGAATGAAACAATAAACATATACACATAGAACACGTCGTTAGAGAGCGAGAGAATATTGTGAACAGTGGGATTAAGTATTACATTTTTTTCTGAGGCCCAAGTGTAAGTTTTCCTCGCATCTTCTCGATGATCACGGTGACCGCATTGGTAATTGGTGAAGAGTTAAGCGCGGGCCAATAACAACGCCGAACGCGCTCACCTCGCTCCTAACAGATGTAAAATAAACTCGCACTTGGACCTCTGAACTATAAGTTACGGGCAACAAGCATGTCACTTTTATTTATCACAAGTATTTCCCACAGTTTTACATAAGTTTTATATGGTATAGGTATATAGGGGGGGAGTGGAATAGGGGGCAAACGAGCAGACTAGTCACCTGATGGTAAGTGACTTTCCCCGCCCAGGGACACTTGCAACTCGAGAAAAGTAACGAAAGAACGCCGGTTTTCTGCGAGGCGGTGGTTTCACTCCACTCGAGGCGGCCATCTTGTGCCTAAGCATTGCCCACGTTGAAGTAGTTTAATTTTTGACGTGACAACGTCTTATAAATTGGTTTGCCGGGTGACACTTCAAGAAACTGCGTTACGCTCCGCTCACGTTATGCGCTCACAATGAGAGCGAGTGAGAGGCACGCGTCCCTTCCACTCGGGCATGGTTAGCCCGCCTAAGAGCGAGAGAGACAGACTATACTATACGAATATACTATACGAATGAATATTCACATTAAAATTATTTTACCACTCAAAGTCGTTGTCACGTAAAACTTTCGCCCGTATACCGACTTTACAGGCAACCAGTTTTTTTTTTCTTTTAAAAAAAGACAAAACAGATTCTCAATGGGAGATACAATTCTCCGATATTTAAACTTGTTTTACATATCAAGCTGAAGGCGTTACAAAGCGCCTTTTTTTAAAGTCTATTTATCTAGTATTTCTACGAGTAAGCTACAAATTCAATTTCACTATAAAAAAGGGACTGTTTTGCTTTACGGTCTACGTTATTAACACTTTCGCTGTTTCACGGTACTTGCACATGGAAGAATATTATACAACGAGTCCATTGTAGGAATGTATAATAGTTTTAATCGGTTACAGAGCATATAAATATTTGTAGGACAGGCGTAATATTGTCACATTATGTTATAATTTCGATCATGATTTACTACCAACCAAGAAACAAAAAATAAATAAGGCATTTTTAAATATCTACAGCATGTTAAATATTCAATGTAGTATTTTATTGATATTGTTTGTAAGTATTTATAAATATATTATTTTTTTATATTTGATTCTGTATTAACTTTCAAACAACACAATAATTGATTTACAATACGTAGTAATAATAAGAGTTTGCATTCGTCCAACAGATCGGGTCGAATTGTACTTTACTTGATTTTAATGAAGTTCAAAAAAAAATATTACAATGGAAGAACCACAACTTACTCAATTTTAGCGAGGTTTGAGCCCATGTATACTCTACAAGATATTTTTTTTTTTAAGATTAGAGATAATTTTTTATTGTGTTTGGCAGATTGGAGTCGCACCGAACGGGGTTTTTATTTAAGAAATCGAAGACTGCTTCATTTCAAAATGTTAGACTAGAACTCCTTTTAAAACTGTTAGTAGTTTACTTTTTATAAATAAAAAAAACAATTTCTCTGTATATTTTTTTTAAATAACTAATTGTTTCATAAAAGTTTTTTAAAGCAACATTGCCGCATATCCATACTTGTGAGTGTGTTTGCTTGTCACGCTTTCACGCTTAAACTATTAAAATGATTTAAAAAATTATTTCACCAATGGAAAGTTAAATTATCAGCGAGTAACATAGGCTACTTTACTACTAAGTAACTTTTACTACTAACCGACATACACGCTGGCGGTATATTATATTTATATTTATTTATAAAGACGATTTCAAACAATATTTTTAAATAATATTTCGTTCCATTTTTGGTTTAACTCTTTTCTCAGGCATAGAGCATTTCAGGAACAGATTTTCAGATAGACCGATTTCTCATGCAGTTCTCCATAAGCATTATTCAAATCTCTAACTACTTGCGTTTCATCTACTACAAATGATTTCATTAGGATTGTCGCACATTTTAAAATTTTTCTTCACCCCAAAACATGTTTATTATGATTATAGATAAAGGAGGTAAAATTTACGGCCTTGTTCACCTCTATACTTCATACTTCGATACTATATTTGAAATTAAATAAAATGAAAGCTTCGTGAATCATTATCAAAGCCTCCATATGTTTATTTATTTAAGTGAACAAACTGTAGGGTCTTTCTGATGTTGAAATATTAGATGAGCCTTACTGAGTTACTTTGACCTAATTTACTATGTTAAATGGATGGGCGAGAGGGCGTTCATAGCAAGTAGCATAAGCGGTCTTAGCAAATAGCATAAGCGGTCTCGAGCAATTAGTCTTTCACTCATATTTAATTGTAAATTCTTAATTAGCAGTTAGCAAAACAGCTGTAGTCGTAAAATTTCGTGAACCTATGAATTAATTCGGACACGTCACACTCTTCAAAACTTAAATTACCTATACCTACTCTATAATAATTAAACTTCTTAGTAACAAATACTATATAGGTACCAATTCTATGAACAACTTCAAACAATTTAACAAAACACTACGAGTAAACAAAGTCCTTCCAAACAATACCTAATCTCTCGGCCACTTGCGAATGCTAGTCGTAATAAACAAAATAAAATATTCGGGCATTAAAAATTCTCAGAAATAGCATCAATCGCGCTCGGTCACTGTTCCGAGCGAAATAGGTACTTAAACGTGATAGCAGACGGTTCATTTTTCGTTCACTTGGCAATTTAGCATTGCAGTTTTAGCAGATTTATTAAATTAAATTTAGTCTTCCCGTTGATGCGAATGAGAAAGCACGTGCAGACGTGCTGGTGAATGTGAAGCGCTAACGAACGAAGGGATTAAATTTCGTATACTTATTTATGTTCACGAAATTTCACGACTGCTATTAATTTGCTAAATGCTAATGAAGAATTTACAATTAAGTATGAGTGTGAAGACTTATTATTCCATGACTACTATATAGTATTTGTAGCTATAGGTGGTTTAAGTTGGAGACGGCGGAGCGGGACCGGGAGAGGTTTAGAACTCTCTCGTCCCGCCAGGCCCGTTAACGGGCCAGGTACCGCAGGCAACTCAGGCGCCGGAGGTCGCAGAATGACCTCCGTCCTCCATAAGCGCAGGCCTGGGGGTGACAGGTGAGGCCATCTGTCACTCTAGCAGAAGCAGGCCGGGGTGGCGGCGAGCGCGTTGCGAAGCGCGCTTGCTTCCAGGGAGCAGAGGGAACATGGGGTTCCCACACGGGGGGGGGGGGGGTCGTCTACTCGTATGTAGATGGCCGTATGTCGGGGCACCAGGGATTTCCTTTCTAGGGTATACCTGTTTCCCCGGCTATTAGTACCCGAGACGGCGTGCGGTTTTAGTCGGTTCGAGTCCGACAAGCCACCGATAGATAGGTGGTATCCGAGGGGATTTCCGCACGGGAAAAAAAAGGTGGTTTAAGTTTTGAAGAGAATGACGTGTACGTTGTGAATATGTATTTTGTGAATAGATAGGGATATTTTTTGTAAATAGATAGTGTTAAGTGACGAATTGACGAACCCATATCGCGAACAAACGCTGTATTGCATTATTTCTGTAATAATGTTGGAGAAAATAAAATAGCAGTCACTTTTGATCGCGTAAATCTCAATAAGTTAAAATATAATAAAAATAAGTTATTTATGTAAAATTAGTAGTAAGTGATATACCTACCTTTTTTTTTGTTGACGGGGTGGAAAATCCCTTCGGTTCTCCGGCTCCTCGGGGACTCAGGAGCCAGGAGTATTGTGATTCCACTAAAAACCATCCCGACGGCCGGCCTTTACCATGTTATTTCAGGTGTTCCTATGGGTATTTGTGTGTGAATTGACACCATGCCTAATCAGGCATTATCCTACGGGAAAAACATTTCCAAGCCAATCGCGGCGTGACGGCCCAATTGCGGCTTAATGGAATCAGGATGTCATTCTATCCCCTACCGCAGCAGTCAATCTGCCACCAGAGGTCCCCACTCTCTGGCGGCCCCTGACCCCGTCAAAGCGACGGCTGGCATCGTCGCCGACGTCCTCTACGCTCGGCATTAGCATGAATGCCCATTACTAGTACGTAGTATATTAATAAGTGTTATATAATTTATCCTTGCAATTAGCGACGCTGGCGTGGGACAACTTAACATGTCACTACCCAACAAAGTATGAGATGTTTTTACCGACCAACCAATATTAATTCATTGTATAACTTATGTCCAAAGTTATATGCAGAATTTCTGTACATTGCTTTATTTACATAATTGTCGATTTGTTGAAAATTAAATTTCAAAAACTAGTCCTTGTGATTCTACATTTTGACATGGTCACTCTAAATAGCGAATTCATAAGGAATATCAAAGAGTAATTTATTTTTCAGACACGGAATATATACAAAGTTGATCTGTACATATTTATTTAGTAGACATTTACACTAAATGTCTCTAGTTTTTGTTACTGTTGTGATCTCGGGTAGGTACAGTCGATTGTTTATTATGCAGAACGTCAGGATTGATTGATTGTCAAATAAAATGTGTTTATTTACTAAATCCACTCAGTTTTACTATTTTCTCCTGATGCTACAAATTCAAACACACTTGCTACTAAATGTTCTTGGAGTGGAATATTAATTTTGACCTATTCTTTCATGGTAACTCACGCTCACGCCACGCCCGATTGAGGACCCACATACTAAATGATACAGGTTTAACAAATATTGTGGCTCCTCAATGCAGATGTTTAGATTGATGAGCCACTTTAACATTGATATAACTTTACATATATCTTATTACAAAGTTCAGGATTTTGTCTTTATTAGGTTGTATTTAGGTTTTATGTCAATTCAAAGTATCTTTTACTATACAACGGAAATTTAATACTTTAATCCCTTTTTTTTCTGTGCGGAAATCCCCTCAGATACCACTTACCGGTGGCAATGTCGGACTCTAACCGACTAAAACCGCACGCCGTCTCAGGTATCAGTAGTCGGTTAACCAGGTGTACCCTAGAAAGGAAATCCCTGATGCCCCGACGTACCTCTGTCCATCTACGGCGGGCAGACGACCCCTCCTGTGTGGGAACCCCCATGTTCCTTCTGTGCTCCCGGAAGGGCGCGCGCGCTTCGCTACGCCCTCGCCGCCACCCCGGCCTGCTTCCGCTAGGGTGACAGATGGCCTCACCTGTCACCCCCAGGCCTGCGCTTATGGAGAACGGAGGTCGTTCTGCGACCTCCGGCGCCTGAGTCGTCTGTCGTCTGTGCGTCTGTCAGTCGTCTGGAGCGCCGTGTCCACGGTCCGACCGTCGCAGTGGTGGCACTCAGGCGTTGGCTCCTTGCGGATTAGACACGGTGATCCCCGAAACATCCCTTTCCAGTGATCACCTGCGTCAGTCGGTATGAGAGGGTCCCGTGATGCCTCTCGAGCCAATCCTCCATAACGGGTCTTACCTCCGTGATGACGGCGTGCCCGGTATTTTAACCCCTATTATTAACAAAGCGGTTACAAGCAGCCCACGAGTAGTAATATTATTTTCTTATTGGGTTGCTCCTCATTACGTATAAAATGTATTAATACGATAGAATGTGATATGTATTAAAATTTGATTGAAACTTGTATTGAATCATTTTTACTTGAGTGTTAAGTATTTAATCCTGACAGATGATGTTATGCCTTTACATCAAAGTCGGTATCAGTTTTCTACCGATAACTTTTAAATACTTACTTTAAATTAGTATAAGTACTTGTTTTCATAAAAAAATAAAACTCCCATTTCTACAGTTGAATTAATGTTAAGCAATCGACTTTCGACCTTTGAACTAATATTAGCAAGTATAATATATCTGTCTTGTAGTGTGTTGACAAATTTCATGACATAATTCACTTATAAATAATAATCTATGCGCCGCGTCAGCATCTTTTTTCAGTGCCATTAACAGTCACATTTTATTTTGCCGTTGTTTTTGTATATTTGCGAAAAATAATAGTTTTGTGTATGACTTGATTAGTTAATATTAATAATAATAATATATTTATTTGCTTCAAACATGTGTAGTTTACAGGAAATGAATCCTAAACAGTTCAATTGGTTAGTTTTTGTGTATCAACATGTTTTGCCATGGACGGCGTACAAATATAAATTGATTGAGATAGTAATTAAATTAGTTTCATAAATAACACAATAATCATCAATACAATAATATAATTATATGGGCTGGGAATGTCAAAAATAAAATAGAATGTCAGAATTAAATGTCAAAATGAAAAGTTTAAGTTTCAAATTAAGTTTCAACATTTGAAATTGGAGATCGTTGAGCTACGTTCTGTGCTTAACTTTATGCACAAAGTGCTGCTACAGGTATGTATATTATTATATATATATATACGGACGGAAACGGCTTCAACGATGTTTATGAAATTTAGTATGCAGGGTGTTTCGGGGACGATTAATCGATCTAAGTAGGTTTCTTTTTTAGAAAATTCACAAAAAGAAAACCGAGCAGAGCTCGGTCATCCAGGTACTAGTATTAAGAATTCAAATAATGCATCGCTTTTATATTATATGATGAAGCGTTTGAAAATTTTCATTTATTTGTTACCATGTTAGTACTAAAATAGATATACGCTTTTTTAACTATACGATGTTTATTAAGAAGTACAATGTATATTACAATAAGAATCACTACGACACATTTTACATGGGTACATTACACTTGAAATATTTATTGCGACACACTCTTTAACATTCATAACCGTTTTTAAGGGGGGGGGGGGGGGGTAAGGTCAAATCATACGAAAAAAGCCATGTTTTCGTGATTTTTTTTCTGACGACCCAGTTAAAATTTCTTTACTCAACCAATGGTACATTGAAGTATGACATTCGAAGAATGTTTCATCAAATTTGTACAACGAAATATTAAAAAATACGGCAATGGCAGCAATTGTTCGGACGTGTCTCGAAAAAAAGTTGAATTGCGGTGCCCCTCATAACTTGGTGCTGGATCATCTGAAATCAAAAAATCAAAGTTCATTCGTTAGATAATAGTTTTCCTCAGGTAAAACTGTCGAGTTTTTTTTTTTCTAATTTTTTTCATTTTTCGAACACTGAAGTTAAAAACACAATTTTTTGGGAAAAAATCGGCTAATTTGTTATTGCGAAATCAAAATTATGAACAAAAGAAAAAAAAAACTCGACAGCGTTACCTCGTAAATGATGTACAGAAATAGTGTTTAAAATTTCAAAAGGATCGGTGCAGTAGTTTTAAAGTTATCAGGGGCACCGACTTTGAAAACGTGACTTGTGGGAAAAACGCTTTAAAGTTTTAAACACAAAAAAATCCAGTTAAAACGTTTATAAGCGAATTTTATCGACATACCTCACACTGAGTCATCAATGCCAGGTCCATAGAGGATGTTGCTATCATCGATGATGTCTAATGCATCTTTTTGCTCTTCCTACGACGAATCCTGACTTCTTTGGTTTGTCGTTCAGCTTCCTGCTCTGCTCGGCTTATGCCTGTGGAGTCAGTGGATCGCGCCCAGTCATGAGCGCTTGGTCCACTACTGATTTTCATGTCTTGCATGAAGGTGAGTAAAGCAAACGAACCTTCATTGAAGACACTGGCTGCCACATAAGCTGCAATTTCAACGACGACAGAGGTTCCACTCAAGTGCTTCGGTGAGATTTTCCAAATAAGTTGGTTCAAACTCTCATTGTTGTTCTGCGTGAAGCCTCCGACACATCGCTCCAGCAACGCGACGCATCTTTGCTCAGATCAACGGTCAATTTTATTTTTTTAGCTGACGCGCTTCTTGTCGTAATGTCTTCGCTTTTCCGTTTGTGGAGAGGTAAAATTTTTTTGGGTCGATGTAATCTCGAACTAGCTGATATTCAATTAGATCTTCGTTTTTTTTTTTTTTGCATTTTTGTAATAATTTAACAACAAAAATTAATGAAAACGGAACTGAAATTATGCGAAAATAAGAACGCGTGGATACGTCTGCTCGATAGGATATTTCCTGCTGACTGAATTTTGTACGCCACACTGACAAATTATACAGACCAGGTATAAACACGTTTGTCCTTGCCTTGAAATTTCGATAGATGGCACTGGGAGGTAAGGTACTACATAGAGAGCGAAACATCTGCCGGGTAACAATAGCGCGCTCGGGTCGGGGCGCTCGGGTCGGTTCGGGTATAGGTACAAAAATCCTCGGTAAGACCCGTTATGGAGGATTGGCTCGAGAGGCGTCACGGGACCCTCTCATACCGATTGACGCAGGTGATCACTGGGAAGGGATGTTTCGGAGATCACCTGTGTCTGATCCGCAAGGAGCCAACGCCTGAGTGCCACCACTGCGATGGCCAGACCGTGGACACGGCTCTCCACACGCTGGCAGAGTGCCCGGCGTGGGTTGAGCAGAGGCGAGACCTCGTGGCGGCCATCGGAGTGGGAGTTCTCTCGCTCGATAGCCTGATTGCGGCTATCGTGCGGAGCGAGAGTGCGTGGAACTCTGCCGTCTCCTTCTGCGAGCAAGTTATGCTCGCGAAGGAGACGGCGGAGCGGGACCGGGAGAGGTTTAGAACTCTCCCGGCCCGCCAGGCCCGGGCACGGGCCAGGCAGCGTAGGCGACTCAGGCGCCGGAGGTCGCAGAACGACCTCCGTCCTCCATAAGCGCAGGCCTGGGGGTGACAGGTGAGGCCATCTGTCACCCTAGCAGAAGCAGGCCGAGGTGGCGGCGAGCGCGTTGCGAAGCGCGCTCGCTTCCAGGGAGCACAGGGAACATGGGGTTCCCACACGGGGCGGGGGTCGTCTACTCGTCTGTAGATGACCCGAGGTATGTCGGGGCACCAGGGCCTTCCTTTCTAGGGTATACCTGGTTCCCCGGCAATTAGTACCCGGCGAAGGCGTGCGGTTTTAGTCGGTTCGTGTCCGACATGCCACCGACAGGTGGTATCCGAGGGGATTTCCGCACGAAAAAAAAAAAAAAAAAAAAAAAAAAAAAAAAAAAAAAAAAAAAAAGGTACAAAAATCCGGCAGGTATAAAAATACTCATAACTTCGTCAATTTTGCTCCAATTGACTTGAAATTTTGACACAATATTCTTCAGATATTACGGATTCAATTCCAAAAATAAAATAAAAAATCAAAAAAAATAAATTAAATACCTTACCCCCCCCCTTAACACAAACGTTATATAAGTTAATAGACAAGATGTTGCTCATTGTATAGTTTCCAAAATTATGCTGGCCATGGCGGCAATTTCAATAGCTGTCAAAGCCCCCCACTATGCGTCTCTAAATTCCTGCTCATGTCCGTGTGGGTGCAGTTCACTTAATAAACAATTATTTAACAGACTACGCCGTTCTCAGTTTTAAACTTTATTATTAGTGATGCGTTTTGCATGCTTTTCCTTATACTTCCCAATTCATTCAATTCCTTCTCATTTTTCCTTTCAAATTGAACTCCTGATTTCCCTAATAACCAAAGTATCGGTTGACGCAATATACTTACAAAAGGTAGGTAACTAAAATTACTGTTGCACAAAATAAGGGTATTTAACAATTCGCGATATTGTCTTAATAGTAAAGATAAAAAAAGTGTGAGTGTGAATTCACTCACGGCAGAAGTGAAACTTCTGAAAAAAACATTTTTTATATAATAAATAAAATTGAAGTGTCTGTTTGTAATGTCCAAATAATATCCCTATAATTTTTTAAATGCCGCGCGAACGAAGTCCAGCTAGTATTAAATAAAATATTCACATTGTCAAAATATAATATTAAAAATAATGTGTAATGTATTCTATCTCATTCTTTCGGCGACTTAATCCTATACATCATGATGCATTTTCATTTCATTGAGTTTCAAATTACAACGATTCTAAAGAAATTTTACTTCAAAAAACACCGTGTTCACTTTAGTATACCTACATTATATAATACGCAAATTAAACACAGTTTTTAATCACATAATTTTATTTGTCGATTATACTAATCAATATTAATGGCTATGCGATAACACAACAATAAGAATTTTAATTAGCTACACACATTCAAATGCGGACTCGCCAGTTAAACATTCTGACCGAGTGTGTGTTTCCTGTGTGCCTCGTTAAGCAGTTAATTGATTAGACAGTAATACTTTTTTGGGCACCTATGTTTTTTTTGGTTTCAATCTAGAAGTGTTTGCTCCATTTACTTACCTACGGTACTAATACAAACCATATATATCTGCCGTTTATTCTGACACGTTGCTTGATGAGAGAATCACATCACATTACTGAAGTCTAAAAGGTAATAAATGCCCTTTTCCAGCCATGACCACGCGGCTTCAATTTCATACACAAGTTTGTTTCGACTCTCGATGACGTTTTCCCGAGAAATACCGAGCGGCCGGTATAAAGGGCACCTCCCATACTATCATCTGCATAGCAATAGATACTACTAGTTTGGAACATGTCGTTGATATGCAGAAGAAACAGTGTGGGTGATAGCACACAGCCTTGTGGTACATCAGCATTTCAAGTCGGAGCATACACGACCTTAATGCTTCTGTCCACAAGGAACCTGGTTTTCTTTTTTATGTTAGAGGGGGCAGACGAGCAGACGGGTCACCTAATGGAAAGTGGCTATCGCAGCCCATGAACGTGTGCAACTCAGGAGTCACAAACGCGTTGCCGGCTTTTTAGAAAGGAGTACGCTCTTTTCTTGAAGGTTTGAAGGTCGTATAGGTTCGGAAATGACTATCCAGGTAATGAGGATGAAAATTTTGCCGTATGGAACGATGGCGGAAATTTGCAGCTGGTATTAGTCCGAACAATTCCTCGGAGCACTCTCCTTGATATATGCGATAGAGAATGAAGAGTGACCCAGTTACAAAATTCCTCGGGAAGCCCATAGTAAGGGAGCTTCGAGAGAAGCGCCTTATGCCAGACCCGATCGAAGGCCTTCGCTATGTCCAAACTGACGGAACAAGCCTCTCCATTGGTCTCGATCGCCTCTGCGCACCGGTGTGTTAGAAAGACGAGAAGATCACCAGATGAGCGACCCCGGCGAAAACCATATTATCAGTCATTGAGTGATCATCTAAGTACCGGAAGAGCCGGCAGTTTATTATGGATTCCATTATCTTAGAGAACAAGGGAGTTATGACTATAGGTCTGTAGTTGGAGGGGTCGGAGCGGTCACCTTTTTTAGAGATCTACATAATACACGAGTTAACCTAAGTGCAATACAATAATATTTAAGAGAAGGATTTAATATTTATTTAAAGGAGGTTCTAACATCTTGACCCCTAATAAAAAAAAACTGTTCATGCTGATACATAGATAATACACTTGCTGATAAATGATGGTGACACTTTCTATGACGTTTGTTTGTGGTTTTTGCATCACAAAAATATATTAATAAATGCAATGCAATTGTAATGTTAATGTTCGATATTTTGTTATGTGACATTCAGTTTCAAGACAATGAGTGGTATGTCTAATATTGGAATTCAGATACAAAAAAATTGTAATATTAATTACAATCTATTTGAAATTTTGTACTTTGTTTAACCACGGCCTACCATGTATAATTGTTTTAGTTTTAAGCTAGGGTTTCCTAATACAGGCAACCCTAGCCTAAAAGAAGACTCCTAACACTAAATTGTTATATATAAACTTATAATCCAAATAAATAAATTGAATTGAAATTGAACTATCTGCAGTTTTAGCAGCTATAAAGAGATAACCACACTGCTCCTCAAGGTGAAAATATCTTATAATTATTTTGTCAAGTTTTTAGTTTCATGCAAAAAAATATATTCAAATCGTTCAAATTGGTTTGATAGTCCTTTCAACGAAACTCAAGGGACCAGCGAGTATTTTTTAAACGTTATAGGTTTTTATTTGGCCTATTACCTTTTTTCTGTTACGTCGGCTAGTGCCAATATGTTAAGCATGAGAGTAATACACACACTCACGGCTATAACTCTGTGAGTTAAGGCAGAGATAGTGGTTAAGTTAAGACTATAATATTGGGGATGGGCATGAGGATTTTGTGTCAATTAGGGTGAATTTCCGTGCGTTTAGGCGATTCAGCCCTACATATTATATAAATCAAATATAGCTCACTTAGGATAAATACTTTTTTTCTTTATTTTGTATATCCAACTCCTCCAAATTTCTTCTGATTAATTTCGTTGCGGGTTCCAAGATAGTTTAATATTGTTCCTCGGACTTCCTGAGTGTCATACCTCGGTGTGTTTGTGGGTCACTGCTGTTGATCCTGGTGTACAGGAGTTACAGTGGTGAGCGTGCAGAAATAATTAGTCCCATTAAAAAAAAACATAATATTGTAGAGACTACGTGAGAGCTCTCTTCGGCACACATGGGACAGCTCGACAGGATATCTCGGTCTCACAGTTTGCACAATGTGCAAAAACCGGTGTTAAGCAGTTCTGTCGTTGCCTATCACAAAGTGAGAGATATAACCGGCAGCCTAATCCCCTCCCCCTAACTTCGGTGGAGATGAAACCCACTATTGTGTCGTGCCACATTATTAATCTTTTAACGCGCATAGTTTTGTGTCGACGCAACTCATTGTAATAATCTGTTTCTCTGACTATTATATCAATGTTTGAAACTGATATACTGGTAACACGCGAGGACGCTACAATACATGACCCAACACGACACAGCACGTCACGACACAGTTTTGTGTTTCTACTTTATGTTGGTATAATGGATGTTATGATTAAAACCGGCCACCTAAAACAAATGATGACCGTTAACTACGGAATGTCGGACATTCCTCATTTTACTACGATACTACGATAATATTTATTAATGTACAACACTAACTTGCAGATAACGCACCGCGTTTCGCAGAAGAGACATGCATGGTTCACAATCTACTTATCTCACATATTAACAGTATTCATTTCATGTGATAAACTCACAATGTTTGTGTATTTTCGAACGATTCATCTCATTCATACTCTGTTGAAACTCAAAAACTGTACAAAATCGTCTCTAGGTGAACTAGTTTAATTTTAATAGTTTAAAAAGTGTTCGATATTAACAGTATTCATTTCATGTGATAAACTCACTGTTTGTGTATTTTCGATCGAGTCAGCTCATTCATACTCTGTTGAAACCCAAAAACTGTACAAAATCATCTCAAGGTGAACTAGTTTAATTTTAAGAGTTTAAAAAGTGTTCGATTTAAGTTATTTATTTTTTAAGTTTACTAAAAAAAACGAAAATTAAACAGTGAATAATAAAATTGTTAGATAAAACGTGATATCCTGCATATTCTTGGGAGGATTATTAAAAAAAGTTCCTGCATTCAGTTTTAGCAAGTGCAGAGTGCTCGTAGCAGTGCAGTGATGACATGATTTAGTTATTAATACAGCACAAATTATTGGCATCAACACTGAGATTTGTCTGTTATATTTATACATATACATATAAAATTGGTTCCACATCAAGAAATCATATATTTTAAAGATATTTCTACTACTTATTATAACTCGTTTTAGTTATTGAAAGAATCAGAATATAGGCCTTAAAAGAGCCTTCAGGTCATTTGTAAAATGTGGAATTTATTGTTTTTTTTTACAACTTAAATTTGATTTTATTACTTTTAAAATCCGGCAAACTTATCGTAGGCTCTTAATGTTTTTAATCTTGTGTAAAGAGTTTTAAGAGGTACTGAAAAATAAGACTTTATTTTATACTTAAAAATAAATGTATTCTTTTGTTACAGGTATATTACTGACACATGGAGCACTTACCAGTGCACTCTAAAGGTGGTAGTTGCGTGAATATGAGGTGACCAAAATGCCTCTGCGTACCCGGACAACCTACCTGGTATCGCACCTTAGGACATTGCGAACTATCCGGTTCAGATTTTGTCTACTTTGCTGTAGCATTTTTTTCCTATCGCTGGTATGGATCGAACTTGTTACCCGACAAAACTCAGTAAACGAAATTCTAATTCAAGAAGCTTTAGAAAATGTCGGTCGAGATTTAAGATATTCCAATGTTTATCGTAAAACGAAACATTTACCTAAAAATCTCAAATATTTATTGTTGTGGACTCGTCGGGACTTTGCTCCATTCAGTTTCCTGGAAGAAGGACAGAGAACATTTCTCAAGAACAATTGTTCAGTGATTAACTGTTATGTGACCGCGGACAAGAGGCTTTTTGGTACGGATTACACTAAGTTCGATGCTATAGCATTTAACGGAAGAACTATGAAGTCATACAAACTGCCGCGTAAGCGATCACCTCATCAAAAGTACATATACTTTAATATGGAGTCTGCAGAAAATTTTCCAGTTTGCAATACAAAGTTTGATGGATTCTTTAATTGGACTGCTACGTACAAATTGGATTCAGATTTACCGACACCATATGTACTGATAAGGGATAAAAATCGTGCTATAGTTGGTCCAAAACGTAGAATGCAATGGAAAGATAATATGGAGAATGTGTATGTGGATTATCGTCAAACTATAGAGAATAAAACTAAAATGGCAGCATGGTTTGTGTCACACTGCCGCACTAAGAGTGGTAGACATATTTTTGTAGATAAGTTACAGAAGGCTTTATCCACTTATGGACATAATGTTGATGTATTCGGAAACTGTGGTAAATTGAGATGCCCCAGAGGCAAGAAAAGCACAAGTGAACTTTGTAATTTACTGTTGCAAAAAGAATATTTTTTTTACTTAGCCTTGGAGAATTCATTTGCTGAGGATTATGTGACAGAAAAGTTGTTAACTGCCATGAGTTATAGTGTTATACCTGTAGTTTTTGGTGGAGCTGACTATTCCAGGTATGTGGACTTTATTTTGAAACGTTTATATTCTTTAATAAATTGCTTTTCCATGAAGCATTATCAGGCAACTTAAACACTGTCAATGAGTCAATCGGGAATATTATGATTTGGCATGTAATTTGGAACTTCTATGTAGATAGAGGATATTACATTAAACGTGCTTAAAATGATACAGCTCAGGTATTGTGTAACTTTTAATGAGATGTGGTCTACTACTCTAGTATTTTATCATGTATCAAAATAGTAGTACAAGAGGAATGATCCTATAATAATTGTTTATCTCTAATGTATCTAAGTATTCTTGTTCAATGAGTTATTCTCAACGGCTGCAGAGACACCAAGTTGTCTATTAATCGATCCATTTTAAGACTATATATATATATATACTATTATGTATTTTTGAATATCTAGTATATGTATGAAGGCTAATTTAGGTAACACATTTTTAGAGGTTTTTAAGTGCATGGGCGGCAGCTATTTAGTTGGAATCTTACGTTCAGGACTGTTTGATTTAAACTACTTCAAGATGCATTTAGAATTAAAGTAAACACAAGTACAAGGTTACGACTTTGGTTACGGCATACTGGAAGAGTTCGCATTACTCCATCCGTGGTGTGTCGGACTCGGATCGACTAAAACCACACGGTGTGCCACTCTGCGCCTGTAACAGGAGGGATCCGGGAACAGCTGTTATTAAGATATCCGGACCCCTCCTAGCGCCAGCCCGCTCCTGGTGCGGGCTCCGTCTCAAAATTTTCCGCTCTTTAGGCGACGTCCGGCACACGCGGACGCCGCCCCCTTGCGGCTGGCCAAACTAATGCGGGTGGAGGGGAAACCCACCCCGTCCACCCGCGGCCACACTTAGGGCGGCACGAGGCGGTGATAGGCGCGCCTCCGCCGCCCGGTTCGCCGGCGGCGGATCGGGTCCGAGTGGAGGTCGTCCTCCTGGGCCTTCTCCGCCGCCTCCTTCTGCGAGATTACTTCCTCGCAGAAGGTTGCGACCGCGGTAAAACAACTGTCGCTACCGGCCATGGAGCGTACTACGGCCGGTAGCGAGAGATCCACTCCGATGACTGCAGTGAGGGCCCGGCGCTGCGTCGCCCATGCGGGGCAGACCGCCAGCGTGTGCTGGGCCGAGTCCTCACTGCAGTCGCAGTGGTGGCAGGCGGGACTCAGTTCCCTCCTAGCGACCGAGTGCAGGTACTTTCCGAAGCCGCATTACTGTGCCTATATCAACCCTCCAATTTCTAAAAAAAAAACGAAACTTTTAAACCCATTTTGAGGACAAAATACATAAGGGGGTAGAAGTAATTTTCTGACTAAATCATTAAAAAGTTTTGACACGTTTTTAAATCTGGGTGAACAAATACTGACCTTTAATTACTACGACTTAAAGGTTGTCTTAAAAAAAACTATCACCTGTCTCAAATGTTTAACAAACTTTTCACTTTCAATGTAACAGTGTTCACTTGCCTCGAATTTTTTTCCTGGATGTCTTATATCCGGTATCACTGTTAGGGGTCGTACCCAAAGTAGCATTACCGAATACATTTCATCTATCCACGAGTTAGAAATACCTAATCGGGCCAGAAGTTAGTTTTTAAAATTATACACATACATTATATATACAGGCGAATGCCGCCATAGAACGCTGGCATTGGCCAGCGTTCTATGGCGGCATTCGCCTGTAGATGCTTATCAATTCCCTTGTTTTAAAAACTATCAAAATAGATAACTCTCAAACTGTGTACCGTGGTCGCTTGTAAGCCCTAACGCGTAATTTAACCTTCAGATAAAAACTTTACATCTGTACTCGTCCAAATACCTATACTTGAATGGGAACGCTTCTGGCCATTCCGTCTGTTTGGCTATTATGGTGAGGCAGTAACGCTGTAATCTTCTGTGGTCGGTAGTGGAGAGTCTAATATATTACTTAATTCTGATGCTGTATGATGTACTTTTGAGCGTTGACAATAAATACAAGGTTTAGCCCATTAACCCTAGGTCTTCATTCATTCCTGGCCAAAAATATTTTTTAGAAAATAACTTCTTAGTTGTCCTTATACTCGAATGACTAAGGATGTGTATCAAGTCAAATGCGACACGTCTAAACTTCTGTGGCAAATAAGGATTAGAAATATTACAAATAATAATTTGTTAGTAGTACAAAGGTATTGTGAGTTTACGTGACTTAATATTTTCGTCAGCAGAAGGTACGAGTTCCTGTAAGAGTAAATCATTGTTTGGTTCCAGTACAAATTTTTCGTAATTTAATGAACCTGGGCAGAGTATGGTTTCAACCCGTGATAACGATTCAGCAACAACTTTATCGAAACCACACACGTGTCGTATGTCAATTGTAAACACTCTGATCAATAATAAATAACGTGTACGTCGTGGAAGTTCTCTGTTTGAATTTAATGTGTTAACGGTTTACGGTCTGTGAAAATAATTAATTCGCAATCTTCAAACATTGTTCTTAACTACTGCATTGACAAATATAATAAATCTATTTTAGCTATTTTGAACCTGATGTTGTAGAACTACGCCTACACAAGTATCTGAAGCGTTGGTCATTGATGAAATAGGTCTATCTGTTACTGGATAAGCTTATATGGCGACTGCCTGTAAATTTGATTTACACAGTTCAAATGCTTTCATAGCCGTATCGGACAATTATCGTATTATCACGTCTTTTTGTTCCATGTAGATAGCTATTCAAATTTATTTTGGAAACTTAGCTGCATTGGGTCAATGATTTCTATAAAAAAATCAATGCTAAAATCTACTGTTTTAAATAAAGGATAATTACTAATGGCTTTAACCTTACTAGGCGTCATTTTGATAAAAGCTACTCTACTACTAAAACTTCTCTAGACGTTGAAATAAGAATTTTAAGAGCTTATCACGACGGAATTTCTTAGGAATTTCTGACCCATGGATCATGTAATGTAAATAACAGAAGAAAAATTCTGGCTTATATTCTGAAAACTCAGGAAAAGTTTTTTAACTCTTCTTCCAATTCTTGTAAGACACCATTATTCATGAAAAATTGAAATATTCTTCTTCTTTGCACGCCGCTTTGGACTCCTTAATGTAAACATTAAGGAGTCCAAAGCGGCGTGCAAAACCAAAAGGCGTTATTACAGAGTCTTCTCTTGCTTCTTCAGGTTTTAAAGGAATAAAAATATAAGCCCTATTTGTATCGTATTCGCGAAAAAACTTTTTACCAGCTAAACTTTACGTGAAATCTTTAATATAAGGGATAGGACCCGTTCGGGCTTTTTAAAGTATTTAGAGCTGGATAATTGCCACATGGTCGAATCTGTAAATCTATCATTGGAACTACGTAAATTGGACTATCCCAAGTGGTTTTAGATGGCCTACATATATTTTGCACAATTCCTGCATAAGTCTAAATTCTTCCGGGTACCTTTTGTGGCAGTGGTCTCGCCTTGCGTACGGCGGTACCACTGGCGGACTGGCGCTCTTGACGTCTCTATATCATAAAATACAGCATGGGAAGGGGGTTCTTTAAAAGATAAAGGTTTAAAATTTATACTAACCTGTAAGTGAAATGACTGATATATTTGTACCAGAATCAATAAGAAAACAAAAACAATTGTCATGTTCAGTCACACGGAGTCAATGGTTTCCGATTTTGATAAAAGGGGCCCACCGTTTTCACCTGCACTTCTGTTAGTTTACCTACTTCTTCTACTGGTAGAAGTCGCATTACCTTTATATTTGTAGTGGTAAATGCATAGCTGGATCCTAGGGCTACGTCTATTCCGGCTGCTATCTTTTTTACTGGAACACTGGACTCTGAAAAATGTATTTGGATATGTAATTTTAAGTAGGATCTAGATTTTTGTAACATAAAAGTGATATTATAATTATTGTAAATTGTATTAAACGTTCTAATAAAGATAAAATAAATGAATATTGTTCGCGGTTACCATGGGTTATCTACATCTTATCTAAATATTCAGATAGGTGGTATTTCATCAGCAGAAAACCTTCAATTTGTCAATATTTAGCTTTTCTGAAGAATAAAGGATTTTTTCAATATTCGAAGACAAAATTTACTTAGCCTGCCTCTTATAAAATAAACCTATTACATAGCAACTACCTATATACATATACAGTATAAATTTCGGAACGGAAAAGTCTCTTATGAGAAACTAAAGTATACAATGTGACGAATTACTATAAATTTCAAGAATGTAAAAGTAGAAGAGCAGAGAGTAAGCTTTATAAGTGCTGCCCTTTGAATCGACCTCGCTAGAATTTGGGGGTGAAATGCAACGAAAAATTGCTTAACACTTGGCCGTTGTATCACCCAAGTCCAGCTGTCCCATATGTACGGAAGTACGGCTCTTCCACAATGTATTTATTGAAGACGTCAATAAAACCATTAGGTGTGATGAAGCGAGTTTCATCTGTTTGTAACGTGGATTAGTCGAATCAAGTATAAGGCACTAGCAGAAAATCGTTGAATTTCTTGTATAATTACAATGAAATTTTTCTTCTTCCAGATTTATTCCTCCTGAATCTTACATTGATGGACGGCAGATGAACTCCTATCAGCTGGCAGCATTAATGGACAGGCTGGCTAGGTCGCCTAGGCAGTACAGTCGTTATTTTAGGTGGAAGAAGTACTACACGTATCACAATCCGTCAATGAACGAGAACATGTGTAATATTTGTGAAGCCCTCAATGATAGGACTATGATGGAAAAAACTACTATTTATAATAATTTTCGGTCTTGGTGGAATCCTTATTATAAGGAACGATGCAGATAATAATTATACTACATTTTCTTATGTTCGTTATACCGATATATATGATAAATCGTTATCACATGAACAGCTAGAAGAATTTCAATTTGCATTATGTAATCAGCTGGGGCTGTAAAATTGTATTGTAAATTAATTTAATATAATAAAAATACCAACAGTAAGTTTGATGTATACGAATTATGTTGTAAATGCGAAAAATAACTCTATTGATCTGTTTTAACTATTTAACCGATTATTCTGATATTTTGCATAATTTTATGCAGTAAACATTAAAGAATAAATTACTATCAGTTAGGGATGGAAAAATAACAACAACGCTAGTGAGGTCTCAAATAGTTAGTTTGAGTTGTTTTTTCGTTTTAAAATGTAAGTGTAATAAAATATTCGACATTGTTTTAGAGAGGCTATGTTTGTTTATCTGTGTCACAGATAATTACAGTGAAAGTGATTTGAACAGACTGATTACCAGTATTGAAACAGGCAGTCAGCCATGTTACCTATGGTACCTAGGAGGGGCAAATGTCTCAAGTAGACTCTAAAATTGAAAAAATGCGATCATGCGATCAACGCAACAATCAAGCAATATGAATGAGTAATAGTTAGTTATTTAAGTTTTTTCTTACTTTGTTACTTAATTATAGTCAATCTAAGAGAGGTACCGTTTAACGTTTCATACTTTTCAAGACTGTATAGGCGTAACTCACATAGTTTCAATAATCTTTACCGTAAAACCACGTAAGTAGCTATTTTTATTTTGTCGCAAGATTTAAAATTCTTAATGACTAAATTAAAATTTAAATCTTTGAAACTAGGCAAAATAATCAATTTATACACAATATTTGTTTTTATTTCAAACTTCATTTCAAAGTCACGTAGTTAGGTCCTATACTGTAGTGTTGCGGCTCTTCAAATTCACTTGAATACGAATAAACGTTAAAATGTACGAAAATGGAATTTATTAATAACGAGTAATTTTCACTCCAGGCTTCTGAAAGTGTTTAATAAAACTTAAAATTCATCTGACATCAAAGGTAATGTAATTTTAAATAAATCTTTATAGGCAAAAATGCGCTCGTGTCCAAGGCTAGTGTATACTAAGATTAACTAGTAAAACCTATGATGTGCCATTACACGGGCTTCTTTAGTAACATACATAAATCTGTAAAACTGTAATCGATTAGTACATACTAAAAATGATATCGAAATCTCTTAAAAATCAGATATTATAGTAATCGATATCTTTGACCCCGTCCCTATTCTTCAATCTGTCAGAACTGTCAAACGGTACCTCTTAGATTAGATGAACTATAGACTCCATAATAGATACGTGTGTAAATATTTTATTTAGTAACTAGAAGTTTGCTACGAGGATAAGATTCATTCCATAAATATATTTTTCGAAAACTTTTGGAAAGACAGACAAAAAACTTATTAGACTCTATCCTTTCTTTTATTTTCTTTCTGACATCAGTATTGTTATTGATAATGACCAAAAACATTGCCAGTTCGATTGAAAATAACAATCGCTTTTATTTAAGAGGAATTTTTGTCGATTTGAAACGAGAGATCAATTCCAGCTAAAAATATATTATTTTATATAATAAATAATAAAAAAAAAAATATTACAAGGGATTCCATTGACGATTGCAGTGTAAATAAATCTTCCATTTGTTGATTATAAAAATTTTCGTTATTGCAAGTTTAATGTAAAATAAGTATTCATGATTATAGACTAAGGGATTTATACTGGTTTTGAAATAGTTACTATCGATTTTTGAAGATGCAGTAAAACATTTTTTTTACAATACTACGTAAAACAGAACAAAACTCGTTTCATTGTGTAAAAAAGAAACATTAACTAAAAAAAAACATGTTCAGTATCGTAATATTATTTAGGGATACATTAAATGTCGTGTGTCGTAGGTCGAGTGTCACTAACCCAATTCATTACTTGGCCGTGGGCGCCATAAGAGTCGACTAAGGGAGTAACCTACGTAGGACAACAGGACAATGCAAAGAGAAGGACAACTTAAAACAAACCCTATGCCAACTCGTCTCGCCAGCGCGGTATAGTAGACCAAAACCTCCTTTCTAAAGAGAGGCCTATGCCCAGCAGTGGACTATTTAAGGCTGTTGATGATGATGGTGATGATGAATAGCGATAGGTATTAAGTATATACCTTCGAAACGTACTCAATTGAAACTTAATATTATCGTGAACGCTTTATTTCGCGTAAACATAACTATTGTCATCATCATCTACAGCCTTTAGTAGTCACAGCTTGACATAGGCCTCTCCTTAGGCAGGAGGTTTTAGCTTACTGTACCACGTTGACCAAACTGGTTGGCCCAGGGTTTGTTTCAAGTTTGCCTTCTCCTTGTAGTCTTGTTGTCCTGCGTAGTTTGCTCCCTCAATCAGCTTTTATGACATCCACGGGACGAATAAATCCATAGCATCCCTATCTTAAATCCATCATTACACGGATAGCATAACGGGTAGGATAAACAATATATTTTTTTATATTTTAACTGGTCATTTTAATGTGTAACTGAAACTTTGGAGCAGTTATGTTTTGAAGCAACTGTCAAAAAGAAAATAAATGAATACACAAAGTATAGTCTATTACAAGTGAAATCCATCTAAGGTTACCACCATTTATTTGTAATACCTTCTATTCTTGTGAAAATATTACGCAATACTTTTGTCTGTTTTTGAACTTCTTTTAAATACTCTTAGTCATTAAATTAAAACCCCACAGTCTTCTTAGCAATCATACTCTTCACACTAATGTTTTTGTAACTTAGCTGTTACTTAGAGTGTAATTTGTGTTTTTGTAATTTCTATACGCGGTTTATTTGAACTTTAAAAGTTTGTGTTGTTATTTTTTTTCGTTTGAAGAGTTCCGGCGTGTTTTCCTAACAAAATTGTTGTTATAGTTAGGTTAATTCAGTAATATTTGTACTAATAATTTCATGTACTGATTAAATTGTACCTTGTTGTTTATATTTGTTGGTTAGTGTATAACCTATGAAGAAACTTTAAAATAAAATATAAAAACTGTAAGTGCCAGTGTAGGTAACAGGACTATCTGCACTCCCATTTACATTTTTGTAGACTCTCTTTAGCTTAATAGTAATTTTAATTTGAAGTAGGTCAATTTGAAACTAAATATGTTGCTCAAGTTAAGTAGAAGTAGAACTTCTATCTTTTTAATAAATAGTATCACTTTGAACTTAGATAATGTAGAGGGATGTTTGTTTCCTTAAGTGTTGGCAATAAAATCTTATATTGTTCAATTTTTAATGATTTAGTCTTATTTATCTGTAGGGTCTTTAAAAGGACTTGTCTCATTGAGTATTACGTTAGATTAAGTCTTTAGCTTTAATTATATACTTATATATTTCATAAACGCTACCGTTTATAGACTGCACGAATGGCGTAGTGGCTTAAGCGGTCACCTCGCCGCTTTCTATTGAACTGAGAGTTGGGGGTTCGATCTTCAAATGGGACAACACTATGTGTGACACAAATTGATTTTGTAGTCCCCGCGACACAGAATAATTCCTAGTCCGGGAGTTGTCTATTTAAATAAATGAGAAAATAATAATTGTATAATGAGAATAACAAATCGATAAAAAAAGAGGAGACAGAATAAAGCTGATATTATATATATATATATATATATATATATATAACTTCAATTAATTGCTTTATGATACAAATGGTAATTCTAGTACAGACATTTAGACAGCGTTTATCTTCCACTTAAAAGTAACGGTTATCATCACAGTATGATCATTATAAAACTTAATCTTAGATTCACGACAAAATACATGTGGGTATACGGGTTTAGTTGTTCACGGTTGCTTCCCTTATCTCTATATTAATACGTGAAGAATATTCTATGTACCCCTTTTATACATTGAGGATGCCAAATCCTAAGTAAAATGCTACATGTTTCCACGTATAAGAAGTGCAGAATGCTACATTTTTAAACAATATGTACTTAAAGTTAAAAATAATATTCCCAGTATGTCAATGCACAAACTTCTATAATATTTATTAAGAGATTATATTAATATTTGGAAAGTACTGATTAAGGCATTTTACTACAAGTTAAATTAGCGATACACAGTCAAAAATCTTGCGTTAAAAGTTTATAAAATGCACGCAATTTTCCCAGACAAAGATCCAATTCTAAAACGATCAAAAAAACAATTTATTTTTCTATTATGTTCAACATATTAGTCATTTATTTTATTTGGTAAATACATGTATCTTTAAAATATTTGCATAACAAGCCATGGCTTAACAGCTTTGTTGAGATGGCTTACCGGTTTTTTAATCTTGATATCATCGTTAGTACAAATCGTCAATAAGATATCTTAGAAACAGTGTTTATCTAAAAACTTTTCCATTGAGTTGTACTCTCCGTTGTTGATTCTTGAATATTTATATGAATAAAAAAACACTATGTTTTTTAATATAAATAATGTTTACAACTGCCTGAGGTGGGGATGTGCCAATGCAAAAAATAATATGGATAAATAAACACGGGTATGTTTAGGACAGTTTACGTTTGATTTTAATATTATATAATTTAGTTAGGTTAGTTCTTCTGCTCTTTTTCGTTGTGTAAGATTTACATTGTTTGTACCAACAGGAAAGATAATAAGATATCATTTAACTGCATGCTCATCATGTGAGTCTGCAGCTCGCGGTTATAAACCTGGATGAAGGTAAACTGTTAGTCAGATTTTATATTATGTTTCTTCTTCACAAACTTAGAATATTTATTTATAGACCAATAGTTATTTCATAGTACGCTATGTTAAGTTTAGAAATTAGTTAATCTATGGAGCTTCCTATAAAATCCTATAGTTTGTTGTTTTATTTGTGTAGTCAAAATTTGCTTTTATTATTTGTCAAAGCTCACGATCATCAAGGGTCGTTACCGTGTATTCGACTAATAGAACATTTAGAAGAAAATCGCATTTCCTGTACTCATAGAACAAGTAGTACAATTCATTCTGGGTTGTTCTCATAAATCATCAATAGAACTAGGAAACTAATTTCTGGTTTTTATATTTCATTCTAATACAGTGAGAATATTTTTATACTGTCCAACATAGCAACTGAGAATAACGCAAAGATACAGAATATGTTGCTTTTTCTTTGGTAACTTTTCAATGTTACTTTAAATATTTAATTTTGTGTATTTTGTAAAATTAGTGCAATAATTATAGCCACTAGTAAGCAATACATGTACATCTACGAGAATCTTGTGGCAAATAGGTAAATCCAATTGTGATTGGAATGAACGATCTTGATAGTGATTCTTTTTATATGTAAGTATTTGCTACTTGCAAATAAGTAGTGTAGTCTTCTTTTAGTTTTAATAATTTTTGAAAGAGCGCAAATATCTTCCTAACTATAAAATTAATTTCTGATGGTGCTTTTCAGATTTCATCATTTTATTTTCCTTTACATAAATAAATAAAATAATATGTAATATACATATATACTTCCGACATATCCCTAATTGGAGTGTTACTAGTTGTTTAGAACGATTGCATTTTTGTTTGTCTGTAGTAAATGAGTTCAATTATTGTCTGACCAAAGGTATATAATAATATATAAAAGTATATGTAAAGTTTTGTTGTGAAACATCTATAAATTTTAATGTTATATGTTAAGTAGTTATGTATTAAGCTTATTAATTAGGATAATGATTCGTATATCAAAGGGACGCTCTGAAAATAGCCTGTTCTGTAAAGATGACCCACTACCAAAGAAATATGTTTGAATCTTTTAATAAACGATATAGCAATGTTTTATCCGACTATTTCATTTAAATTTCAGGGGTTTTAACGATTTTCTTCCAACTTAACAAAGCCGTTGTTATTCTATCTGATAGAATTGCGATAATATATTTTATAAAATAAAACTGTTAGTGATTTATTAATATCTGCAGAGTAAATAAGTACTTACAAAAGTTAATATCTCTTGAGAGACATGGCTAACTTATTAAAAATATTACATAATTATGTTACTATAGAATATTGAATGTTGTTGAAATGTTCGGGCTGTTTTAGAATCATCCTGGCAACGTCTGAAGTTAAAACAAGTAATTTAAAAATATACATAAAACTCATTTTATACTTCTTTTTTTAGAACACTGTATCTCTAACCAAACGGGAAATTGTATTTCAGACAACTATGTATTCATTTTGGTGGTTAGTTGCGCAAGATTTTAGTACACAGTAGTATCTTATTGTATTATATTTTGACGTACTTCGCCTTTCTAAAATAAATATGGAAAACCTTAAAATAACCCTAATTTTTCATTGATTGTATTTTTGTTACTTTTGAAAGATGTGCAGGTGCATCAACAATTCGATAATATTGTTACAGTTATTTTTGTTCCACTTGTACAAATTTACAAATGTAATGTAGTTAGCGTATAATTACGTAATTTTATTGTAAAATAAACTGTTATTAACTTTTCCCAAAAATATTGAAGTTTCAATTATGGCATGAAATGAGCCATAAAATGCCCGGCCATTGATGCTAAAACCTAGACGTCTTATCAATGTAAGCATCAGATATTAATGTAGAAAAGTATTTACTTGAAATTTGATAAATGTGGGCAATATTAAAGTGATAGAATGTTAAAAATCCATACTTTAGTAGGTATTATAATGAAAATATAATAACCTTTATCTGTTGGAACTTTATTTGTTGCATTTATTAAATAAATATGTTAACTAAAATCTTTTTTCATTTTTATCATCACAGATAATATGATTAATTACTTCTTATAATTAATTAGGCTTTTTTTTTATTAGGACTATCCCGCATATGGAATACTGTTCTCATCTCTATGCAGGGGCACCTCAGTACCAGCTTCTCCCTCTGGACCGCATCCAAAGAAGAGCGACTCGAATTGTCGATAGCCCAAACATCTCCGAACGGCTCGATCCCTTGAAGTTACGTAGAGTGCTATGATGCTTCACTCTGCATGCTCTATCGCAAATACATATGATGGAGAGTGCTCCGAAGGATTTAGCAGCCAAGCTCAGAAAAATACACCCAGTTTTGAAGGCCGTAAGTAATTGTTTTGCATAATACATAATCAAAAGCCGTCAGGTACGAGTCGAACTCGTGCGCCGAGGGTTCCGTACCTACCCAGATTTTACGTAGATTTTCGCGAAAATTTGTAAGTACCAAAATTTATCTAATTTTTTTTTTTTTTTGGAATTATTCCTTTATTTGTGCTATAAGACGTTTCTTTATGCCAAATTTCGTGATTCTAGGTCAACGGGTTTTCGACCCAAAACCTATAGAATACCTCCGGTTGACCTAGAATTGTCAATTTTGGTTAAAAGCAATGTCTTACAGCACAAGTAAAGAAAAAATTCTGAAAAATAAAAAAAGTTTAAAATTAAGGTAAATTATGGTACTCGCAATTTTTCGCGATAATCGAAATTTGCCCATATTTTTTTATCGTGTTGGTCAGGATCATGATGTTTATACACCTAATAGCGATCATAGACCTCAGTATCTGGTATAAATTTCAACTTGCTAGGTCTACCCGTTCCTGAGAAAATCGGTGGTGACAGACGGACAAGAAAGTGATCTTATAAGGGTTTCCTTTTTTACCTTTTTAGGTACGGAACCCTAATAATACCATCGATAAGCACAAATGATTTGTAACTTCAATCTTATTTGACTCCGTTGTCCGAAATATTATTAAAATATTATATTATTTCAACCCAGGATAAATAATTCTGTGATGAGCATGATAGTTTTTGAAGTGAACAACAAGCAAAATAATATTTTTTTTGAAATGGGAATAAAACCATTGAACTCACTGTTACCGTTACCGACACCTCTTTATATAAGTACCTACATATATTGGCCCCTTTTACACGAGAGTTGAGTTTGGGTTAAATACATTCATAATATAACTACATATATATAATATAAAAATGTCAATACATTTTTATTTTATATATATATATATATACACACACACACCTTCCGTGTGGTGACGGATAAAGAATACAAATTGTCACCACCCCAATTCACCCCGTGGGTGTCGTAAGAGCCGACTAAGGGAGCAAACTAAGCAGGACAACAGCACTGCACTGCACCAACCCGTCTGGCCAGCGTGGTATAGTAGGCCAAAACCTCCTTTCTAAGGAGAGGCCTATGTCCAGCAGTGGACTAGTATAGGCTGTTGATGATGATGATGATACACACAATGTGTATATTTACGTACAACATAGATATATCTTCAGGTCGGACCTTTTCGAACAGAATAAACAAAAAAAAATTTAAGTTTTCACTTTTGTCGGCACTCCCGGAGTGCCACTGTTTTTTTTTCTGTATCAAATTGTAATTTATCTATAATATCTATTATTTAATAAATATTATAAAAGTGAGTTTATTTTTTTGTTGTAACAACTAAACTGAATAGGCTACTGTTTACCGCGATAACCGACATACATATAATAATATGTGGGCGGAAGTCAAAAGCTAATAAATATATAAGTTTATTTATCACCACTCTGGTTACCATAGTTCAGGCTCTACCTACTTTGGGATCAAGTACGGATGGCTGTATGTGAAATGTTCCAAGTTATAATAAAAAAGCGAGAAAGCTGTGGTCGATAACTAGTTATTTTTTGGTTGAAAGGACAGAATAAGGATAAAATAGGTATAGAGTGATAAATACCCATATTCCTTTAACACATGATCCTTATGCAACTTTCTTCAGATCTATGATGCGTGCCATTTGTAAATTATAACAGACAGCTACTTGTAAACCATATTTTAAAACATTTAAAACATTTTGACTGTACCATCGTTTTACATATATGAGATCGTTTTTTTTGTTGGAATGTTGAATATTTATTTATTTAACTCTGTGGATAGCTTGTACTCAATAATATTGACTTCTGTAACCACTTATGTATCACAAAATTAAATCATTATTTTCATCTGATTATTATGTTCTACATGAAACAAAATATATAAAATAATATTTATTTATTTGACCAATATATATGTAGGACATTTTGATTTAAAATAGTTCGTTGAATAAGTTAAATAGTCTATATATAGAATCGAACCTTGCAAACATTTGACATAATTTTTTGATAAAGGAACTAAAGACTAAAAGTAAATATTGGGATTAAATATTATATTTATATATTCTTTTATATTCACAGATTGTATCTCCAAGCAGAGCCATATTGAAAACATCGAAAGACCTTGTCCCCTCTAGAGCATAACTTGTATCCGAAATTATTTTCAATCAAAACTTGGATGCGGACCTCTAGGCGGAACCATCTCAAAACCTTATTACCTGGAAAAAATAACAGCTGACAAGCCTCACTCGAATGCTTGAGTCAGACTTGAGGGTGTTCGACTTCACGGTCTAAATACTGGAAGGGTCATTGAGTTCTAGTAAGTGAACTAACGTGTACACCTATTCGGTACAATTTCGAATCTATAACTGTAACCTTTGCATTTAATTGTAATAATAGAATATTCTAGTGATGTAAAATATTGTTTTATTTTTTGTAACACTAGACTTTTAGTTTTAGTTTAGTTTGTGAACATTTCAAAATGTAAGCAGATGTTGATGAACTTCATATATAAATAAAACCAAAAAGAAAACAATACAAAAAGTTGATAAACTCCTGATGAGGAACATGGGTTTCATTACGTTCCACGATTCGATAGTAGTATAACTGATATTTTTATTTTCTCGATTTAAAATTTTCAGTGTAAAGAGAGATGCAAATATAGTATTTGAAGTGGAACTGGATAAACTAGTAATGAATACTGAAAGGGCTACAGTGCTCTATCACCGCAAAGGCAAAGAGCCTATTGAAGTAACTGACGACTCACAGCTACACATCAGTAAGTACATATCTGTTTTTCTGGTTTTATTGTGGTTTGCATTTTGTACAGACTTTTTTTTTTTTAAATTGATAATTAGGTGATAGTATTTGTGAAAAATATGATTTTTCTATTGTATGTTTGCATTAATTATTATTAACATTTAGGCTTCAAAACTGATATATGTTTAACCAGCTGTATCCTGACACGCTTCGTTGTGACACATTGTGGTTGCATTCATGCGAAATAAAGAATAAAACTGATGCCAAAAATTGATAAAAACAATCTTCAAAACGGGTTGTGTATCGTGTTTTATTTGAGCTCAATCGGTGCAGAACTTTTTGTAATTTTGAAGAGTACATAGAATTTTATATGTATGGATGTAGTTTCTTAATATTTTCTTCATGTCACTTTAAAAACTTAAAATAGAGGACATATAGTTGAATAAGTTGTAGAAGAGTGTCAGATATAATAATACTACATGGTTCAACACAACAAAAAAGCCGTATTAAATCGTAACCCAATTTGGGTTACAAATTTTGCAAGCGTAGTTTTCTAAGCTTAACATATTTTCTGTATCTTTATCATATAAGTTCAATTAAAGGGGTTAACTATTAAGACTCAGATGTGTCGTACTAAAAACGTGATAGGATTTGGCTACTTACAAAGAATATTGTATGGGATTTTAATGCGTTTTACTTTTAACTGAAGACATTAAGTATGTTTTAATTATTCTTGTTTAAACTAATTAGATTTTCATAAAGTGAGGTGGTGTAAGCTGCATTTGAATAAACGTCTCTATTTTTAAATTATAAAAAAAAAACTTGCTTATTACATTGAATTAATTTTGACTATGTTTTTATTACAGATGGGTTATCGCTTAATGTAAGCTACTAATAATGTAAGTACTATTCGAGATTTCCATGGTAGCAGATCGGGAGATCGACATGTTTATGCCTATTTCAATAACCCCAAAACGTACATTAAGTTGGGAGCAGCATTTGTAGACAACACTGGAATAGGTAAAACTAATATTCATTTACAAATAAAATTACGACTTGTAATAAAAAGACAATTGATGACACGTTACATGCTTTTGCATGCTTTAAAAAAAGTAGCATGTTTTCTATTCCAGATTTTAAGACAGAAGAGAAAGAAGACAGAGAAACAAACTTGTATCCATAATAGTCGCATAATGGTATTTCTAATAGTAGTAATATTGTACCAACACATTTCTCACTACAGTCGATAATGACTGACCCTTTGAGAAGTTCTAATTTAAAGGTAGTTATGTAAAGAGAAGGAAAACTTGAAATTTAGCATCATATCTTTCCAAGCTGCATGGTGACGGTGAAAGATTTGAATTCTATTATTTATTTACTTCGTCACATATGTTGCAGATGCTGACTGGATCAATTTGAGATGGCTAGAAGACTTTCAACTTACTATAACGGAAGCAGTGATATCACTGGGGCCGGGTTACTTGACGGCGTTTTTCAAAACTAAAATTTGTGATATGACGATCAGCAAGTAGTGACCGAATTTCTATAATATCTTACTCACTTTACTATGACTTGAATTATTAACTTGTAATGAAGTTCAAGTTATACCACGAATGTTTTCTTTTCTCTAAAAACATCATTTATCACACTTTCTACTGCTTATTATTAAAGATTCATTTCGTGCACAGATTTTCAATAAAACATTTATACTGCACATGTGTGTTTATTTCTTTTCGTGTTTCCATCGAATAGCAAATAGGTTTATTTCATTGTAGTTGCAAAAGTTTCTCTTATATCTAGTTTCAGACAAGCTTTTGGAAAAGTGACAACCATACGTGGTTTTCTAATTAATAATGCCATCAGTAAATTTCGAAATTATCTTTATAGGTGATCAGGCCGAACGCTCCTAGAAAACCCGCCAGTCTTTTGATATTAAATTTAAAATTTACTTCGATGTTTTTACTTTTCTTATCTGATTTATAATTACCGGTAGTAGTAAGGATTGTGGATTTGAAACCCACATGGAACAACACTTAGTGTGAGTCACAATTTTTTGTTTTGAATCTGGGTGTTCTTTGTGTCCGTTTCATTAATGTTTGTAAAGTCTTCGTTAACGTAAGCTTATAATAAAATCTGTCTGATATCTTATCTGTCAGCTATAAAATTCCTACTACAAAATTTTAGATTTACACATACCCAGTGTTGTCGCTAAATTCTTTCTAGACCATATTCCACTTCAGGTGGATCCGTCTCTTTCTTTCGTTTATAGTCAAATTTAATGGGACTTTTGCTATTATCAGTTGCTCATTCTTGTTACCCCAGGTGTAAACTGATTGACTTCTTTGACATATATAGCAGCAATAATCTTTTAAAGTACACGCCAGCCAGAGTGTAGACCAATATACCAACTATAAAATATCCTTTTATAAAAGGCAACTATTTTGCCCTTACAATAATTTATAGTAAGATAAGATAAAGTATAAGATAAGTTATAGTAAGAATACATATATGACAGATTATTTTATACCCCCTTCAAGTTCATAGGGGCTTATGTTACAAGACGCCTGATGTGATGGCCAAGCAACATTAACTTGATACAAGACTGATTTTATTTTCACAAGAGTTATGATTATACGAGTATCTAAAGGATTCACTATACAAGGTGTGCATCTTGAATGTTTTGGCTCTGCATCGCCCTAAGGTTGACTAGGAGAAAATGCCTACTACTAAATAATACACATACAAAGCGCATTAATTACCTTCATAATCGTTTGTTTCTTAACTAAAAATACGTTTTTTTTGCAATAGACATAAGAAGTATGTTACCGTATTTGTGATACACGTTTAATGTAAAACGTAATTTTTGAACACACGATTTTAGACAACCTGTGCAATGATTCTTCCCAAACTACAGAGACTTTATTTAACAGTAAATTGGTAAAATATTTAACTGTTGTTTTAGGATAGTATTTAACTTTAACTAGATAACTAGTTATATATAAAAAAAGCTACGATGATCCACCGCCGTAAAGGCAAACAGCCTGTAACAGCAAGTAACTGACATCTTTCAAGTACACATCAGTAAGTACGTGTGTGAATACACAGTAAACAAACAGGGCCCCAATTCCAGTATTTTAATATTGTATCAATGGAGTGTCGTCGATTACGACGACACTCCATTGATACAATATTAAAATACGAAAAGTGACAAACTATTAAGTTTGGCACTTTTCGTAATCTACTAACTAAATAAAAGACCAATGGCCTTGTCACTGATACAAAATGTTATCGATGTCTGTGGAATAGTTTGGTAAACGGTAGTCTAAAAATATTTGACAGAATTACCAGTTGTTACAATGACAACACGATGGCTTCAAGGTGAATAATATTGTTGTTAAACTACCATTGAACTGCCATCAAGGAGTCACTACTTGTGAGTGTTATGTGCGTATTTAGTTATTTACGTTAATTCAGTAGATAGGTAATTAAACTGTTAGAAGTAAAGTAACTAATTAAAATATTAGAAGCTGCTCACAACAAAGATCGTCGAGTTAACGAGGGTCGAAATCGCCGACAAGCTCGTGGTTTGTCGAGACAAAGTGGTAATATTATTATATTGGATATAATATGCGAGGACACATTTATAAAAGTGTTTAGGCTAACAAAAAGCCTTGTGAAGAAGATATCAGATAGAGGTAAAGTTAATAAAATGAAAACAAAGGCTCTATTGGTAATTTATGTTTCAGTTAAATTGACCTTACGGTTTCCTGATATCTACTTTATATTTCAGCTTCTGATATCATTTTAAGTGACAGGATCAAATCAAACTTTGGTAGGCCAAAGTGCATTCTATAATGTGTCACAAACTAAAGTGTCATGGGCTATGAGACAAGTGACCAAGGCATTGAATCATCCCAACACTTTTCACAAATATCTGAGATTACCGATAGAGCATCAAGAAAGAAATGACATAAATGCATAGTAAGTATATAACTTTAACGTTTTAATTTATTTAAGTTTTATATAGAAACAACTTTTACAAAATCATTTCTATATATATCTTAATATTTTTTTATAAGAGATAATACCTTGCCTTGCCGCTTTTCTATAATACTTATTTGCCACGGATGGCGTAGTGGTTTCAGCGGCCGCCACGCCGCTTCCTATTACGCCGAGTATTGTGGGTTCAAACCCCACATGGGACGACACTTTGTGATCCAGTGACGATTGTTGTTCTGAGTCTGGGTTTTCTTTGTGTCCGTTTCATGTATGATTGTAAAGTCCCCCGCGACACATTATATGTTTCTAATGCGGGAGTTGTTTTTTTAAAAAACGAAAAGAAAAAACATATAATTAATATAAAACTATAATAAATAAAAAAAACATTAAACTTTACCTAAGAGTGAGCCTCTTGGTGAAATCTGTAATGAAGGCTAAAGGTTAAAGGCTAAATGTGTTTATTTATACCAATTTATTTATCAATGCTTAATTTTTCAGTTTACTTAATGTTTTCAATAATTTACTAAATGTTTTCATTAAATATATGTGATTTCGATCTAAACATCATGTGTATGCATGCCAATATCCCTGATGCAGCCCATGACTCCTGTACTTGACTCAGCCAACACTTAATGGGTTTAGCTGGTCCCGGTGAAGATAATTCATTTTTAGCAGGTGAAGTACATAGCTACTTTATGATGGTAAGGTACCTAATAACTTTGACTAAACAAAATAAAATCATTTTATTTTGGTTTAAGCTTAATACCCTACACATGCACAAAATTGTGTTTGTAAATGTTTCCCCTACATCTCTGTCCATAATATAATATAACCACTCTTATAGTGGTGTCAAGGTGAAAAGAGTTGCTGGGCCATCTCCTGAAAACACTGAAATGAAAACAAAATATTTTAAACTGATTTCACAATGAAAGTTATGCATATTTACCATGGTTATTATTTTATTAAATACAAAAAAAAATTATAAAGTTCATCACCTGTCGCTCTGATTTTTGTTTCTTATTTTCTCTATCCACTTTGATTTTTTATTTGAATTCTGTATAAACCTGAAAAACAAAAACTATTTACTTACAATAAGATATTATTAAAATAAAGAAATCAACGGAATAGTGAAAAGATTAAAGAAAGTTATAGTCAAAGTTTTCTGAGTTATCGCTTGCCTTAACAGTTAAAGCAAATAGTATTAGAAGGCAATTTGCTTAACTGAGAGTTCTCCATGTCAAGTTGTGTAAAAAATTTGAAATTTGTTGATAACGCGGTGAACTATTTGCCCTAACTTATTTCGTTATTGCCTTTTCATAAAGAATGAGATTGGTAGAAGTGCCTAGAAGAATGGAACAAATTTGTTATGTAAATTAATACTCACTACTCCCTACTTTGGCAGTCTTGCGAAATATCATATATTTGGGCACTCTGTCCATAATCGCTTCGCCAGACTGCATCCTTCCTTGAACCAGGAACATCAAACACGTCTAATCGTACCTCACTTGCATCATTTCTGCAACGCATTTAGGAGTTTGAATTATAAAAATTCAAAGTAAAGACAATGGTGCACTAGTGTTAAACCATAATTTTATTAATATTATGTTTAATTTTTTCTGTAATTTGTTTGCAGAAATAGATAATATAATTTTACTCAATCGATAACATCTAAAAAAATACGAAAATAATTACTTACATCATTTTCAAAATTAAAATGTTTTCTTAAGAAAAATTTCCTTAATTACGGTGTATTATGTCGTTGTAGTTTATACATTTGTATCAATAAATATGGTAAATTCATGACAACTTTATGGACCAACATTAAAAAACGTAATACATTTTTAATTTATAAGGAAATTATTTATTTAATTTAAAAATAAATTGGCAATCTGTTTGATATCACTACTGATGAGCCACTGCTATTCCATTGCCACTGTAAAGACGTTGAGATAGTGTAAACTACCGATATTTTGACCGATGTCAATGGCCACTCGATCAACGGCATCTCAAATAACGTATGGAATGACAGCGGTTTGGCGTTAACATAAAATAGCAGAATTGAGGCCCTGGTCTGAATTGATAACTACCCTCGGATACCACCCACCAGTGGGATGATTATGTCGGACAAAAACAACACTCCGTTTCCAGGTACCAGTAGCTGGGGAATCAGGTATACCCTAGAAAAGAAAGATATGGTACGTAATTTTAATCAATAATTACTAAGGAAATTGAAACTAATAACTCAGAATGGATTTGAAATAATTATAATTTGTAACTGTATGAGTGAAGAAGCCAGATATTTAAAAAATCACACACACATGTAAACGTATCATTACGTACTTATCGGAATAACACACAAATGTAAACCTGAAGAGATATTTCATTCTAGTCACAGAGAAAGCGGTCTGTTTTTAGTTTCCATAACCAGTTACTTTATTATGAATTGGCTTATAGATTGATTTATCGTTTTTTTATTCCTCCATCATGCAATTATCCTTCGATTGGTTATAATTGCTGTATCGTTTCTTTTGTTTTTAATTTAGGGATCAATTTATAATAGCGTGTTCATCAGGATCCATTTATAATTTACAGTAATTTTTTGGCTGGCTATTTTGATAGGCTCGACTTTGTTTTGTTGTTTAATCTAATAGTAGAGGAGCCCTAGAAGGGATTTCGGGATTTACTCGAGCGTGTCAGATTAAGATAGGAGGAATGCCTTACACCTAGTTGAATACCTCCACCATACATGAACCTACACATAGGGGGGGGGGGGAGGTTTATAATTTACAGTAATTTTTTGGCTGGCTATTTTGATAGGCTCCACTTTGTTTTGTTGTTCAATCTAATAGTAGGGGAGCCCTAGAAGGGATTTCAGGATTTACTCGAACGTGTCAGATTAAGATAGGAGGAATACCTTACACCTAGCTGAGTACCTCCACCATACATGAGCCTTACATATAGGGGGAGCGTCTAGGGCGGGCCATCAGATTAGTTTAAAAAAAATCGATGGCCAGAAATACTCGAGCGTGTAAGATTAAGGTAAGTTGAGGCCATTACATACACACTAGTGTGTATCTAAGAAAAACAGACGATTTGAGCGTATCATAAAGCGGTGGGAGGGTCACACAGTTCCAACAAAACATGTACCTTGACATTTCTTTTTTATTTTGAACCAAACAATTGAAGAAATCTTCTTTAAATGTCTACATAATTTTTCGTGCCTTTATTTGTCACATTTTATAAAAAATCAAAGAGATTTAAAATACCCTACAAAATTATCTTCAGATTTTTGGCTAGTATGACAGGAACATCAAGCTGAACCGTCTATATAAACTCTCACTGTCGGGTATTTTGAAATGGCGATTTAAAAAAAAATTGCAGATTGCATTTTCGATAATTCGCTACCAGCTTGGGTCACTTTAAAATCGTCAGACCTTTTAATGGGAGCATTTTTGGAGTCCAAATAACATATTCCCAAAATATATATACATATAAAGATATATATAAAGAGAAAAAAAAACGATTGTCAATCTATCGACTTTTCTGTTACCTGGTATGCATTGAATACAACGGTTTGCATTCACATAAAAGGTATAATTTGTAGTTGTGGGACGAGCACGCTCATTTCTTCTGTCTTTGGGTGTAATTAATTTATAATATGTATGTATTTAGAAGTATTTAAGTTTGTTTATCAGAGTCTGTTTACCTACTATCTGCCTAATTTAGGATCAGACTGCCGTGTGTTGGATGTGTGAAGTTATGCTTATTATTAATTTTGATTAAAATAAAATACATTGAATACCAATAATAATCGCTCGAAGATTCTGTTTAATAAATAAGAAATAAATAACTGTTGGTTTAGAAACTAACAACAATGTAAGTAAGTAGTTTATGTGCTGTAAAGTTGAAGCGATTTTTCAATCACTTTTATAGATTGATGACTTCCTCTATACCTACACGCAATTTACGCACATCTCTATAAATAGTTAATGCTGAGTTTATCACCACCACAACTCGTGTGAACATGAAATCAGTCTTGTATCTAATTTGTCTGTTGCTTTGCAGCAGCGGAACACTCAGCTATGAAGGCCGTAAGTACTTAATAGTTTTCAGCGTGTGTGAGTGCGTGTGTGTTTTTGGGCGTTTGTAATTTATTATGTTTATGCGTTATTTGTAATATAATAATAGGTCTTTACCTATGAAATTGCCGTTTTGTATGCAATAAGTGAAAGTACTTATTTTTTCAAACTTTTTATTTCTGTTATTCGAAGTAATCACCCATGCAATCGACGCATCTTTGCCAACGCATTGGCAGTTTATTGATGCCCTTCTTGTAAAAATCAGCTGGACGGGAGGCAACAAACTCTTCAAATGCATTTTGTACTGCCTCTTGGGAATTCAATTTTTTACCACTAAAAAGTTGTCTAAATTTTGGAAAAAGTAATAGTCGGTAGGTGCAAGTCTGGTGAGTATGAGAGCTTCCAACCCCAGCTCTTGCAGCTTGGAGACTGTCCTGTTGCGCAGTATGGGCAGTGGAGACGACCGATTGAACCAAAGCTGGTTGCAGATGTGCAAGCTTCTCCATCATTCTCTCCAGTTCTTCAAAAAACATCTGCATTTAAAGCTCATGCCGTTTTGTAAAAAGCTGTGGGTGAAACCACCCGCACTAGCCACCAAAAAGGCCATCACCCTTTTTTGGGGCTTTTTGGTTTTGGGCATTGCTTTTGGGGCTGAACCGGGGCTAACCAATTTGCTGAGCGTTTGATTTTCGAAATAACCTTTTTCGTCGCACGTAAAAATTCGTTTCAAAATCCCTTCATTTCTTTGCTTTTAGCACGCAAGGATTTCCGACGCGACTTTTGCGCGGCGATCGTTAGGTCGGGGGGGCCCCCATTATCAAGTTTTTTTACCTTCCCAAATTGTCGAAAAGGGGTCAATTTTTTTTTGTGCTTACTTTAAAAAGCTGCTCTAGCTCAGCAGACCTAAGATTGATTTTTGTAGTTTCCCACAATGCCTTTAATTCACTATTTTTAAACCAAAAGTCTCCGGACCATCACGAGCTTCTTTTTCAAGTCAACTTTTCCCGAACGATCCCGGGAAAAACCCAAAAACGGGTTGTGCGTTGTTTTTAAAGTTTTTCTCCGTAAACGTTTTTGAGTTACGTGCCCTTTTTTGTGCGTTGCCACGACGGGAAATTTTAAATTTCCCTTATTAACGAATTTTTAAAGTATCCCTTAGACGAAAAAAATTTAAATGTAATGAAAATACAAAGTAATAAAAAACAAAAAAACTAGTTTTTAAAAAGAAGTCTGGTTTTAAAAAAAAAATTATTTGAATTTGAATCAGAGCCATTTTCAAAATTTTTTTTATTTAAATGACCATCTAGGAAAGGCTTTCATAGGTAAAAAAACCCAATAAATATAAAATAATTACGTAATATATTTATTATTTTAAAAAATACACAACCATAATTCATTACCGTATACGGGCCCTGCTTGGGTAGGATCAAAAGGTTGTGGAAAGATTGTTTTATTAAAAAAAAGGGTTTTGGGAAAAAAAAACTCTTTTTTAAACTTTTTTTTTGTCTTTTTTAAAAGATAAAATCCCATTCATTGCGTTTTTGGGCCACGTTAATTTACTCATTGGTCCTTTGTACACTTTTAAACCATTACACAATGTCCTTCAGATCTGTCATTATTGTATTCTTCTATTCTGTAATGTAACAAAATATAAGGCTTAGAACGCACTAGCGGTTAGCCAGAACGCGGCGCGCCGTTGCGGTTCGCCGAAGCATATACGGTCAGCCGCAACGGCACGCCGTATTTTGGCTAATCGCGTCGTCTTTGTTGTATTGCGGTCCGCCGCAATCGTCAATGCGTCTAGTAATATTGGGCATGTATATATATATAGCGGGGAGTTCTTTGACATCTAAAATAAAGTTTTTCGTGTCAAAATCTAGTTAAAAGTAAAAAGTTTCGTGACAAACATGCTATAGCTAATTTAAATTCAGAAAAAAAACAGGATATCGGTTTAAAGGATTCAGCGTGCCGTATCGTTTAAAAAACGCAGTTGCCCGCCGCAGTCTCGAGGCTGCCGTAACGGTAGACAGCTGGCCGCACGTCATGCGTCAGTGCGTTTACATCATGCGTTTTCATATAAAATCGATTTACGGTAAACCGCAACGGCACATCGCAATGTGGCTAAGTGGCAAGTGCGTTTTAAGCCTAAGTCATAAAAACAAATAGTTTCTTCATTTCAACGAATGTTTAGATTTGAATGGTACAGAGTCGAATTTTGCAAACATTAGACTTTAGTTGTTGATAGAGTACAAATGGTAAAAAAATTTGAAGGAACTATTGACTACAAGTAAATGGTGGGGTGGTTATGTCGAATTCGAACCGACTAAAAACAGCACGCAATCTCGGGTAACAGTAGCCGGGGAACCAGGTGGACTCTAAAACGGAAATCCCTGGTACCCCGACGTACCTCGGGGTATCTATGGCGTGTAGATGACCCCCTCCTGTGTTTGAACCCAAATGTTCCCTTTGTGCTCCCCAAAGGGCGAGCGCGTTCTGATTCTGCTAGGGTGACAGATGGCTTCACCTATCACCCCTAGGCCTGAGCTTATGGAGGTCTCTCGTCTGCGGTACCTGGCCCGCTCCCGGGCCGCCTTGGGTTACTTTAACGTTTTAAAATTCACAGATCGAATCTCCAAGCAGAGCCATAATGATAACATCGAAAGACCTTGTCCCCTCTCCAGCATGACTTGTATTCGTAATTATTTTCAATCAAAACTTGGATGCGGGCCTCTAGGAGAACACATTTTAAAACCTTATTACCTGGAAAAAATAACAGCAGACATGCCTCACTCGAATGCTTCAGTCAGATTTGAGGGTGTTCGACTTCACGGTCTAAATACTGGAAGGATCACCGAGTTCTAGTAAGTGAATTGACGTGTAATCTGTACAATTTCGAATCTTAATAATCTTAAACCAAATCTTTGTTTATAACCTTAGCCTTGCATTTTATTTCAAAAATAGAATATTTTAGTGATATTCTAAAGAGGCAGTGCAAGAGTAACAATGGTTAACATTATATCTGTTGAAAACAAAAAAAAATATATGCTTATAACAGTTAAACAGGTTCATTTTCTGTAGAATTTGATTGTTAGCAAAATTTTATATTAAGGAATCAATTTACCTTTTAAACTGATCTTTAAACAGTTTGTAAAAGTTTCAAAGGTAAATGATACCAGTAACCACCACCACCAGTACCACAAAGATAGAACATAGACTCTACATGTAAACGGAAAGGCATCATTATAAGTAAATAAATCGTTTATTAGCATGAAATGATTAAATTTTTATTCGATTAATTCTATTGGACCCTTATTATGTTCCCAAGCATTAATTTTATCATTTCATCATAGGCTCATCTGCTAGGAATCTGTCGTTCATAGTAAATATGTTTTTTACAAAAGAGTTACAATAAACCTGTTTTTTGTTTTAAACTATTTTTCTCATTTGGGTATTAAAAAAACTAAAAATTAAATTTAAATCCGCACAATTGATATCTTTTTATTTTTAATTTGTTTTTTAACCAAAATTGCATGAGGTGGCATTTTACCTGCTATAATTATTACGTATTGTAAAATTTTTTAAAGTTTTTGTATTTTTTTTTAAAAGGAACAGAGTGGGGGGCTTATAAAAAAGTTGTCTTGCAATTACACTAATAGAAAATGATCCCGTTCCATAAATTCGATAGTGTGTAAGCGAAGTTTTAAGTTTTTTTTTACTAACTTTTTTTTTTATTTTTCATTAACAGAGTGCAATATTTTGGTTTTTCGAAGTTACTAGATAAAAATATGGATCCGAAAGAGCTACGATTATCTTACCTTTAAAGGGAAAAAGCCTCTTGAAGTAACTGACCCCCCTAAACATAATATTAGTACGAGTACATGTCTATTTTCCCTTTAAAAACACTCATTTTGTTTTTCTCAATCCTAATTTAAAAGAAAAATTCATAGGGGTACTCATATAGAAGAGTACGAGAGTTACGAAGTTAAAAAGTATTTCATTGTTTAATAAAATAAAACCCTATTAGGCTTTGTTTTTGAAAATTTGGAAACATGATTTTTTTTGAGCTTTTTTTACTCTTCTAGTCCTATGGGTAAATGATTTTTTGAAAAAAAATTTTTATTCTAATTAAATAATTTGACAGTTCCAGACAATTTAAAAATGTATCGAAACTTAATCGTGATAGGATTTGACATATTTATCAGCAGTTCTCGGATTAGAGTTTAATCAAAAGTATTCAATTCAGAGCTCAATAAACCTAAAGAAATTTAAAATGTTTTTATGTCACTTTAAAACCAATTAGATTTACATAGAAAAAGTTGGGGTAGGTTCTTTAAATTTTTATTTTTAATGAATTTGTTTTTGATATGTTTTTTTACAGAGGGGGACGCTTACCTACACCATCGAGCTTTCATGGTAGCAGAGGGGGAGATCAGCATTTTGCTATTTGTCCACTAAGAAAAATTTTAAATTAGGAGCACCCACATGCGACACACGGGCAAAGGTAATACAAATTTCTATGTACAGTAGAAAAAAATCCCACTTTTTTTAAATAGATCCGATTATGCTTATTTTACTGCTTTTAATATTAAGTTGTGACATTGATGTTGATGATATTCTATCTTTCCATGTTAAAAAAAATTGGGGATTTTTATTCGAGATTATAAACGGGAAGCGTTTTTGCTTTAGCCTTTTCAACTACGTGAAAACGACCCCCGATTTCAATTCTTATTTTGCAGAGGCGATTTGATAAAATTTGAAATGGTTTGAAGAAGAAAATTTCTGTACGGAAAAATTTATTCATGGGCCCGTTTACAGACGGGGTTTTTTCCCAAATAAAATTTGTGATATGACCACCTAGTTAAAGACCATTTTCTATAAAAAGTCTTACTTATTAACTACAAAATTGTATAATTTAGTGTAAAGAATAATTTTCATCTAAGATTATTTTCTCTTAAAAATCCTTTTTTTACACTTTCTTTTCGTTCATTCTACCCTTTCCCTTTGCTTATATTTTAAACTTTTTTTAACTTATGATAATAGTGTTTAATTTATTTTCCTATTTTAACAAATAGGAAATAATTTTTCCTTGCATTTTTCAAAACGTTTTTTTAATAATGGAATATATGTTCCGAAATTATTTTTAAGTAAACTATAACCTGACTTAATAGACCGATGTCAATGAATAAAACATATATGAAACTATCTATTATTATTACTGTTTATTGTACACCAATAGAAATACAGAAGCAAAAAAAATAAAACATAAAAAATGCACAATAGCCTTATTGCAATAAGCGATGTCTGCTAGGTAAACTTTGGATGGTCAGGGGAGCAAAAGACGGGCACGCCGTCATCGCGGCGGTAAGACCCGTTATGGAGGATTGGCTCGAGAGCCGTCACGGGACCCTCTCATACCGACTGACGCAGGTGACACTGGGAAAGGATGTTTCGGGATCCCTGTGTCGACCGCAAGGAGCCAACGCCTGGGGGCCCCACGCGATGGCGAACGTGGACAGGTGCGGCATGTGTGGAGCGAGAGTGTGTGGAACTCTGCTGTCTCCTTCTCGGTAATCGCTGCAAAAGGTGGCCTTTAATACTTGCTAATAATGTAGCTTTCCATTGATGAAAGAATTTTAGAATTGGTTTAGTAGTTTAGGCGTGAAAAGCGTAACAAACAAACAAACAAACTCTCTTTCACATTTATAATATGAGTATAGATGATCTAATACTAAAAGGCACTCAATAATATGTAGTATTTAAAAAAAAAAGGAAATAACATTATAATGTACTGGCCTTTAGGCTTGGCTTCGCCAGCTTGTATGTCGTTTATCGCGGTAAAAAGTAGCCAATGTTACCCGCTGATAATCTAGATAAGGGTTCGAGAATCAGTTTTCAAGATATTTTTTCATTTACGAGTACATGTTATGTTCCTGCATTCACATAAAAGGTATCATTTTGAAACATGTAAAATTTATTGATTACCAATAAATAATCGTTCGAAGCTTGTTTTTAATAAATTAAAAGAAAATAAATGTTGCTGCAATAACTAACAATAACGTAAGTAATTTATCTTATATATAAAATTCTCGTGTCACAATGTTCGTTCCCGTACTCCTCCGAAACGGCTTGACCGATTCTCATGAAATTTTGTGTGCACATCGGGTAGGTCTGAGAATCGGCCAACATCTATTTTTCATACCTCTAAATGGTAAAGGTGACCCATCCTAATTTTTTTTTTGTTTTGCAATACAACGTTTGCCGGGTCAGCTAGTATGTAATAAAATTCAAACAGTTTCTCAATAAATATTTTTTGATGACAGACCTCCACTATAAATACACGCAATTCATGCACATCACTATAAGTAGGTAGTAAATGCGGTTAAGTGCAAGTATATCATCACCACAACTCGTATAAAGGTGAAGTCAGTCTGGTATCTCATTTGTCCGTTGCTTGTTGGCAGTCAGATGAGCAAAAAATGGATGCGGTCCTTTAGGCGGGACCATTTCAAAACCTTATTACCCGGCAAAAATAACAGCTGACATGCCTCACTCGAATGCTTCGGTCAGATTTGAAGGTGTTCGACTTCAAGGTCTAAATACTGGACGGATCATTGACTGTTAGCAAGTGAAATAAAGGTTACTCTGTACATTTTCAAATTGTATGCACTCTTGACTTAACGCTAATTTTTGGTTTCAATTCTTAAATAATGTTAAAAACTATTTGTGGATATTCTATTCTAAACTCACTTAATTCTCCTTTCTACCTGACTTTCTTCTTGCCGTTTCTGTATGCTGTTTCTGTATGCTAATTACCACAGAACCATTGGTTTTGCATAAAATCCTCTTATGCTATGCCTCCCTCATACCTTTGCGTGTCCGCTCTTCATTTCTAACTCAATCTGTCCTGGGACGCTCTAATCTCTAAATCATGATGGCACGTAGCTGCCTTTCGTCCAAGACAAAAGTTCGAGGTTATATTTTGATTAATTGTGAGTACATCAGTGAGTACATGTATTAAAAGAAATAATAATATTTTATTTTGGCCGTTTTATTAGAGGCTTAAAGACAAAAAAAATAGTATTAAGACGTCGCGTTACCAATTTTGGAAGGTTGTTTTGTTTTAGGTTTAACATTTTTCCTGTCTTCTTATGGATTCAATTAAAGAGGATTAAGTTCTGTCAAGGCTTAGGTGTTTCGTAATAAAAACGTGATAAATTAAGCATATTTATCAGCAGCTGGGATATTTTTTCTAAAATTTTCAAGAAGTAAACATTAGGGTGAGATTTTCCCAATCTCAAGAAGGGATAATGTTAGGAAGAGAAAGGAATATTATTGTGATTCTATATTAAAACTATTTAGATTTACAGAGAACAAATATTAAAAAGACTTGTTTATAACATTGACTTTGGCTATGTTTGTCTTACCGATGGGTTATCACTTACATTCACCATTCAAGACTTTCATGGTAGCAGATCGGGAGATAAGCACGGTTATGGCTATTTTGATCATCATAAGACGTACCTTAAGTTGGGAGCAGAGCAGATTTGTAAGCAACACTGGCAAAGGTAACACTTATTTTAATTTACACTGACAAATAAAATTACCACTTTTTTTAATAAAAGACAATTTATGAAATGTTTTGCTTTTTAATATTAAGATATTCCATATTAGGTTAATGATATTACTAGCTTTTGCATGCTTAAAGTAGCGTGCTTGCTATTCCAGATTATAAGACAGTACAGATGTTCTGGCGGGATTAGGTTTCATACGTCCTTTTAAATTTTTGCATTTATAATAGTAGTAAGATTGTACTTACACATTAAAATTTTAATGTGTAAGTACGCTCAAAATTTGGTGCTTTTTCAAAAAATATCAGAAACTTATTACGAGTTATCGTCCTTACAGACATTATGAGGCCCTATTCGGACAGTCCTACCTGTCATCCTACCGTTTCTTTTTGCTAAGTATATACAGTATGAAATAAGAATCACTTAACTATTTGTATAAGACAATTATTAGTAATTGCTCCCTTGATATTCAGAAAGTAGAATGCAAAAGTCATCCCGCAGTTAGGACACTTCTTCAAGTCTATTAAGAGTTAATTAAGAAGATTATGAGTATTAAAATATTAGGAAATTGTGATTGAATTGTGTGATTATCAACCTATCTAGTCTACTGGGTGTCGTGAAAGGTCACTTTTTATTGAATATTTGTTTCGTATAAAAACCACTACCGACTCTTTCGTAGACAGTCCTTGTAGCCTTAAAAATTCAAATTCTGAAAAAACTGAAAGGCATTCAAATATTAATTTGAAATTCCAAATAATATAAAGTATTTTCAACGAAAAACAAAAAGTCCTGCTTTATATCTTTTCAAGCTGTGTGATGAGGGCTAACGATTTGGATTATACTATTTATTTACTTCGTCACATATTTTTCAGATGGTGACTGGATAAATTTGAGATGCTTGGCAGATTTTCCACTTACTATGACAGAAACAGTGATATAATGGGCCCGGTTTACCTGACGGCGTTTTTCCAAACTAAAATTTATGTTATGATAATCAGCAAGGAATGGCCGACTTTCTATAACATCTTACGAGTACTTTCTTCACTATGAGTTGTATAATTTACTTGTTGTGAAGCAAAAGTTGTATCAACAAAATTTTCTCTCTTAAGACATATTTTTTAAACGTTCTTTAATCGTTCATTCAACCTTCCACTGCTCTTTTTTAGAGATTAATTTCGTGCTCAGATTTTTCAATTCACATTTATGCTGCACTGCTGGACATAGGCTTCTTTTTAGGGAGGAAGGAGCAAGAAACCACTACACCCCAGCTCTCCTCAACCAGATCCATCAGAACCTTGCGTTCAGACGCCAACGCGGGGCAGTTTCCCAGCATGTGTTGGGCCAAGTCCCAGTCGGCTCAGTGCTGGCATTGTGCCGTCTCCTTGCGTCCAATCCAATTCAGGTACTCACCGAAGCTACCAGCCGAAGCCCAGTGAGTACCTGCGTTAGTCGGTAGATGACGCGACCTCGCTCCCTACCTATCCAAGTTTCGAGTTTAGGCAGAACGGCAACGATAGCGCGTTGGCGGGCATTTCATATCCGCCAGAATATCAAAAGGTGGGAAACGTGCCAGGACTGTCACCGCCTTGCCTGCGGGCTCACTAGATTAGGCAACAGAGTCTGATATCAAACGCGAAGTTCCACAGAAGATGTCTTAAAAACTCTATATTAGCTCTGTAAATATCAGTTCCTTGCGACATTTCCTTACAATTGTAAAAAAAAAATGTTTTTTTTTGTTTTAATGAAAGTGCCGTGATACTTCTACCATACGAACATAGGAATTGCGATCTGAAACTTTCCACTGTTAATTATGCCGAAATTTATTACGAAAACATAAAAAAATGGTGCAAGTTCCAGTGAGCATAGTCCCAGATGTGACTGTTTGAGCTGTAATGACTGGTATAGTGCAATAGCCCCAAGTCCCTATGGTACCAATAAGGTCTCTGACTTGTAGACTGAAATTTCCATATTTTTTAATAAGCACTAGGTTGATATTTCAAGAACGTAGAAGTCTTAGCCATCCTTAATGTGGAGGAGGCCATTTCTGCGTGTGCCTGTATGTCGCCTAAATGAGAGATGTACCCGAAGGTGGTTTCCGTTTGCGGGCAAGCTGGGTATAATATGAGGTATAATTGTGTGCTGAGCACGATCATTTGTTCTATGTCTGGGTGTTATTTATCTTTAATATGAGTGTTTAGAAAGATAATAATATAGAAAACGACACAGAATTATTTTCATAGTTAATGGAATCTGTCAAATTGTAAGCGTCAAAGTCTAAACTTACAGGGTCAATATAGGGAAATAGAATATCGGATTCCAAATAAGTTCTCTCAAAATGTAACTAAATTCACTTTAACCTAAGTAGTAGTATAGGCACAAAACAATATTATTCTGTAAGGAACTCCTAGCTCTGTCGTACAGGAAGGAACCGATGACTATATAGTAAGTTGAGATAACAGCAGAACTTTAACAAAGCGCCAACTGCGGGGCTAACGAAAAAACTTGTGGGAAGTTAATTAGAAAAGTTTGCTCCTGTTACATATAGTACCCAGCGTAATGTGTACGTGACCAGGTAGTAAAAATCTTTAGGATATTCATGGAAGGTTTTTAGGATGTGGCATTATAGCAAAGTTTTTAACTAAGTACTTAAGGCGCTAAGTCTTGTTTGTAACACTATGGAATATTTTTTATACCTGCAACATCGTTGATAAACCCACGCATTGGTCAATTTACGTGCAGCTTGTCTGCACGGATGGCGTAGTGGTTTAAGCAGTCGCCACGCCGCTTCTTACTACGCCGAGTGTTGTGGATTCAAACCCCACATGGGACAACACTTTGTGTGATCCACAATTTGTTGTTCTCAGTCTGGGTGTTCTTTGTGTCCGTTTCATGTATGTTTGTAAAGTCCCCCGCGACACAGGATATTTTCCCACGCACTCTCTCTTTTAGACACAACTCTCGCATTTGGAATATATTTCCTTATTTTTAAGAGACTCGGCAAGGATCACTATTTATCTCTGCAAGAACTATGTGTTAAATATGTAGGTATTTAATGTATGTATATGTGTGTATAAATGTGTATATTCATATGCATGTACGTATGTGTATGAATATATATTTATGTAAATGTATATTATGCGCACCACACACTACATATCACTATACAGTATAATCCATCTAAAGGTTGCCTGTAAGATATCGCAGACTGCGATAAGGCCGCCCATTGTACAACTGTTTTTTTATTTTTTATTTTATGTTTATATTTCATTGTATGTTTTCTATCCATGGTGTGCAATAAAGAGTACCTATCTATCTATCTAATGTGTCATAGTTTAAGCGTCAAGGATACACTATTTTGCCCAAAATTCTTGGTGTTCATTTGTCATAAAAATTGCTTCTTTGGCTTCTTGAAATAAAATTAATTAATTTATTTATGTACATTGTATCACAGTGTTGTATTTTGGCAACAATATCAGGATGGAGTAAATAACAGAATTCTTTAGTAAGGCTTTCAAGAATGGGTTAAGGGAATCGATTGGCGTCCAACAAATTGAGCATTGTAGCAAAAGCTTACTAATGATGCCAGAAGATAACCAATACAACTTCGTTTCTGCGATCTTTTACAGACAATCTTAATACTGTACTTGGTTTACATACACGTAACTTATTATGTGAATGTTATTTTCATTACATTGGTATTCATTACATACAAATTTATAACATCATATTTTACCCTGCAATGGCAAAAACAGGTATTAAATTTCAAGTGAGGAAGGGACTTAACTCCTTCAGTTACCACTTCAAACTGAGAGTACATTCATGTCATGTGTTCATATTCTACTCCCTGTTTCATTCTTTTCAGCCCTTCTAGTATATAATATCTACATTATTGGTCAATTTTGTTGTCGTGTAGTAAAAAAAAAATGTTAGCGCTTTTAGTATTTCTTTCCATCATTCTGTAACATTCTGTATAAGACGAGCTGACTTTGACAACATCGTAACATGTATCGGCACAAAATCCTCATATAAGTTGGTATCGATGTACGGTAACGTTTTAGATAAAAATCCCGCGATGTGCGGAGAGTGCCTATCTCAAGTGATGTCATTACTGAAGCCTCCGGGCGCTGCGGTGTACAGAGAACTAAGAACTGAAACATCCTATAGCTGTTCTTGATGGAAAACTCATTTTATTCATATTTTACCTATATATGTCTATCTTGTTTGATCTCATTGCTTTTCATCACTTCAAAGTAGGAGAAAGTTCTTTATTGGGCTGCATTTTTTTTTATTTGGGACGGTATATTTACATTTGGTTCGTTTAAAGTTTGAAGAAAAAACTACCATGTCAGAGGGTAGATCGTTACAATTAGACAATGAATAATACAGTTTATTATTTGTATAATGTAAAGTCGTAGAGGAATCGCCTATATCTTTATTTCAGACAGAAAAGTATAAAAAATATTTTTTTATTTCCATTAATATTAAAATATATTTATATAATCATGTACATGAAATATATAATACTGTCCGTATGGTGACGGATTGAGAATACGGAATGTCCCTATTCATCCTGTGGGTGTCGTAAGAGCCGACTAAGGGAAAAAACTAAGCAGGACAACAGCACTGCAGAGAGAAGGAAAACTTGACACAAACCCTTTACCAACCCGTCTGGCCAGCGTGGTATAGTAGGCCAAAACCTCCTTTCTCAGGAGAGGCTTATGTCCAGTAGTGGACTATTAAAGGCTGTTGATGATGATGATGATGAAATGCAGTTTTATATCATTAATTGATCAAAAAATAACAAATACTTAAACAAAGAATCTATATTTATATTGAAATGTTAAAGATTTTTTCTGTTTGTTTAGTTGAAAGCTTTAATCTCTAGAACTACTGGTTCAAGTTGCGAAATTCTTAAAGCTTCCGGGGTCAGCTAGTGTGTAAATGTTTAATTGAAAGAGTGTAAGTAGAATCTACAGTGATCATTTTAAATATACAAATAATATATATTTTTAGGTACGCATTATTAAAAAAAATAACCAACAGGGATACAAAAAAAAAGGGTCTATGGACCACGGATCGGAACAATGTTCCTTTCGCTTTTTGGTAGATGTATAGCGAGAAGTATCGGAAAAAAGTCTTGTTACATATTTTTCGGTCTCGCTCCCATCCGCTCAGAGCGTGTAACGAGCAATAAGGAACTTTATTCCAAAATCAGGATACTTTATAAGTGAAGTTTATACTAACTACAAGTGTAATAAGCTAAAATGATAGATAAATACGAGTACTATGATAGTTTCAGAATGTTAGGAAATGAAATGAATAAAAAAATGAATTATGATCGACATTCGATCAGAAGGCGATCTCTAATAAAAACAACAGTCTCCGATTGATTGTAGCTCCTTGTTCTCACGATAGTCAATACAAAGAGCTTGTAAATAGATTTGTAAAGCCTCCTCGTGCGCCTCCGGCCCTCTTATTCAATTACTGCATCTTACACGCATGGTTCAAACAGAGCAGCTGAATAAAATTGTATGTAATATAAGAAACATATAAAAACGAAGATGATGAAATTATCGCCATGCAGACTTTATTTAGAGATACGTATATTTAAAATTAGTGAATTGCCTACCAATTTATCAACTCAAACTCAAATATCTTTATTTCATAAAAAAATACAATTATTTGTGTCTTACGTTGACTCTAAAGTCATAGATCAACACACACAATAGCAAAAATCTCTGTTCTGTTAAATATTGAGCAAAGTAAATATATACGTATCGAAAATCTCTGATATACCTGTAACGATCTACAATCACCCATTTCCAAGGGGTTGAGCCTCATGAGAAGAAAGGGCAAACAAACTCACGTCCACTCTATTTTAATCAACAGATAACAATGGCATCATTTAATACACACAACATTGTTTTGATGTGTGCCAGTATGACATGTAACTTTTAAGGACTAAGAGGTAAAAAGGCAATGAAGAGAAAACAAGATATAGAAAAAAGATGGAAAAAAAAGAAATTGAGGTTAAACAAAACAAAATGTAAAATTAACTAAAAGACAAACTAGCCCATATCACATTTCCACTACGAAATACCCTGTGCAAAGTTAATCCCAAGCATTCTTATCTTCTATGTAATCCACAATTGAGTAACAGTTACGTTAACTTAGCCCCTATTATTTATTTATTTAAATTTTATGCCTAAACCTCTACTCAAAGTATAGTTTTTTACCTGCTATACTTTGAGTTGCATATTCTTCTTCTAGTCCAAGTATATATAGATGAACTTGCAGGAAGCCTTTTCAGGAATAAAAGTATTTTATGTATCATTCCAGGTATTATCTGTGTTTGACAAATTTCATTCAACTTGTGTGGTTGACTGCACGGATCGCGCAGTGGTTTAAGCGGTCATCTCGCCGCGTCCTACTGCGCTAAGTGTTGTGGGTTCGATCCCCACATGGGACAACACTTTGTGTACGGTGACACCGAACAATAATGTTACCTCAGCAATTTGCTTACTTTACTTATAAATCATAATTACACCGACAGTACACGATTAGCGGTCATCGCGTGTGCTCCCTCGCTCCTTTATATTTTCTTACCTGTGGTCCGTATAATAAATTTATTTCATTAGTTAAACAGCCGTATCATTATCTAACGTAACTTCTACATGGTCCTTCGAGTCTCTGACGGGACCTCGCGAGTTTTAATAGTATTCGCCCTATTTAAAGAGCACGTGTAAATACGAAACTTGTGAGTGACCTCGTTTATAAGCCAGCATATAGATTACAGTGATTAAAGTGTGGACAAAGTATCATTAGTGTAAAACTATAGCAAAGCACTTAGGAGCGAGACCCTAGCAACAAGTAAACTAAATCGACGCCTCAAGCACGAGGCAAGCAGCAAGTTTTTATTTACAGCAGCGACATTAAGTATCGACATCAGCAGCGGCTGACCAACAGTCAGCAGAAAAAAATCAGCGTCCAGGTATAGCAGAGTTGTGGTACCAGGAACCTAACTACAGCAATAAAAAAGCAGCATCGCGGGGTTGTACAAGTAAGATCTTTCCATATTTTTTTTTTCTCGGTAATATATCTAGCAAGCAATAAAATGGAAGAACTTTACTATCAACAACTCGAGCTTAGCGAATTAATTAACAAAATATCAACGAACATAAAAAAAGACAGCGCGGAAAGAAAAACCGACGAGTATTGGAAAAGGCGGTTAGAGTCGTTAGAGAAGTATTGGTTAGATTTTCAAAATAATCATGTAGCTATCTGTCAGTATGGGGTCAAAGAGCATGTATACTTTACGAAGTCTGAGTATGACAAGGTTAGCCACGTCTATACTGCGACCAGAAATCTGATCAATAGCCAAAGTCAGCAGCTGTCTAGCAATCAAACTACTAAAGCGCAGGAAGAAGGAGGTCCATCGGGCTCTCAGCAGCCAACAAAAGCAGTCATCACCCGTACAATGAAGTCCATAGGTTCCACAAGCAAATTAGATGACATGATTCGTAAACAAACAGCTAATTTCAAAGCGTTTTCCAGATCAGCGGGTTTCATAGATCTAGAAACTATGACAGAGAAATGGGAGATGGAAGATGCTTTAAAAACTTTGCAATCACGCTGGTCTCAAATTGATTCCCTTCACTGGGAGATCGATAGTGAAATAGATGATGAAGACTGTGACTACGAATTACTGTATACGCAGCACGAGCGATCATTTATGGAATTAAAGAAAATTATAAATAAAAAGCTTTGGAGTGTGGCGCACCGTGAGCACTCCACACCAAAAATGGATATACCTGTATTTTCAGGTAACTACCAGCAATGGCCATCGTTCAAGGACCTATTTACTGAAACGATCCATAACAACCCTACCTTATCGCAAGCGCAAAAAATGCAGTTTTTAAAGGGAAAGGTTAGGGGTGAAGCCGAAAAACTTATTCAGCATCTTCCGATAGGTTCTGACAATTATAATACGTGTTGGGAGATTCTCAATCACAGATATAACAACAAAAAATTAATCTTTACATCTATTATGTATACTTTACTAGGGATGCCAAGTACACAGCAACAATCGCTAAGTCATATCAAAAAACTGCATGATGTGACCCTAGAGAGCTTATACGCTATTCGCAACCTTGGAATCGACATTAGCACTTGGGATCCGCTTCTCGTACATCTATTAACGCAGAAACTCGATAGCGAAACTTATGGGGATTATATTGACTCCCTAAAAAATTCGAGAGAGCTCCCAGTTTTACAGGAATTTTTGGATTACTTAGAAAGTAAGTTTACAAGCTTAGAAAACTCTCGTAGAAAGACAGATTCAGCGATACCCAAACCCCACAATTCTTTCTTCCGCGAAACTTCAGGAAACCAAAAAGAAAGGCGAAGCAACCCTAGTTTCGCTAATAAATTTAACAAGCCTCAGTCTTATTCTAAAGCCTTACACGTGTATTCGATCAAATGTCAATTGTGCAATCAACAACATGCTTTGTTTCATTGTGGAAAATTCCTAAAATTGTCTAATGAGGCTAAATTGAATACAGTATTTAAATTGAAATTATGCAAAAATTGTCTATTCGACCATAATGGCCAACAATGCATTTCTACTAAGCGATGTCGCAATTGCGCAGGAAATCATCACTCGATATTACATGACGCTTACGAACAAAATATGTCGCAATCGAATAACTCAGCAATAACTACCACTAAGCCGAATGTGCTAGAAAATCACGTGGCCATTACTGCACATGGGTCACATAACAGTCCCGGAACAAGTGAAGTTTTGTTAGCCACTGCCTTGGTTAAAGTAGCAGCTGTTGATGGTTCTCATCATATTTTAAGAGCTATGATTGACCCAGGGTCGCAAGTCTCTCTCATAAGAGAGAGCGCGGCGAAAAAGTTGGGATTACAACGATCGAAATTTAATGGATTAATAATCGGAGTAGGGGAAGTCGAGAATAATTGTAATGGTATGATCACACTGCAGTGTTCTTCGACATATAGCGACTTTTCGTTTGTCACCGATGTACTTGTTATGAAAAACGTACTAAAAGATATACCCTATAAAACCTATGATACATCGAAGTGGTCGTATATTGAAAATCTAAAATTAGCTGATCCCTATTTTAACGTTAGTCGTCCAGTGGACTTATTATTAAGCGCTCAAGTTAATGGTTTGATTTTATTAGGAGGGTTGATTAAAGGAGAGAACTGGTCCCAACCCGTGTTGCAAGAAACTCGGCTTGGGTGGATAATTTTTGGCGGTGGGGAAACATCGTCATATCAGTGTAACGTCATAATGAACAATATTAATGATATACAGCGGTTTTGGGATATCGAGGATATTAGCGAAGAATCTAAATTATCTTTAGAAGATCAGGAATGTGTTGAATTTTATTCTTCTACAACTAAACGTCGAGAAGACGGGCGCTACGAAGTAAAATTGCCACTAAAACCTGATATAAGTGAGAGGCTGGGCTCATCTAAGGAAATGGCTATTGCACAGTTCCTGAATTTAGAACGAAAATTTCATAAACAACCCATTTTAGCAGAAAAATATAAGTCATTCATCAGTGAGTATATAGCCTTAGGACATATGGTGCCGAGTAATAATATAAACAATAAGCGAGCGTTATCGTGTTACTTACCGCACCATTCAGTGCAACGAGCGGAGTCAGCAACTACGAAACTACGCGTGGTATTCAACGCGTCAGCAAGGACGTCAAGTGGATTTAGTATTAATGACCTGATGAGTAAAGGGCCAAATTTACAACAGGATTTACAGGAATTAATACTGAAATGGCGTCAATATCAATATGCTTATACATCCGATATCGAAAAAATGTATAGGCAGATTTTAATGAATAAATCTGATCAGCAATATCAGCAAATTATCTGGAGATTTGAACCAGATCAACCACTGCAGACGTTCAATCTAACAACCGTTACGTACGGTACGAAAGCAGCACCTTTTCTAGCTATGATGACTCTGAAGCGTCTGGCTTCAGATGAGCGGGCTAAGTTTCCGGAGGCTGCTAAAATATTAGAAGACTCATTTTATATGGATGACCTGGTCCATGGGTCTCACACTATCGAACAAGCGCTGCAGCTTATTCAAGATCTTAACAGGTTATTGAAACTTGGTGGTTTTACTCTAAGAAAGTGGTCTGCAAATCACCCCGAACTTCTAAAAAATGTAGAGAACAGCGGCAGCATTGGAGATAACATCTTTACCTTTAAATCTGAAAACACATCTAAGACTTTGGGCTTAAGGTGGAACTCTGTTGAGGACACCTTAACGTTCAATTTTAATTTATCCAACTCGAACGTTAAAATCACCAAGAGACTGCTACTATCGGAAATATCAAAGGTTTTTGACCCTCTAGGGTGGTTATCACCACTCACAACTAAATTAAAACTTCTCTTTCAAAGGTTATGGATAAACAAAATGCATTGGGATGACGAAGTACCAGAGACTATTCAAAAAGAATGGGTCGTACTTAGCAAAGATATGGAGTACCTAAACCATTGCAAAATACCGCGGTGGATAGGTTATAAACCTTTGAACGTAGTTGAACTGCATGGTTACTCTGACGCGTCAACCAAAGCATACGCGGCAGTTATCTATGCACGTATTGTTAGGGAAACTGAGCCCACTGTGGTACTAGTTGTTGCCAAAACACGATTGGTCCCCCTCTCTAAGAGCCTATCTTTACCAAAATTAGAGCTTAGCGGCGCATATCTATTAGCAAAATTAATGGGTAAAGTTATCAGATGTTTAAGCGAGCTGGATATTCGCATATATGGGTGGACCGATTCGATGGTTGTCTTAGGATGGCTACAGGGTGAATCAAGCCGATGGAAGCCCTTTGTGGCAAATAGGACTAAAGCTATAACTGAAACAATGAAGCCCAGCTTCCGGCGGTACATAAGATCCGAGGAAAATCCTGCAGATGCCGCCAGTAGAGGTATTTCCGCCTCACAATTAAAGAACTTAACTCTGTGGTGGCATGGACCACAATCATTGAATTCGTTCGCTGAAAAATCAGAAACTAGTCGAATGGTTTACACCACTGACCAAGAACTAAAAAGAAAATCAACGCCGAATAAAATAAATTCTTGCCAAAATAATGTTAACGAGAGCATTATAATGAATTTATTAATTAAATTTAGTTCGTTCAATAAAATTACAAGGATATTAGCATGGATTTTACGTGCATTTAATACATTAAAATTCAGTAATGACTCAGAAATGACAGCTAAGCATAATATCCCTAGTTATCTTACTTTGTATGAATTAAGGAGATCTAAATCACTTGTTTTAAAATTCATACAAAGGACTGAATTCGCAGAAGAAATAGTATCATTACGACAGCATAAAATAGTGAGTAAAAAGAGTTGTTTATTAAAGTTAAATCCTTTTCTCGATAAAGAAGGTATCCTGCGAGTTGGAGGCCGTTTGAGCAAAGCAAACATGAATATAGATATGAAGCACCCTGCAATATTACCTCATAGCAGTCGGTTAACTACCTTGTTAATCCAACTAGCTCATCAGCTCACCTTCCATGGTGGACCGAGGATTACTTTGTTTAATCTTAGACAAAAGTATTGGATTATCGGTGGAAATAAAGCTGTAAGGAAAGAAGTAAGAAACTGTGTAATTTGTAAGAGACATGAGCCGAGAATGCAACATCAGCTAATGAGGGAACTACCAGAAGCTCGGATCAACCCTGCCCCAGCGTTTTATCACACGGGCCTGGATTACACAGGCTTCGTTAACGTCAAAAGTAATAAAGGCCGGGGAATCAAGACGACTAAAGGATATATAGCGTTATTTATTTGTATGGCGACCAAGGCTATACACTTGGAACTTGTATCCGACTTGAGCAGTTCAGGATTTTTAGCAGCATTACGTAGAATGGCAGCTAGAAGAGGAGCGCCTAGACATCTGTATAGTGATAACGGAACAAACTTTGTGGGAGCAAATAGAATGTTACAGGAAAGCTATTATGATCTAAAATATCTATACAACGACAGCTTTTTTGCTGAATTAACTGATTTAAATGTAGAATGGCATTTTAATGCCCCCTCTTGGCCAAGCGCTGGTGGATTGTGGGAAAGAGCTGTTCGAAGTTTAAAACACCACCTTAAACGAGTTATAGGAGAACAGCACTTGACCTTTGAGGAATTCAGCACTCTTTTAGCTCAACTTGAGACTTGTTTGAACTCAAGACCTTTATGCCCCCTATCAGAGGATATTGAAGACTTAAATATACTTACACCTGCCCATTTTTTAATAGGAAGATGTGGAACCGGTATAATCGAAACCCAAGAAGATGCGCGAACTAGATGGGCGCTATCAGCTAAATTAGTAAATGACATATGGAAGAAATGGAGATCAGAATATCTAACACAATTATCTGTAAGAAGCAAGTGGCGAAACACTGAGCAGAATATTAAAATTGGCGATTTAGTGACTATTCAAGAAGATAATTTGCCACCTGGAAGGTGGATGTTAGGTAGAGTAGTAGAGGTTCATCCAGGTCAAGATGGATTAGTGAGAGTAGTGACGTTAAAAACGAAAAGCGGAATTATCAAAAGGCCCATTGTTAAACTCTCCATACTACCTTTATCGTCTGAGTCTGGTGACACGAAAAATGAAAATACTAGTCAAGAAAATACGACACGTTTGGAAGAGCCCATTCAGAGTAATCGCACAAGAACTATCCCTAAACTGGCTTCTATAGCGATGTCTTTAATGTTTTTTATTTCACTGTTGACTTCATCTCACGCAGCGTTTAATATTTCAGTATTACCTAGCAATAATTCGTTATATTTCGAGCCAATAGGTAATATGAAAGTTATTCAGGACAAATGGCTCCTAATCGTTTATTACGACATGGGTCCATACTGGGAAGGGAATATTGCAACGACAAAAAATTTAGATTATTTAAATCAAATCTGTTCATCTCTGAGCGATAAAAGTCGTTGTAGTCTAATTACACTTCAATTAAATCATAACTATAAAGAACTCCTACACTACAATCGACTCATGCTAAATCAGCATTTTGATGCTCGGGAGCACGCTAGACGGCGTCGTCGCGGGCTTATCAACGGTATCGGTTACGTAGCCAACAGCCTGTTCGGAGTATTAGATGAACGATTCGCCGAACAGTACAAGTCCGATATACAACTTGTGAAACGTAAGGAGCAGCATCTTGCTAACTTGATAAAAAATCACCATGCCAAGATATATGGCTGGAATTAAATGAGCCTTCTCGGTACTTTTATTTTTGCTGTAATTCCTATACATTGAGAATTATATGTCAAGATCAAGTTACATTTAAACAGGTGACTGGAGCTGGCATTATTGACCTAGAGTCTAAATGCATAATAAAAAGTAAAGATTTTACTTTATATTCTCATGCAAACTTGGCTAATACTATTAAATCTAGCTCTAAGATTAATACGCCACAGATAGCCGAGATAAATCACATAGTGAATATATCGTTGTCTTACTATAGAGAGTTCAAAGATCCGCTGAACAATACTTTAGCTTCTCTTGGAAAAAGAATAGAACAGTTGAAATCTGCCAATACATACTCCCCTGATGACACTCTATCTACACATGACATTCACCAGTATACACTCTGCTACAGCTTGCTGGGTATAGCGGTTATAGCAATAGCGTACTTTTTATGGAGGAGGAGACGTGCAGCATCTTCAGTGGAAGTGTCAAATAGTGTTGCCAATAGTGTAGTGTATTCGCGAAAGCAGAGCACGGCTGACCGTCAGCCTAGTGAAGTGATTATAAGTGCGAACACTGTTGGTAAACGGGATAAAGCTACGTCCCCTATTGTCAAAAAGTGTAACTTTAAAATCGAAGATGTGTGACTTTATCTCTGTATCTTTTTGGCCCGGGAGCATGTACGGTGACACCGAACAATAATGTTACCTCAGCAATTTGCTTACTTTACTTATAAATCATAATTACACCGACAGTACACGATTAGCGGTCATCGCGTGTGCTCCCTCGCTCCTTTATATTTTCTTACCTGTGGTCCGTATAATAAATTTATTTCATTAGTTAAACAGCCGTATCATTATCTAACGTAACTTCTACACTTTGTGTGATCCACCAATTGTTGTTCTGAATCTGGGTGTACTTTGTGTCCGTTTCATGTATGTTTATAAAGTCCCCTGCGACACAGGATTTATGCTGAGTTTAAAATAATTGGCAATTTAACATCACCAAAACATCAAAACGTACAGAATTTTACATTTTATTATTTTGTACAATAGTATTATGTGGATCACTCGTGGATTGATGTAAAACATCTAACGCGGAGGGTCACGCCGGCTGTTGGTATAACGACGCGACGCCACAGCATGCGTCGCCACGCTAGTACGAGTATATGTATTTGTGTATTTCAATCTGTCACTGTGTCACTGTGTCACCACATGACACAGTGTTAACTACACTCTCGAATCTCTTCCCATCTTGTTTTGAAAGATTTTAAATATTCACTTACAAGCCTATATCTGGACGGGTTACCTGCATAGCTCTTATATTATTATATCACGTTTAACTTTACAAAATATCAAGTAATTTTAAATACATTAGCGTAAAAAAATGGTAAATGATTTTCCAGTCTTACTCTACAATCCTACTTGAACAAACGATAACGATATTAGATTTATTTTAAGATCATTAAGCCATGTTTTTTGAACGACAAAATATAAGCATTGATTTTAAGCTTTTAGCTTCATTTGGCCAAAATATATCAAGTTCGCTTGCCCATTAATATTTTAGGTAATTTGGCTATATGCCAAAGTATAATTTGGTTTTTAGATAGATATTATAATAAATATCTTATGTGTTTGTATTTTTGTACTTTTATAAGATATGTGTATCATTTGTTGGCGATCCAAAAGAAATAAAATAAAATAAAACTTATTAATGTTAATAGCGTTACTTATTAATGTAGCTGAGGTGATGTGATGTGAATGTTAATAGCGTAAGTAGTTCTTGGTTAAATAAGATTTTGTTGTTATCAGAAGTTTGAGGTTTTTCTCTTGTATACAATTTTAGAGAAAAATATATAAACAACTAGCTAAGCAACTGATGGAAAAATTGATGTTGTAAACATTTTAATTGCATCATTATAAAAAATATTGAAAAGGAACTAGGAAAAAATATTCAAGCATTACCTAAAAATATTTTTCTACAGTATTTTGTTGATTTTGCTTATTACCAAGGTTTGATGTCTGGAATCCAAAATCCTGACCCAGAATGTTGCACATCATGTGCATAGTAAGGACCGCTTGTTTCTGTCATTTCTGTTATGCTTGTGAAAATCTTACAAAATCGTACTCAAACATCAATCTAACATCTTGTGTTATAAATAGTCGTTTACCTGGCTTTTAGTGGTACAGAAGTCAAGAGACACAGTTTCTTTGATCTTTTGGTAAGTGGCTCTGCTGCGTCAGCCCCGAGTGTCGGAAATCACCGTAATGGATGGGAGGCATTGAAAGAGGGTTGTCAAAAATACAAATAAAAAGTTTTTTCGTTGCTCGGACGATACTTAGAAAGTTCTACAAAAATGATGCTATTTTTTTTAGCCCCCACGGGTGATCATGTCCCCGGGAATCATGGTGAAGTGATATTTCGGAAACTAACAGACTAAAACTACACGGTGGTCCGTCACATATAAGTCTTTTGCAAGGGATTCAGGTATAACCCATGATGGAAGTACCCGAGAACCCCGGGAGACCTTGGCCTCCATTGAGTGCGGACTCCTTCTGGTTTAGAGGGATGCGTGCAGTACGCGGCGCGCCACCATCTCAGGCCTATTTCTGCTAAGGTGACGACTAGCCTTACCATTACCCACAGGCCATCGCTTATAGAGACCGGAGATCTTTCTGCGCTCGCCGTCGACTGGTGACAACAAAAAAAGACGTTGATAGTTTATGATTTTAGTCTGCTGAGGTTTACAAACTACACCGATATAGATTCTAAAAGTGGGGCAAAATAATGACCTTTAGCATGAATTAAACGATGATGACACGACCTCTAAATTACGTGTATCCGCCTTCTGAAATACATATAAAGGTCTATTCCAGACAGACCCCGATTCTCTTATTATCATGATTACAGCAAGCGAAAAGGAAGTGTAAAAGCATTCTGTACTAGCGTAAATTTATAAGTAGGTATAAAACTATTTTGTCGAATTTGTTCAAAAAACATATTTGTATATTGTGACAACCCTAGCCTTGACGCCTGTGGTTAATAGATAACCATTACTGGGCACTTGTCCTGTAAGAGCACGCAACGCCAGATATATTCCGATATCCTAGTTTTCGAATTTCCTAGTAAGAAAATCACAATTATTTTTGTTTAAACATTGTTCACATAGAATGTTTTTGTACCTATATACATACTAACCATATAATTTTTTTAACAATTTTTTTTTAATAGTATAGGGGCAAACGAGGCCACGTGCCACCTGGTCTCCTGCAACCCAAGAGTCAATCAGGAGAGAAATCAGGTGACGAGAGATTTAGGGCTCTGGTAACCTCACACTCTAGGTAAATAGAAACGAAACAAATCTTAACACCTGTATTCTGTGACCCGTAGTATAATTCCAGTCGAACTGGCCAATTTGCGAACACCTGCATTCTAATGGACAATGGACCTCTTTTCAAAGTTTCTACCTTCTTAGTGACCTACTAGGAAACGGTCTTAAAATTAGTTTTCGGTCTTAAAATTAGAAAACTAAACAGTAGATCTGTGTGGTTTCACTTTACAGTAATTTAAAGAAAATAAAGAAAACGATAATAGCGACATCGACAAATTATTTATGATGTAAAGACGAAAATGTCTATTGTGTGCCAGATATAAACCATGCTCTTGTTTTGACTCTTGTCATTTCGTGCCTTGTCATTTTTTTCGAATTTGTCTTTTTTTTCTTTTTGCGGTATTTTTGCTGATTTAAGTAAAGTAGAATAATGTAAATTAACGAACATTACCTATTCGCAAAATGCTAATTACCACTGATCCGTTAAAAAGCAATATACCTTATCAGTGTATTCGTTCACTCCTACACAGGAAATTAGATTTTTGTCTACCCTCCTCACTGAACGAACGAATCGAATGAAACGAACCTATTTAACGTTCTTCGTTTAAAAAATGGAATATAAAAACATAATTGCTTTAAGCCAAAATAATTTTTGCGGTAATGATAAAATTATCTTCTATGCTTAAAGAGTTTAAGTATGTACATATTATTGTTGTATCCTTTTTAAGTACAAGCTGTACTTTATTAAGGAGTTACGGTTATTGTTCTAAAATATAAAGCGTGCCATAAATTACTAATTTATTTTAATATAAGATGAAAATCTCCAGATGGCTTTGGACTTACCAGGAACAGCTAGATATGCGGCTCTGACCTATTTCAGCTTTTACTTCTATTCCCCAATTCCTTCATTCATCTATCAGGCAACATAGAAAATTAATTTCATAAGTGACCACACAGTGCTCCTAGGTAAAGTTCTAAAATTTATAAAATATAATATGAAATTTTAGAACTGTACTGAGATGATAATAATAATAACTTTACGCATCTCACTCACGGCCGTCTGATTCCAAACTAGGCAGAGCCTGTGGTATGGTAACCAGACTGCTGATAAACATACTTACATATTTCTAAATACATACATATCATAGATACAATACACCCAGACACAGAATAAATCATCATGTTCATTACACAATTATTTATCCTGAGTGGTAATGGAACCCACGACCTCCGGCTTAGCAGTCAGGGTCACTAACCACTAGACCAACAGGCCCGTTTATTGAAGTCTGTCAGTACAGTACACAGACAGTACAGTTTTATAGGTCATCATGGAATAGTAAAAAATAATTATAATTATGTTAAATAATTATTTATGACAGTACATTACCTGCAAATCGACTGAGCTGCATTTTAATAATGAGTGCTTTAGGATATAAAGGCTAGTGAGTTATCGATATAAGTTTACCATAATATTGGTAGAGGGTGGGTAAGTGAAGGGGAGGCAGGCAGGGTGGTTTAGCGCTCATTTCTCAGGTTCGACTCCAGTATTGATATTGCTCGGTATTACGCGCCAAAAGCTTCTGGCTACCATAGAACTATAAATGTAATAGAGGGGGATAAAGTGTTAATTAAAATAATATATGTTTGTAATATTTGTTTTTTAAAGGTGAACCTGGAAACATGGTAGATAAATGGTACATAAAGTGATTTCATTAACATTTAAAGATTTCACGTCTTAGAAATAGTTAAAGATCACCGTCATCCTTTTTTTTTGTCATTTTGGAGTCTCTTAAGTTTTGACTAACTTTTACGCCACCTATTAGAAAGTCTAGTGTATGCAGATATTTATAATTTATTTAAACTAAATTGTTTTTGGAATTGTAATATACATTTATACCCAGTTTTTATCAACGACTTAATAAATAAATTTATAGAGATCATTTAAATATAATATGTACCAAAATTCGTTAAGGTTTTTAAACACTTTTTACTTTGAAACATTAAAACATTGTTATCTATAAGTAAACAGGCTTTATTCTTAAAATAGTAACAATAAACATCTTTAATACACATCAGAAAATGGACAAAAACTTTTTTGGTTTTTCGTTATTGTTAAATGGCGGGTGTAAATATTTGATAAGCCCTGATGATCGGCGGGTAATATTTGTTTAATCTGCAAGCAGCGGGCGACATCCAGCCACAGACTATTGCTTCATAATCTAAGCGCGATATTTAACATCTAGCCCCAACACTGGTTTATATCTCAATATTAAAGTGAAACATTTTGGTACAGAGGAAATTCTGGTAGTGCGAATGTTTTACTCAAGTGCCAGTAAATTTTTATATACAGCAGTATGCTGTAAATGATTAAATATTGTGTATGTTAGAATGAATGTTATGTTGAATGGTTTTGTTTAGGAATTTAATATTATAAAAACATTATAGATGATAATAATAAATATGTTTCCTATGTATAATATATTATACTACTTATAAAACTAAGATAATGCTTGTTCAGACTTTAATATTCCCTATAATCAACTATGGTGATATGTGCTACTTTGACCTGAATGCAGATCTACTCAATAAGCTTGACCGCCTTCTCAATAATTCGATTCGTTTTCAATTTACGCAAATATGATCACGTGTTTCAGCATCACTCCCTTTTAGAGTGGCTTCCAATTAGCCAACGCAGAGAGACACGGGCATTAACTACCCTATTTCTTTTCTCCAAGTGCTCCTTCTTACTTAACTAGAAGTAGTAGTAGTCAACTTCAATATTTAGGTGCAACCGACGCTAAAACCCTTAGATCTTCAAGCAACCTACTTCTTCACTGTCCCACTCACCTTTCTGACTTCGTACATTCTACTTTTCTGGTACAATCTGTTCTGTTATGGAATGCGCTCCCTCTAGAGGCAGCGATCAAGATGGCAAAAACTCGACAAAACTGTAAATGCCTGTTGCGAAAACATTTATTACTCCTTATCAGATCCATCTTAATTTTTTTACTTTTTCTTTTAGAATTTATTATGTGGGGGGACAATATATTTATATATATATATATAATTGTATGTATGTATAGGTACATATGTATATATAAATACTTATGTGTTGTATGTGTTAGTATTATTATTACTTATTGTATATGTTTTATTTATTAAAAAATATTTTAATGTAATTAATATAAGTACTCTGTGTATTCTATATACGCTATATTTTTCATAAAATCACATTTTCAATTTCTTTTGTGCATCTACCATGTTTTAGCTCTCCATCGCCCTAAGGTTGACTAGGAGAAAATGCCTACGGCATTAAGTCCGTCATTGTCACATCTGTGCATAAATTGTAAATAAAAAATAATAATATTATGTAGGTATTTACAAAAAAAATACAGTATATAAGTATTCTATCAGTCAATCTAGCTTTCATAGTATAAGCACTGTTTACTTTGAAACTAGATGGCGTTGTGTGTTAGATATCTCAAAAAACATATTATCATAGTACTGTTTAAAGCAAAACAAAGAGAAGAATACTGTTCAAAACAGACAGTGAGCTATGATGGACTCCAGACTCACAAAACGTCAAATACACTTTTGTAATATATTCTAATAATACTTAAGAATCCAAGACCGTACATGAGTCAATTGAAATGCTTCATATGCGGTATCTTTGCTTATAAAAATTGCGCTGATGCAGACTTCGACATCCTCTTTATTCTAGATTAATTTCTTCTCTTTCAGATTTGATCAACGATTCTCTCAAAACTTTAAGTTGATTTTTAAAATGTTTATAACTTTACTTTGATTTTGTTTTTGAAAATGTGTAATATTAATATGTGATTGTTAATAATTACAATTAAAAGTTTTTGATTTTTTTGAAGAAAGACTTGAAAACTGAGATCTAAACATATTGCGCGTAATACAAATCAGCGCTTTATTAATTCCATAGACACCAATTTTAGATTATATGGTTTAATTTAACTTTTGGCCTTTTTGTAACCATAGTCTAAAAAGGACTTTGCTCCAAGTTTTTGTACAACGTGTAATACAAATTTTGGCCAATCTGCATATTAATTACTAACTTACTTTAATGTTAAGTTCGAAGAGATTTTATGGCGCTAATACTCATTTTTAGCAACAACTGTTGTTAGACTTAACCCATCTAAAGGAGACAATCTGCATTACGTATGTTTATTTAGGTACATCAAAATTTTACTTATTCAGTTCATTTCGACTACCGACGCAGATATAGCACTTACGGATATTAAGTACGTGTAAGTTACGTAGTAGTGTGAAATAAAAAACGTACTCCTATTATAAATTGACTTTTGGAATACGCTACTTCAAATCTACAAAAAAAGATGTTTGTTTTTTAAATTACCTATAGTTCTGTAAATTTGCTTAAATTTTATTTGATTGTTAATACCAGATAAAAAATTATTTAACAAAAGGCTGGAATAAATACCCGTTGCATAATTTTAAAGAAAGAATTGTGATTTTTGTACTAAAAAGTATTAGGAATACAAGCGCAACCATATTCCTCTGGGAAATTAGAGTAACTGGTTGGCTAGGTCACCAGTAAAAACTGTCTAGTACTGCAGGCAAATGTTCCCGGTAAAAAATGTTTACCATCCAGGTGTTATTCTCACTGAATTATAGAGTATATGTTTTCTTGTTAAGATGAAAACCTAATATTTAACCAGAAGGAACATTTTTTAGGTCAACATTCAATTTAGGTTAGAAAATGTACTAGACAATAAAAATGACATATTTAGCCCTACATGCAAAAAGGGTGGGAGTTATAGTTTAACGTGTGTATGTGTACGACTGTGTATATACTATATGTGTAATTATTCAGTGGTTTCTTTGTATGAATTAGGGCGCAAACGTCAGACGGGCTTTTACATATTATTATCAGTTGTTTTGTTGACTTGGTCCAGATATCTTCAATCTTTCGAAAACCTTTTGTCCGTTTTTTTTTAAGTCGTGACTATTTTTTAATTTTTCATTTCATGCTTACTTAGGAAATATTTTGGGCTTAAATTATGAAGATAAAATTAAGCACTGTTTGTTGGTAACAGTTATCGTCATCACATTTTTTAAATTACTAGTATCCCAGTTAATCCCTCCAGCTAAGCTAAATTGCTTGTGTGTTAGGGGTGGGTTCACGTCAGTAGTGTACTGGTCAGGATTCGAACCCACGACCTCTAGAACGCAAGTCCAATGCCTTAAACACTAGGCTACCGCTGCTTTTCTACATTAAGTGTAAGTGTAAAATTAAATGTTTTAGACACCACCTGTCTGCACATGTCTCTCATCACTGATGATCCTGCAATCCTTCGGAAGCATACTGAGTAGGTAAACAATAAAAAATCTACATCATAATGAGCAGAGATCTGTTCACCATAGTGCAACATTTCATTTGTTTCTTCCCTTGAAATGTGTCATAAAGCAGAATAAGCAGAGTAATAATAATCAGAGAATCATATTAACAGTCTATCCTACACATAAAAAATTATGTCTAAAGGGAACGCATATTTTTTTTCAGAATAGTTTATTAAGTTTAAAATTTCATTTTAAACTTAATATTATATTCTGAACAAAGCAATTCTAATTGCAGGCTTCTAGCATTATTTAAATTTGTACGTAAAAAACAATTTCATTCGCCAAATTGCGTCCAATTCACGTGAAAGTAGACAGAATTTCTCGTATTCGTAAACGTATAATATAATGTTTTTAGAGAAAAATCTCTCCACACAGTCTGGATGTAAAGCGTCCTTACACGGCGGCATTATTAAATTGGCAGCGCCAGGAACGCATCTGTAGCTCTATTGAGAATCTAGAGATGTACATATGTATGAAGGAATTAAGTAAACGACTAATTTGTGTGCTTACGTTTTTTGGAATATAATTTTGTTGATACAATTCTTCGTATCTTCTTACACTAGTTTGCATTTCTGAAAAGGATTTTTTTTCCTGTTTGCTAAACTCCGCTCCCATTGGTCGTTGCTTGATGTTATTCTCATGTACATCCCTTCTTCGATAATTGAGCTATCCAATATTAAAATATTTTTTCATTTTTAACCACTATTTCTTGAGATTAGCGCGTTCTACCAAACAAACTCTTCAGCTTTATAGTGTTTATAGATTATAAATAATTATTTAAATTTAACATAAGTATATAAACATATAGAGGCTTCAGAATATATATATATATATATACATATATATATCTAAATAAATAGAATACGAGATACGAATAGATGTGTACGAACGTATTTATATTTAAAAAAGTTTTAAGTTGGTTAAAAGGAAACAGCAGCAACATGCAGTTTTTCTTTGCTTTCAAAAGCAGTAGTTATGTATTTTGTTATCAATAAAGTAATAAAATACTAAAAATTGCCAACAAAATGCATAGAACCTTCGACGGAGGGTATATTTGGCCCATTTAATAAATTTATGTATTACCGCGTTCTCTTCCGTTTTATTTCGCAGTTTAGTCATTCTACTCCCCGGTTACACATTTGTTTATCACTTTATCCGACTGTTTGTTGATGTCGTAAAAATTCAATCTGGAAATTGCGCGGGTTAAGGCCCGTTTGGAATGTTGACTTGGTTATTGCGTACATGTTTCTTAAAAAATGTAAGAGTATTAGCTTCTTCCGTATTTTTTTTTATTTTATTGTAGATTTTCTCAATTTGGACAATTGTCTTCAACTTATTTTTCTATTTGTATTAAAATTACAATATCTGTGCAAAATTTCACGATGATCGTGTGTGTAGTGGTGACAAAATGATAAATTTATATTATCTTTATGAATAACACTAAAATTCAATATAATTCACTTGCAACATTGTAAATTTTGCTCATAAATCTTTTTTTTTTTTCATAAAATAAACGAAGGAAAACAAACGCACTATGCCTGACGATGTAAAGGTCCAGTGCAGTCCATGTATATTCTACATATTATATTATATTTATTAGCCTCCTTTCTAAGGAGAGGCCTATGTCCAGCAGTGGACTATTAAAGGCTGTTCATGATGATATTCTACATATTACTTTTTGCCCGTTTGCCCGTTGCCGTACTTTTTGCATATTAAATTATTGATGGAAGCACAATATATCTGAAGTACCTTTGTATAATTACTTGCATTGTGAAGTAGCCTTTAGGACAGTAAAACCAGCGTAACGCTCTCCTCGCAGTCACTATAAGTTGTAAATGAAAAATGTATCAACACGATGTTTTATTATTAATTTTAGGCCTACTGCTATTGCTTTATATAATATTGTTATTTTCTTGTAAGTGTTATGTCAAATAATATACCTAACTTGTTTATAGTATTTCCATCCATCTGTTTCGTAAAAACCACAGCGAAGAAATCTTGTGTCTAAGAAACAATTACATAATCCAATGTTAGACAATAATAGCCGATAAATATTGGTTATTCTTAAAATTAATATTCTACCACATTCACACAACATCATCTAATCCCTAACTAAGCAAAGCTTGTACTATGAGTACTAGACAACTAATATAAAAACCGATAATTTTATTGTACATACATACATATTATACACAGAAACGCCCCGACAAAATCAAACATTAAATTTTCATGCACACAAATATTTGACTTGAGTGGGAATCGAACCCGCGATTTTTAGCGTAGCAGTCCGTTACACAAACTACTACGCCATCCGGCCGTTATATATTATTTTCATATTATTGGGTAACATTTTTACAACTCATTGGTTATACTTCTGGGCTTGCCATCAACAATCAATGTAAACCTCTGTACAATTTGACATGTTTACCATCTTGGAAGATAGAAAAATACCTAAAACATGGGCGATCAAGTTTACTTAACAACATATCTATTTGGGAAGGAAATGTAAACAGTTGGATCACACCATTAAGCAAAGAAATCTAGAGCGCCTTGTACGTATATTGTGTTGTTTTCAATCAAACCGTTTCGCTATCGGACTCCGTATGGTTTCGAATGACTGCTGTACCCCAATAAACACTGACAAAGGGTTACGGCGCCCGTAACCCGAGCGGATGGTTGAACGTATTTCGACGCCAACTGTATTTATGTTTTTGGAGAAATCTGGCGGTTCATTTCAAGGAAGTCGTTGACCGCGGACCAATTTTCTTTTGGTGTGTTTTTTTTTTGTAAGTACATTAACGTCTTTAAAATTCGAACGGTTTACTTTTAAACATAATTTATTTGAAAATACAATTGGTAACAATACGAAGTATTGCGTGGCACTTATACCGTCTTGGGTATTCTTCTTAATTAACGCACTGCACAGATGACGTAGTAGTTTAAGCGGTCGCCACGCCGCTCACTACTACGCTGAGTGCTGTGGGTCCGATCCCCACATGGGACGACACTTTGTGTGATTCACAAATTGTTGTTTTGAGTGTGGGTGTTCTTTGTGTTCGTTTAATGTATGTTTGTAAAGTCCCCCGCAACACAGGATTTATTCCTAGTGCGGGAGTTGTCTTTAAAAAAAAAAAAACAACCATTTTATGATAACCAGTCGCTCTGAGACAGCCTGTCTATAAAATAACTTCTTATTTTATAATATTATATCACAGGCATATCAGTACATATAATAAAACAAAGTCCCGGGCCACGTCTTTCTGTCTGTTTGCAATAAACTCGAAAAGATACTAACCAGATTTTAATGCGATTTTCCCCAATAAACAATTTGTGGAAATATCACGATAATTGTAGAAAATTTCAGAAAAGGTAAATAATTCCGGTAGCTTTATTTTAGACATAATAATGCTAGATTTTTCGCCGCATCCAGCTGATGTGACCCTGCGATAAAAAGAAACATGTAGGCATAAAAAGCTCTACTACCCGCGCGAACGCCCCTGTTCGGGTAGCTAGTGTTCAATAAATCTCAAAAATACGCATCGAATATTCTGAAAGCGATTTATTGAGTAAGATCCATATTACATAGTGAGGGGCAAAGACTTTAGGACTTATCCTTACTGAAATGTAACCTTAATGATAATATCAGTTTGCAATAAATTTTGTTCTAATAGCCAGGTTACAAGATATTTATGTTGTAGACTGCTATATTTGCAGTCTATTTGGTAACCGATATTGTGTTCTTAATCCTTAAGACTTAATACTACAATTCCTTAAGTGTATAAGAGGTATCATCTAACTTATATATCGTTTTGTTTTACACTCCTTCCCCACAAGTTTAAAAAAAAAAACAAAGTGGTGCTACGAGTGCTCGTATTTCTGCGTCCGTCTTGCAAGTTTCACAGGCACTTATCGGGTCCCTTGATAGGACAGTGCTGTTCTGATAACTAGCCGCATTTGCTTGGGTCTTATCGACCCGGTATCGACGATCGCGGGTTCTAATAAAACCGAATGGTCCAATCGACCCTCGGCATTCTCTGTAATCATTTTTATCTTCAAAGATTTGTGGACATTTATTCTTTTACATAAAACAATATTCAATATCTAGAGTGGTAATAATGTGTATGTGTCTTTTATGTCAGATACAAAACTATATATAGAATTTATTATAAGTATGTATGTGGAGTAATGAAGAATTGGATATAGCGTAATGGTGGATAACTATATTTTTATTATTGTTATTGTTGTAGTCATATAAATAGAAGTACTATTAAGGCTCTTTATTATTTTTAATTTGCTGTCATGATCTCATCAGGAGGTACTTAGTATGCTCGTGTTTTTTCTCCCTTTCTTATGCTTATATAACTTAGAAAATCACCAATTTGATAATAAACAGTAATAGAGTCCCTCCTGCCTTGAGCGCGTAAGTTTATATATGTTATGTCATTATAAAAGCAGTTATTTTTTAAACGAATTAACGGTAAGATAAAATATAATTGAATATTTAATGTGGTCGATATTTTCTAAAGGAAAAACAATAAATATACCTATTAAATCATCATCATCAATCATGTAACAAGACGAAAAATACATTCTTTCATGTTTAATATAGAAATGATGAAAAAAGAGTTAAACTGGTTCAGGTCACGTGGTTATTCATTATATAGCAAAACGTCCGGCTACCCGGACATCTACTGTTGTTGTCAACTGTTAAGTTTGTTTGTCAAAAATGTTTAAATGGATGAGTGGATTAATGGATTTATTTAAGTTCTGTGTGCATTATTCATAATTAAGTTTTTTTTATATCTTTATTGAACTGCAGATACATCTGCAGTTTAGTGAATATAGAAACTACGAAGGATAAGCTGGATTACTACATCTCTGATACATTTTGAACCTCACAGCGTATAAATAAATATTCACAACGCTAAATATTTATCTGTTTATACACACTAATCTCTGAAAGCGTCCGTATAGAGTACTTAACAACTATAAGAATACATAATGTCACATGAACGTACGTAAAACTGCGAGTAAAGGCTGGAATAATATATACTCTTTGTTGTTATATCTTGGTGATAACTCTTAGCCCTTTAGTAGTTATTTACAAAGTAACAAACATTGTTCCTTTCATGGTACTTTTCCCCCTTTTATCAAGCAAAGTTAAATAAATAAACCTAGATCGACCCAAAACCCTACAAAACCTCGATCAATAACGATTCATCATCTTCTACATTTAAAGTAGATAATGATATGTTTTTAATAAAATACATATGTTCTCAAGTCTATAACCTCTTAGAGTTCCTTCCGAACAAAATGTTTAACCCTTCGGCTCACGTAATTTTGTTTCGTAGTTGTTCAACGTCCGGTTCGTTTGGCAGGACAAGCAACGGTAAACAAAATATACGTACGGTTATATTAGATCATCTCTAATGTTTTTGTCAGAGAAATTTGGATCCTATTACCAATCAAAACTGGTCTAGTTTCTAATCTAATTTCTCGACGTTGTGAAACAGGCGGTCGTTGAAAATCTCTTCATCGCATTTACATTTTTTTTTAAATAAAACAACAGAATTAGAACAATAATTAGTGGGTCATACAAAGTATTGTTCCGCTAGCGAGGTGACCTCTTCAACCACAACGCCATCCGTGCAGTCAATTTTTAACTATCAAACTGACGTTTAAGTTAGTAGAAGAGTTGACGTCATTCAAATGTCTGATGAAAATAAAATCATAAAGCTCAGGGTTACCAGCCTTGAATACTGAATTTAAAAAAATTAAAATTTAATGAGTAAGAATATCATCAGACCATTTTATAACATTGTAACAATACCCGGAACGAAAATCGTCCTTGTAGTTTGTATTAGTCAAAATTGACATCATCACAATTATTATATTGTATTGTATTGAAGAATCAATAGTTGGATTAAGTTTGACTATTTACATAACTAGCCTTATTCTACTATTTAAATATTACTAAAGTGATTATTCTGTGAAATTAAAAAAAGTATTACTTAAAAAACGAAAAAGCCTTTCACACCTCGACATAAATTTGAAAAACACGTCTCTCTTTAAACACTTCTCTCCAAAAGCAATATTTTTGTGTCCCTCGACTTTGTAAACTCATTCGTGCGACATTTCAGTGCGTTAACACCTTTCGACAGGCCCATAGGTCGAAAACGTGCCTTGTATACGACTGCAAGTTCACAATAGAAAACTAGATTAGGTAATCTATACGATCTCTTTGGAGTTTCTTCTTAAAGAGCTCTTTTGTACTCCATATACGTGAGGAACGAATACATTGCTATAAACTTATTTGTGCATTTTAAAGGAGAAATTCTTAACGTATATATTTTGAATCTAGTACCAAATTGTACGCCAACAGTTAGCTTATTTACAATTCATACTACACAACCCTCATTACCTCAATATTATTATATTATAAATGAAAAAACAAGTTCGTTTACCGGAGTAAACTCCATAGTGGTTGACGTGGCGTTTTAACGCGTTAACCACTCCATTGATCATTGTTCAGTTTTGGAAAACATTTTTGATTTTCTTTATTTTCTATTATCACTGAGAAAGTCATTCGATCTAATCATATGACACATACTACAATTATACTCTGTCCATTGGTTTATTCTCTTTTTGACATTACGAAAATTAGTTTTTTTTTTAGTAGTAAGTAATTTATTTAATATGTTACCTTTTTAGTTTTATTTATGGTTAATAATAGGTTTTCTTATAGCTAGTATAACTTTAACGGTAATATAGATTTATACATAAAAATGTAGCAACTTTCAGTTACAAAATATATTTAAACCTTGGGTATTGCAAAATTGATCTCCCTGCGTTTTTTTCAACGTACAAGGATACAATCAAACGTAGATACTGCACTTTAAGTTATTGCCAAGCGTCGGTACCGCCATAAGGAGATTAAGCTTTGACGAAAATCCACTGAATAGCTTACTTACTGCGAAACGGTATGTTGAATTGACATAAGCATGATACCAATTCCATGATACCAGACTTGCGTTGGACATGTAAGTATTTTGTAACAGAATTCAATAATACCTAGTTAAATGCGGCGTCCACATAGGCAGGTTCGTGGGACATACGAAAAATTCTCCTCAAGCCTTAACGGACCAGAAACACTACCTGTGTGTAGTGTAACGTTATTTCTAGAACGTGCTGTTATTCATTTTTTCAAGCATTTATTTATAAAATTAACACTAAATACATATTTGACGTAAATAATCATTAGACGTTCATGGTAAGTGGTACTTCTCAAGGGAAGACGGGCGAAGGGGTTGAGGGGAGTTTGCCGGTTTGCACCAGGGACTTCCTTTCTAGGGTACACCTGGTTCCCCGGCTATTAGTACCCGAGACGGCGTGCGGTTTTAGTCGGTTCGAGTCCGACATGCCACCGATAGGTGGTATCCGAGGGGATTTCCGCACGGAAAAAAAAGGAGTTTGCCGGTGTAGACACGATACTTCAAAAAAAAAAGATAAGTAACACCAACCAAATTGGAATGTTCATTTAGTTTAATATATATTAATGTTTTTCATCATTTAAGTGAATGTATATGGATCTTAATAGGGTAGTCCGCATTTTCACATACAGTCCCTAGGTTGGCTGATTTCCATGGGACCGTCTATAAAACTAAATAATCACATGCATCTATGACATCTTCATCATCTAAGACTGCTAAGTATTACTAATATTTGTTTTAGGTATTCACTTATGAAAATCTCGCTAACCGAAGCAGGAATTATTGCTAGTAAATACCTTCCTTAAAATTTGCCACACAATATCACATAGCGTTAATTCTTAACTACAATATCTTATCAACATTCTCAATATCTCAAGAATTGCATTTATTCAGTAATAAAATATCTTGCGTATCCGTAAATATAGCGTGGAAGGAATGCGCTGCCCCGGGGCTGTTAGTCCCGGCAAATATTTGATTACTACCCCATCCTCTTTGTTCATCCCCAAATAAATTTTATTAGCTAATAGACAAGTTGTAGTTTTTCTTATAAAATTATCGAAATAAGTAGTGAGAAGAAAATGTGAGACTATGTTTTAGAAAGAAGTAATGTAAAAGTGTAAGCGCTTAAGTAATTCTATGAACTTCTTTTATATTTATTAATACTGATTCGAAAGTTGTTTTTGTTGGTTTATAATATCTACAAATAAATGTTGGATTTAGGATATACTGTGTATCATCACGCTACGGCACATAAGAGCCAAGCAGGGGGAAACTGCGAGGAACTGCTACTTAGCTATGAGTTTAAATCACACCTAACCTCTATTTTATGTAAAAATCAATTCAACCATTAGCTTTTTTTTCTTTTTTTTTAAAGGACTTTATCTTCGTCGACTCGTCGAATATGGACAGAAAACAATAAAGCAAAACATGAGTAACCATGACTTAAAACTACATTATAGCGTACTTATACCTAAATCAGCCAGTTTAACTAACTGTCTAACTTCTTCTGTTGTTGGATTAGACAACATACCATAGCCAAGTGGTAGCCTCTTGTTTACGTCAAAACACGATATTGTCAGACGCTCGTTCCGGAGGCATTCCATCAAATGTGTTGGACATCTTCTATTACACCGTATCTTCTATTACACTATTCTATTCACAATCAATAATTTATATACGCATATGTGACGTAGTGTATATAAATTAACGTTCAAATAGATTTGGGTGTATTTATTAGGTTGAGTATATTGTATGTCTGTTGGAATGGGACGAAATCTAAAATATGTATAAAAAACACTTTTGTAATTATGTGGTGTCGAATTTAACGAGAACATTTTGAAGGCTTATCCCAGACTATCATACACTTAGTTATATAGGGTGATCGTATTTAATTATGAAGATTGACCTTCCGAACAAAACCTTTTATAAGCACAAACCTTACCGCAGTTTGGCTATAATTTATAACACTCATAACATTTGGCGTGTGGAAAAATCAAACAGAAACCCCCTGTTAATTCACTTATGTTTATAGTGGAATACATACAAGTGGTTTTACTACAAGTAGCCCATAACCCGGGTTAACGTATGGATTTATTTATGAAGTGTACCATATCTCATAAATATCCAATCTCGGGATTGCGACGCTCCTACCGATCATATAAGTTGTTGATATATAGCTAATATCATGATTTATAGAATACTTGCATTGATTACGTAACTAAACAGTCGTAAAAGATAAAATTGTGCTTTCCTTTCATAGTAACTTTTGGAAATAGGTCACCTAATCCTATGGCTATTTGGCTTTATTTAATCTTTTTCATTACCATTTTATAAAGAACAAACCTAACAATATTCGTCTCGTTTAGAAATGTACTTACCAACTGTGTAATACAAAGTACGTAAACATAAATCAGTAAGTTCTCTTTACCTTGACAGAGAACCAATGGTATTATACTTCTAATACATAACATCGTCTACATAATCACTTAAGAAATACAGTGGAAAAGTTGAAACTATGTGTACGTGCATGGGGTTCGAAAAACGGAGTCACTAGTAAAGTGGAATGAACTATCTCACTTTCAACGGCCTCACCTTTCGAAATAAAGTAGCTAAGTTAGATTCGGGACCACGGAAGGTTCATGGATGTGACAATTTTTAAGAGTAGGAACTGAGAATATTTTGAAGGTGTGTAGGCTGATACTCTATTGCAGATATTGCACATAGGGTTTTTGTTTATCTAGGAGTCACCTTGCTACAGAAAATTGTGGGCAACAAGAATCCCTACTAATACTATAAATTCGATAGTAACTTTGTCTATCTGTCTGTTACCTTTTCATGGCTGAGCCTTGAACCAATTTTAATGAAATTTGGCAAGGAGATACTTTTATTCTTAAAGAAAAACGTATGCTACTTTTTACCGTGATAACCGAGATACACGTGGGCGGAGCCACGATCAAAAGCTAGCAGTATTTTTTTTTAACATGAGTTTTAAATTCGTATTTATTACTTTCCACTTTTATTTTATCCTCGTTTCGATAGATTATGATTCCCGAGAAAAATTAAACTAAACCCCATAACACGATAGATATACACAACAAGCTCTACGTTGTCTGGTATGAATCATTTTGAGCATAACTATGTTTTTTTCTGTATAAAAAAGACAACTCCCGCACTAGAAATATATCATGTGTCGCGGGGGACTTTACCACCATACATTAAACGGACACAAAGAACACCCAGAGTTAGAACAACAATTTGTGAATCACACAAAGTGTTGTCCCATAAGGGGATCGGACCCACAACACTCAGCGCAGTAAGAAGCGGCGAGGTGGCCCCTTAAACCACTACGCCATCCATGCAGTCGATGTTTTGTTAAAAGTGCCATCATAATTAGCTTGAAATATTCACTATATTGATATGAATATTCGCGTATAGTAAAGTGCTCTCCTCTATTAATTATTACACCTATTAATTATTATCTAAGTACGCCTAGTAAATTCTCTGTCAGGACTTTACAGGAAGGTATGTAGGTGAAGGTTTTGAAATACTTCTTGGGCACCTCTTATTCACATCAATCTCTTGCATAATTTGTTTTGTCATATAAATATAAACGAATTCAAACAGCCGTATCCACTGGATTTCTACCATTTTAACCCTCGATGTTAAGGTATGCATCAGTATGCGCCCCGCGGCTCCTAAATGCCGGACCGACTTGCAATACTTATAGCAGTTTACTGCTGCCCGGAGTATTGTATTACATGGGGTATTATGTGCATAGCTTAGTCCATCGCATGTGTGTGGGTTGCTTTGAGTTTTATCAATTGATTCGCTTTGTTTAGTTTAAAACTTATTCATAACTAGCTGACCCGCGCAACTTCGTCTGCGTCTCTCAATAGTAATAAATTTTCTCCGTTTTTGAAACATTCTTCATTGGTGCTCCGCTCCTATTGGTCTTAGCGTGATGATATATAGCCTATAGCCTTCCTCGATAAATGGGCTATCTAACACTGAAAGAATTTTTCAAATCGGACCAGTAGTTCCTGAGATTAGCGCGTTCAAACAAACAAACAAACAAACAAACAAACAAACTCTTCAGCTTTATAATATTAGTATAGATATCTACAGAACTACCAACAGCTCTTTTTTTGTCTTTGAACGAAGTTTTGAATCAGATATTAACCGTTGCCCAAATATTTATTTTAATTAAAATTACATGTATTTATCAATGAAAGAATATGTAATTCAGTTTAAAATCATTGTTTTTATTTTTAACGAAGCACAATATTTGTCATGTGTCACTACAATAATATGTTTAGTAACACGAGTATACGTATATTTATCAGCAGTCTAGTCTGTATAAGAAGCTCTACAAAGTTTCGGATCAGACAGCGGGGCTTAAATTTAAAAAGATCCTGGCCAAAGGTTTTTTCATTGCTGTTATTTTCTTTCTTATTTTTTAATTCGTTATTTGTATCAGATTTTTAACTAAAAAATTAATAATTAAAATTGAGTAGGTAATTACTCTAACATTTCTTGCAAGGGACCATATTTCTAGCGAAAGAAACTACGCGTACCTATATATTGATATTGCTCAATATATTTTCAGGCAATATAATACTACGTATAACAATCTCTTCGAATAAGAAGCAATAAAAGGCGTTTCATATTAAGATTCAGGGTAGTGAGACCTCGCCTCAGGCGGCCGGTCTATTGGCTTGCCTCCCGATATTATGTGTTAACTTATGTGTTTACATACTATACATATCTTCGATATTCGGTACTTTGCTTATCAAATTCTCTATGTCCTATTTTTATCAACTCAAATAAATATTACACTCAGAAAAAAGTATTAAGTTATTCAAAGAGTTATTAAGTGAAGGATTTTCGATACGAAATTATAAGGCTAACTTATACTATAATGTTACTAAAATAGCTTAGCTTATAATTAAGTGACCATTTGTCTTACTTATATTATAAATGCATGATGTATGAATGTTTGCCTACTTTTTCGCGCAAAAAAGGACGCAACGGATCTGGATGAAATTTTGCACAAAGATAGATTGTAGTCCGGAATAGCATATAGGCTATTTTTTATCTCGGATAAATGTTCTCGTGGGATGAGCCAGGTACAATAACAACAACCGCGGGTAAAATATAGTATAAAATGCTCTACAAATCTTAAAAAAGTACAATAGAGACATATATAAAGTACGAAACTTAAAGGACGTTAATGTCAAAACTACCTCAACTATATTCATTGTCGACCGGATGGCGTAGTGCTTTGTGTAACGGACTGCTGTTCATAAGGTCACGGGTTCGATTTCCGCTCAAGTCCCACATTTGTGTGCATGAATATTTAATGTTTCATTTGGTCTGGGTGTTTCTATGTATAATAAGTCTGTATTTACAAAAAAAAAGTAGTGGGTCTACCAATAGGGATGACTTGGTTTTGACAACTCATAGCGGCCATGTTTGATTATGGATCTTTGAGGTCTCTTGACATTTGTGTTCAGTAAGGTTTGCATTTTATCATGTCACGTTTCACTTTAAACCAACGCTTGGAAATTGTTCAAAATTAACCGAATATTTCTTTCCGGAATTTGATAATATTGCTGCAGACGACCTTTATTTTCAACTAGACGGTGCACCACCTCACATTACTCGAGTGAACATGGAATTATTGCGTGGAAAGTTTGGTGAGTCGTTAATTTCGATAAATAGACCGATCAGTTGGCCACCAAGATCGTGTGATTTGACACCTTTAGACTATTTTCTTTGGGGTTAAGTTAAATATAAAGTGTACAGCAATAATCCAGCTACAATTCGTGACCTAAAAACCAACATTCGACGAGCCATAGCCGACATACCGACCGAAATGGTGCACCGCGTCATCGAAAATTGGCGTGGCCGATTTTTTTTTTTTATTTAAAACACAAATTGCATAAAATTGTTTGTCAAATAAATCAATCGGATGCATTTTTCATAAAAAATTGTGTATTTTATTCAATTTTTAAACCAGGACGTTCTTATTGGTAGACCCCATATTTATGTATGTATTTATATCAGTTGTCTAGTAATCCATAGTACAAGCTCTGCTTAGTTTAGAACTATTTGGCGTTGTGTGCCTGTGGTAGAATATTATTATATTCAATAATTACGTAGTTTGCGTACATTTCCAAAAGCGGTAGCTGAACAGCACGTGTGAATTCTTTAAAGCTATCTTCAGTGAATTCAACCGTATCATGGCTAACATAGAATAGAGTAGTTTGTTCGTGTCCATCGTTGTTTGCGATGCACTTGTGACTCGCGGCTCGCTTCGTATCGGTAACAGCTACCCTTATTGTCGATATGCAATTGCATTGCGTTTTAGATAGAGACTTTAAACGTTGCAGATATTCTTACAAGGATATTGCGCTTTTGCAAAATAACGCGATGAGATACTCTTAAGGCATATGCAGGCACGTACAGGGTACACACGGTGCACAGGTTCCATAATACGTGTCGTATTAGGAAAAATTATCCCCTTGTATCAAAGGAAAAAAACTTGCAAAATACTAATATAGTTATTTATGACTAAAATTAACCATAATAATAATAATATATCGAACACACAACAGCATTTGATTGATAGAATACTTAGTTTTTTTTTAAAAACATAAAAATTATACATAGAAAGCACCCAAACTCCGAAACAAATATTTGCAGATCATACAAACATTTGGTCCGACCCGGGAATCGAACCCGAGACCTTCAATCATTTCTCAGTATTTGCTCAGTATTTCAATGTATTAATTATTTTACTACACCGCTTATTTAATAAATTGATGTATGTTAGATTATATATTTATGGACAGCATTAGAAATAACCTGGGTTTTGAACTGTCTCAAAGGAAGGTCGTTCATTGATAGTGAACAAAATATCAATTGCAGTGATTTTTGGAGTTTGAAAAGCGCTGCCTTAGTGAGTTCGATTCCGATAAATTTTATAGGGTTTTTCTGAGAGAAAAAATAGCCTAAGTTACTCCTTATATAGACAGCTACTTGGTAGTAAAATATTATCAAAATCGGTCCAACCGTTTTGAACATTACAAGGAACAAACAGACAGGCAGACAAATAATATTTAAACTGGTTTTTAAGCATAGGTATCGTGTAAGCATGAAAATAAACCTATTATTTTGACATTACAAACAGACACTACAATTTTATTTATTTGTATAGACTATATTTTCCGCCATTACCGTTAAAACAACGAGATATTGTTGGGCAATACTTCTGTGTAATAGAAACATTATGATTGTGAATTTGAATCCCTTTACTAAAATAAAAATAAGTAGGTATAAACTATTTGTACTTCATTCGTTTGTTTGTTTCAAGAGTAAACTGCTCTGCAGTAGTTATGTATTATTGCAACCGTATAAAGTTATACATAAAAAAAACAATTTATACCTATTAATTTTACGAAATTTTAGTGTAAAATATTAGTGATTAAATGAATTGAATATAGCTTTAATTTGTTTCACTGATTTAGTCATGGTCATCTTTAAATCTTCTTTAATATTGATTCGATTTTTTTTTGAACGGTCTTTGACAATGTTTCATAAGCAAGTGCCATATAAAATCAGGATGAAAGTCACAAATACGCAAGAGTTTTTTCTGTATAAATCGTAATCCATTTGAGCGATGATAGTGCTGGCCACTGTCCGGCCGTACATTCGTACGAATCCGTATGTTCTGTCTATAAAACTCAAATAAAACGCGTCGTATCACCCGTCGTAAAGTCCGGACGACCAAGCCTAGCCTTATGATGTCATATAAAAGAGACTCAAATACAATTGCCTTTATATTTTTTATGAACAAGTAAAATATGACAATCGTGCAAGCAGGCACAGATGGACAGTTATCCGATTTATTAAGTAGTAAAATTGGATATAAGTTTTACTGATATATTAAATAATTTGGTTTCACATACTTCTTAGGCATGACCCAGAAGATAGTCTGAAAGGTTGAGAATATATCTATTTACTCTTAGTTGAGTTTTATGACTAAACTCAACGTACCTCTGTTTCGTGTGGAAAAAAAATATTGTGAGATGAATATTTTCGTTGTTGAATAATTAAGGTTTTTGTTCTATACATTTCTTAGTCATATATATAATCATATTTACAGTTCTTAGTCATATATATATATATATATATATATAATATATAAACGACCTCGCCAAGAAACACTTTCGTATTATTGCAGGTCATCTTTACAACAACCTAAACAAGCATTGCCAGATTCATCACTTTACAAAAAAACATAGAACAACACACACACAAACACACAGAATTACACACAACCACAATACTCACACGCACGTACACACGCCCGCTCGCACATACACACGTACATACACGTCTTATCATAACCTATCAATTGGGAGAGGAATTGGTACCCATGACTTAAGTTAAATTTTACAATAGGTACCAGACCCCGACTTATTTAGTTTTTAATAATGTGGTTGTGATAAAATGTATGTATGTGAGTACTGTACCTCTTTTCTGTATCAATAAATTGTTATTATTTATATTATGTGTGTAAATAGGCATATAGACATTAGTATTGGCAGTGACACATTCGTATGAGAGTGTCATAATATTTATTCTTATTTGCTTTGAAATAAAAGATTTCACGTGAAATTATTCCATAATGGTATACGGAACCATCTCATACATAAGCCTCATCTATGTTAAGAAACAATACACATTTAGATCCATAAGCTTCACATAGCTGTCCACCGATGGTAAACACAAGTAAAAGGCACAGAATGTAGAAAATATTGTATTAAAAATCTATTTAAACTTCACCTATCTTTGATAGTAAGCAACCCAAAATCAATTCCCTGTCTCCATCAGCTCGTCAAGGAGTATGCATCGGATGCACAACCATGAACCGACGGGTGGTCTAGGACAAAATATCCAATCTAAATCAAGGATATTGCATATATACATACAATAAAATAACAAACAATTCGTTTTTAGATTAGTCTAAGTATGTTTCGGTTCGGGTTTTGAGAGACCCTGAGCTGGTCCTTTACAATTCCTAAGTATCTTGAAATGGATCAAAATGCTATGTGCTGATGTTGGCAGTGAATTAGTAAAAAATATAAAGATATTTTTAAACTTTGTTAATACTCTTTAGGATAAGCATCAGACCCTTTGAAGACTTAGACATGCGTATATGATGTTTCATTTTTAAGATAAAATAAATTGATTTACCTTAGCACTTTCATAAACCAGGATACTTAATATCCGAGAGACGTGTGCGCAGTCTGGGTGATGCACTTCGACTGGTAATAAAAGAATTTACGAGCGTGTCTCACAACGCCATCTAGAAGCGGAGATTGGCAACTTCTGGAAACCCACAGACACTTTGTATAACGTTAAACTAGATCTTTTACGACAGCTAAGCTGAAAGTGAGTTAAAGTTAAACGACTAAGCCGTTTAGCCAATGCTTTACGGCGATGCCGAGTTATGTGTGAAAGTTATATGGCTTAGTATTAAAATATGGTGTGTAAGAAGATTGTGGTACTTTATTTCTAGTTCGTGTGAAGCAGATAAAAACTGAATAGTTAGTTGTCTTACAGTTTTAGTAAAATTAGTGCAAATATCCACTGCATTGCAAATAAAAAAAATGAAACGTTAATTAACTATAAATGCATAGGCATAGACGCATCGATTTAGTCTCTACCTTAGTAGCATCTTCAGTCACGCGACAGATATATTTTTTGCGCATATAAGAACTGAATCGAGATAAAACGACCCAAACGAGTTGTTACTATTCTTTTTCATAGCTTTAACAAAAAACTCACATTTCAAATAAAAGTGTATTAGAAAACTCAGTTAAATCCCCATTCAATACTGCACATTAAAACTTTGAGGGGTTGTATAAGACAAACGTACAAAAGCGATCGTCTGCGGTCAGCTTTATAAAGTGGACTTTTATATCGGTGGCCCGCGAAACACGACCTCTCTCCGTAAAGTATACCTTACAGAGTTAAAATACTAGATTTGCCTCTGCTTTACTTATTGAGTAGGTTTTAGTTTTAGTTGAGTTGGTTTGCGAGTGTTGTAATATATAATTATGTATACTGAAATTAATTAAAGACACACCTTTTAATTTGCTTATGTTCAGCTAGAAGTTTCTTTATCCACTCGCACTTCTTCGGTATTTTGGTTATTTTTTTAAAGTTAAGTACAATTTATTTATATTTATTTATTTATTTATTTACAAAGACGTACATATGTCGGTATGGAACATAAAATCTGGTTTCTTATACCGCGGAATTATCGTATATTTCGGAACCGCGGTCCCTAATTCCTCTATAGATACAATAATTATTTTGTCATTGGGACCACCGACAAAAGAAAACAATTTACGTCTAAGTTAGTATGATTGTGGTAAGTTGGTAAAAGATTTAACAGATTTTAAACATCCGTGCCTACATTAAATTTAGATTCGAAACTATTAACATTTTATGCAATATCTAAGATAATATACACTTTTGTAGTACAATTACGAAATAAAATTCAAAGGAATCTGCATTAAAAGTCTTAGTCTATTAAACTTAATAACCGTTTTACACGCAAGGTATGAAAACTCTTACGAATAGAAAATTGTTATTCGCCTATGAAAATTAAAACAATCCTTTTAATAATCGAAATCCTTATCAAGTTTCGAAAATTTATGTTATGTAAAGGACATTTAGTGTTTTGAGTTCGTTTTTTCATTTATGAACTGATATAGAAAATTCTGAATATAGAATGTCAGAGGGTGTAAGGGTAGAAAATAAAGAATACAGTAATTTCTTCATAACTTTTTACCTTATCTAGTGCAGAGATATCTTCGGCCCCCATTCCCCGGAGATTGAATAAGGCCGGAGTGAAGTCGACGCCGGATTTATGAGGATTCCCCCCGACATCGCACTCCTCTGATTGCCAGTTTATTTCGTGTCAAAGTGCGTGCCCGCCGCCACTCGCCGGCTAATGCTCTACAAATTTTAGATTTTACTGGCTGGATAAATAGATTAGTATTAACGCTATAATATATTGAAATAATTTTAAGTTTAATTAAGGACTTAAATTTATAGTTTTCAATCCGTGTTTGTAAGACACGTAAAGACGTATTTGACAAGGCTGTAAGAAAATGATTTGAAGCAAACACAATAATGGTATGCTATAACTAGCCATTGATATTTTTTATTGTCAAATGACGTTTACACTTAGGAATAAAGAGTAATAGTAACTTAGTGGGTTGCGGAGAGACATGAAGGCATGCAATGTTTCGGAGGACGACGTCAGGGACAGGGCGAAGTAGAAGGAGTACAGTGAGGAAGGGAGAGAGTAACTTAGTGTCACAAATTATGTCTGGTTCTAGCATTATGATAAACTACTTGTACGTTTATATCTATAAAAAAATAAACTGACAGACTGATTCACTGACATCTATCGTCATCTACCAACTGTGTTTACATTTACACTTTTACCGTTTTAAGATGTTTTTTTTGCCCCGCATAACCAATCTGTGGAACGGGTTATCGTCTGCTGTCCGGACCGATACGACCTTCAAACCTTCAAGAAAAGAGCGTACTACCTAAAAGGCAGGCAACGCGTTTGTGACTCCTGAGTTGCAGACGTTCATGGGCGGCGATGGTCACTTTCCATCAGGTGACCCATCTGCTCGTCTGCCCCCTCTAACATAAAAAAAAAAACTGTGTTATTGGCTTAGGACCTTTTTATAATAGGTAGTACCAGCAAATAAGACATAACATTTGTCTTATTTGCTGGTACTACCTATTATAAAAAGTATTTAAGCAAGGATTGGAGAGTACTGATGGTAGTACCTACGCTCTTATCTATGTGCATGGAAAACAATCTGTTGAGTTTCTAATAATTAATAAAAAGACTGATCGATCAACGCACAGCTAGAAACGCAGGGTCTAAAAGCATGAAATTTTGCACAAATGTTTCTTAGGTGACGTAGGGTGCAAAATAAAGGGTTGGAATTTTAAATGAAACTTCGTTACTTTTGGTAGTAGTGGTTTCGTTTTCAAGTCACAGTAAATATTCTTTCCAAAAAAACGTTGTTACTAATTTTTCAAAACAACCCTTAAAAGGGTGCGTTTGTATAGAGAACTATTTTTTTAACTTATCGATTCCAAACTCTCAGTTTAATTATAAACTTTATCAAAAAAAAAATAGATTCCTATTTTCCATAATTTTCAAGACGTAAGTATGTTTGTTACTTAATAACGATAAAATGGTTTTCTGGATCTGGATTAGATTTGGCACATAGATAGATTAAAATCTAGAATAGCACAGAAGCTTGTCTATTATCAACAAAATTGTCATTTACGCGAGCGAGGCCATGGGCACAAGGAGAGTACCTTGCACACTAATAAATATTAACTAAAACAATTTTTGCTTGTGTTGTGTTTCTGCATAAGCCGCGTTTACTTAATAAATATTCAATTACAATTCATTACAGTTCATTGAAAACGATTCAATTTAGAACTAATAACTCACAAAATAAATAACACATTTGCATGAGTTAAACTTGCGAAATTGCAGCGTAGAAGTATCTTAGCAGTGACACATGAATTGAGAAAATATTAAATCAATTTGTACTTTAGTACATTGTGTTAAAGTGGAAGATTGTATTGAGATAGAAGATTCATAGCTCTGGTAGAGCCGTCACTGTGTATTTACAAAGTGGTAGTTTTGCATCCCCATGATAGTGGAGTACGGGAGTTCGCAAAATATAGTAGCGCATGCCTGTTTAACACTAAACTTTGTATGATAAGTTCTTAAATACAAGTTTCTGACACAAGGTGACGAATACGAAGCAAGAAATGATGGAGATGGATTGAGAATTTATTTAAAAAAACTTTTATGTTAATCTTTGCGTTAAAGGCATAAGTCCAGTCAAAGCAGATGATAGGCAACAGACAGGTTTTTCGATCCCGAGAGTACTGACTTAAGGTGGTGGAGAAAATATAAGCACATTTACGAGTATTTGACATGCTTTTAGATCTATCTTAGATGTATAAAGAATAAATTTTAAAACATAAGTAGGTGAATCATTTTTTGCCCAAAGAGTGAGTTGGAGACTCCACCGTGATGAAAAATGAGAGCCGAGCCTGAAATTATACATGTATAACACTAATGTGTTCACAAAAATGGAATTTAAAAATAAGAATAAGTTACTTCTTCTACGATACTTCACCAAAGTAAAAGCAACGTATTTTCAGAAGTTTACAACTCTCGATATGGACTGTTCCTTCCTAGACTTTCCTGTTGAAGGTTGGAAATTTTATGAACTTCATAAAATAAAAGGTGTGTAGCTATTACAACTTTTTATATGACTTCCCCCCTTTCAAAGAAATGTTATGAGTCAGGAAGTTAATTCACTTATTTTAATGTTAGGTAGTTATTTTTTTATTTTCTTAGGTACCTACTAACGTATCTGTTTTTATTAGAACTCCTTTCAAGTTTAAAAGGCTTCAGATAAGATGTAAAACCTAAGCGAGGTCTAGTACTTCAATTACTTATTTACAACCGTGAGAAGGAGATGGGCACAACACTACAAATTTTCATCATCATAAGACAACAGTAAGATATCACTGTTAGTACTAATTATGATGTATATGTTATTTTCCGTTTGTATAAAAATACATTCATAAGCACGCATAAGTACTAGTTGTACTAGAAAACTGTAATTTTGTAATTTTGAATATTAATAGCGCGGGTAGAGTGGTATAATTAAATCCTGGAAAACTATGATTTTAACCTGTTATTTTATGTAGGTACCGCTAATACAGAGTAAGTTACGTAAGCTTAAAAATCTCAAAAAGATCAACGTCAGTGTATAACGTATTTCTAAGAAAAATTATCACGACTACGTTAGCTCTATTAATTTAAGACTAATAGTCGTTTAACTAATAAAATGTAATAACAGTAGTAATAACAAACATCACATCACATCAACAGCCTTTAATAGTCCACTGCTGGACATAGGCCTCTCCTTAGAAAGGAGGTTTTGGCCTACTATACCACGCTGGCCAGACGGGTTGGTATAGGGTTTGTATCAAGTTTTCCTTCTTTTTGCAGTGCTGGTGTCCTGCGTTGTTTTGCGCCCTTAGTCGGATCTTACGACACCCACGGGATGAATTGGGGTAGTGACATTCCGTATTCTTAATCCGTCACTACACGATGCACTGAGAAATATTGTTTGAGTTACTTTTATTTTTAGTTATGAGTGTACTAATTCATTTAAGTTAATTATTAGTCATGAACTAAGGCTCCATGAGCATTGAGTCATACTTCGGCACAAATGGGTTTTGACTCATTGCTTTTGACTCAGTGAGTAGGGTAGTCACTTACTAGCAGATCATTTTTCTGCTGGTTTTCTTCCTATACCTTAATAGAAGTTAATGAAGAATCTAAAATATAGCTTTCTTAACAGGGTAATACATGTTTGTAAGTAATTTCAATTTTAATAATTACAGTTTTTCGATGTCTAAACCACCACTAGTATTGGAAATTAGCTGTAGAAGCCTTAAATAAATAGCGAACTCTCAAAATACACCATCCCTTTCAACATTATTAAACCATTCTCACATCGCTATCCCACGTTATCTAATCTTAAAGCTCGTAGTAGACCTCAACTTGTCATCTCTGCGCGCATATTTTTTATCTCCCCTACGATCCTCGTAGAGCGCTACCATTTTTCGGGTAATTTCGTTCTAGCGAGGGCATTAGGGGGAGTTAAAATTGCATAGCATGTTTGAGAATGTTTGTTATGTATGATGAGATGTTGTTGTAAATATGGCGCGTTATAACAGTTCCATGATAATTATACCTTGATTTGAATGTTCTAATGTAAATAATGTTTTTATGTTCAGGTGACCGTTGAACCGTTATGTAAACTTTGGTAGTGGTCGCCAATAGGTTGTAATTTATTAATTAACTAACAATAAGGATTCTTCAAACATAGCAAACACTCTGTTTTCAAAACTTTATAAAGGTTTACGTTTAAAGAACTTTATGAGTACTCAAAGAACATCACAATCCACTTAGTGAGCATATAAAATAAAAATAAAGTAATAACAAGAAACAGCGATCGTAGGTCTTAAGAGACCTAGAGCGGGAACGACCAGGACGAGCTCGAAATGCGGCGAAACGCTCACCGACAGGCCCTGGCGCAGTGGCGCGCGCGGTTGGAACAGCCGCGGAATGCGCGCCAACGTGCTGTCGGTGCCGTTTTACCTAACCTCGAAGCTTGGGTAGGAAGGGAGGGAGGTCGCGTCACCTACCGACTGACGCAGGTGCTCATTGGGCATGGCTGCTTCGGTGAGTACCTGAATCGGATTGGACGCGAGGAGACGGCACAATGCCAGCACTGCGCAGCCGACTGGGACTCCGCCCAGCACACGCTGGAAGACTGCCCCGCGTGGGCATCTGAACGCGAAGTCCTGCTCGATGAAATCGGACGAGACTTGTCCCCGCCAGCAATCATTACTGCCATGCTAGCGGGTGAGGAGGGCTGGGGCGCAGTGGTCTCTTTCTGTGAAGCTGTAATGCTCCAGAAAGAGACCGCTGAACGGGATCGGGATCCCGAGCGAAGAAGACGTCGACGACGTAATGAGCAGCCGACGGGACCGCGGGCCGCCAGAGAGTGGGGACCTCTGGTGGCAGATTAATTGCTGCGGTAGGGGAAAGGATGGCAGCCTGATCGCACTGAAAATGTGATCGGGCTGCAACATCTGGATAGGCTGAGAGGCAGGGAGAAGCCACTGGCTTTCCCTGAGATGGGACCTAGCTAGGTGCGGCGTCGATCTGGGGGACCTGAAATCACATGGCCCGGGTTCTCCCCAGAGCAGGGCGCCTAAGGCTGGCCGTCGGAGTGGTTTTTAGTGGAATCACCACATACTCCTGGCTCCTATATCCCCAAGGAGCCGGAGATCCGAAGGGATTTTCCACTCCGTCAACAAAAAAAAAAAAAGGTCTTAAGAGACCTGTGATCGCTGTCACGCTCGATCGCTGATCAATGACTTAAAAAAGTTAAGAAAACAGATTGCATTACCTATGCACTCATACGAAATTATATTTTGTACTCGTACATAATACCTTTGTAAGGAGTTCGTTATGGTTAATTACTGCAGCAAACATTAACATATCTAGTTAACAAATACAAATTAATAAAGAGAAAAAATTACAAAAACTGCTTTTTGCGTTTATTTCGATAACGAAAGCCTCTTCAGATATATTGACAAACCTAGTTCAAGACGCAGAACTTAATATTGTGTACACATTTCTGCAACGGAACATAATTTTCTAATGTAAACACCCATTGTACCTGTAACAATAAATTTTGGTTATTAAATGAATATTATTTGTATAAAATGTAAGCTTCCATCCTAGTGGTCCACTCTTTTTTTAGGGTATAAGCCAACTATTATAATGGAATAACACATTAACTTATAAAAGTTAATAAAGACAAGAATTAAGGACCCTTGCATGTTTGAAAACATTTAAAAACGTTGTATATTTGTTTTCTTATACGTATATTTGCGTAGAAAGGATCTTTTAGACAATGAGCTCTTTAGATATTTTATTTTTACTCTCAATACAATAACTATAGGTTAGTTTCACTTTTATCCTGTAATCCAAATAATTTAGTTTATGAAGTTCTTTCGATTATATTCTTAACGATTTTTTTCTTTTTGTATGAAAACAATAATAACTATCCGCTATCCTTTTACACAATTTTAATATCTGCTGTAGTAACCAGATTTTTATTCTTTTCTTCTGTTTTTTTTTTGCAAATTATAGCCAGTAGCCATAATCTCTTCCAAAAAAAGCGCCGCGAGTTGTCTGTACCTTGTTAGCCTTAGAGCATTTCTAAAATTGTTCCATAATATTATCTATGTCATAGATCAAAATGCGTTCGTCCAAGCATAAAGTCGTAACTTTCTTTCTAGGGGGCGTAACAACTCCGCCCAAGGACGAGCAAATCTGTGATGACTCCCTGGACATCGTGAGCGTTGATTTATTACTAGGAAGTTACATAATTATTATGTTTTGTCTTGTTGTACCCGATGTATGCCTTCATCGCTTAGCGACCCTTGACAGAGTGCCATCGTGACTGTAAATAGAAACAGTCTCTAAGGTAAGGTTTAAGTATTGTAACCAAAAATCAAAAGAACTTCATCAACAACAACAACGACAAAAATTGTAGGCCGATCTCGTTACTACCCACGCTTTCAAAGTTGTTTAAAAGAGTTTTAAAGAGTCGTTTACTGTCTCATCTAAATAAAAATAAAATTATAAATATTAGACAATTTGGGTATTTGATAGGAGTTGGTACTGCAGATGCATTTTACACTTTATTGAATGATGTCTTGGAGAGAATTAATAATAGAGTGAGGGTAGTTAGAATATTCTTGGACCTTAGTTGCGCTTTTGAGACAGTAGATCACGAACTTTTAATTGTTAAACTAGAGCATTACGGTGTAAGGGGGAAACCATTACAGCTGTTTACATCCTATATTACAAACAGGAAAATGTACGTGGAATCTAATAGTAGAGACATATAAGGACATATATCATATCATACAAAGAGCTTTCGTTTTACAAAAACGAGCTATTCGCACTATGGTTCGCTATAGGAATTCTTACAGTTCCTAGCCTCTATATTCTAGTGTTATTAGGTAATGTTGCAAAACATATAGGTAGTTTTGAAAATAGCACAGAAAGAAAATCTAGGGAAGAGACACGTGGAAAAGATTTAAAAACGAATGTTATTCCTCAATTACTTGTGATAAAACACAACGCTAAATATCAAGAGGTACAACTGTATAATGGATTGCCTGAGGATATAAAGAGAGAGTTATATGCAGGTTCCTTTAAAATAAAATTAAAAATTTTCCTTTTGGACAGATGCCTTTATGCTTTTGATGAATTGCAACAAGAGAGTGAATTTATCTGAATTAAATTATCCAAAATATGTATATGTAAGATAACTAGTGACAATTTATTATTTGGATATTTTAAATTATTACTGTTTTATTGAAATGCCTGTTCAAAATGCTAATGATATTGCATGCACAATTATGTTTTTTTTTTGTTTATATGCTATTACTGTTATTATATTCATTATTATATTTGAAATATAATGTTATTTGTTGATGAATAAATGACTATGACTAACTAAGTTAGCTTATTGAAATATAAAAAAACCATTAATTATTTTTAATTGGAAAAAAAATATATTTTTTTTAAGTATAAATTATTTTGTCATACGCCAAGGTCAAGGTGGTGCCAATGTTTTTATCACTATGACGATTTGCTGAGAGCATAGTGGGTAACAGCAGGGCAGCAGACTTGTATATCGCTATAAATTTTTCAGAACGGTCTATACTGTTACAGGTCTATTTGACGCATTCATTTCCTCATAAACCCGCAATTCAGACTGATAATGAGTAATTACTAGGATTCTTAGGAAATGCAATAGAAAGTAGAGTTGTCTCTAAGTTCGTTTCGTTCGTTTCCGTTCGTTCGTTGTTCGTTCGTTTCGTGATCCAACTGATATATAAAAAGTCAAACATAAGTCTGTTTGGTTTAATATTGATGTGTCACTGCGGCGGGATGCCTAATTCTCTCGTGTGTTGCTCTAAGGTGTAGCGAGAGAATGCCGCAGTTTTTGTTCTGTTGCTTCTTAAATCGCAATGAAGCATACTTATAATAGCTCCTCGTTCTCATTACAGTTAAATTTTGGCAAAAGAATGAGAAAATGGAAGAATAATTATTATTTCCTTAAACGAACAAGATGGCTGGTCCCGACATGCCTACATAATCTTACTTAGAAATTGTTAGTCGATCTAAATAAAGCTACGTCAACTTTTGTTGTTGTTTATTCACTTAAAAATCCATTACCCACAAAAAGAGCAGCTAATAAATATGAAGAACGAACCGTTTTCTTGATAAAAACCTTAACATCAAATGCATAGAAAAACCAACTTTAACTTCAAACGACAGAGTTGAAGTTTTCGTAATCGTATACGCGAGACATTTTAGCGTGTTTTAAAGTGGGAGAATAACATGTCAGAATCAATTCTTAGAGCCATTTCTCAATAAAGTTCACAAGAAGGCGAACACATGCATTGAGGCTTTTAAACTTTGACGTACATTACATGCGGCCAACAAAGTAGGCCTGAAGAATAAACAGTTTGGAATATACAAAGTGAGGTGACTGTTGTATATTCACAGTACTAAATAAATTGTAACGTATTTTAAATCATAAATCAAGCCTTCTATACTCTTTAGTCGTTGATAGAAAAATAAGAGAGAAAGGAATGGATGTATAGTGAAAAATCATGTACCATCAAGGGCAAATAGAAATATCTTCACCATAATTTTCTATTACATTTGTAATTTTTCAGTGAGAGACAATAAATAGCATTCTTGTCATGGTCATAGCACGGCGATAGGTCTAAAACATCACCGTTTCATCAGTTGTAATATAAATAACATCATCCTTTGACAAGAAACAGATCAACATTATTCGTTTTTTTTTTCAAACAGCATATCTAATATCCTAGTTTGTCAGAGTCAATTAAACTAAATCGTTCCTAACAATGAAAGCTAAATTTAAGAAATGATTCATCATCATCATCAACAGTCTTTAATAGTAGAAATTATTTTTTATTTTGTATAATTTATTTGAGTTTCTAATGTTTAATGTTCTAAAATTGTCTTAATCTTGTTTTCAGATTTCTTCATCTTATTGGTCTAATATTTATGATTTGGATTTATTATATTTCCAACTCCTCCAATTTTCTTCTGATTATTTTCCTTGCGGGTTTCAAGACAGTTTAATTTTTCGTTTCACGAAAGAACTATCTGAGCAAGTTTTTCATTTTCGTGGTTAGGAAGTTAGAAAGGTTATTAAAAACAGTAGTAGTAGTTTACTAGATACTCACAAAATAGTGATAAGTCAAACTAGACTCAATCAAGTTCTAACTCAAACTCGAAATATTGTTATATCAAAAAAAAAATATGTTTGATATCGTCTTAGACTCTAAAGTCATCAATCAACGCATACAATAGCAACACTCTGTTTTATCAAATGTTTAGTAAAATGAAGTTAATCCATTATATGTCTGTGCCGATGTACAACCGCCCGTTTCCAAGTGGTTGAGACTTATGAAAAGAAAGGACAAACAAAGTCACGGCCACTCTTTTTCAATTACAGTTAGATACAGTCGCGTCATTAAATATATTACAACATTGTTTTGATGTGTGCGCCAGTATGTAAGTTGTTAGTATTAAAAGGTAGAAGCAATGATGAGAAAGCAACAGTTATAAACCTTTCCACTATGGAGCATATTTTTGGAGTTTCTGAACAGTTCGTCTTCATATTATGATCTATAAGATTGGAACAGGAAATTATTTGACAATTGACTTACAGTTATCGAAACTTACTTCTGACTATTCATAGACATAATATAATTTGTTTAATTGAATTAAATAGCTATAATTTCACATATTAAATCATAGTCGAATAAAGTGTGTAATGCAATACTCTCCACTATGACGTGAGTTTGTAAAATTTCGATGAAGTTATGAAGGATGCTAAAGTCTTGAAAGTAAAAGTAGTAAAAGTAGTAAAAGTAGTTTGCTTAAGTTTTTTTTTTTAGGTTTTTTTTTAGTTTTAATCTTCAAACATTGAGACCAGATTTTAATAAGCGTTTCAGTATATACTTTGACCACGGTACTATTATAATTGTACCGTGCTTTGACTGTCATTGTTTTTAATATAATGAGTGGCGACAGTAATGACAGTTAAAGCTGTTTACTGTTAAAATACGTATAACAGACGATGGATGAAAGATGCAATTTTGTATACTAAATTTTCAAATAATTATCAAAACACTACATAATATTACGTCATATTCGATTTCCATAGAACAAAAACCTCTGAAAGTATTGGTCCTAAATAATAACTGGACTACCACGACAGCGATTTTCTCGTACCAGTGGCTTCGTGTGGGCTGGCCATATTGCGATATATTTATGAAACAACCATTGAAATAATTTACGAGAAAACTGCGAAATATGTTGTTATACTTGTAATGAATAAACAATCTTGATACCCATATATGAAATTCTATTAATAAAAACGCAATGTAATAGAAAGATAACGATAGCCCGAAGACGACAAAAAATACGGATTGGAAACAACTTGATATATACAACTTACCAGACCGGTTATTATGGCGGTCTTTTGACTGAGACGATGATGATGATACAACTGAACGTCACATAAATGTAATTTTTAAATAGTGTTAGTTGTATATTATATAAAACTACATTTATGTGGCGTTCTATTAAGAAAGATAAGAGTCTTTCTGGAGAACTTCGGTATCGTCTAGTCCTTGGGTTGTGGATGTATGATGACGTATCGTGATAGACTTAAAGCCGACCCCAACATGGTTTGTGAATAAGGCTCGCAGGAAGATATATTATTGGGTGTATAGCTAGTTAATTGTGTAGATAAACTTCCTTTTGATCACTAGCGATACCGGTGAATATAATGCAGCTTGAACATTATTTCAAGCTGCATAATATCCTATCTTAAAAAACACTGTTTAAATATTAAAAGCAAACTAAACTGTACGTAAAAGAAATTATAATAGTTTGAAAATTGCTTCAGAATTTGTTCAAAATTATTTGGTAGGTCTAAGTTATGCTATGAATTGAAACAATCAGACCCATATACAAAAAATATTTTTTATCTGTCCGCAAATATTTATAATCATTTGGAGAAAGCAATTATTTTGACAATTACAAACAGATACAATTAGATTCCATCCATCTCAACTCACTCGAAACTAGACCTATATCTAGGGACCCAAAATAATTACATTTACAAACGAAACACAAGATGTCTCAGCCCTTAACCTTTACCATGAGTTGCAACTGCATATATTAATTATTGATCCTTGGATTACACTCCATTCAAGTTTTTCTTCTTATAGTTATTCAAAAGTATCAAATTGTTACGATCCACCTATATAAAGCAAGTACGCCTAACATAGGCGGGACACGGAACGAAATGAAAAATCACAGATGACTTTTTTTATTGTACCAGTCACCGCTCTAGGGAGCCGGTGTAATTATCGACAAAAGTGTCTGTTATAATTTATTAGTTTAGGAAGTTTAGGAAAATGGTTGTCGTAGTGGTTAGTGACTCTGACTGTCATGCCGGGGTCGTGTCGATTCCCAGCCAGGACAGCAGATTCAGTAAATTTGGTCTGTGTCTGGTGGTACTTTATTTAAACTTAAACTCAAATCTCTTTATTTCATAAAAAAATAACTTAACTAACTAGTACTACTAACTACTTTGCCCTAGTAGGGCAAATTGAGTTAGTTAAGTACTAATTTACATTATTACATTTGTATATCTTTGTTATATAACGTTATCACGGCACTTAGATAATAGTAATTTTAAAATAAACCAAAAAGAACTGTTAAATTTTCACTTTTATTGTCGACTGTACGATTAATTCAGTCGGACGCAATAAGATACTCAATACAAGGCGCCTGTAATATTGGAACTGACGACGACTGTACTTCGTCTCACGTGCCGCGAACAGATAGTTTTAGTCGGGTTCTCCTTGCTCTTTCAATCAATTAGAATAAAGTTTAGCCATTATGTGGCAAAATTTTAGTGCAGCTAAATTCGGTGGTGATGTTTTTAATGATAGTAAAGATATAATAAACATCGTTACAAATTAATTTAGCACGAGAAAAGACATAATTTGTTATTTAAGTAAAATGAAAAAGATTGAAAAATGAGAATGAATCCTTTTAAAATTAATTATGTCACTGTATATGCCACCGTAAGATTAAAACGTTAATAACGTTATTTTTGGCAGTGGCTATTTAAGAATTGATTGGGGAGTTCATTTATTTCTAAAAATAAACATTATATAAAACTAACAGACTTATAAGATAAGGCGGTGGTCACATACCATCAGGTCAATTTTCCAACCTCAAAGTATAAGAATTTTGTAATTACATAACCATTGTTTTTAACTATTATAATTTTTCCTTTATATGTGTTGTAAAAGTAAAGGCTGTAAAACGAAATGTGAAAAGCAATACACATAATTTATGTCGAGTGAGCTCATTGATTTAATTTTACTAGTTTAATGGAATTATCTAACATGAAATACACACCTTTCTAAAGCCAAAAAAAAAGCTGCTAAAAAGTTAATAACGTCGTTTTGCTGTCATTCGCAATCCAACGCTCCACGACTTCGTACTTTTTTCTAACCGCAATAAAAACGATATATAGACACATTGGTCCACTCTTGTTGAAGTGCAATAATTCCGGCAGTCGCTAGCAGGCGGCGCCACTGTCGACACTCGAAAATGAAAATATATAGCCACTCGACACTTAAGCGCGAGACTGTACTTGTCTTCGTTCGGAAAGGAAATATTTTTGAACTGTTATTTTAGCGGACATTTTATAAATTGCGCTGTAATGAGTAGGAATTTGTTTACCTTACGCATGCATGCTGCAACCCTCTTTTCCCTCCGTATAAGGTAGTATGGTACAGATTTTGGCTATTGAACTATTAAAGTAGTCCGACTATTTTACGTTAGTTCTATATAGAATTTGCTTTTTTAAGCATTTATTTGTATAACAAAAAAGTACAGAGTTTTGTCTGCATGCAGCTAGGTATGATCAATAAGCATATTTGAAGGGTCTTTTGTTTTGGAGGAACATAACACCAACAAAGTACGCGAAACATAAAATTAGAAAATACAAGAAACTAAACACTATGTTACTTACGTCCGCCATCACACGCAATATTTTTATGTGTCACATGCACTTAAAACTTAATCTGTAACTAGGACTCATAGAGGCTAGAGGACTATAGATAAAAAAAAATGAGAACAACATCCCAAATTGACCAAAAATTGTACAGGACAAAATAAAAACTAAAATGGTGTTACGTTTCACAAAGCGGCCACAGCTCTTTGCTTATTAGGTTTAATTTTTAATATTCCCGCGCAGACCGCGTAAAATTGCAATCTACGGTCGAAATAAAAGGAAACGTACTTAGCCGAATTATTTATATCTCCGTATACAAGATACAAGATAAAAAAGTGCAAACCTTACATACTTACTTATATATGTACATTATGTTGTCTAGTATTTAATGTAATATTACAAATGTATAACTAATATAATTTACAGTTAATTTATTAGAAGTTGTAGTTATATTAAAAATTAATGTCTATAATTGTGAACTGATACATCTTTAACTTTTTTTTTATGTTAGAGGGGGTAGACGAGTAGACGGGTCACCTGATGGAAAGTGTCGGCAGCTCAGGAGTCACAAACGCGTTGACGGCCTTTTAGGAAGGAGTACGCTCTTTTTTTGAAGGTTTGAAGGTCGTATCGTTTCTTATCTTTAGTTACTAACTAGCAATGTATGTAAAAAATTGTTGAAAAAAGGGCTGTGCATTACCTATATAGTTTTATCATCTAATTAAAAAAACTACTGAATAAAATAAAGTAAAATTACTTGATATCTTGTGGTAGTAGAAAAGTGTATGTTGACACTGTCACTCTATTAGGGTCCATTTAAAATTCAATCAGTATTTACTAAAAAAAATATTAGTAAACTCTACTTATAAATAAACTATGTAACTGTAGAGTGAGCCTTCCTACAAAGATATCTTAATGGCATTTCAATTTAGGTACTGATTCCTCCCCAAAAAACCAGTCCAGTCCTGTGTTTGTTTACAGCATCAGTTGTAAAAGAAACGGTACTTATGTCTGTGAGTAAAATTTTTGTCTGTTATTATAGAAGTGTTAAGACCTTTTATGATTCTGAATCTCGTTAGGCACCGCAAAAGTTAACTTTAGTTACGATTCAAACGGTCTGTTTTTCACGATTCTATTCAATTTGTTCGTGAATTAATTCAATTTCTCTTTCGTCCGTGCTGCATTAACCAAATGTATTCATAAGATGAACACACAGACCAGCGTTAGCTTTAAGAAAAACGGAAGCAAAAATATGAAAATACGAATTTTTATTATGCTTAATGATTCAGGGGCTGTTTTGTCTTTAAGGGCTTTGGAGAGATGTATTACGCGCATAATTTCTTCAGGCGAAAATCTTGGGCAACATTGGCTTAATATTAAATACTACATTTGTAATGTAGTGTAGTGAGGAAAATATTCTATAGACGTGCCTATGCACATATAATATCAAAGAATTCACTCTCCAGAAAAAATGTTTTTCAAATTTGTTCGAGGCGACTCTACGTACCTATTAGTAGAAATTAAACATATCTCTATATCAGACGTACTTACCTAATAGCTCCAGTTGAAATAGAAACATACTTTGCCCTACATTCAAAATTTTCCTTTGCCTACCATAAAAAATTAAAACTATTTCATTCATAACAACAATATTCTCACAAGCTATCTTTCTTGAACCATGATATCAAATATAAATAAAACCTCAAAACATCTCACTGTAATGAAATTCTTATCTCGAGTCTCCCTTCAGTGAAAATATTATTTTTATGGCATTAATGCGAAAACTGTGTATTGTGGAGCAAAAGTGATGGATCGGTTGCCAATTCGTAATATAATGAAGAGCATGTATGTGATGTATCGACCGTTTGTTTTGAATATTGTGATAGTTCAATATTTAACTCATCTTTTCGTGCATTACTGAACTCTGACGGATGCATAGGTCTTGAAGGCTTTGTTACTCCTGACAGAGTCGATATTTGAAACTGAAAAGAATTTTATTCAATTCGAACCAAATTCAGGCCATAGTGTTCAATTTTTACATAACTTTTACTTACATAGAACCTAGTAGACCTATCACACATTGTGTTTAAACATGCAAATATACACGGCAAAATATTTCTCAACTTTAAAGGACCAAATCACAGATGTAAAATATACATAAGATAATGTAACGAACCACATATTAAACACACATAATTTATTTTTAAGAGTAAACAATACTCACGCTGCTAGTGCATCACTGCTAAATATTAGTATTAGGAGGCACCACCATTTATCTTATATCATTGAAGTCACATTCTTGTATTATAAACTTATATACACATTGATTAAAATATCTATATAATTTGAACTCATTACAACCCTGTCATACCTGAAACCCAAATAGAAGCAGCATTAATTTGATACCTATCCAGCAAAAAATACTTATATTCAAAGGGGATGATTAACCGCGCATCGCAGTTTTATTCATTTTTATTCATTCTATATTCACACCCAACGCTTGCTCAATGTATTCATAGTATTTGTACTGGAGCCCGGCGAATTTTTTACCAACAATTTCACCCCGACTTTTCTGCTCTTTTGATGGATTTTGACGCAGGACTAATCTGTTGATATTGATACAGAGGCAAGGATGTTTAAAGAGACTTTTAGAACCACCTCTCAAGTTATTTTTTGTGTATTGAAAGTCAGAACATCTTTTGGTGTTGTATTTATGTAGGGTTTTCCTCGGCAATTAATACTTGTATAGAAAATGCTATGTTTTGTGATAAGTAAACTAATAGATAGTGATGAAATTACGATGCTTATTAATAAAATCATTTTCATCTATTATCAAAATATGTGTAATTGTTTTTCTTGTTTTACCAATCGCTATATTGTTGTACCGTATGAATATTACTTATCTACTATTTATAGGTACTTATAAAGTATTATGCTAAAGTAATTTTCTATCTTCACATCAAGCGGATACAGTTGTAAATTAAACATTGAGGCTAAGACTGGACTCTTACTAGGCTACGTAACCAGTGACGTGTGTATACGAGTAAGTCATGTTTGTGTTGTAATAAGATCTTTTTTACATCCGATTATCCTCTTAGCTACGTGATCTACTACTGATTAAGAAGAACCCTGACCAATTTATATTGGATTTCTATTAGCTCGAAATTTCGATTTTATTTTTGAATAAAACTTTGTTGTTAGATAAAAGAAACCATCATCTGAATAAATGAAAAAACAATATGTAAAATCTGACGGCGGAGACTGTAAAGTATTAGGACCATGCTTTCAATCAACAATTAAAGATTAAATAGTTTTAGACTAAAAGCCATTAGATTGAAGACAACTTCAATCTAAATCTTTAGGACAATCCTAAAACTGGTTAAAACATGAATGATTAAATTTGTCGACCACGTTTGAAAGTCGAGCGTCCCATGAGCCAACACTTCCATGCACTTCCCCGTGCAGTTCAATTGAAATTTGTGAGCAAGTTGCGCCCTTAGGGACAGAATTACACGCTGACATGTATGTTGTACTGAATAGCGCTAAAGTATGAATGAGGACTTGAAATTTCATTTACCTTTGAAAGTTTAACATTATAATAATCGCCTATGACGAGGTCATCAACTAAGCACATATTTTTGGTAATGGAAGAGTATTCATCCGGTATTAGTTTGAACAATTCCTCGGAGCACTCTCCATGGTATGTACCATAGAGAATGCAGAGTGAAGCTAACCAAGGGGTCGAGCCGATCGGAGATCTTTTGGCTATAGACGTTTCGAATCGCTCTCCGTCGGATGTGGTCCAGAGGAAAAAGCAAATAATAATTTATAAATCTATGTCGAAAACAAGCACTCAGAGATCCGTCATGACACTTATGTACTTATTGTTAAATCTAATCCTCATTCTCATTGGTCAATGTATGTATCTACTGTAGGAAAACACTACTATTATTTAGAAATTTACTATCTTCATTACCGGTTTTTTCCCCAGGCAATAATAAACGTGGACTTTTCTGTACCCTACTGAGTTCATTCATGTATCCCCTTTTATCTTTCTTTTTATCAGAATACCATCCATACGAAAACTTTAAAATATGTCAATGTATGTTTTCATGACTTCTGAAAACATGAATATTGTAGTTAATTTATCGTTTTGTTATCGTCAACTGAAATATGCATGGCTCCTTGTATTATATAAAATTTTATAAAATAATAAATACATCACGAATTGAAATAGTCAATATACAAATAAAGTCAGTTTAAAAAATAAGACTAAATAAAAATAAAAATGTTAAAAGCGAACTCAGCTAAACTAATTAAAAATCTTCATCTCATTCAAATATTTTTTGAATAGCTCTGCAACTTCAAAGCAAACCAATCCGGAACTACATAATTACTCTCTACCAACGTGTTAAAACTAAAAGAAATACTATGAAGACATCCGAGTAATCTACCATCGTCCTGAAGGCGTAACGAAACGGAACGAAATAGTGTGAAAACGTAGAAAAAAAGTTAAAAAATGAACCTCGACAGAATCCCGAGTGAATCCGAGAGACGGAATGAAAATTGGATTTGCCTCTGATTGGATTTTTATTTACTTAAGACAAGAAAAATTTCCGTCGTCGTTGGTACGGCATTCTTATAAATGATTTAGAGATCCCCTAGTCTCGTCTGACTGATTAAGTAGCGAGGTTCTGTATATTTCACTCTTACGTCTTTAGACAATTGGAATTTGATAATGTTTAGTGAAAGATAAATGGAGTCCTTAAGAAACTAACATCTCTATGTAGGCTTTGTGAGAAAGGGTTTAAGTTTATTAATATTTTTTGTTTCAGTCATATTGTTTCCAATAATTCTTAATTAGGAAAAAAAATTAAGAGATTTGGACCCTGATTTTGAAAACAAAAGGAACTTAAACCTTAAAACTTTATGTGCCTTTACTCAGAAATAAAAACACCAAGCTGAAGAGCTGTAAAATTTTCGAAATAGTGTGTAAGGAGAAGAAAAATAAATATATTTAGAACACGACAAATGAATTAGAATTATGTTTTGATATTTTCTCGTTTTCATAAATGCTTTATTATTGTATGTATTATAACTATTTACTGCTACGAAGTTACTTCTATCTTATGAAACATAAATAAATGTCAAATTACTGAGAGCTGGATATTGAAGCGTGATAGTATACATTATAGCACATAAAATGATTTTATTTTATTTTTTCTAAGTTCATTTATTGCCGGATAGGTTATATTAAAATTATAACACTTCTTTACTTACGTATAACTTTTAGACAGAAAATAATATTTATATTTAAAGTAACAGTTCAATTGAAATTTGTGAGCAAGTTGCGCCCTTAGGGACAAAATTAAACGCTGACATGTATGTTGTACTGAATAGCGCTCAAGTATGAATGAGGACTAACAGTGTATATAGTAATGTGGTGATGGATTAAGAATACGGAATGTCACCCCTATTCATTCCATGGGTGTCGACAACAGCACTGCAAAAAGAAGGAAGAATTGACACAAACCCTTAATCCGTCTGGCCAGCATGGTATAGTAGGCCCAAACCCTCCTTTCTATGGCTCGCCTATGTCCAGCAGTGGACTATTAAAGGCTGTTGATGTGATGTGTGTATATATTATTATATATCTAACCATAAACGCAATGGCTTGAAGTGCCATGTTATGTTCAAGTTCATAACAAAAAAGGTCGTACTCGATACTGTATTACTTTTAAATAAAAATTGGACTCGGTCAGTAGCGGACCTGAAAATCATATAGAATTGAATTGGGGCTATACGAAATTCTAATAGGTATTTTAATATATTATGATACCAAAAGAACAACTTATATTCAATAAACTAAGCAAACAACACAGCTAGGAAAAGAAGTTAATAACTAGGTTTGTTCAATTGCAGACTGTTATGGTAAGTTAGACTGCTTTAAAAATGTGAAAAAAGCTTATGGTACCTCTAATGATTAGCGATGGCAAACTACTCTTATAGGTATGATTTTTAATTTCTGTAGTAATAGTGTCAAGTGCCTGTTACTTCTACATCAAAAGACGGAATCCGAAATATATTAAAACTTATCCAAGTCATCGTTTCCAAGATATCTCGCCCTAAGTCGTTTTGGAATGGGAATCCATTATAGGTTATTTATGGAGTAGCGGCGCAAAATATTTATCTGTTCGATAATGCGTCGGACGTTCCCCCGTGGTACGTCGCGTCATGCTACCGGAAATGAATCCAGACCGACGACAAGTAAAATATTATTATATCCAAAATAAATAATAACACAGGCTTTTCACAAAATGTTTGATAATTCTTTTTTGTTTCTCGATATTTGTATGATTTCTGCTTCAATGGCTATGTTTCGTATTCACTTAATAGTGTGTAACTACTTGTTGACAATTATGTAAAAGAAAAACAAAAAGTAGTAACTCTTTTCCCTTATCCTTGATCCACTTGATCACGTTCTTTCTTTTCTTTCTGATTTCTGTTATTATTGGATAGAAGTTTAAGTGCTATATAAGGAGGTAAGTGAATAACGAGGCTTTTTTTTTGTTTTGGAATAGGCGTTTGTCTTTCAAATAACACGATGGTAAATAACGATGAAGTGGGTGGTATGTGCCTATTCAAGAAAAACATATTTACTCTTCTTTTAAATATTCGAGGGTTATATTTGTCTGAAAATTGTTTTTCAGAGCAATTATATAGTACAAACTTAGTCTTGACGATGCACACGTGAACCAAAAAAAGGAAACATAAAATTCAAAACGTTTAATAAGACATTTTGAATTTCGTAAATGAAAGAGTGGAAATTGAATTTATTTTTGTGAGGTAGTCTTTATGTTTAAGCAAAAGATCTAATATTATTACGAGTATTTTATACCTGTGTGACGGTATCAATGTTTATAAAACATTTTTTTTCTAATAATAACATACAGCTAAAATATACATATACATAATGACACAGTGATTAGCTATACACCTTTTTTTAGCAATATGTTATTGGAGGAAGAATGTGTGCGAGGTATTTGTATTTGTGTTAATTTTACATAGTTTAAACAAGCAATCTTTAAATGAATCTTGAAAGTTTGTTTGTCATCAGGTTTGTCTTATTTTTATGGAATGCTTAATATTTGCCCCCTGCAAACGAGCAGACGTGTATCACCCTAGAATTAGGGTTCACTAACCTTAGTCACTCTCACACTCTCCGGTCGAGCCTTTCCATTTATCTTCTTCTTTTAACTCGTAAAACTAGTCCACAAATACATAAACTGCGCAGTTTTATGATATTGGTGTACTCGTATATTATGTACGTATATAAAATAATATGATTTCTACTCTCAGAGGTAAAGCATTCTCTTCAAACTGAAATAGTGGTTCCATTTGATTAAATGCATAATCAATAATGGTGCTCAGGTCAATTGAAGATACTTGTAAAAAGAATAAAACATCATACTATCAACAATTTATTTCTGGTTATATGAGGCCGTGAAACTGTAAAATTTGGTATTAGTAAATATAACTATATAAGCTAAAATAATATACTTGGTTGTTAGTTAAAACGATAATAAAAATAGTTTCAAAAAGTGATACATTGTGATTAAATAGAGATTGTTCTGTACTTTCCTCTATACTTTGAATATCTTCTTGTGCATATCGGGTGCAGTAGTAAGATGATCAGTAATTTAAGATAGTTATATAAAACAAGAAATTTTATATTTCACATTTCAAGTCGCAGATCTGAGAACGTAAAAATGCTTCCATTAGAGCTTTCCCTTCCGTCAACATTGCGTCTCTGGCCATGTTAAAGAGTTCTGTAAAAACATGAATATTAATATTTGTATTTATATTTCTCAAACCAGTATAATTGAGTTTCATTATATAAATTACCTGTCACATCTAATCCTGCTAGTCCAGGCCCCTTTATTAAATTGACATCACTTGCAACTGGTATCAAAGTATACACGTAACAAGACGAGGAATTAAGATCACTCACATTTAAAATGGTCATCGTCAGTTTCAAATCCTCTGAAATAAAATAACTAACTTTTAGTTTCTACTGTGAAATTTGTTTTCTTTTTTTAATTAATTAGGCATTGCATACTTCCACTAATTTTGTTTTTGCAAGTATTTAATTTGTGTGTGCACTATACTTTTTGTAAACTTCACCAGTGAGAGTGTACTTACTGAATATAGAGCTAGTGTAGTCTTCAACTTCAGTTGGTGCTCTACCCATGTGGTACTGAACCCACTCGGTTCTTTCTGAATCTATCACGATTTGATCAAATGTAACTTCCATTACCAGTATATCTGTCTTGTTGTTTATGCTATAAAGATTAACAATGTGTTTGTATTTAAATTATTTATAAATTCGACATAGTATTTATTGACGTTTAACCGGCTCCTAAAAAGCTGTGTTAAGGAAGCACTATAGAAAAATTGTGATTGAAAAAGACATACAGAACTGCTGTTGTAATGACACCTATACTCTGCTCATATTTTCCTTTAAAATTCTACTTTCTTTACAGGTGTTCAAATTTTGTAGTAATTTTTTATTCGTTTCTAGTTAAATCTATGATTACTTAGGTATTAGAAAGATAGAGTCATCATCATCATCATCAACAACAGCCTTCAATAGTTAACTGCTGGACATAGGCCTGCTGAAATATAGAGTAGCAGTACAATATACTAGTATAGTTATTTAAATAACCTACGTAGCTTAGCAGATTAGAGAAACGTCATGATCAGCGAAATCTTTTCAAATCACCATTTTCGAAGGACAATGATTTATAGCAGTAACGTAATATAAAACTTGTAAGGACACTTACTAGAATTCCTGAATTTGGCCCTTATCCAAACCTTTAACTTGAGCGTTGTGGATAGTAACCGTCATACCAGTCACTGGAACTTCAAAACGTTGCTGTTTCACTTTAATTATGTGTGAATCAGCAGATCCAGGTGTGCACTTGAATTTCATAGCAAAAAAACGTTTAATGCAGTCCAGGTCATCTTTTTGGCATGGTCTAACGTGGTTATCTGTAAATGATCGAGATTGAGTTTATTGTAATAATAAATTCACACATCTCGCATGTGGTACACGTGCTAGTCTTATCCCAAACTAGGCAGAGCCTGTATTATGGTCACCATGATGCCAATAAACATACGTAAATGTTTATAAATACATGTATATCATACATAAATTTGGATATTATTTATGTTATCTGGAATTACTTATATTCTTACCTTCAATTCACGCACGTTCAGGCACGTCGATTCATTGTTCGAATTATAATATTCTAATGTAAATTTTGAAATAATGATATATTTTGTGTATACATATTTATACATATATATATAATAGGTCTTTACCTATGAAATTTCCGTTTTGTATGCAATAAGTGAAAGTACTTATTTTTTCAAACTTTTTTATTTCTGTTATTCGAAGTAATCACCCATGCAATCGACGCATCTTTGCCAACGCATTGGCAGTTTATTGATGCCCTTCTTGTAAAAATCAGCTGGACGGGAGGCAACAAACTCTTCAAAGGCATTTTGTACTGCCTCTCGGGAATTGAATTTTTTACCCACTAAAAAGTTGTCTAAATTTTGGAAAAAGTAATAGTCGGTAGGTGCAAGGTCTGCAAAACGACAAAACGGCAATTTCATAGGTAAAGACCTAATATATATATATATATCTATATATATATACATTTTTACAACCATATGTATAAATATATATATTTATACATATGGTTCTAAAAATGTATGTAAAAATATTTTATATTTTACAATTACGAAAAAAAAATATTTGGATATTATTTATGTTATCTGGAATTATTTATCCTCTTACCTTCAGGTCCGGCCGCCAGACTACTTCCAACGCAGACCAAATAAACTAAGCACAACAATATCTTCATGTTTGCACGTTACAATCAGATCACAATCAGAGACTGACAGATCCCGTTGTCCGCTCCAGTATTTATCTCTGAACTAATACTCATTGAAAGTCGAACTATAGCGCGTTCAGAGAGGATGTCCGCTAATACATATTCATCATTTAACTTGTTAATTTGTGTCTATAATTGATCAATAAAAATTTAGAGTCCTATTGAAGTATTTCTTTTAGTTTCGAGATACTGTAAATAACAATGAATACCCGATACTTCAGAAACTATTCAGCGGCTATCAATGTGAGTGACAAATCAACAGTATAATAGCATTTTTTTGTATGAAATTAATGCTCTTACTAAGTATTTAAAATTGGCATATCCGCCGGTACTGTGGATGACGGTATCTAGAAGTTTCTTCAAACGTCATGTAGAAAGCAAGATACCGCGTTTCGGGTGACGATTCATCATCATCATCAGCAGCCTTTAGTAGTCCACTGCTGGACATCCTTAGAAAGAAGGTTTTGGCCTACTATACGACCAGATGGGTTGGTATACGGTTTTAAGTTTTCCTTCTCTTTGCAGTGCTGTTGTTCTGCGTAGTTTGCTCCCTCAGTCGGCTCTTACGACACGCGCGGGATGAATGGGGGTGGTGACACTAGTTATCCCACACAGGAGGATGTCATCTACTCGCCGTAGATCAATTTGTTTCATATAGATCGATATTTATCATATACAACTCCATGAGATCATCAAGCCTAATCTTTGTGTGACCGAACATTGATAACGGTGTCAAAATTATTTTGTTCGATTCCCATCCAGGACAAATAATTGTGAGATGAGCATCATATGTTTAGTAAAACTCTATTTTTTTAAATATATTCTATTAGTACAGAATGTGCTTGCCACGAATCGATGTTTCCAAAGTGTTTCTTTTAAAGTAATATTATTACCAGAATTATCACGTTGAAAAACCAGCCAGTTTATTTTCTTTCGATCTGAACATTCTCAGCCTGCACATTAGTTCAAGACAATAAACATATTTTGTAATTTTTTACGCTGTGAAGAAAAATGTAAGGATCCTATTTATTAATTGTTTATTGTAAACCAGAATAGATCAACCTGTATTTCTATAGTAGCAATAAAACAAAAAGTTGCGAAAACTTCCTTAAACTATATCTCCTCTATTATCTCCTTATATACATAAGCTTGCAACACCTTAGTCATTTTAATCTGGGTCATGGTAAGTCCGCATACATCAGCTGCAGCCATTTTCTTCAAGTTGTCGGTCCATCGTGCCGCATTGCGAGCTACACTACGTTTGCTTAATCGCGGTCACTACTCTTGCTCCCTTCGGCTCCACTGACCATTACTTACTACTTAAAAAAAAATCAGTGGGCACTAAGACCCCCTAAATCTAGTCCTGGGGTAATCAGTTATCAATATATATTTATCTACTACTATCCGCATTCACCACACACATATACCGATCTGGTAATCCACAGGAGCATTATAATTACATGTTTCCTTAAGCCATTCGCTCTCCACTCATCGTCTTAACTTGCCCAAATCATAACAGCGTTCTTTTTTTTAATTTTCATATATACATCTGTTTTAGAACAGTCTCGAGGCTAAGTGGTAACCAAGTAGGTTAACACATTGCAAAGTTAAGCAATCCTAGCCAGGTCTGTCTAGCGATAGGTTACCATTCTTAACACATTAAGACCCCTCCGTGCCCCCGGAGAGCTTGTTAAGCCTTCGGTCCCGGTTGCCATACGAACATCTTTGACAATCGTTGCGGGTAGTTGTAGGCCTAAAAAGTCCCACAACAGTTTTTCCACAGAACTTCGATATCGCCTAGTACTTGGGTTGTGAAGGATTGGGCAGTCGCTCCACATAACAAATCGCAGTTCAGCCGTATCGTAGTCGACTTAAAGAGCTCAACACACATTTATTTCTTAGTTTACACTGTCAGTTAATCTTAACATGACAGGTACTTTTCAATGAACGTGTTTCAAAGATAATTAAGATTACTCTCATGTTTCATATTCATATATTATAATTTCATTTAAAGAGCATCCAAATATTGTTATTATCATCATAAAATACTAGTGAATATAACTTTTCTAAAACATTTTTTTTTTTTTCCACTCGCCGGTGCCACCTCGTGTCATTAGGTCGTGTATTTAACGCTGCTGTACATAGTAAAATAATAAAATCTGCGATAAGCGTGCTCCCGACCGATAGGGCCGGGGCGCCGCTCGTGCGCGATGAGTGATCGCTCTAATGCTGTCGAGGATAGGGTCGAATATCAAATGACGCGTGTCAACAGTACTAACCTTGTGAATGAAACGGAGGACAGAATGGAATGCAGTGACCGAATACAAGCAAATGAGGAGGTAGAAGAAAGCAGATTAAACAAGAGGACAAGAGAGGATAACTCATCAGAGGAATGGAATACAGTTTATAGAAGGAATAAAGTGGTTCGTAGGGACAGTCAGGAAGTGCAAGATAAATTTCAAGTGTCAGTTACACACAATACAGCTTTGCCTAAACAATTCGCACTCGCCCGATTGTTTACAAAAAATAATATAAAAGGAATTGAGCGCATCAAATACGTTCACCAAAATAAAATTTTGATAACTTTTGAATGCGCAAGTGATGCTGACGATTTTATTGGGTGCAAAGAGTTTACGGAGTTAGGATGGAGAAGCCAAAAAACTTCGGAGGTTGGAATCTCTTACGGAATTATTAAAAATGTGGAGTTAGATCTTTCAGAGGCAGATATCTTAAAATGTTTATCGAGTGATTATGATATTGTATCGGTTAAAAGACTAAACAAACGGAATAATATTGAGCCGCGTTCTACGAGTGCCACTAATCACAATTGGATTGAAAGCGAAACCATTCGCCTTGGCTTTAGAACCTCATCACTGCCTGGGTATGTCTATATTGAGCAGATGAGAGTGAAAGTAGAACCGTATATATTTCCCGTGACACAATGCTCACGCTGCTGGAAATTCGGGCATGCGTGGAGAATGTGTCCATCAAAAAAAGTTGTGTGTCCTAAATGTACAAAAGGCCACGAGAATTGCGACACTACATCCTACAAATGTGTCAACTGTACAGGAAATCACATGGCATTGCAAAAATCCTGTCCTTTATTTAAGAAAGAGAGGAGGATCAGGGAGTTAATGTCTGAGTTTAATTGTACTTATAGGAAAGCGTTGTCAATATATGTCCCGCCTAGCCCGATTCCTAAACTAACTGGACCTAACAAGCTGTATGAAGAAGATAAAATACAATCACAACGAATCACAGTCTCGGAAAGTACACACGTGAATAACCAACACGATAGGCCAGAAAGCGAACGCCTATTTTCTCAACTATTTACTTCTATCGCGGATCAGCCTAATTCAACGCAATCACGCAGAAAGAAAAAGAGACAACGAGCGCCTACACCTTTACCCCCTCCACCATCTTCCAGTGCCGCAGATTGCAGGGAGACTAACTGGAATAAAGAGGCGTCGGGGTTTACAAGTTCTGACGACTGTCCTCGGGTTGAAAAAGAGACTCATAGTAAGACTTTCAATAACAAATTTGAAAATTTAAGTTTTTTACCACTTCTTGTACAGTTAAAAAATATTATATTTAGTAAGATTTCTTTAGAATACAAAATTAAACAAGTAGTTTCAATTTGCACAGACTGGATATTGTCAAAAATTTTGAGTTGTACTTCTGTTAGTTCACTTTTTAATAGCCTTGTTAATAATTATGGATAGTACTTGTGTCAATACAAATTTTGTCATAATGCAGTGGAATTGTCAAAGTTTAAGGCCGAAATCCTTATCTCTCGAAACTCTTTTAATACAAGAAAAGGTACACATTGCAGTCCTGAGTGAGACTTGGCTGGAGCGAGGAAGTGCTTTTCGTATAAGTAATTACAACATATATAGATCTGATAGATTTGATGGATATGGAGGGGTTGCTATATTAACACACAACACCATTCAGTGCACCACATGTTTAACTAATTGCACTAATCCGGACATAGAACTAATACATGTAAAAGTTTTTAACTGCCCACACATAGAAAACATAATTTCTGTATACTGCCCATCCACGGTACGTACAACACGAAACGATTGGGACTTTCTATTTTCTCTCTCTGATAGAAAAACGCTACTTCTTGGTGACTTTAACGCACATCACCCCAACTGGTCATGTCGTTCTGATCAGAGGGGTCACCAGATATACGATTGTATGATAGATCATAACTTTATTTATTTAAATAATGGGTGCGCTACGCGTACTAGATTAGTTAATGGTATTTTACAGCAATCATCACCAGATATCTCCTTCATTTCCGCAGACTTGGTGACCTTATTTACTTGGCAACCCACAAACGAAAATCTCGGCAGTGACCATTTGATAATTAAGCTATATGCTAGCATACACATCCCTAAAAAAATTTAAACAAAAAGAAATTTCAAAAATAGTAACTGGAAGGCATATTCGTCTTATATAGAAAACGCTTTATCGTCAATTTCTGTCCCTTCACAACTTCAAGAATTTTACAATTTATTTGAAAAGATCGTACAAGAAGCAGCGAATTTATACATTCCTTTTAAAAAAATACCCCAACAAATAACCAGCAAATTTACACCTAAACCCTATTGGAACGCAGAGCTATCAAAAGCGGTAGCTGAGCGCCGCCTGGCCCTTGCCAACTTGCGACGATGTCCATCCCCTGGTAACTTAGTTATACTGCAAAACAAAATAAGAGATGCACAGCGTGCTATTCGGCTAGCCAGAGGGCAATCTTTTCAGGAATTTTGTTCATCCGTAGATGAAACATCTTCCTCAAGAATACTTTGGCGGAAAATGAAATGGATTAAAGGTCATACACACCATACATTACAACACATAAACAAAGAGAAAATAGAGAAGCTCTTAAACGATATCACCCCAGATTTTGTGTGTCCACCTCAACCTAATATTCAATCGAAAAATAGTCATTTGGAGTCCCCTATTACTCTTCAAGAAATAAAAAATTCTATAAAACGTACCGACACTGCACCGGGTAGTGATGACGTGTCCTTCTCTATGATAGCAAACCTTCCACCTATAGGTAAATCCTTTTTATTAACCCTATATAATCAATTTCTCAATCATAGCTTTGTACCTCTTCAGTGGCGTAACGTACAAATTATACCTATTCCGAAGCCTGGTCGGGATATGTATTCAGATAGTGCATTACGCCCAATATCACTAATTTCTTGTTTTTGTAAAATTCTACACAGCATTTTAAATAAAAGATTGGAATGGTACTTTGAAAAATGTCATATGTACCCAGATAATATGGTAGGTTTTCGTAAATCTAGATCCTGTTTAGATAATCTGACACGGTTGGTTTCCTACATTCAAACTGGTTTTTCAAAAAATTTAATAACTGCTGCATGCTTCGTCGACATAGACAACGCATACAATAATGTAGACTTGGCATGTTTAATCAAAGTATTGGATGGCTATGGGGTTAGCTCTCGGATTTGCTTATACCTTTGGGCGTATTTAAAAAATAGACGATTGCACGTTGACGTTGATGGTGTCGATATATCTAGAACCACCGGTCGTGGTTTAGCTCAGGGAGATCCGCTTTCCCCGCTACTATTCAACATAGCAACCTCAAACATATGTAAAAAGATACAAAATGTTGAAATCTTGCAATACGCGGATGATTTTGTTTTATACAAATCAAATAAAAAGATAGGTAATGCAGCAGTACAATTACAAAATGCCTGCCTCGAACTGAGTTCATTGCTATCAAACTTAGGGCTTGTGATCTCACCGACTAAAAGTAAAATCTGCATATTTAGGAAAGGTTATTCCAGAGATACTATTGAATTCCAAATTGATAACGTCTCTCTTGCTGCTGTCAACCAGGTGAAATATCTTGGTATGTGGTTAGATGGTTCATTAAGATGGAGAAAACATATTAATGAGACTGTCTTAAAGGTATCCAAGTTAGTAAATATATTAAAGGTACTAGTCGGACGAGGATGGGGTCTTCATCAAAAACATGTAAGACGTTTATATATATCTCTCATCCGAAGTAGATTGGACTATGGTAGTTTCTTATATGACAATAGTTGTAAAACGTACTTATATAAACTCGACAAAGTCCAGAACCAAGCGTTGCGGGTTATAGGAGGCTTTATCCGGAGTACTCCAATACACACAATGGAGAGTGAATTACACTTACCACCACTTCAATATCGTCGGCAATACTTGGCTTGTAAATTCGGGTTAAAAGCTAAAACGTTTAATAATAATAAGACAATTACTGGTTTGCAGGAACTATCGGAGAGTACACATTCTTCTTATTGGACCAACAAACGACGTCCCTTACTCACAACTATTTTCCAATCCTTAGATTCGATGGTGCTACATTCGTGTAACCAGTTAGAGATGTATTCATTGCAAACATGGGTCAGCAGTATAGATTTATCGCGGGTGGTTTGTGATTCTATCCCATCAGTCAATAAAGGTAAACATTTGTATAAACCTTGTGACCTGCGAAACACTTGTGTCAATTTTGTAGATCAACGATACGACAGATATCATAAGATTTATACAGATGGATCCAAGGACGGACGAGTTGGTGGTGCTGCATTTTTCGACCCATTCAGCGACTGCGGCATCAAAATTAGGATTGATTCCAATATTTCTATAATGCACATTGAGTTAATCGCTATAGCAGAAGCCTTATCATACGTTCAATCTATTAAGTATGATAAATTCGTGATTCTGACTGATTCTAAAAGCTCCTTGCAACATTTGGCTCGATGTACCTTGCACATGCGAGGTAATCCGATAGCCTATCAAATATTGGAGTCAATCCTAAATTTCCAATCACAAGGTAGGAAAATTGTTCTGCAATGGATTCCCTCACATGTTGGTATTGGGGAGAGTGATGTTGTGGACCAGTTGGCAAGGGAGGCATTTTGGAGTGGCATCGCATTAAAAGTATTGCCTTTACATACAGACTACACCAGAGTCGTAAAAGAGGAATGTCATATGTGTTGGCAGGAGTATTTTGATGAGAGATCGAGAGAGAAAGGTATTTGGTACCGTACAATACAGCCGCGAGTACCTAAATACCCATGGATCGAAAACGTGGAACTTAATAGAAAAGCTTTGGTAACTGCCTTAAGGTTGAGAACAGGTCATATAGCTTCTAAGAAATTCGCATTTTTAACGGGAAAAGTCTCATCTCCCAACTGTGAGGACTGCTGTGTAACCGATGATATATTACACATTATTTTTGAATGTGTAAGGAACAGAACTTACAGGGAACATTTAGGGGTCTCGAGAGGTATGAATATCGGCCTTTGTAATAGTGTTCTGGCCAACCCAGTGTCGGTTGAAGCCCGGAAATTATATAAATTAGTAGAGATGTGTCTATGTTAGATGTTAACTAATATATTCGTACTGTCACAGGGCGATGTGGTCGCACAGCGACAAAGCCCTTTAAATAAAAAAAAAAAAAAAAAAAAAAAAAAAAAAAAACATTTTTTTTTATAATTATATTAGGCAAGTAGTACTTCTCGACAACAGGCAGTTAAATTAGTCGACCCTGACCTATGACTTCCCCTTACGAAACCTCCGTTTCCTGCCAATGTCTTCTTTTCTTACCTATAGTCCATTTTCAATATACCATTATACCATTCTCAAAGGGCCCAGGGTTCTGTTGCGTGAGTGGGATCAAATAATTCACGGACCTGTATGTCTAGTGGTTAGCGACCCTGACTTTTAAGCCGGAGGTCGGCTTCGATTCCCGCCCAGGACAAACAACTGTGTGATGAGCGATTATTTGTTCTGTGCCATGGTGTAACTTGTCTATAATATGTAGGTATGTATTTAGAAATATTTAAGTATGTTTATCAGCAGTCTAGTTAGTAATAGTACAGGGTCTGCCTGGTTTGGGAGTTGGGTTCGGGAGTTCGGGATTATGAGTTGTTATTATATATATTTTATCTTGTACAAAATGTAGGTGTTTAATATACCTGCCACTCTACTCCTCCGCTGACGAAGGTAGTTGTATACAAATAAGACATCATAGTATTTATCATAATAGTAAACTATTTATTCAAAACTATTAGTTTAACATCTTACATTGCATATACATAACAACATTTTAATATTTTAAAATTTAGTAATACAAAATATAACTTTGATAAATATTGATGAATTATCACGTTAACAAAAAAATATTTTTTTACAATATAAACACAAAAGCACGCTACACGTTACATTTAAGTATACCAAGAGAATAAGTGTTGTATTTTTTATTTAAAATATTTGACGATGAATTGTTGTATGTGAGAACTAGCTAGCGAGTTCTTTACATCCATCCACCAAGAAAATGTTTTTTAAATCTCGCACTTCAAATCGCAGATCTGGGATCGTAAGAATGCTTCCATTAGAGCTTTACCTTCTGTCAACATTGCGTCTCTAGCCATGTTAAAAAGTTCTGTAAAAAGATATTCATTAACATTTATATTTAACCAGTATTATTTTGTTTCATAATAAAAATTACCTGTCACATCCAATCCTGACAGTCCGGGACCCTTTATTAAATTGACATCACTTGCGTCTGGTATCAATGCATACACGTAACAAGACGAGGAATTAAGATCACTCACATTTAAAATGGTCATTGTCAGTTTCAAATCCTCTGAAATAAAAATAAACTCCTTTTTAGTTTCTACTGAGGTACTTGACTTTTCAAAACTAATTTATACTTTCGTTCTTGTATTAATTTTGTTTGCGCAAAAAAATTAATTTGAATTAATATTAATTTGAGATTAACATTAATTTTAAATTAATACTTTATGCAACCTTCCCTAGTTAGGTAGTTTATACTTACTGAATATAGAGCTAGTGTAGTCTTCTACTTCAGTTGGTGCTCTACCAATGTGGTACTGAAGCCACTCGGTTCTTTCTGAATCTATCACTATTTGGTCGAATGTGACTTCCATTACCAATATATCTGTCTTGTTGTTTATGCTACAAAGATTAACAAGATATTTTTATTTTAAATCAGTCACAAATCTATATGTATGTATATGTAATCTATATTTGCAGTCTTAGGCTCCTAAAACTTTTAGTTGAACAAACCTGATCGAGTTGTGAATGAAAAAAAATGCTGCTGTAGGCTGTATGCTAGTGACAGTATTTGAAGAAACTAAATACTGAGATTAGAGACACGTCACGCTCAGCAAAATCATTCAGGACACATTTTAAATATTTTCCGGAGGAGAATGAATAATAGCAATAATAAAACTTGCAAGGACACTTACTAGAATTCCTGAATTTGGCCCTTATCCAAACCTTTAACTTGAGCGTTGTGGATAGTAACCGTCATACCAGTCACTGGAACTTCAAAACGTTGCTGTTTCACTTTAATTATATGTGAATCAGCAGATCCAGGTGTGCACTTGAAGTTTGTAGCAAAGAAACGTTTAATGCAGTCCAGGTCACCTTTCTGGCATGGTCTCACGTGGTTGTCTGTAAATGATCGAGATTGAGTTCATCATCACATCAACAGCCTATGATAGTCCACTGCTGGACATAGGCCTCTCCTTAGAAATGAGGTTTTGGCCTACTATACCGCGCTGGCCAGACGGGTTGGTATAGGGTTTGTTTCAAGTTTTCCTTCTCTTTGCAGTGCTGTTGTCTTGCGACTAAGGGAGAAAACATTTTAAAATACGTACATATTAACTATATACAAATTACTCCCAGACTCTTCGTCGAATCGTTGTTCATTTTTTTTTAATTCTATTGTACATTTTGATTTATAATATATTTCATATATATGGATGAAAATATTAATGTAGGCATATTTATTTACGCTGATATTAATAATGAAAGTAAAGTATTTAGATAATTTTTCTGTAACCTTGAATTAATCTTCTTACCTTCAGTTCCGGCGGCCAGACTACTTCCAACAAAGAACAAATAAACTAAGGACAACAATATCTTCATGTTTGCACGTTACAATCAGATCGCAATCAGAGACTGACAGATCCTGTTGTCCGCTCCAGTATTTATCTCTGAACTAATACTCATTGAAATTCGAATTATAGCGCGTTCAGAGAGGATGTCCGCTAATACATATTCATTATTTAAATTGTTAATTTGTAACTATAATTGATCAATGAAAATTTTGTCTTATAATATAAATACTTAGTTAGTCTGGAGATACTATAAATAACGACAAATACAAGATACTTCAAAAACTTAACAATTTAGTTGCACTTTAGTTAATTTGTATGATGTTAATGGTCTCATTAATAAGGTAAACTTGGCATATCCGCCGATGACGGTTTAAGTCTAAAAACTCATGAGGCAAAGAGATTTGACTATCTGACGGTTTCCCCTGGACGCAATGGGTGAGGCCGTTTAAGAGTAGGCAGCCTCAGTAGGCCTCTATCTTCTAAACAGAGCTTCCACCAACAATGCGTGCGACAGCAGGGGGGTCGATAGTGGACCTTTCGTTTGTTCTCCTGCCCTCGCCGCACAAGTAAGGAACTGGCGTGTACTGGAAGAAGTTTAGACGCTCTCGGATCACCTGTATATCCGATTTGAGCTCTCCTGGACCTAGGACGAGGAGCTGTCTCGAAATTAAACGTGGATCTACTCGAGGAGGCAGCCATTATTCACTCTTGGCTGTCTTCGCAGGCTCCGACTAAGGAGGGCGACATGGGGGCTGGTCGTTTTCATGATGTGATTACGCAGATTTGCGATGCGGCCATGTGCCCGGAGGTCCTACACTCGCAGTCGGTGGCGTCACCGCGGCGACGATTAGGAGAACCGGCTTCATGAAGATTGCCGATAGGTGCAAAAAAAATCTGAAGCTGACCATTAGCTGCGAAAAAGAAGTAAAAAGAAAGGAGATGCTGGAGAGTCTCGACCGTGACCCCTAGGGTTGCCTTTATCGCGCCCAGCTTCCTGCAGGAATTCACCCGTTGGTGGAGCACACACCCCCGCCGATGGCCTCTTTGGCAGGCGGAGTCGGCGGGGAGACCGCTCCTGGGCCAGACGGGATACCGGCTCGAGTGTTGGTTCAAGCCCTCAACCACATGGAAGACCGCCTCATGGAGGTGTTCAACGCTAGCTTGGCGTCTGGACGTTTCCCTGAGTGCCCATTGTGTTGCTGGACGAGGCGGTTAAATTGTTCGAGAGGATTCTCTCTGCCCGCATCGTCCGGCACCTCTGTGAAGTTGGCCCTGATCTGTCGGACGCCTAATTCGGATTTCAAGCGGGGCGTTCGACAGTCGGTGCTGTGTTGCGCCTACGGACCGTGACCGAAGAGGCGGTGGCGGCGTGCTGTTGGCGGTGTCTACATCGCCCACGCATTCAATAGTCTGCAATTCCAGCTACATCAGGAAAGCACTCCTCCCCTCCGGGCTGGGCGTTATTTGTTACGCCGATGACACGCTAGTTAGACCCCGGGAGGCGGACTTTCAAGAGGCTGCGCACCTAGCCACCAGGGAAGTCTCTCTGGTGGTCGGGTGCATTTAGCCGCCGTGGTCCGTCGCCCGGCGCCGCCATCGGGGTCGATTCGGTCCTCGTACCGGTTTAGGCTCTGATGAAGTATCTCAAGTGAGTGCTTTCGCAAAGCAACTTTGTTAATTTTATATCCAACTAAGAGCCCAAAAAACATCCAAAAATTTAAAATAGGAAGTTCTATTTAATTATCCATATTGAGAAATTAATTCAAAATCCAGCTAAGTGCAGTAAACATGATTTTGAGTTACCATGTTTGAAAAGTTTACAGGTGTAAACTTTTAATGAATAATGCTATTATTTTCGAAGGCCTTAAATTTTGCAGTCAACTGAGTTTTGAGTTACGTAACTCTATTTACGTGTTTTTTTTGTAGCCCATAGCCTTCTTTATAAGGAGAGACCTATATCCAGCAGTGAACTATTAAAGTCTGTTGATTGGTCGATGTGTGTTTTGTATAAATGACTATAATAATAATTGGAACGAAGTTCCTTATTGCGAGTTGTGAAAGGGGGCTAGACGGAAAAAATTCTAACGAAAATTGGTCACGACACTTTTAATATAAATTGACGTCTAACTGTGGATACCATACATTAAATTGGCTTTAACGTTCGCCAACGTCCATACCATGTTGAATACACCGGTTCTCGTCCGATCACCGAAGTTAAGCAACATCGGGCGTGGTTAGTACTTGGATGGGTGACCGCCTGGGAATACCACGTGATGTTGGCTTTTTGCTATTTATTTTCGTGTCAACTTCGTTCCTATCGGGTGTCCCACGACACCACACGGCTTTTTCAGTTTTTTATTATTGATATTGTGTATTATTCCCTTATAGTATAAATATCGAATTTAAACATGTTATAGTTTCATAGTTTGATACTGGATAATGAAACTAAGCCCTTTTCTTTTAAGCCCTATAGTAATCAAGTTTGTATGATAAAAGTTGGTTAGTTCTCTATTGAAGTATAAGTCTTAGATCAAGAATGTTTCTGTCGTAGGTCTGAGGCAACATAACTCTTATTATTTTAGTATCCGATCTTTACTGACTTCTTTGACTTGTAAACATACATTTCAAATGTTTATACGTAAGAAAAACCTTATAATCCTATTCATTAATTTTATATTGTAATCCGGAATAATTCAATCTATATTTCTCTGGAAGCAATCAAAACACTAAACTGCGAAAGCTATTAAACTTCTTTAAATCAACCTTTCTTAGTCTTGGGTGGGAATCGAACCCACGACCTCTGTGTAGCAGTCAAGGTGACTAACCACTACACCAACAGGAAACTGTAAATATTATACAACGTGTTATTGCTTTGTTTTTGCTTGCTATTGCTATTTTGTTAAATATCTCATTAAACAAAAAAAAATGTTCAAAAGACATCTTGGCAGCAGCCAGTTTAAATTGTTTGACCCTGACATATTGCTTGCACTTCCCAAACACAGGAGAGTCATGCCTCGGAACATATAGACCAGGCTAGACTGGAGTGACACAACGGTCTCACAGAAAACCGGTGTTGAGCAGTTCTTTTCTTGCTTTTAACCGGGTTACCGGACCTCAAACCCCCCTCCTCATGATTCTGGGGGGAAGAACTAAAAGGGTGGCAGCGCACTACTGATTCGTGAGCTGCAGGTATCCATGGGGGCGTAATCACTTACCATCAGGTGACCTTTCTCCCCGTTTGCCCCCTACGCTATAAAAGAAAAACCTCCCAATAGCTTCTTCTAATGTCTTCCCATCTTATCTATAGTGACTTCTTTATAAACTATTAATATTCCCTTACGTTGTTCTCAAAGGTTCCTACCCCATGTTACGTAAGTGTTTACTTGGCAAGTGGGTGTTAAACATACCTGCCTCTCTACTCCTCCACGAGTAAAGGTTGTTGGATAATAAATAAGTCATGATATTAACAGTAACAATGGCTAACTATTTATTTAGTTTATAATTTTACATTGCCTATATATTTATTGTAACATTTTAATATTTGTTAATAAAAGCTATATAACTTTACTTGCGTATTGATAATTATGTTATTAACAAAAAAGTTTTTTTACAAAAACACCAAAGTACGGTACACATTACATTTGTACCAAGACAATAAGTATTGCCGATTTGTTTTATTCAACATATTTAACGATTAATTAGCATGTTAGAACTTGCTAGTGAGTTCTTTACATCCATTTAAGAAGAAAATACTTTTTAAATCTCGCACTTCAGATCGCAGATCTGGGATCGCAAGAATGCTTCCATCAGAGCTTTACCTTCTGTCAACATGGCGTCTCTGGCCATGTTAAAAAGTTCTGTAAAAAGATATGTATTAAGATTTATATTTATTTTCTCAAACCAGCATTATTTAGTTTTAAAATAAAAAATACCTGTCACATCCAATCCTGACAGTCCGGGACCCTTTATTAAATTGACATCACTTACATCTGGTATCAATGCATACACGTAACAAGACGACGTATTAAGATCACTCACATTTAAAATGGTCATTGTCAGTTTCAAATCCTCTGAAAAATTATTAAAATAAATTTTAGATAATAATTAATATAACAAATAATTTCGAAAGTATAACGTGTGTGGAGAATACTTTCCGTAACCTACACGAGTAAGGTAGTATATACTTACTAAATATTGTGCTAGTGTAGTCTTCTAGTTCAGTAGGTGCTCTGCCCATGCGATAATGAACCATTTCGGTTTTTTCTGAATCTATCACGATTTGGTCAAAAACGACTTCCATTACTAATATATCTGTCTTGTTGTTTATGCTGCAAAAATTCGAAAGATATGCTTTTTGATTCTGTGTTTGTCAATCTGACGGTAAAAGACTTCTTCTGTAATTTACTTAACCATCTAATATCTATTGAACAGTTCGAATTACGATAGTAACGCTTGAACGAAAACTATACTTAGTCCTGTTTTTAGTTCATGAACCTATTTCATTTTTATAGTTAAGTTTAATCTCTAATCTGATGACTAGCCGCGCAGTGTAACAAACAGAGTTTCATAACCTATGTCCTAGATTGGAGAAATGTCCTGTTCACTAAGATGGTCATTCAAAGGATTTGCAAATGGTAACAAGCAATAATATTATAAAAAGCATTTAGAAAATATATGTATCTATTTTTTTTAAATCATCAAACTTACTAGAATTCCTCAATTCGGCCTATATCTAACCCTTTAATCTCAGCGTTGTGAATAGTTGCAGTCAGACCAGCTACTGGGAGTTCAAAACGTTGTTGTTTCACTTTGATTATGTGTGAATCAGCAGATCCAGGTGTGCATTTGAAGTTTGTAGCAAAGAAACGTTTAATGCAGTCCAGGTCACCTTTCTGGCATGGTCTTACGTGGTTGTCTGTAAATTAACAAAATTTGAAATAAAATTTAGCTTATGCGGTTATCTCACTCACTCGTCGAAATCAATTTTTAAATCCCTGAGTTGGCTTGAATATGCCGAAGTATGGACCTTCTACATCAATTTATTAGAATTATTGTTTTTTAATATCTTTTCTAAAAACTTCAATTTAATAGATACCCAAGCAAACATTGTTATAAGTTTAAACTCTTATTTAATGTATAATAATAACGGTTTTAACAACTGATTTTGAAATGTTGCTCAAATAAATATAACTTTAATTCTTGTACGCTGGAATAATTTGAATTTGAGCATATACAATGCTGGGAAAAGCAAAATATTATGGACGTCATATTATATCTAACACCCGTATCTCAACAATATTTAGACAAACAAATCTTTTAAAAAATATACTGAATGAGAAGTAATGTTGCTTTAATTTGAGTTACATTGCATCACATGACTTCTAACCTTCAGGTCCAGCCGCCTGAATACTTCCAACGCAGAAAATATAAACTAAGCACAACAATATCTTCATGTTTGCACGTTACAATCAGATCACAATCAGAGACTGAAAGATCCCGTTGTTCGCTTCAGTATTTATCTCTGAACTAATACTCATTGAAATGCGAACTATAGCGTTCAGGGAGGAAGTCCGCTAATACATATTTATTGATTAGGTTGTTCAAATCAATCAACATACAAATTAATAACAAAATCGTATTCAAAACCTAACTGTGAATGCTGTGTTAGCGTCGCATGTATATCAGAACCTTATTACCTAGATTTTGCCATAAATGTTTCACATATATGCTGTGAGATAACGAAATAAATAAATGGATAAATAAAAAAATAATATGAATTCAAGTGATACTATAAATAACAATAGTTAAATTTGAAAAAAGTATCATCGACTTCAACATATTAAACTGTTTTCTTTATTTCTTAATTTTACACCATTAAGAGTGGTACTTTTTCTTAAAACCTTCCTTCCAACTAAGAAAAATATATTTAGCTAATCGATTCAAATAATCCGGTAAATGTGGAGTTCTGAATTAAACAAGAAAAAATCTATAATTGTTCACAAAAATAGCCACTTCCGTTGACGGGTACATACAATAAATCCTCGTCAGTTCAACCTAGTACCAAAACCACTACTGTACACAATTGCATTGTAGGTTACTAAATGGTTTACCCAGAAGAGAACTTAGTCAATATCTTATGTAGTGCAGTACCTTTCATTTATATTTAAATTATATATAATTATATTTAAATGCAGAAGGACTAAAAATATTGATCAAAAGTTGAGGCTCAGCACTGCACTGTACAAGTTTACCTGTTCTATAATAATGGTTAAAATATTGGACGTCAACAAAGAACTCAATCAATAATTTATAATTGAAATTTGGCTGCACCATTCCCTGTGCAGATTCATGCCGAGGTGAATGAAGTCAACGGTGGTGAACTCATTGCTCGCCACTCGTCAGTTTATAATTAAATCACCACCAAACGGGGTGGTTTCATAGTGAATGAAGCTTTATCGATTACTATTCATGTTTTTATACTGGGTTATGTTATGCTATGTTATTGTAGAAGTGCAACCTTTTTTTGTTCACGTTTGTTCGATAATGCATTGATTATAATAATTGAGTCGTGTTCTGCAGTAATGTTCTATCCAAAATTGAATTAAAACAGCTTTAATTAGCTAAGTGATCAAAAATGATCTATATTTACTACTAGCAAAATTCATTTTTTATTCAATTAGAAATCCATTTACTATATATTTGTAAATAAGTATTAACTCAATAATAATAATAATAAAACATTTGGACTCTTAAATCAAATTAATATTTTGACACAGTTCATTTGTGACTTCTTAGTGATAAAGAGTGAAGTTTAGTCATTTGTAACATACATTATAAATAATTTATTTACACACTGCTAACGCGATAGTTTCGCGTAAGAGGTAAATACAAAATGTTTCAATTTAAATGATGACAGCATTTTCAACGTAACATTTCAAAGTCATCTCAGACAGGATGGCAATGAAATCGATCTGCAATTTAAATGCAACGGAAGTCTACCAGATTTATTATTCTGAGATTGATGTCAATTAGTTTTAAGAATACCTACTTCATTTTCATGTATTTATTTTTTAATGAGTTGTAACCAAGGCTATAATTAGATTTAGATTTCGTTTATAAATCCATTTGTACTCATATCCAGTCCACCAGTCCAGCCTATCGCAGTCCACTGCTGGACATAGGCCTCTCCCTTTGCACGCCACTTAGATCGATTTATGTACTCATGAGGGCAATTCGAAGGTTCACGGGTTCATTTTATGCTCATTGCAAATATTTGAATAAATAAAAATATCTTTGCGTTGGCCTGGCTCTTCTAATTATATTTTTTTAGAAACTTATTTACGAAATAATTTATTCTAGTGTATTTAAGTGAATGTTCATTATTTATAAGACTCAATTGTTCTAGACCATTGTTAGTACGAAACAACATACCTAATTCATCGCTGCTAATTATTCAAAAATAATATTTAATATTGAATGTCACCGCTGCGCCAGAGTAGGGGTGAAGGGGTACGATAGACTCGGATCGACGAAAACCATACGTTTTTCTATGTGAGTATACGAGTAGTATGTAAATTGAGTCAATTGCAGGGAACCGGGATGCCTCAACAAGAAAGTCATCGAGATCCTACCCACCAGTTCGGGCTCCGATAACCTCATTCATTCGATTAAAAATACTTAATACTGGCTGTCTCTGAAACCACTATATTATTCCAGGCGAGACAGCTCATTTTCTTAGCACAACAAGATCGAAGAATTTCCCCTTAATGTTCCGTTAAAGAAAGTAAGAATAAAAAGTAAAAGCTATGCAACCATATTATATATATCATCATCATCAAAAGCCTTTAATAGTCGACTCCTGGACATAGGCCTCTCATTAGAAAGGAGGTTTTGGCTTACTCTACCGCGCTGGTCAGACGGTTGGGTATAGGGTTTGTTTCAAGTTTTTCTTCTTTTTGCAGTGCAGTGCGTAGTGTGATCCCTTTTTTAATTCTTACGACATCCACGAGATGAGCAGGGTTGGTGACACTCCGTCTTTTAAATCCACCACCACCTGGACTAATACTATTACTATTTATCTATACAGCACAGTGGCATTTTGTAGTTTTTTTTTAAATATTTTAAAATCTAAGATCAGTTACGACAATCAGTTAACATTATTCTATGCTGGGATAGTGTGTAAATAAATATATCTAGGATAGTGCGTTGCTCTAAATCATTGCATATAAATAGAACACTAACTAGGTGATGTGCGATTTCAATCTCACGCGATTCCCTCATCTGTATTCACGTAGTTAAGCTGTCTTACAGGGTAATGTGTTGAATTTCATTTGGTTTTTGTAAAATTACACATTACAATCTCTGAGACTTTTGTGACGAAGAAAACTGTTAAGTATTATTTTACACCCTCTATTTTTATTTATTTATTTTATTTTAATACTTTATGCACAAATATGGGTTGACCAATGGTGGACTTAATGCATCAGGAATTTACTCCCAGTCTACCTTAGGGTGGTGGGTAGGCACTACAGATTGATATGTAAAGAAAAAGAAAATTATTGAAAAGTTAGACAGAAACAATGAGATAAATATACACACACTCTCAACTGATTATCATTGCTCTAAAATAAAAATGTGAGACTAAATTACCTGTTTTGTTATAAAATAATACTTCTTCTGCCAAGCCCTTTTCACAAACTACGGTGGGGTCAGTTTTTCAGTCTACTGCGATACGGCTGAACTTCGATTGTTTCGGGGAGCCAGCCTTCTTCTGCCAGACCTTTACAAGCTAAGTACCTACTAGCCAATATCGAAATTATATAGAACGACTGTTGTTTGGCTTTTTAGGGCTCCGAGGCTCGCCGAAGCACGAAAACTAAAATAATACTTACTATACATAAATTCTATTATATAAGTCATAGATGCCACACATGAACATACAGCATATTGCACTTCACACTAAGTATTTGCCAGTGAAATATGAGCATTCGAGATGAGTCTACATATAAATAACCAGCTGAAGTAAGCTTATGAAACAAGCAAAAATAAACAAGATACTTTTCGATGCCTTGGAGTCGTTTTTTTTTGTTTTAGATACATTTGTGATTCATTCAAACCATTGAAAGTTTAGGCACGGTCTAAATATTCAACATCATTGAAAAATCAATGGATGCTTGCTGTAGACAGGCTTCACTTTTGCATCAGTGCACACAGCTCGGACACCGTGTTATATGGCAAAATAAACAATAAACAAAAAATGTTAACCTTATTTCTGTATAGCCTTATTTCTACTAGTATTACTTTATAGTGCACATTATAATTTTTAATACAAATATTTATTATTACTAATAAGTTTTGCGTAGGTTTAAAGATTTAAGTTGTAAAGGAACAGATGTCATATCTCTCTCTCTTTCTCTTTTGTAATTGTATGTATGATGACTAAAAATCAACTATTTTTTCCGTTTATTATTCACTTATTACACGTTTTAGCTAGCTATTAGCCCTTTTCGGTATAAAATTTGCCCTTAGAAAAGCTCCCGGGCGCCGGGTGACTTGACAGTGCACTGCAGCGGCAACACTATACCTTAATAGATACACATAAATCTTCCTCAGAAATACTCTCATAATACCACTGTCTATTGGCATTAAAACCGGTTCATTTTGAGTTAATCAAGCACAGAGAGTCAGACAGACGCAGCGATATCACTTTATATTACAAAACAAAGTTTGGGGACGGTCTGTCCTCCCCAATTACAAATATTGCCACATTACAAAATTAAACTGATATTCACTCAAGCAACCTGCTTGATGTTTCCAAACTTAACTATTGCATTAAATTAAACAATTAAAAGTATCCTATATTATGAGGCGCTAATCTGTTTCTATTCTCCGACATTATATTGTATAGGACAAATTTTGCCGTTCAGTATTAGTTCCCAAAACAGAAATTAAGACAACCATTAAATTAATGACACTTCTTGTATCCCATCTTGGAATACGGTAGTTAAAGATTTACAGAATATTTTTTAGACATTGGCAAAAGCGCAATTATTTTTAAAATAAAAAACAACATTAGCCTTGCAAAGTAAAAATGCAACAAAGTATTTTAAAGTAATTTTGATTATTTCCATAGATCTATATCTATATACCTATAAAATTACTTGCCCTGACTAACAGAAGCCTAAATCACTGGGGTTACCTACTACAAACTTGAAATTTCGGCTGCTGATGCACTTTGTTGTTATAAGCACCCACTTTGAACGTTTTTATTGTTGAAGTTTCACCCCTACAGGAATCAAGTAAATATTTCCAAAGTTTTAAATACGAAATAAAATATAACCACGCTAGCGAAGCTTCGGACAAAAGCTAATTTTACACTTGTTCTTAAACAATTATTAACAAATCTATACTGCCAGACGTATTTTTTGACCAATTAGAACAATTCTTAAACCATAAATATATCAGTTTATAAAACTAACTAAATCAACAACAGCCTAACTTCTATCGATCTCTCCGCAAAACTTAGACAAATAGGGAGGGCTTTTAGCTCAGTTCCGGGAGTGCATCGGGAGCGGCGACTTCATTCACTTCCTCCCTGTCCGACTCAATGCAGGTGAAAGTTTAATGCTTGTCACGTGTACTTAACCCGTGATCTGCGAATATGTAGTAAAATTAGGATGGCGCCAAGTATGTCGTATTATTTAGAAGGTTTCGGTGCGCAAAATTTCTTGGGCAAGTTTATTCATGAAAGTTAATAAGGTTTATGCAACATTTTTTTGAAATAAACGGGACGGGAACGGGTTTCATTACAGGAGGTAGGTAAGATAACTTTGTACTTCCTTTAAGCGTTTTCACTGTCTCAATAAAATGTGATAAGTGTATATTTGAAATAATGTAAAAATAAATCTAAGTTTAATGACTTGTAGTCTAAGTTTAATTAACAAGCGATCTCTATTTTTGAATAAAATGTGTAAGACAAAACGATTTTCCACTGTGAAACCTGTAAATGCTTTCCAAGTCTGCACATCACTAAAAGAAAACTATTTCATGTACTTACACAAGTTAAGTCACGTGTGAGTACGGTTCAGATTTCAACATTTGCTTCGGCAGTCACCGTTAATGTCAGTGCTCTTTACCCAAAGATGGGAGAGAAAAGATAAATACACTACGGGTCCATAAAATACATACAGTAATCAGGCAATAAACAAATATAACAAATTATAATCATGATCAAAATTAGAACTAGAACGAATAGACACAAGATTAAAGTCGCCTTGGCAGTAAGTAAACGATTTTACTACGTCGACTACAGTAAATTACTTTTATCAAAATAATCTAAATTTTATATAGTATGCAAAAATAAATAGCTAACATACATCACTTACATTCACAGAATTTCTCTTTTGCAACATACCCTTAGAATACTTCTGGATAGTTGTGTCACGGAAATATCTGGTAATGGTAAATCATGTTATATCAGTTACGCAGAGATTTTTAAACTTTGCATACACAAGTACAGAAAAATAAATGTACATAAAATGAATTTTCAATAGGAAAATAGCATTTCGTCATAATATGAAATCAACAACATACTTTTTAGAGTAATATAGTTTACATACTAAAACGTCATTATTGCTACAAAACCCACGCTGAAAAGAAAAAGCGTGTTTACCATTTTACCTACTGCCGTGTCTGTTTCTTATACTTTTTCCAATCTCCGCCATCTTCGCCCAAGGCGCAGCAATTACACAGCGAAGGAACCCTAAACCACCGCACTTAGATGTTTTTCGCTTATTTTCAACCCCGTTTGTTCCATGGAACTCGACGCGGCTCACTTACTAATTGGTACGAGCTTCTAAACCGATATTTTGAACAAATTCTCGACAATTCAAAGGATTGCGATTAGTAGAATCGTTTTGTTGGGTACGTCTATTTTACTGAGAAATGGTGCAATTTAATTGGAGGATAACGAATCTGGCATGCTTCAGCTGGTTTTAATTTACCCGAGAAGAAAGAAACAAATAAACAATAAGTTATCATAATTGATAAATTTCTCAGATAATTTTAATGAGGCACTGACTTGACTGGCATGTTGTTTTAGTGGTTCCTGACTCACTTCACTGCTGAGTAAAAGGCTGGGGATACAATTCCCATCCAGGACAAAGATTGTGTGATGACCACGATTGCACGACTTTCCCACACACATTCTTTTTCACAAAGAACACCCAGATTCGGCACAACCGTTTATGGATTAGATAAAATAAAACAGTCCTTCAATCGAACCCATAACGCTTGGCGCGGCGAAGTTCAACCATTGCGGAATCCGGAAATCAATCCGGAATGCAAAGTCCGTCCGTCCGTTCTTCATTGATCGTAGGAGGATCGTAGGATCTAGGGCTACAGAAGATTATCTACATTTTTACCGGGCTTGAGTCAAATGCATATGTAAACCTTTGCTAAGACTGACAAAGACTTTCAGCAATAAGTGAACTATCACTGTCATCAAAGCTGTTAAGTGTTTAAAATTCCAAGTACATCGCAAAAGTGTAATTGCGCAGAGGAATTAGTGGACCATGAACTTTTAAGATGAACGATATTTAATATAAATTTCATCAAAAACTTGTGATGCTCTGTATGACGACTGTTTCATTAAAAAAAATATTATTTAGCAATCCAACTGGCAGAACTACCGCCAGAAGAAATTTAGTCAGTGTTGAAAGTGCATTTAAAACATAACTAATATAAAAGCTACCTTACAATGCCTACGTAAGAACTACTTTCGATTATCCCTACATTTTCAGTTGGAAAAAAGGAAGGCTCTAAAGGGTTTAATCTGCTATACAATTAAGTTCTTCTCTTTCCTGAATTAGGTGTAATTTTCTCAGTGATTTAACTGTAACTAAATGATATGGCTCAATTTACTCCATGAAGAATACGACACTATACTCAACAGCAATAAGGAACTGGAAACCCTAGCTGGTTAGGATACTATTAGACTATACTATCAGAATCGTTATTTTAAGTATATCTAATTAAGATATACCAAATTTAAATGTATATTATATTACCAATTCTATTGTTTCACATATAGCTTTCACTTAATAAACACAGTTTAGACAAATTGAAATAGAATTCGACTGCACGGATGGCGTAGTGGTTTAAGCGGTCGCCGCACCGCTTCCTACTGTGCTGAGTATTGTGGGTCCCCACATGGGACACCACTTTGTGTGATCCACAAATCTTTGTTCTGAGTCTGGGTGGCCTTTGTGTCCGTTTCATGTATGTTTGTAAAGTCCCCCGCGACACAGAAATATATATTTCAAATACGGAAGTTGTCTATGAAAACGAAAAACGAAAAAATATTTATTTAATTAAATATTTATTTTATCTTAAATATAATATATAGTAATAGTATATATATATATAAACATATGTATATACTCGTACATGCACTCTTGCCTCATTCCCACCCGGGTTCACCGAGAAGATGGAACGCCATTTATAATTTTTTTGATATTTTCATAAGTATATAAAGCTGTTAATGTTTTAATGAACATAAGTAGTAACACGGATAGTGTAGAATTCTAGAACTTTAGAAGGATTTTTTAGGTGAGGCCTAGATTCGTTTTCATTCATTCATCCTAGAGATTGAATTGTTCATAAGCTGTGACAAAATTGATATTTTTTTTGTATTACAGAACATTGCCTAATAAGGCATCAGCTCATGTTCAACTTCTTTATTCACACATTAGGTAGTTCGTTCAGCAGGGAACATGCTAAACATGGCGGCTCATTAATTTTGATTGGATACGATTTTAGTTTTAGGAGCCGTACTGATATCGTGGGCTTCTCTGTTGAACGGACAATAGAGATAGCATGTGTTTAGTTAGAGCAGCTTATTGTATTGAGTGTATACAGGCCTCCATCCTCATCGTATGTTAGTTTTGAAAAAAAATGAATGAAATCTTGCAGAAAGTATGTATATCAAACAAAAGTGTAGTTGTATGTGGTGATTTCAATGTCAATATATTGCAAGATACATCCTAGCGTTTAAGGTTTGAAAACCTTTTTGAATCATGCAATCTTGATATCATCTTTTTGGAGGCTACCAGGATCACTGCCACCACAGTTAGGTGCTCGGATAATATATTTACTAACATATTGCCATGCCACACACCTAAGGAATAATAAACAAACTACATTCTGTTCACTGTGGAAAGAAAATAAAATAAAATAAGAAAGTAACATTAGTGATGGGCATTAATGCTAATAAGATTTAATTTAATTATTATGTCTTAGCATGTCAATAGCTAATACTAATGTTATTTGCTAATATTTCAATATGGAGAAATAATACAATACAGAGTTTGTTCGCGATATGCTAGCCCTCGTCAATTCGTCATTTAACACTATTTACTAAAAAAAATATCCCTATCTATTCACAAAATACCTTTTTACAACGCACGTGTCACACTCTTCAAAACCAAAATTACCTATACCTACCCTATAATTAAACTTCTTATTAACAAATACTATGTAGGTACCTATTCTATGAATAACTATAAACAATTTAACAAAACACTACGAGAAAACAAGGCATTCAAAACAATACCTAATCTCAAGGCCACTTGCTAATACTAAAAATTCAATGAATGATATTAAAAACATACATATGCGATAAACAATCCTTAACAGGTGCATTTCTTTTAAAATCTATACTCTATACAAATAAGTAAAAATGAATTGTCAGTTTGTAATGTCAAAATTATAGGTCACAAGGTTATTTGCACGATACCTATGGCTAAAAACCAGTTTAATTATTTTTTTCTGTCTGTCTGTCTGTTTGTTCCGGGTAATCTTCTAAACGCGAACGAAGTTGCGGGTACCAGCTAGTAGACAAAAATCCTTTGCACTCTCAATCGATCGCGCCGCGCTCGATCATCGTTCCAAATCCTAGTCCTAAATTTAGTAATTTAGCATTATTAGTTGTATTAATATTACTTTTAGCACGACAATTTTTTTAAATTTATTTTAGTCTTCGATCCGAATGTAAAGGAACGTACCGCGTGAATTCACAATTAAATATGAGAGTGAATTTCAAACAGTGTGAAGTGATGATATTAAAAATATATTTATGCAATAAACAATCCTAAATACGGCCATTTAAAATAGACAATAAAACCCTTTGCACTCTCTGAAATAACATAAATCGCGCCGCATAGGTTTCTCCTTAGTAAGAAGGTTTTGGCCTACTATACCACGCTGTCCAGATGGGTTGGTAGAGGTTTTGTGTCAAGTTTTTCTTCTTTTTGCAGTGCTGTTGTCCTACATAATTTACTCCCTTAGTCGGCTCTTACGACACCCACGGAATAAATAGGGGTAGTGACATTGGTGAATGGTTAGGGTCCGGTAACTTCACTCATTCGTTGATAAGAATTAACTAGCTTTGGTTTCGTTAAGTATTGTGGCGACTTCCACATACAGTGAAACGAAGAAACATACTACAGCGCCATCTAACGAAGACATACCGAACTACGCAGTAACTGTTTATCCTATATCGCGATATGAGCAATTCTCTCGTCGTTTAGCATATACACAAGAAGTATACAATATCTGTATGTCCATATACAACTTTCCAACATCAACCATGATTACCTCGCGTGGTCAGAGGATCCTTTCTTTGTGTTGAAGTGGTATGACACCCGCTCCTCCATAGTAACACTCCGGTCGAGCGCCCCTATATGCTGCGTAGTATGGCTCTCTCACAGTATTTTCCTAGACTTTGTGGTAAGTCAGTAGATGAGTGTGTGAGTATGCTTATTCTTTTATACGTGTAGATGAAAATTCTAACTATCTCTTCATTGAAAGATTACTCGTTCATAACTGTATGAAATATCTCACAAAGGCAACTATAGTGGCTTACAGCTAACGGTGCACACAAAGCGATGCATTCAAAATGCCTCTCGTCGCCTGTCCAGACTAAGTACAGTAAGCCACAAAAGTGTGCAATACTAAATTGTACACTCCAATGCTTCAACTACGGTTTATTGTTAATATTTGTCTTTATATTACATATGATTAATTTATTAGTAAGTATAGTTGACGGTATGTATGAGAATGGCCAAAGGTTTTACCCCAGTGACTAAATAAAAACTAGATATAATAAAGGATTTTTTTTTTCAATATCGTATATCATAATATAACGGTTAAACGGGTATAAATAATATGAAGGTTTGCAAACAAATCTATACTATAATAATATACTATAATATTACAAAAGATAAAGTTTGTGAGTTTTTATGTTCGGCATAATCTCAGGAACTACTGATTCGAATAGAAATTTTTTTTAGTTTTGCAAAGCCTTTTTAACGAGGAAGGATACTGGATATATAACATCATGCTACGACCAATAGGAGCCAATTATCAATAATTTTTTTTAGAGAAGTAGTCGAAGTTGCATGGGTCAGATAGAACTTAATATAATGGTTCGCCACTTCTGAAAAGTGGAATAGAATTCTGTTATTTTCGTCAACCTAATTTAATTAAAAGGTTTATGGTCCTTCAAACTCATAGAAATTTCATACATTTCTATGAGATTGAAGGAGCATCAATAGGAATGATGAAAAATAAACCTAATTGTAATCTCTTCTGAACTCAACAGTACCGGTTCATACTCACGGATAACCGTACGCATCAATTATTCGTATCTGTTGTCAGTATTAAAACCAATCGGAACGGCTTGCCAATTTAATTTCCCTGTTCATATTTAGCGATAATTCGTCGATCGTATTAAACATATATTACGTTGTATTGTTTGTAATATCAAATAATTTATGAGTAATTTACGTTCAAATATTCACGGGACAATGATTGTTAATAATAACCTTTCGGTACGATTGGATATTTTCAATGGCAATTTTTGAATTAGGGTATAATTAGACTGGGTTAAAACGTGTGTTAAAAATAAGATAAAACAAAAGTGAATTGGCATCATCATATGTATATTGGTTCGTAATATTTTAATGGCATATGAACAGTTGTGAGCCTAAAAATTTGTATAAAATATGTATTTTAATTAAAAGTATGTATATACACTTTTAGTTATACCTAAGAAAATTATATTTCATGGTAGACAGTTTTGTATGTTTGTTAATTATAATACTTTGTTTGCTTTTTTAAAGACATGGTATCCACATCTTTTTTATTTTTTTAAATCTTTTTCTTTTTTTTTAAGATCTGTTGTGTGGCCAAGCCTAAGGAGTCCAATATCGCACTGCTACATAATTGACTTTTAATCTTTAAATATAACACAATAGGCTTAAAACAGCTTAAAGGGACATAACTAACTAAATTAAGGCGCACTTACTCGACGGTGTCTCGCGCAGTTATCTGGGCCGGCGCTAATGCCTCTGCCTAATGATGTTATATAGTGGAGAGACAAGTTTTACTTGTAATTACTGGTAATTGCTAAAAATAGTGTGTACTAAGTACCTATGATATTTAACGAGAGAAAGCAAAACAGAATTAATAATATAATAATAATAATAATATATCTCACACACTCACACACGGCCGTCTGATCCCAAACTAGGCAGAGCCTGTACTATGGTAACCAGACTGCTGATAAACATACTTATATATTTCTAAATACATACATATAATAGATAAATTACACCCAGACACAGAACAAATGACCGTGCTCATCACACAATATTTGTCCTGGGTGGGAATCGAACCCACGACCTCCGGTTTAGCAGTCAGGGTCACTAACCACTAGACCAACAGGACCGTTGACAAACTAAAATGATTTTGTAAGAAAATTGTAAGTATAATATAACAAAGTTTCAATACATACCTTCGTGTATAAGACTAGTGTATGCAGGTAACAACTTGCTCTAAGAGTGGGTGAATATTTGCTGGTCACCTTAACGATATTTATCTAAAATTTGAAATTATAGAAATTTAATCTCTTCACTAACTTAAATCAACAATATCTTCTTTAGGGTGAAGGGCATTAATTATCATCAACAGCCTTTAGTAGTCCACTGCTGGACAAAGGCCTCTCCTTAAAAAGGAGGTTTGAGCCTACGATACCACGCTGGCATCGTGAAAAGCAAATTACTTGATCGATTGACATAAATGGGAGTAAGAAAAATTGTTTTTTCTGAAACAGTTCTCTGAAACAGTTAATGTAATTAAATAAATTGTTGGCGCCAATTTAATAAGGTAATCAATTATTTCATCGTTCTTGCATGTTTCTGAAGATAACATTAATATAGAAACTGGGTTCTGTTCTTATTTCTAACACTTCATTTCAGGATATACTTTCATTTGACCATACAAATCAGCAACTACGTGAATTTGAACCTAACCGTATCCTTGATATAACATTAATAAATGGAAATCAAATTAGCTTTAGTATAAATAAATAACTTCTTCTTTGGACGAACCTACCTCCGTCTTCTAAGGAACAAATTTTTTAAAAATAATTATTAATAAAATATTGGGTTCTACTGTAATGTAAGTATTACATACACACAGAACACAAATGAAAAAAGCTAAAAGGTCTGTGCGTGGCATACATTTTTTAAGATAAAGGCATTTACTTAGGGTGCTCCTATTGTATAAATACATTGTGAAAAAATGTGTGTTGATGTCATGAGATTTCTACTTGAAAAGAATGCTTTGTTGCGCATGCCTATTTGAAACTATGTTTTTCTTGTCTAAGGAACTATTCAAAATGTGGTCTTCGTCGTATCAACGGATGAACACCCGTAAATTTTGTCCGCCCAAGATGTGGTACATTCTTCGATGTAAAATGTTGGTGATGAAGATATAAAAGTGAAAAGTAAGTTAGGTAGCATTCACAATTATCATTAGCAATCAATTTTTTTTTTGTGATGCTTGATGAATGAATAGAGTAATAGAGAAGAGTTAAGAATTTGAAGTTTTGTTTAGTAGATAAAAACTATGTTTCCAAAACTTTGAGGCATCTAAATGTATTCAGATATTTTAAAGACAAAAAAAAGGAAACTGTCGCCACTGTAAGCTCTAATTGTTTTTAAGCATTGTTGAAATATTTCGGTTTCATACATTTTGAACCGATTTTGAGCATATTCCTGGTACTGGTTTAAAAAATTAAAGTTTACTGTGATTAAGATGCTTACTTTGGTTTATTTTTATTTAAAAGTTTGTCTCTTTTCAAATCGTATAATTGATGTTGAAAAGTATATAGTTAAAGTATATTCAACTAACTTTATAGCATTACTCATTTAAACCATACTGTCCGTGTGATATACGGAATGACACGACTCCTATTCATCCCGTGGGTGACGTAAGAGCCGACAAAGGCCTGGTATCCACGAAAGCAGAGAGCTGAGGAGATGAGATGAGATGTGTTTCGAACAACCAATCAGATTTCGTTATTTCCACAACGTGGTATAGTAGGCCAAAACCTCCTTTCTAAGGAGAGGCATATGTCTAGCACTGGACTATTACAGGTTATTGATGATGTTGATGATACATTTAACAAACACAACTTTCAGAAATATTAATCACTGTTTTGTAATTATGAACAGAAATTCTGAAACTTCCCAATGGTTTCCTATTCAGTAGGGAATATAAGATTTCTGCTCATATAAGTAAAATAAGTTCATATGGTCTAGTCGAGGCTTTTACTAAAACGCAGAGCGCAGGGTCCATGAGTAGAATATTCCAAAAATGAAGTCGATTGGAATGTCTTTTTATATAACGAATATAAAATCTCTAGTGAGATGTATATCCATTTTACTTGTCACTTGTTACTTGGTCGGCTTGATAGCGGTCTGATACCGCGACTACACATAATAATGGTGTTGAGCCATTTTTTCATTGTTTTTTACCGAATGAGTAAGTTTCCCCTAGGTCCCCTTCCCCTAACTATGGCCCTCACATGACGGCACTTGTATATCTTGAGTTGCAGTTGTCTATGGGCGACGGTAGTCTTCTACCATTAGGTGACCCGTCCCTTATTCCATAAAAAAAAGCAGAACTGACTTCTACTTTGACATTAATGCTTATAGTGTAACCGTTTCTTGCGATTTACTGGTTGCTAGATAGACGGGCCAGTTGGTCTAGTGGTTAGTGACCCTGACAATGAGGACAAATATTGTGTGATAAGCACGGTCATTTGTTCTGTGCCTTGGTGTAATTTATCTATGATATGTATGTATTTAGAAATATGTGAGTATGTTTATCAGCAGTCTAGTCACCAAAACACAGGCTCTACCTAGTTAGGGATTAGACGGCCGTGTGTGACATGTGTAAGGTTATATTATTATCATTATAGAGTCTTCAGAAGTCCCTTTCTGTTTGACTATTCATGAGCAGTTAAAATAAGTAGTTAAATGAATAAACATAGTGTGTCACAATAACAATGAACAACACCATGTGTTATGTTATTCCTTAACCAGAAAAAGAACCTAATCCGAACGCAAAAAAGTTATTTTAAATTACATTCCGCATGAAATACATGCAATATCCATACCGGTGGCGTGGCTAGGCGTCCAAATTTATAGAGAACACGAAGGGCAATTTTTAACCAATCCCTCTGGCTTGTTATTCCGTGAAATATGCCCTGCTGCTGGAGAAAATTGAGTGGCGAGAGGATAGAAACCCGGTATTAAGGCTCCTACTTAAAATCGAAAAAGCTTATGTCCGGGGAAATGAACGCTTAAATTTTAGCTGAAATTTTAATAGTATTTGTTCTGTTTATAGTATAAACATTTTACCATATTCAGCAAAAATGAGGTAAGAGGGCTAATTAATTATTTAACTTATTTAGTTTTCTTAAAAGTAGGTTCCTTAAAGAGCTTATCACCGTGCTATGTATTTATTATTATTACTTTTCTAAACTGTGACGGCTATGAAATTGTGGGGAAGTGAGAATATCTTCGTACAAAGTTATTTTTAAAATAAAATTGGCAATTTTATAACATGTCTGAATCAAATAATAGGCCTTTATCTATGAAGTTGGAGAGTTTTGTTTTTGTGAAATATTGGTAGTTTTAGAATAAACTGAAAATTCGTACAATCTAGTTCCTAGTTCCTACGTTGAAATAACGCTGCGCAAACAACACGAAACATTAACGACGTGTACCTACGGGCGGTGTAACACTGCTTGAATAAACACGGTCTATTATCAATTGTTATAGACCTTTTTTTTTCCTTGCGGAAATCCCCTCGGTTTTAGACCTGGAATTTTTGAGTTGAAGAACGAGCCTCGCGATCGGCTGGTAATTATAATAGTAGACAACGACGAATCGAAGGCGCTGCGCTCAGCTAGCGGGCTTTGGAGTTAGTGTCAAAATAACATTGAAGCACTTGCGTGAAATCGAAAAGATAAAAAAGCTAGAAAAGTGGGTGCCACACGAACTAAACGACCATCAGCAAGACTTATGCATTAAAGCATGCATAGCACTACTGAATCCGCATAGAAACGAGGGAGTTCTGGATCAAATTGTTGCCTACGATGAAAAGTGGATCTTGTACGACAACCGTAAGCTTTCGTCTCAGCTGGTGGACCCGGATTAAGCACTTAATCAGTGTGCTAAAAGAAGATTATCCATAGAAAGATGATGGTGGTGGATGAGGATAGAGTTTCTTATCGAAACAGTGACGTCAGATGTCTTTTGCCAAGAATTGCAAACAATGATAGGGAAGCTCGCAATTCAACAACTATGACTGGTCAATCGCTCTTCCTCATTGCTTCTCCACGACAACGCGCGAACGCTTGCAGAGCTGCAAAGTGCCAGAGTTACATCTGGAAGCCCTCCGTCACCCACCGTACTCATCGGACCCTGCCGTAATAGATTTCTAGTTTTTCAAAATTTATATTTTTTTAAGTAGAATGAAATTTAACACCCGAGAGTCAGTACAAAACTATTTTGCTGACTTCATCGACTCCCGTTCAGTACAGTACTTCTACAGTAAAGAGATAAACAAACTGACATTAAAAGGGTAAAATTGTAAAGATAATTTGGGCATGTGGGCATTGCCTAAACTGGAAAAAAATCAAAATTTTATATTTTCATTGAAATCTCCAACTTTACAGGTAAAGATCCAATATTTAAACACTCAAGAGCAATAAATCAATTTCAATTTCAATTCAGGGAATACAAATTAAAAGTATGAAGTTACCAGAACGCAGCCACACACTACGTCAGACAACGAAACCCCAAACTGCAAAACAGCAAACGTGAAGGTACTGAGATACACAGACAGAGTACTGAAATTTTCTAAAATTCGTAACTTGAAAAGTATGGTGTTTTTCTAGTTTTGTTTTAAGATGAGATTGATTTTTACATTTGACATATTTTTTACGAATATAATACAAAGAAGTTTTATTTTATTTATTTAATCGACTGCACGGATGGCGTAGTTGTTTAAACGTTTGCCACGCCGCTTCCGACTGTGCTAAGTGTTGTGGTTTCGATCCTCACATGATCGATCGATCATCACTTTATGTGATCCACATATTATTGTTCTAAGACTGTGTGTTCTTTGTGTCCGTTCTATGTATGTTTGTAAAGTGCCAAGCGACGCGACGCGACGCAGGATATATTCTTAAATGGGAGTTATCTTTTAAAAAAAAACTTAATGAAACAAAATTTATTTCACTGAATATTGTTAGTGTCCGAGATTATCAGAAATCTTATGTAGAGCAATGGTCCGGGTATACCGGACCATTGCTCTAGAATGTATTTAACAAAAGAACAACTGAAACACCCAAACATGCGTCAATAATAGGAAGTATCCGTTAACATAAAATAATTATAAATCCCATCTAGCTTACCTAATACGTCATAATCTATTTAAATGTTCAATATCATATTAAATGTGTGCGCCAACAGATACGATATTTTCATTTCCCGTCAACCAACCGCACAACGGATATTATGGACTGCATAAACGTAACGAATCGAGTGTGTTTATACACCTGGGTGTATATTGTCTACTGTGTATATTGTGTACTATGGAACTTGGCAAATTAAGGCGGGTGTTTGATTAGATTTAAAAGCAATGTAAAGCAAGTCAAGCAATGCAATCTAATAAAGTGATACTAGCGTATCACTTTATTAGATTAAGTTCAATTCAGATGTTACAAACCTATAAAAGGTTTAGGACTACGAACGACTGTTTTTATTTAGTATTTTTGCACATTTTGGCAAATAATTCACGAAAATAGTATATTTTAATAGTATTTTTTTTTAATTAATAATTATAAAAGTCACAGAAATGGTGTGAACAATTATATTATCGTATACGCAAGACTTCGTGTTGTAACTAGGCCCGCTAATTTTATTTTGAAGTCTCAATGTTAGTTTGTGTTGTATATTGTGTGTGAAACTGAGTGCATTATCAGTCTTTTAATTTTATTTGATTATCGGTATCAACATCCACAATGCCCTGAGCGACCTTCACAGCCTAGAATGCCATAGCCAGAAAATATCCTGACATTATGTTAATTTACACGGGGAACTCTATCAAAACGCATCTTTAGCTTTACGGACAAACCGAGGCATAGAATCAATCGTGTATGATCTACAGACTGCCGAATTTTTGTGAGGGCGGTACAAATATTACTAGATAACCAAAGTACCTACTTTTTCAAGGAGTGACACGTACTGCCGGGTCCAAAGATAGTCGAGCATTCTTGAAATAAAGATATGAATAAAACCGTATTATTTTACTGTATTTATTTTGTTCTATATATGCATTTCTGTATTTCCGTACAATTTTTTTTCTTTTAACCGACATGTTTTGAACCTTATTATCTGTTATTTATTTTTGTGTAATTAATTACAGGACATGTTGTATATGTTTTAAAATGTTGCATTTGAAATTAAACATGTTTTTGATCTATCTTTGTCTCGGTAAGACGCGGTGTTAATGTTCTTGTGGACATTGCAAGTTCTGGTGGCCTCTATTCGTGTTATATCTATAGCAAATCCACAGTTCTATTAACTAAACAACAACACTCAAATTCCTATCAATCACAGAGCAGCACGGACAGTCCGCAGTCTCTCAATAATGTCAGTTCTCTCAATAATTATTTAAAGCAGACATAGTACGGAAGTTTTGTTAGCGGTATAGTACCTAGTAGATACCTAATAAGATATAATTTTATTCAATAAACAACTAATCAAAAAAAAAAACTCCAAAGGTCCAGGCTGGAGCCTGGACCTTTAGAGTTTTTTTTCGAACCTTCCGTGCTACCAATATGCCTGAAATCCTTCTAAAACACTATGAATACATATATCATCAGGCTATTGCAATCCACTGCAGAACGAAGGCCTCCCCCAAGGAGTGCCAATCATCCAGCCAGCCCCCGTCCGTCCGCTGCCAGCCATTTTCTTCAAGTCGTCGGTTCATCGTGCTGCAGTGCACCCTACTTTACATTTGCCTAATCGCGGTCTCCACTCCAACACATATCCAACCACATAGCCTGACTGACTCCAGCCATGACCAGCCTACTTCCACTATGCATATACTATAAAAAGGTTACACAAAAGTCGAATAATTTGCGTACAGGTAATTTCTTTCTACGCATTTAATTTAATATATCTGAAAAATAGGTGTCAAGTCCTTAATCTATATTGTCAATTTATAAAGCATATTTAAAAAAGTTGAGATCTTTAGAAATTCACTACCCCAATTTCTTTTTCGTATACTCTAACCTCAGACCAGTAATTCACAAAATGTAACAAAAAGTGGACGTCGCTTTGATTTACATCCCCCAAACGAGAAATTATGATTCTCAGTTACAGCCCTCTCTGCCCTTTCTTCACGTTAAACTAAACCGAAAGACAGTAAAAAACGAATATAATTCTTCACTTTTTGTAAAAACTCATGAATTGTAAATATTTATTGACTTTAGATATTAAAAGATTACAAAAAAGAAATTGCATGGTTGATTTGACATTTGTACGCTTAATGTTTGTAAGCTTTGGCAATTGTTTATCAACACTCCTGCGACGTCGTGTGCAATTTTAATACCATCCTGCCCTGCGCTTCTGGAAGGAGCTTGGTTGGCTCACCTAGCTAACCAGTCCTCAACGCATAAAGGACCACTCTTGAGTCTAAATGCGGAAACCGAAGCCCACAACCAATACCAATACCATCCTGCCCTAATTAAAATGGTATATTAGGTTATTAATATTTAAGTTAACACTGATACTGAAACACACATTGTAGCTTCCGCTGTTATTTTATATAGTGAATGTAGAAAGAGGGCCTTACATATCGTGACTTTCATACAAATCCTAAGAATTTTACGAAATTCCGCCGAAGACTGATGTCGGCCACTTGTCGGTCCGCTGCGGCCATTTGTCATCCTTGCATTTTTTATGACCTTACCTTGCTTTTTATGCTTACACAACAAACAGGATTACTTTCTGAAATATTACAAAACAGAGAATATAATCTGCGTTCATAAATTTGTATTCTGAGGACTAAGTTAGGTTTCTCACCATTATTTGTTAATATATGAATTTGAAATTGCGGTAATTGTATTTCGAAGCTGTTACATGGATACATTTGATCATGGTGACGGTCCCTATATAAAAAATAATAATTTAAGTCTTGGAAAAGTATAATCAGCACCGTTATTATGCTAAAATTCAGAAGTTATATAAATAAAACTATTTTTACAAAACTTCCTTATTTGCTTTAAAAAAATACTCAAATCGATTGCATCCAAAATCTGAAAGTAAGTTAAGAATCCAAAATGAAGTAGTCAAAGAGAATTGACGGAGATGTTAGGAATATTGAATGTGTTCGATGACTGTGTATGCTACAAGTTTGGTGCCGAACTCATCGGGAGCTGTTTGCAACTGAGACATGTTACGTTCGGACCGAAGCTGCAAAGTTAAGGAGCACATAAGTAACTTAAACTAGAAGTGGCATGTACGAGTGCGTGAACTTAAAAGTGATTGTCTTACTTAAAGAACTCTTCCCTTATAAGTCTCATCCATTCTTCCGCACTAATATTAAAAATTTGAAAGTGAGTTTGTTTATTTGTTTGTTAAACAATTTGCTGATAAAAACCTAAACCGATTTTAAGAAATCTTTCACCAATGGAAAGTACATTATCAGTGAGTAACATAGGCTAGGCCGTGTGCAAGAGCTAGTATCAATTAAAATCAATAACTATGTCCTATAAAATTACCCATGACTATACCAAGGTCAAATCCTCTTTGACAGTTTTGATAGCCTCTGATAATCGTGACTAGCAGGACCGATAATTTTATCATGAATCAGTAAAGCATGAAGATGTTGGGCTTGAATTATGTGTGTATTAATTTACTGGACTGACCAATTCCTCTAAGCCACAGCAATTTTTTTGCGAGCTGAACAAGGTCTTGAGATAAATCCCTTCCATACCTAACTATATCTGTAACGGAACCGCGCATGAACCTAGTTCAATAGAAATCTCCTAAACTCGTGCGAGACATGTGACAAAAGTTTCTGGACAGACACGGTAGCGGCCAGCGAGTTGGACGTCGGATGCGGATACAAATTGGATGCCATACAGAACTCTGTACTTCAAAACACTGGCGTTCTGAAATCGAGGACGGATTTAAAACAAGAGCTATTTAAGTTCTGTTTGCTTCAAATTTGGTTTAAATAGGCTTCATTTTTAGAAAATTTATAAAAAGAAAACTGAGTAAAGCTCGATCATCCAGGGACTTTACATAAACGGTGACCAAGGAAACTGAATAGTTAGTCATTTTCTTCTTACTCGTACCTTTGCACCTGCATTCATTTACTTCATCTGCACACGGTGGACCCAAGAGTAAAGAGTTAACGTCGCAATTATAAAATTCCGCAGTCGTTTTCATAGTATATACCCCTTAATCTTCGCTCATATCAATGTTTATCATGTAATCTTAATCTCCAGTGATGACTATTGAACTAAGAATAAATCAAAGCTACACGGATATGAAACCTGGCAGCTACTTGTCATATAACATTAAAGCAATGCAATTATATTATTTGTTGTGAACAATGCGACAGCTATCGTGATTTGAGAGAGATCCAAACGGATAATTAAATTAGAGACAGATGGAACTCCTTTGAGGAAACTACGATGCAACTTTACCGATGAAATTTAATTGAGGTATTATAATAGATTCTATTTACTTGATATAAAGGAACTAGGAACTGTTCGACTTGGAGCTTGCACTGATGCTGCAGAAAACACATAGTTGTCTTCGTACTGAAAATGAAGCTCTTTCTTATAATACGCAGTCACAAATATTGGAAATGAGTTAGGTACTCTTCAAACACCTTTTCATCTACGTATTTTATTGTACCTATTGATAATTTTATTGTAATGAATTGTAGTAATTATTTAATTTTTGTTTTGAAATTTTGTAACGTGTTTTTGTAATTTGATAATTATGTAATTTTTATGGTTTTGTTATTTTATCTGTGGGTGTATATCTGAAATAAATGATTATTATTCTTCTCTTTATTACATGAAATATAGGTACATATTAATTACATTTTTAAATATATTTATGTAACAAAAAACTTAAAAAAATGGTTTATTTTATTTAATTAATGTATGTTGTTATACATAAATTAATTTAATATAAATTTAGAAATAAAAAGGTAGTGTCCCATCGGTATCAGATATCAAGATACCGGTGGTACTCCAGAGACAAAAACATCCTCACACTACGTGCCGTATCGATAAGAACTGCTTTCTGCATCAGGACCTTAATCCAGCTGCCTAACGCGAGCATCTGAAGGTGTAGATTGAGGCTCTTAGCAATTAATGCATGGGCCGATATGACTATCGGTACAATGATTGCCGAATTCACATCCAACATGTCGACAATCTCATGGGCCAGATCCAGATACTTTACTTGTTTATCTTTATTATTATTGAAAATTTAGATTCAAAATGTATGTATGTTCCAAATATAATGTCTAGAACTATACGAGAATAGCCTTTTCTTTACGGCAGGTATAATATTATATATTATTAATAGATTCGGAAAGCCAAAGTTGGGAGCACTAGCCTCCTGCAGAAAACTGAAGACATTTTTCTCATAAATCTGTTTCCATTTGTTAACAAAAACTAAATACATACTATATAACTATATCGAAAAACAAAACAATGCTTGTAATAGTAGACATTAGGCATGTGTTATTATTGCTATTGTGTTTTAACTCAGAAGTTTGGAAAATACGATCTACACGGAGAAAAACTATTAGTAATAATTTCACACACGGCAGTGTTGTCCCAAGCTAGGCAGAGCCTATGGTAACCAGAGTGCTGATAACATGCTTAAATGTATTGCTAAATAAATTACTCCCAGACACAGAACACCGTGCTCATCACACAATATGTGCCCTGTAGAAATCGAACCCACGACCTCAGGCTTAGCAGTTAGGTTCACTAACTACAAGAGTAGTTCTGGACCAAAAGCTTTTTACGGAGAAAAGTTTTTCTACAAGCGGTTTGTTTCAAATGGAGTCTAGTCTAGTATGCTTATTGGGACTGAAAAATTATAAATTGAAATGTGCTATGTCCAATACATTTCCAAATACATCCCTGTACAATCTTTATTATACAGTATAATACGTAATGAGCAAAACGTTTATAGCACATGACGAATAGCAAGCACCATCTACAACCATCATTATTTATAATGTAACCAGCTAGACTAGACCTCTCACCTAACTTGCAACATACTTCTTGTAACAAGTTGTTGTTCGAAGTTAGGGAAGCAGGGAATATCTTAGTACGCTGGTATGTCTGGTTAGAATTGTGTTGTACATCATTTTGAAAGCAAATTATATATTTTTGCATGTATTCTTTACTAACGAGCGCAGAACGAATAGATAAGAGGTTGTTAAGATGTACTACGGATCAAATTAAAGATTTTAAAAGGTTAACATCCCTTCGGGGCACAGCAAATTATTAATTGATTTGGCGCAGCCCCATTAGGACTACGCGCGTTTACTTTCACGTGCATAATATGCAAGTTTAACATGGCACTATTTCTGTTTAATCCCAAATCATGAGTGTTTATAAAACCTTTGGATAAGACACTAAATAGGAAATCTTTAACATTCTAATTCACATTTATAAACACTTATAAATAAACAAGTTATGTATAGAACTTAGAGGAAAAAAACTGTCGCAGTAAACGTGGGGTCCATGAAGATCTTTATGCTATCGGGTTAGTCGAGGCCCACGGCTAGTTTATGACTCGATGAACCAGTAGTGAATGAGAGAAGCGTCATAACAGTAGGCTTCATTCCTTAAAAACTGACACCACGTCTCCATAGAAACACCCAGACCAATACGAAATGACGTATTCATTGATGAAAATATTTGTTTGGGAATCGAATTGGTGGAATCGGGGTGCTGGAGGTATTAATTGCAATGATGCACCTGCCTCACCACCCAATACCTTCACCACCCCGATACCTGATTTCATAATGAATAAATATATAGTGACGTGAAACGGATTCGTGTTGATCTATAAGAACGGACAATAGACAAACAGTAAACAAAAATATAGGTATACATTTAACGATCGGATAAAACTTGATCGCAAATCTCTCGGAGTCAAACAGCAAAGCGGCAAAACACAAACCTTCACCACTCCATTACTCCCGACTTCATTAGACAGTTTACTTGACAAAACAAAAGCAAATTCCAACTTTGAACACCGCATCATAAAGTACAGTTTCATGTAACACACATTTTCAACTGTAAGTCGTTTTTTCCTTTAATTTGGACGGCCGCGGTAAACATTAGCATTTTCACGGGAAAGCTGCTTTGCGTTTCTAAATAGATAAACATGCCTCTGAAGATTTGTGAGACTTATTCAAGGATTAAGTTAAGATACTTACTGTACTATACTTAACTTCGATGTTTCTTCAATTTAAATGGAAATCGCCTAGTGTTCGATGTTCGACCATAATTATTTAATTTGCCAGTATAACTTTAACTGTCATTTTATATAATTTTGTGAAATTATACGTCAAATAATACTGGATGCAACGAGAGTATATAACATTCCTGCGGTGGCTTGGATCAGGCGTTAGAAACAGTCCAACATTTTAACTATTACCTCAGCCAGTTCTTCTCCAGATAGGGGAGACCTGTAACAAACTTTTTTTTCTGTAACATACCCCATCAATGGCTAATGAATAGTTATCTACTAGTATCCAGTAAAGCTAAACAACACGCTTAAATAGTAAACTGAATTAATGAGTAAAAAACATCATCTGTTTTTTGAGTTTTTTATATGACTATTATTACCAAACATAATCTGTTGGACTCGACAAAACCAATCCACAGAAACCAGTAAGTAAGGACGGAGTATAGGACGCTAGGTACTTACAAATAATCATTAAGAACTTTCAGAATCCACTTTCTGGCTCCATGAAATCAGTTCCTGAACGTCAAATTAAATTATCTTCATACAAACTACTTAAACTTGAAAATTACGATACGATGAGAAGTCGATTTATAAAATAAGGCTAGAGACGCATAGTAGTGGTAGAAGGGAATGGGAGACGACAAAAAGCTGGGAAAGCCCAAATAAGGACCTTTCGTTCAGATCTTATGTAGTATCGATGTTCAATTTAGTTTTCCAATTATTTCAAAAAGTTTAGATAAACAAAGACTAATCTAATATGTTCTAGATGATGTTGACGAGCAGTTATTAACATTGTAAACTTACTGGGAAATACTGGAAAAAATATTCCTTTTACAGGTTATAGCAGACAGAAGTTTCAAAATTGAAATGGATAAAAATTGATAAAAATTCTTAATACGTAAAAAGCTAAACATCCACGGCAACACCAACGGAGCGAACGAAATTCCAAATTCAAATCAGTTCGTGAGTAGAGTGCGAAGCGAGCGGACGTGCTGCGACAACCATTTATTCCGTTACAACTCTATTTCAAATGCTAAATATATTGTCGAAAACGAGAATATTGCGGGGAACTGTTTGCATAATTTACCTTCTAGACGAATTTTGGGCACCACTGTTTGGTTTCCCAGATTCGTTTGTAAACTTGATTAGTGTTATTTAGAAGGAAATTAGCCATATACACGCTTACACGTTTTACATTTACATGACCATCCAGGTTGACAAGGCTAGAATAGCTTAATACTGTTCTAGATTTTTCGTATCAAGTATCTGAATCTACAAAAATAAGAAATTTCTATTATTACCTTATTTATGTATAAAAACAGATAAAACACAAAGATATTTCAAACAGATTTCCACCGGTACTTATAAAAATCCTATAATTTTTTGATAACAAAAGTCACATTTATCTCCTCTCTACCTCTGCCTGTTGTAATTGTTCTGCTAAATTGAAATAAAACATAAACGTCATCTGAAGATAAACTGTTAGTCTACATCTTACCGTTATCAAATAATTGCTTAATGATATTGTAATAATTAATTAATAATAATAATTAATTAATTAATTGCTTATTTATTTTATTTGCTTATTGTGTTACAATGTATTTTAACGAATCCTAAGAGCCCAAACTCGAGGTAAAAACGAGTTTTCTTCTTCCATTCTCCTATATCACACGACAGATCACGCTTCACTCCTCTAGCCATATCCTCTGTGTATATTATCTTATATATAAAATTAAAATATTAAATTTGAAGCCTCGAAATTCATTACTGATGTTTTGCCCTAAGCTTTTCGAGTAGGATATCAAAAAGTGTATTATAAAAATGTCACCATCTTAATACCCTAGTATGTTTTACACGTAGTCGGGCTTTTTCATCTTAATCTTAAATACTTTTAATTTCCCAAAAAGTATTGTACGTAAGGATAGATCCCTTTATGTATAGTCATTACCGTTTTTTTAAATAATAATAATAATAAACATTTATTTGCGAATATGGGTACAATAGTAAAGTTGTTACAAAGATAATTTTCGTTCCTTCATATTCCACCTTGTGGCATGCAAATATTTCAAGATTGATATTTATTATTAATATTCATTACCGTTAAGATAAACCAATGATCAAAATTATATTCATTATTTTGTCATTTATTACTAATCATTTCTAGTTAATCTATTTTAGAATACAGTGAATACATTTAAAACAGTTCATAAAAAACTCTAAAAAGGAAAGCAGTATATAAATAAGAGCCAGCTAGCTCAGCTAACTCAAGTTGTAGAAATATGACAAAATATCTCCGTAGAACACAGGGCAATGTTTTCGAAACTTAATCCCTAACTTTTGTGAGCTCCAGTAGTTTTTATTAAGTTACTGTGAAACAAACTAGTCAGGAATTTTTCAAAGTTTTGCAGGCGACACGGCGGTACTGCCACGCTACTGCCGCGGGCGACACGACCAACTCGCTTTTACCTTAACAAGAAGTTGACTTAAATTCAATTAGATGAAGAACTTTCACGGCTAAGGGGAAGGAAATTAGGTCTTTCATTTTGTTACCTGTTTAAATAACTTTTCAATGTATTTAGTGATTATGAAATCTGCTCTTTTTTACTATTACTAAGTTGGTGTACTGATTTCATCTTAGCCATTGTGGCATATACCTACCTATTAATAACAAATCCAATATGCCCTTTATGGAAATGTTTTTGTTTTTATTGTTTTATATAAAATATTGAAATATGAGCACTTGGAGCGGCAAAGAATGTCAAAAATACTTTCCCCACTTTAAAACATTTACTTACAAATTTCTGATAGTAATGTAGACGAGAAAGGATCCGAACTTAAAGTTGGATATTCATTATCCAACTGAACTAATTTAAATGAACAAAAGCTGAAATGAAAGAACATATTTCAGCAAGTGATCTTGGACCAACATGAACTGCATAACTTAATCAGAATCGGAAATATAGAGTTAAGCTACAAAAACATAAAATCTGCAGAAGGCAATGTTGTTTGAGATGGGTGAAAGTTAGACGACTTCCAACGCTTGATGACCAACTTTTAAATCAACATAAAAAAAAAAATTATATAGCACAGACCGATTTAGAATAGAATTAGATTCTTCACACTTTTAATTTAAAATTGATGATCACATAAATCATAGTTTCCAAATACAAAATACATAAAACAAAATACATAAATCATAAATCACATTTTCAATTTAAAATTGACAGAGATACCTACAATTGTCGTTAAACATTATTGTACATTTAATTGCATAACCATCTCAAAATGAAGATGTTTGATACCAAACAATTATTTGGACACATAAAACTACTAGAGAGACGTGCTACTCCAGTTCTTTTTTTTTATTTGGCAATGCCATGTGTCCATTTGAAACGCATGAGTATTCCTCTAACTCTTACTATCATGATACGACGTTATTTACATTTATTGAAGCTTTACACAGTATCATTAGAATACAGCTGATTATTAATCAACCTTAGAGGAACACATACAACGTGAAACCAACGTTACTCAAGTTCAATAAAGTCAAACAGTCAAAGCAAAATAAATTTTAAAATCGAACATCGAATCACTTAACGGATCCCGAGGGAGTATTAACCCTGTACTTTTATCTCAGTTCGCAGCTTCAGAGGGATGAATACATCAAATGGTTTCAGGCTTCGGGCTTTCGGCTTTAATCGCCGGGTAACCGCAGCTCCCCAGGGTAGAACCTTTGATGCTAAACGCTAGTATCACTCGTAGTTTTGTAATACTTTTACTATACTAAACGATTTTTTTGAGTGATATTGATTTTGTTTTCTTGCCCACTAATAATGACGTTGTATCTGAAAGAGCCCAATGCAACGTATTGCAGAATGATAAACTGCATTTTAGATTCTTTATTGACTGCAACACTGATACGTTGTTAAGTGTCGTGTCTTTTTCTGAGTTTATGTGTATTTGGAAAGATATTTAACATTTAGATATTTTCCATATACATTTTATATACACATGCTATATAGATAACATACATATAACATATTCTAAGTATTAATTTCATAAATAAATAGTTTTTCGTTGTAAATCAATGATTTACAAACAAACCTAACAAAAATTAACAGTAATACCTGCAAAAATTGTCATAAACATTCAAACGCTGGTAACATTTCCCGTATTCATAGATGCCGTGTTCATGACTTTAGTACAGATAATTTAAAACCAAATTTCTTAAACTTATTCAAAACATGAAACGTGACCGTCAGTATTCTCGAAACAGACAGAAACTTTGTGTAGCCCCGTGTTGGGCGCCAAAACGTCTCGGCAGCACAAATTGACAGCGCCACCTAGCATCTCGCCACAGAATTGCACGCTAGGGTGGTAGTCCGTGACCGAACTCAGCTATCTGAAGACGTGTCACGTTTACGTTTAACGGAAGACACTGAATTCTTCGTGTAGATATAACTCCGGAAATTATTTTTGCATGCATAGGTTCCTCTGAAAGTATTAGCTGTATGACTACAATTCACTTATGAATTTAAAATATATTTTAAACTTCGTATCCTACTGTAATAGATTTTCATTTAATGAGGACTAGATGTAATATAAGAAACGTTAATTTTATATGTAAGAAAATATAAAACTTTAACTTTGCGTTATTTTTAGACAATCGCATTTATTATTACTATAGCGCTTGAAAATGGATTTTATTTGTTAGAAATAAATTCTGGTAAAAAAAAGGATCAGATTCAGTTCGTGAAAAATTGTCGAGGTCTTAAAAGTATTCCTAATCTTAATGTTCGTTTATGTTCAAGAAATCTAAAGTAAAATACACACTGCTATTAAATATTAATTAAGGCCCAAAGGTTAAAGTTTTCACTTGAAAAAAGTTATTACGCTGTAAAAATATATACTTAACTTATTGAATCAAAATTTGAAAGGAGGAGGATCCAAGTCTAGAAAAAAATAATGTCTCAATACTGACATTAAAAGTAGTAATATTATGCTCTTCTGATTTAAAAAATACTCGTAGAACGTGGATCAATGGAAAATTATCTTTTCAAAAGCTAACTTTTTTCTACATATGCCAACAGATTCAACTTACACGAATACACGTATTAACTTAAATTGATGTAATGCATACATCAATCTGGTTATATGTACAAAATAATAGATATAGTGATGATATTTATCAATTATCGAGTTAACTAGATATACCAAATAAAGGTTTAAAAATCACTCTTTACGTGCTTGCGCGTGTGCCGGACGTCGCCTAACTAGAGAACTTACCCGGAGGTGGTACCCGTGCCGTTGCGGGCAGGCGCTAGGAGAGATCCGGATGTCTTAATAACAGCAGTTCCCGGATCCCTCCTATTACAGGCACAAAGTGGCACACCGTGTGGTTTCATTCGGTCCGATTCTGACACACTGTCTGTTTGTAATATCAATGTGTTAAAATAATAGGTTTTTTCATGCTCACACGGTGATTTGAAAGACACCTATGCAAAAAACCAGTTTAAATATTTTTGTCTGTCTGTCTGTCTGTTTGTTCTGGGTAATCTTCTAAATTTTGATAATATTTTACTACCAAGTAGCTGTCTATGTAAGGAGTAACTTAGGCTAGTTTTCCTATCTAAGAAAAAGCCTTTAAAATTTTGTCCGGTCCGGGAATTGAATCCACCACTAAGGTAGCTAGTACACTATATAATTACAAAGGAAATGTTAATCTGTGACCCAAATTTTTTGTCTTATAATTAAATAATTAATTTGGGTAACAGATTAACATTTAATTTGTAATTATAGTGTGTATTATATTACTTGTACGAGACTTATGCCTAGAGTAAACTTTAAGTCTTTTTTTAGGACACCAGTGTTAGTTCCAAACAAAACTTATAAGGCTTACTTATATAATAGTGAGTACATATATATAGAAGTATTTAAACTAAGTAAGCTTAAAGTAAGTTTAGCTTAAAGTATAAGTGTGTTAAAAATGGGCTTTATATTTCAGCTTTTCATAATTTGACTAGCTTTTACACGCGGCTCCAGCCGAATGTCGGAAATAGCGGTAAAAGTAGTTTTTGTTACTTGCTGATAACATAATTCTCTATTGGTGAAAGATTTTTTTAAATCGGTTTAGGTGTTCAATTTTAACAAACAAACCAAACAGTCAACAAACCAAACCGTCAACAAACCAACAATAAAACAAACAAACTTACTTTCACATTTATAAGTATGGAAGTAAGAATATTTTAATAATATAATAAATAAAACTTAAAGAAATCTAACCAGAAATTAAGCTTAAAACGAATATATTTACGTCAGCACTACATTTTAAAATGCTCTATACTTAATAAAGTAATATCTTTTTTTTTATAATATATCTATCCAATTCTAATATATCTTTGTGGAACTAACTTTTAAACTTTCGCGTTCCATGATAATTAATATTATTTAACGGGAATTAACGCGATCTCTTATTTAGGGTACACCGGCCGTGGTCACAGGCTGACTCCTGTGACCACGGCCGGTGCAACCTGGTCGAAACGTCAGGCAAACCAGAGGTATGTAATACCCTAAATAAGAGATCGCGTTAATTCCCGTTAAATAATATTAATTATCTTTGTGGAAAATTTTAATTAAATGTTATAAATATATTACTTATATTAGGTCTTTACCTATGAAATTGCCGTTTTGTATGCAATAAGTGAAAGTACTTATTTTTTCAAACTTTTTTATTTCTGTTATTCGAAGTAATCACCCATGCAATCGACGCATCTTTGGCAACGCATTGGCAGTTTATTGATGCCCATCTTGTAAAAATCAGCTGGACGGGAGGCAACAAACTCTTCAAAGGCATTTTGTACTGCCTCTCGGGAATTTAATTTTTTATCCACTAAAAAGTTGTCTAAATTTTGGAAAAAGTAATAGTCGGTAGGTGCAAGGTCTTAGGCAATTTTACCTATTATAATATAGTTACCTTTTCAATGAAATCAAGTCTTTTCAGACATTTTAGAAATTTCATATTCAGTCTTACTAATGCATTCGAAATATATAACAAAAGACGACGAGTTCCCAACAAAATGTGACAAAAATGTAACCAAAAGAAGGCAAGATATCTTCAAAGATAATATATCAAGAGAAGAACTTGTACGTCCCTATGAAGGTCACAAATGTTCGTACATAACTACATACTAATGTTATGTATAACCCATTGTATACACCTAATATATTATCGAGCAAAGAGGCAAAAAATCAAGTATCTTATTCTTAAGATTTTCCAGCTGGGCATGCGCGAGGACAAACCACGCCTATAAATGAAAGAGATGAGTGACCATTCTTCTATTCTACCTTTGAAACCATCAAAATCTGATTTGGTAAGATTGATTTCAGATAAGTTGATGGTAATCAAAATAAAAGCTTTTTTCTCGATGGTCATGTCAGTATTATAGTGTTAGTGGTAGAATAATATTTTATTATTTTTTACAACTAATGGTAAAGTCAGACATCAAACACTAAGTTACTCAGACTCAACAATAAGTTATAATATTTATTTGAAAATATATATTTTTTTGTGGAATAACAAGTTAAATAATACAATCATTGATGTATTTAAACCTAAACTTAAGAATTCTCTGCCTCCTATTTAAGCATTTACCAACTTATTTGCTTTAAATAATTAATATTTGGAAATAATTTTAACTTGTTTGTAATGGGCCTTAAATGCACATTGTAAAGAAAAATAAAAAAAAATATAAATTATAAATTGCAATACTCTATTTTTTAAATACTTACACTGTAAGCTTTTACTAACTTAATTGACATAATAGACATTGTCAACTACCTATCTGATAGTCCAATTATTATCTATATATATGTTATCTATACAAATAAATAAGTGTCTCTTTAAAATGTCAAAAAAAAGGTTTGTTTCATGCTCACTCGGTTATTTACACGATACCTGTGCCTAAAAACCAGATTAAATATTTTTTCTCTGTCTGTCTGTTCGTTCCGAGTAATCTTCTAAACGGCTGAACCGATTTTGATAATATTTTACTAACAGGTAGCTGTCTATATAAGGAGTAACTTAGGCTATTTTTCCTCTCAGAAAAACGTTATAACATTTTGCCCGGACCGGGAATCGAACCCGAGGCCTTAACAACATTTTCAATTCAAATTCCAGTAACGAAGTCGCGGGTACCAGCTAGTTTTAATATAAATTATTTACTATAGCTATCCATACTTCCATTCTTATATTATAAATATTAAACTAAGTTTGTTTTGCTTTTACGCCTAAACCACTAAACAGATTTTTAAAATAATTATACCAATGGAAAGCTACATTATCAGCGAGTAACATAGGCTGCTTTTTACCGGGATATCCGACATACAGGCGGGCGGCGCCGCGGGCAAAAGCTAGTAATGAATACATCTTTAGCCAACCAAAAACGTGCTACATTTTATTCAATGAAAAGACCAGACATGAATACACTATACACATGAGCATAAAATTTTATCCTTAAAAACACTCTCTAAGCTTTCATATTATTGTACATAAATTCATCAAGCATCAAATGAATTTCAAAGCGGTTCACTGCAAAATCTGCACACTGTTAATTAATTTTCCTCTCAACATGTACTCTCAAAATTACTGCGGGCTTTTCCTATTAAGCCTCATAGACACATAGTACTGTCACTCAGATTTTTTCTCCTACAAACTTCAATTCATTACAACAGCCAAAGAAGGAAAGTCGGGGTTTTAATTAAAGATATTCAGTGGAAACCCGCCCATGAAGCCTTAACTCACTGAGACGTGGTTGGCTTATTTTTTTTCGACACACTCATTCCCGCCTTGCGACCCTCCCAAACAAACAGCCGAGGACTTTGAAAACATTTTTTTATACGATCCATTTGTCACCTTACAACGCTTGTTTAAAGTTGAAAATTGTTTATTAGGGAATGTTGTTTGCGTCATTGTGGATTCGTAAGAGGGCTTCAGTTCATTTCATGAAAGTGGAGCTTGGGAGTTGTGAAATACACTCAGTTGACCGCGAGCTTTCGCGCGGACGAACGTGCAGGGGACGGGAATCTGTCGTTTGTCGGGGACTTCGGAAAAGTTTACGTTGTCGTCAATTTCGTGTTCACTGTGAGTGTCGTGTACTTTTGTTTTCGTGAATGTTATGTGAGCTTCGAGAAATTTCTAATTCAGGTAAGTTGTTTTATTTTGATCTGTTTTTTACATTTGCCATTTTACAATTACTTACGTAGAATATACCTCAGTAACAAACCAACGAGAAAAGTGGGTATACCAGTAGCAATATATGTTTTAATAACTGAAAAATATACATACATTTATTGTAGAAGAAATGCTGAATTGTAAAATAATAAAAAAAACGTCACGCACATTATAGAACAGCAAAGAGAAGTCACAATCCATAAAATAATATTAAAAAGAAACTATTTTACGTAACACTCGATGTATCAAACAATTTAATTAAAATTACACGTTTTTATTTCACTTGCAAATTTCATTTACAGTTTAGTTGCTACTAGTAATTTAACCAGCTAAACACACTTAGCTGCACTTAACTATGAATCTTTATGGAAACCCGACCCGACCCACCTTGGTGCAGGTTCGAATCTCAGTTTTTTAGCACAGCTGGATGTATTAATAAAAATAACTAGAAAGAAATGTTTAAACAACACTTTTTTTTAATATCTATTTCACCGATATTTTATTTATAAAAGTGATGTTTTGAATAATACTGTTGTAATTTAATTTTAAAGTATCACATTGTCTAGAAATAAAAAAATAAAACTTAAAAAAAATATATTAACGAATCTAACAAAAAATTAAAATAAAAACCCTTACTTGGGTCAAATATGAAATAAATATTTTTTGAATTTGCCGGAATACGAGTTACTCAGGTCCTTAATGTCTTTTTATTCGTGAAACTATGGCCTATTTCAATAGATCCTATAAAGAAGAATGACAAGGTCGCTATTTTTAGACATTGTTTTTCAATTGTGTTGTGAGGTTACATCGATACTTATATTTTAAAAGTGTGAAACTAACTACACTAAATCGATATTAAACATTATTTTACCAATGGAAAGCTACATAATCAGCGAGTAACATATGCTAGCTTTAACCGATAAGCGATACACGCGTTGGAGCCGCGGGCAAAAGTTAGTTGGTTTTAAGTAGCAATTACATGTAAGAACAATGCAGCGTATAGTATACATAAAAAGATCTAAAAATATTTTATAACACCTCTTGCAAATATAAATATTGCAATAATTTTATATTTCAGATATGTATTAAGTTGAATTTAGAACGAGTTTATCTGTTTAACTAAACCGTCGATCCGGGCATGTGGTCATGGACACAATTTACGAAACCAAGGTCATTAAGCGATAAGTGTTCAGTTATAAGTAAGCCTCGATCGTATGTCATCCCATAAAGAAAAAAATCTCAACGAAATTCTTTGATCTATTTAGGAGCACACAGACAGATATATTATTTACATAGGCAGATGCACAGACTCACTTGCACAGAACTTATTACAGCCATCTTTTTGCATTAGGGTTTGAAAAACAGTCTAACTTTTTAACAAAACCATGTATTTCCTAAATGAAGTAATCTCTGAATATATCAATTATTATATTATTATTATAATAATAAAATTAATCTAGGCTTTTTTTTACTTATAAATATTACTCTCGCTACTAATTGTGTGTTAATGAATAATTTTATCTTTTTTTTATGACATCATTACATTTTTAGTAGAAATCGATATTGAGCACATCTATAAAAAGTAATAAACTATTTTAAGAAAAATTTAATACCTAAAAAGTATATATATACTTCGTGTAGTATGTGAATTCCGTGTGTCAACGCCCCTATTCACCCCGTGGGTGTCGTAAGAGCCGACTAAGGGAGCAAACTACGTAGGACAACAGCACTGCAAAGAGAAGGAAAACCTGAAACAAACCCTATACTAAGCCGTCTGACCAGCGTGGTATAGTAGCCCTAAACCTCATTGCTAATCAGAGGCCTATGTCCAGCAGTGGACTGTTAAAGGCTGCTGATGATGCTGATATGTACTCAGAAATCATAAATATCTAAACGGTATGTGCAAAAACAAATATTCATATTAAAATTGTGTGGCTACATTCGAACAAAAGAGCGCTGTGCTTTTCGACAGTCCTTAGGACTGTATTGTTTCATGGGTGTAAGCAAAATATGGAAGACCAGTTTTAGGCAACATGTTATGTACTGTTTTTGTTTATGAACAAATAGCCCAATGATGAACTCTGCTGAATATTATATCACAATGTTTTTAGTCTAAATTAGATTTTTATTGACACATATTTTTTTTAAATGAAAGATTTATTTATTTCTTCATCATCATTAGCCTATCACAGTCCACTGCTGGACATAGCTTCTCCCGTTTGATGCCAGAATCGATCTAAGTGGCGTGCGATGGGAGAGGCCTATTTATTTCTTAGACTGGAGTAATTCTTCGTTTTTTTCGTAATAAGACATCTCTTATATTTTTTAGTATATCTTCTCTCTTTAAACATTTTGAACCCGTGTTTCATCACATGAGAGGTAGAATTTTCTTAAGTAAGTCTGAGCTAATGTCTAATTCGTAATAACCAACTGAATGTGTGCTAAATTTCATTTCATTCGTTTAGTGGTTTGAGCTGTGCAATGATAGATCAGTCACTCGCAATGAGAGAAGCTGTCATTGCGAGTTGTTAAACATATTTTTAGTAGAGATAATAAACTTGGATAATGATGGATTTAAGTAGTTTTGATGTCATTAAAACACGTGCCTACAAATAGACAATACTCTGAAAAGACACCAAAAAGAAAAGAAAATGCTTATAATGCAATGTGCTTAGATGCTGCATTTCTAACAATCAATAACACTGACAGACACTGAGTTTCAGATATTAACATAAAAAATGGGACAACATAAATATATAATTGAGAATCAGGGCAAAAGTAACATTTAGATAAAATTAGAGACAGATAATAAGACAATAGTTTTTTTTTAAGATTTAATTATAGACAAGATAAGATTGGACTGGCTTGTCAGGCGGAAGTGAAATTTCATCCACAAGACAACTGACACTGTGCGATGATGAACAAATAATGAGATCATTTGTTCTGGCTGTAACTTATCTGTAATATAATTAATTTTATTTAAAATTATACAAAAAATTGTGTATCCGTGTGATGACAGATTAAGAATACGAAATGTCGCCACCCCTCTTCATCCCGACGATGTGTAAGACAACAGCACTGCAAAGAGAAGGAAAACTTGAAACAAACCCTATACCAACCCGTCTATCCAGCGAGGTTTAGTAGGTCAAAACCTCCTTTCTAAGGCGAGGCTTAAGTCCAGCAGTGGACTACTAAAGGCTGTCGATGATGATGATTATACAAAAAATGTAACTTACCATATTCATTATTATTATTATACACCACTCGTTTGATTACTGGACCTGAAGGTTAATGATGCTATTTTTAAATTATGGAATTCGGATTCATCAACAACTTCCTCGTAAACTGTAACACGGGCACACTAAATTAAATTGATCAATATCTATAGTTAACAATTTGCAAACTAACCAAACCTATGCATTTAACCTACAAATGCATAACTTAACAGCTGCATAAGCCATTATGAGCAGATAATAGAAAGCCTAGTTTAGAATATTGAAGTGATTTATTTGGTCATGTAGACGACAGCGTATAATGATTAATATTGTACACACACATACACTCACGCTTTTTTCCTTAAGGGTAGGCAGAGACAACAGTTTTACCACTTGCTTCTATCCCTACATGGTTTACAAAAGGGAAGGAAGTTTTAATACTGTCTTTAAACTTTTTGTACAATCTTACCGATTCGGGTAATTTGACCAGCTGTTTCTGTAATACATTATAGTTTTGATCAGAGAATGTGCCGCGTGGTCAGCTACTCCAGGGACTGCCTATTTTTAAAGGCAATTATGTTGCACGGCTAAAAACCAGTTTATTTTTTGTCTGTCTTTATGTAATCTTCTAAACGGCTGGACCGATTTTGATAATATTTTACTACCAGGTAGCTATAATATTCTACCACATTCACACAACGACATCTAGTCCCAAACTAAGCAGAGCTTGTACTATGGCTACTAGACAACTGATATGAATACATATATACTTTTTTTTTGTAAATACATATGTACTTATCATACATAGAAACACCCAGACCATATCAAACATTACATGTTCATGGTTGCTTTTTATATAAGGAGTAAATTAGGCTACATTTCCTCTTAGAAAAACTCTTTAAAATTTTGCCCGGTCCGGGAATCGAACCTACTAAGGCGGCTCTTTTCAAATTCTACGCGAACGAAGTCGCAGGTAAAAGCTGGTAATAAACATAGTTTTTGAGATACGATTACGTCAGAGGGAGACGACATTCCGTTGTACGAGATGTTTCGTTGACGTAGTTAGATTTGTCTTTGAACTCAACTCTAATTTAGATTTTATTGACGTCTCTAGACTGAGTCGGAAGAGCCAACTAAGGGAAAAAACTACGCAGGACAACAGCACTGCAGAGAGAAGGAAAACTTGACACAAAACCTATGCCAACCCGTCTGGCCAGTGTGGTATAGTAGGCCAAAACCTCCTTTCTAAGGAGAGGCTTATGTCCAGCAGTGGACTGTTAAAGGCTGTTGATGTGATGTGTGACGTGAGACTGAGTTGTAATACTTAGTATTATATGTTTTACGCTTTACAAACGAAATAAAAAAATAATGTAATATTCTTGACATGCCTCTTTGTTATTTCCTACGTTCTTGTTTCAAATGGCAGGATGAAAGAATGGTCAATTTAATTAATAACAAGATTGACAGTTATTGATATTATCGATAAACATTTATGAACCAACAGTCGATATAATAGTGAATCTTTGTACCTTCTAAGTATTATACACATATATAATGAACTATATGGAAAAAACTTAACATGTAAAGATTTTTATTCGTTCATTTAAATTTAAATTAGGTCTCGTAGTGTGTAGTGAAAATCTCACTAGTTTTAGTAGACTATTAGAAGTTACATGATGCGGGATGCGTCTAGTGTTGCTACCAAAGCAAATGCGCATAACATACACACGAAAAATAACAAACGCACTCAAAATCTCTACATGAGTCGTTTGAAACATAATTATTTTTGTTTAACTTAATCTACTTAAGTTTACTTAAACTACAACAATTATATCCACTACTTTACACTAAACAATAAGTCCACGGTCTATTACGCACCGGAATGCCGATATAGGGCGATTTACCACTATAGCACGGTATTCGATAATCGGATACAGGAATCTGGGGAAGTTTGAATTAAAAGGTGTGTGAATATACACATATAGAGGAAGTGGTGTTTGGATCAAAATATGTTGCGGTTATGAGTATCGACTTCAGGTCAGTATCAAATGTCAGGAGCAATATACTTCCACCCTCCTTTTATAAACATGATGTTTAATTGATTATTTTGAACTTCAAAGGTGAAATAGACGGGCTGCTTATTTTATTGCTGCATTTTATAAATCATTAAAGAATTCTGTTCTCTGCTTCCACAACTGGTTTAGATTGTCGAGCTTTAGTTGACTAGTCATTTTGTAACATGTGATAGCAGTATCACATGTTGAAAACATGGCTAGTGGTAAACAAAATTCAACCCTTTAATCTCAACTGAAAGACATGGGAACTTAGAATATTGTGGCTTGAGTAAGAAATCCATTAAATCATCTGAAATTTCCTTCTATCTTCTTACGTTAAACTAATCTAATATTGATATTGCACACGAGAATAAAAAACAGCATTTTTTCAATACGTCATGAATACTTAAAAACAAATTTAGTGAACTTAATTGTGACAATCTTCTAACTACAACACAATTATGTAATAACTCCAATCATAAAAAAACTCAGAATTAAATGACTTGACTAGGGAGATCAATTCTTCCAGAGTTTGTTAGAAGAAAACACGATCAAGTTTGCCCGGTTGAAAAATTAAAGGATTTTTGTAAGAGACGATGAAACATCACAGCCATTACTTATTTCAAACGTAAAACTTTTAAAAACTAATTTAATGAATATGATGAGCAACATCAATGTCCTGTCCTAATGTTTTTATAATTTAATTTAAATGTGTATCATCATCAGTATATCAAGAGGTTTCTGATTTCTTTTATGGTTGGTGCCTGTCTGACGCCAACCCTCTTCGGGAAAATCGTTTCGGGGAAATCGAAAAGTGACTTTTAATGAGGAACGAATAGAGCGAGGAAACTACTACTAATAATATTTGTTTTGAAATTGAGTTAAATTTTTCTAAAATACAAAATAAATCTTGTGCTTGCGTTAACTGAGACATTTAATTTACTAATTTAAGAGTCCTCTGATTTTTATAATTATTTGATGTTAAATGATGTGAGCAAAAAGTATTGATAGACAGACAGAATTTATCGTGCTTTTTTATTAAGCGACGAAACACTAAAAACCGTACGTAGAACGTAGAACCTCCTCCTTTTTGTGAAATCCGTTAATGATAATGATATTTTTTAGTTTAAATTTTATAAAGTGTTACTTGTAAGGAAAATCAACGAAAAATCTATTTAAATACTTGACTTCTATGGATTTTTTCTCGTTATACGTCAGATACGGACTTGGTGGCAATGGGACTACTATTGGAGCACACACTTTGGTTCAAAAAAAAGTTTTAAAATCAATGTATTTACATAAAAAACGCATACATCCGAAAATAGTTCTATGCTCCTACTCGTACCTTCCTGAATTAAATTTTGAAATTTTATTTCAGAAATAACATCATCAATCATCATCGACAGCCTATACTAGTCCACTGCTGGACATAGGCCTCTCCTTAGAAAGGAGGTTATCGTTAGGTTTTCTCCTCAGAAATAACAATTTTACGTTATTCTTAGCCATATAATAAAACAGTCTTACCCTTATCCTTAAGAACAAGAAAGTTTGAAACAAGAACAAGAATTAACCTATTTAAGAAAAAAACAAGTAATGTGAATAAAAAAGAAGAAACCAGATATGTAACGTTCTGAAGCAAAACTTGTGACGGTTAAACAAAAACCCGCAATACGTGTGAAAGTTTGTCTTGTTAGCGAGGTGAATAGACGAGGCGTTATATTAAAAATGGCCCGCCGCACTCAATTTCATGAAAAAAACTTATAAACGCCTCCAAACATTCATGTTTGAAGTGGCTGATATGGTATTAATGATCATATGCTTGAGTCTTGATGATATTCACATAAAATAAATAATAATTAATTACTTAAATCCAGTTTTTTAATTTGATTGTGATATAATTGTACTTTTTTTGACGCCTTTTCTATTTTGAATGCGTTACAGTATAAAAAGTAGATTTCAATCAAAAGTATAGAAGTACAAAATCATCTATTAATGTTGCATTAAATGTTTTTAGGAAAAATCTTCTAAACCTGTATACTGGAGCAAGACTTGCAATCTTCGTACATTGTCTAAAGGAACGAAGACTTTAGTTCTAACATATTGAATTAATGAAAACCTTTTTATCTGCAATCGCCATTTTTTTCTTTTTCTTTTTAATCAATTGCCGGTTCTTTAATTTATATGGCTTCCCACATATCATTTAATATTACTAATCATAATACTAAAAAAACTGTGTTGGTGATTTGCTTGTTCTGAAAAGACAAAATATGGTTATCCAAGCATTTTCAGGAGTCTTGCGTTCATCGATGAAGGTTCCACGGTTGAAATGAAAAAAAGTAGTGGATAAGGAGGACATACAAACGTACACATGATTTGACATATAAACTGTGTCAGTTAGACAATACTAGATCATTTAAATCAAGAAATATATCAAAATTGTTATTATGAAATATATAAAATTTAGTTAAATGTCCATACATCTCCATAGATACAGATATTTTTCATTTATTTGATATTGCAGTTATGTATTGATTACGCCCTACTATATCCATTGCCTTGCATTGCCTCTTCACAATTTTCAAAACTATTCCAAGTTTCTCTCCAATGAATGTGTTTTAATTGTTAATATTGAAATTATATCTTTATTATATTAAAATATTTACTATTGTTTAGTTACCACATCCATCAATTCATACTCCACATCAGACAGGATCAACTTTTTGACGCAGTCACGGCAATGGAGCCTCTTTTGTAAAATCGCTCTTTTTAAGCAAAGTTATGGCTCATGGATTAAATTGCCTTATTCTTTAGCACTTTTGTTTGACTTTCGTACAAAAATATGTGTAAAAATATTTGTTTCGGAGTTTGGGTGTTTACCATGTATAATATGTATGTATTTACAAAAAAAAAGTATTTAGGTATTCTATCAGTCAATCTAGCTTTCATAGTAAAAGTTCTGCTTAGTTTGAAAATAGATGGTGTTGTGTGTCAGACGTCCGAAAATATTATATTATTATATATCTAATAATAAGTTTACAAAACTCCAATACTTATTTAGTATAACGCTGTCACGTCCCTTTATATACAGTTGACTTTATATAAAAAAGTCTTCTACTTCTTGCTCGGAGACGAGAGATAAAGTGCAATTTAAAAATATGTATGAATTCGTCTCAACCGTAAATCCTGATGCATTTAAAACTGCAAAACATGCCAATAAAAGACAGCATAGCTAAAGCATAACATTACAATCCGTAATATAAGACAGAAAAGTGTAATAGAATTATACACACATTGTTATAAAAAAGAATAAAGAGCGTGATATGCAAAACCAGAAAAAAAAAACAAACGTTTAGTGCCCATTTCACAAACCGCCAACATAAAACTCAAAGAGTTTAAAACGGCACAAAAGATGGCCGGGACACATTACACTTAATTACATTACTCGGCTGTACACCCAATCAAGGATATGAGGTGCTTCACAAAGGACTTCCTGTGACACCGTTACTATACAATGCGTATTGTTAATACAATGTACTCATTTTTGAGGTTAGGTCCGGCGTTTACTAAGGTAAGATAATATTTGAAAAGCCTGATAATATTTATTAAATTAAAAGTCAAAAAGTAGATTCTACAATTCCAAGGTACTAAGAGATAAAAAAATCAGATAAGTAATAAAAATAGTTCTGATTCTTACTTCAATAGAAATGATATCTACCAGCAAAAATGGTGAAACAGTTCTCCTCTCTCTCTCTCTCTCTCTCTCTCTGTTGCTTCTAGGCTATTTTAGGCTATTTTAGGCTTCATCTTGTTGACAACTTATTTACACAAACACCAGTTAGTACAAAAATAACCAACTCGCTTTAGGTGTTCTCGTATTTTTATTTCTTGAAGAGTTCCGACAATTTCCCCATCCATCATCAGCTCCTAACCTCTATAAAATTTTATGAACTAGGCAGTATTCTAGGCTAGTTTTGAAAGTTCTTATTTTTTGACGAGAAATTGAGAGTGCATTCATACATGAAATTCCGAAGTAGTAAACAGAGGCTTATCAAATGTCTAAACTTTACCAATAATAATTTGAATCCCACTTATATAATAGGCTCTAGCCGTCAGTCGGGCACTCTAGCGATCTGGTATGAATCAGATGGGAATATTGTGAACATATCGAAAGGAAAGGTAGATAAAAAGAGAAGGCAACAGTAAGAAAGGATATTGATTAGGAGATCCTTTAACTAGAATTGGCTCTTGCCATATACTCCAAACCTTTCTCCTTTTTCGAAGTGGTTTAATGTAATCTTTAACTAAGTAGTATCATCAGTAGTTTATTGATGTCCGCTGCTGAACGAAAGCCTCAAAAAACGAAACGAAAGCAAGGAGAGCCAATCATCCAGGTCTTGGCAGTCTGCATCCATTCTAGCAGCTTTCAAGTGGCTTGCAGTGGGCTGATGAACTAAGAAGTATAACTTGCATAAACCAAGTAACACTTTGTAGTAGAAACTCATTAGATGATTGGCTTAGTTATATATTAGTATTTCGTATTATGTACGTTGTAAGCAGGTGCACGTAATACTGAATACATTAATGTATGAAAACAGCGAATCATGCTATCACATTAACTTTTGTATAACATAATTAGTTTTAATTAACAGAGTTTATTAATGGATCTGTATCTGTTTTTGGAAAACAAAAGGTCTTCAGAATGTGCTTTGTCAGCTTGTCATAATCAATTGTAATTTGTATAAAAACAATGAGAAGATTTTGTTCTATAAAGGTGTTCCAAATATTATGTGCATGAAAAAGTATTTAAGGTAGAGGAATGTTAGCCTCTGCTGTAATTACAGGCAATCAAAAGTAACATGTACAGTTTTATGGGTATTATTAAAGAAACAAACTAAAAAATTTAAGGTACATTTAAAAAAAATGTGTTTGTTTATGACTTATATCCTTTTATTTCTGGCCATAGGAGAGCCATTATTCGGCATATATCGTCATAATCGTAAAATAATGTCGGTTTAGAAAAAAAACGTTTGTTTTTCCATATGGATATGGATATTACTACATTGTCTAAATATTATTACTTCATTCAAGAAAAAAAAATGTATTTTAGATTTTAAAGTAGTGTTTATTTGTTAGGCGCTCAAAGTTAATTAAAGCATGTGATTTTTCTACAAAATTGTATGATTATTAGCTTCCCTATTTTATTTTAAACCCTGTTTTTCACTTCTATGCCAATTTTTATAATTACAGATTTAGGATGAAAAAAGTTAGGTAAAAAAATAACAATTATTTGAAATGCCTGCCCTGTAAAATTCAATAAATTTCAGATCCGACACTATTCTACGACTATGACGATATATGGGCCTACTCGAGCAGATTGTTACCACACCCTGAATTCTTTCGGTGCATTTCACAGAGTGAGTGAGGTTGCTGGATGGTGACGTCCGCGCGTGCCGAACGTTGCCTAAATAGAGAATGTATCCGAAGGAGGTGCCCGCGCCGTGGCGGGCAGGCGCGGATGTCTTATTAACAGCGGTACCCGGACCCCTCCTATTACAGGCGCAGAGTAGCACACCGTGTGGTTTTAGTCGGTCCGATTTCGACACACCACCCCGCCGCAACGTAAAAAAAAGGGTTTAAAAAATATTGTTTGGGGCTCTCAATAGCTGGATGCGCATTTGTGAGTGTTGAGCCAGGTGTCCATAGGTAGCGGTAGTCACTTAACCACAATTGACTCGTCTGCTCGTTTGTCCCATATTATCATCATCATCAACAGCCTTAAGCAGTGTACTGCTGGACACAGGCTGCTTCTTAAAAAGGAGGTTTTAGCCTACTATACCACAAGGCTAGACGGGTTCGTATAGGGTTTGTTTCAAGTTTTCCTTATCTTTGTAGTGCTGTTGTCCTCCACAGCATAAAAAAACCATGCAGCTCTCGAAAGCCTTAAAAAGATACGCCGAAGAGATCTTCGAGGGTAAACTCAGGCTTGTTATAGAATTCAACCTAAGAGATAAAGTTATATTAAACACTATAGATTTTTTATGACACCACGGGCCACCTGATGGATTTGATTTGACCCTGACTCTGAGTTGTCGTTATAAATAAAAAAAACTAGAAATTCGTTACACATTAAGCCTCTACTCAAATAAGGATATAAACACATGCAGGCTATCATAAACAGAGTGTTTAAGTACGAGTTGAGTAGGTATTGCATGGTTCAAGTGACAAGTCGATGATACGAATAAAGACAATTTTAAATCTTTCATACCTTTTTTAAATTTACTGATATGATTTTAAAGCGATATGCAATCAAAACCAAAAAATATTAATCAGTTTAACTCCAAAAACGCAGTTCTTTTACCTGTTAACTAATCACATTTTTAAGTGACTGATACAGTTAAGACCTCTTTATATATTTATTGATGATTCAGTATTTTTCATTGAAATGAAGTTCCTTGTTCTTGAACAAAATTTTAGGGTACTGGTACTTTAAAAAAACATTACTTTAAAAAGGTTTACTTCCTAACCTCTGTGTATTAACGTTTAATTTCAACAAACAAAACCCCGGCAGTGAGTAATCAAAATCTCCAAGCTGCAAGTTCTTCATAATGCATTGGCAATCTCAGCGTGTAATCCGAGAGCATTTTCCTTGGTACCTTGAATCCATTGAATAATAGAACCGATGTAGCACCGTACTCTGTTAATATTGTACACCTTAATTACATGGGATTAGCAGAAGCCCGTTACACCTGTGAACGTCTTGAAACATAAACCAAGTGTGGATTACTGTGGATGAAGTGGTTGTGAGGATGGCGTATCGTCGACGAAATTCATTCGCAAAATTAATGTAAACGTCATTTACTACTAGATTAGCTTCAATACATAATAAATAACTAAAACCCGTTATAAGTTTAGCATTACATATATCTATTCATAAAAAAATGGACCGAAAAAAGACTCAGTTGATTTACTTCACTTACCGCCAATAATATCATATTCTTTAACCATCAGCAGCAAACTAAGTTCGTTTGAAATTCGACGCTACAGCGCTGTAAGAGCGTAGAATTTTAAACAAGGTTAGTTTGAAGTTCGACGCTGTGACAGCGTTGTACGCAAGGCTGTTTCCTTAGAGAATAGCACTGCTGATGGTTAGTGACAGCTGCAACTTTAGAGTCGTGGTTGTGGAATGTTGTGGTATATTAATTGATGCAAATGTATTTATCTGTAAATTGTAAAGTATTGACGCTGAGTTTGTTTGCCCTTTCTTCTCATAAGGCTCAAGGCCTTGGAAACAAGCGGTTGTGGATCGGCACAGATATATCATGGATTTTGTATAGGTATAATTTTTATTAAATTTATTTACCTAATTATTTGACAAAACAGAGATTGTTGCTATTGTGTGTTGTGTTGATCTACAACTTTAGTCTACATAAAAAAACGATTTCAAACAATTTTAATTTTTTTAGGAAATAAAGATATTTTAAATTGGAATATTTGAATTTGAAATCTCGTGGAAATGCTCCTGGGTATGGCGAAGAAGCCAGAAGTATGTGGTGTTCCCACTAAAAACTGCCTCGATGACCGGCCCAATACTTTGAGGACGACCCAGACCATGTCATTTCTGGTCATTCCTGGTAAACCGACCTAAATTCTTTTAAAAATTGATTGGTTGACGATAGATATAGGCCGATATATATCTTCTTTTGTGTATTTATTGAAGGATCCTTATGTCCAGCAGTGGGCGTCCTATAATTGAAATGATGATAATGATTATGATAATGATTGCTAAAATCAAGAAAACAACAAATTAACCAACAGATCACTAACAATCAAAATTTTACAAAATATATTTCAAAAGTACTAAATTTTCCGTGGTATGTACACTAACTCTAAGTCAGATAAACTTAGCATTCATGAAGTGAAATGAAGCTAAACAATTTGTTAAATAAACAAAGATACAATTTAGGTAGTTTCCAGCGAAACTGTGCCTCACTAAATAATAAATTTATTAAGCCTCTGGGTGAGCGTGGCAGGGCACCTACATATTAGTATTGCTATTCGGCAGTTGCTGTGTTTAAGTCCTCTATCCGTACGTTAACAACAACCAGTAATTACATTTGTATTTTCGTTTGTTATCAAAACTAATATTATAAAACTGAAGAGTTTCGTTGTTTGTTTGGTTAATCTCAGGAATTACTGTAAAATATATCAGCTGCCAATATTTCAGCCAAGGTTTCAGTATTTCAGGCCTTTTAAATCAAGGCCAGTAATAATGTATGTATAGATTACAACAATCAAAACAGGTCAATAATTAAAAGTTAACATAGGTTTTTTTGTTCGTTAAACTTTCACGCCTTACAAATTGTACAATCACACGAGCAATGACAAAATCTAGAAACATCTCCCAGTGCATCTCATTTACGTGTATATCTTTTATAACCCATACTTAAGTCTTTATTTTTATATGTGTAGATCATCACAGAAATCCTAGTCATAAATTGTTTTCATTTATCAGTTTTAGGTACTTACTTGATCTTTCATCTTCCTTGGTTCCTGTTGATCACTAATACCAGTTAGGGCTTCCACATACAGATAATTTTAAATCGTTACTAGTTTGATTGCTCAGGCTGTCAACCGACAGTTGTAAGACAGTTCGCACATTTGATGATTTAAGATCAATCTATCGAAAGTGAACGTAGGATTTCTATTTTGTTAAACTATCAAAAAACTATGAAAAATGGTTGGCAGCGGATGGATGCACATTGCTCAAGACCGGGATGATTAGCACTTCTTGGGGGAGGGCTTCGTTTATCAGTGGACAGCAATAGGCTGATAAAACACTGGATGTGCATAACCGAAGATCTGGTTTTATAATTATAAATAAATATAATTATAATTAATATCATTTCAAAATTTCAAAACAATTTTTGATAAATGTAGAAGGCCCATGATTATAAATACGCATTGTTTTTAATGAATTGTGTTGAATCGTTTTTTACCTTTTTTTTCAGCATATAGGAATAAAATAATAACAAAACGTATTATTCATTCATTTAAAATGATAATAATCAGGTAATTTTATAATGAAACAGTTCAAAGAACAATGGCAGAAACATATTTACCTAAAATTTAAGCGTTTAAAAAATCGAGTCACAGTAAACTTAATCAAATTTTTTTCTATGATTTATCATTACACCACCATGTGTTGTATAAGTCTTATAAGAGATAAGATATTTTTGAAGATTTTATTTGACCTAAGTACGTAATGTCAGATTCGCCATCACGTATAACTGACTAGGGATGCGTGGTGGCAATATTATATTATGGAACAATTTATCGATAATCGATTCTTATAGCTTTGGCTGAAATATTTACCGAAGGTTCACTATTATGATTATGAATTTGCTTCTGCCCACGTCTTCACTCGTACGGTAGAGTGACTGAATCAACATAATTAGAAATGATTTAAAATATTTTTGACTCTCTTTAAACGATTTTAAACACACTAAAGAAATAGAATACAGTTACGTTATTTTCCACTACACAGTGTGATGAGAAAAATACATTGTCATTGATAACGGCACATAAATAGACATACATCGATATTTTCAAAATGTCGATACGTCGTCGTTTAGTACATATCTCTTAATCTGTGGTTTAGATCCTGTCAAGTTCCGGACTCACCACGTTTGTTATTTTATTTTTGTTTAATTTAGTGTTAAACTCGAATAGATGTTATGCTTTTATTTTTTTATTTCATATACTGTAATAATAATGAAAATAATATTTTCAGCTATCTGACACACAACGCCATCTAGTTTCAAACAAAACATTAACAATATGTTAGTACTTAACCTCGAAACATTCAAAATCCAATATCTTTTTTCCTAGACTTCTTTCGCAAGTAATTTTGATATGAGAATGGTCAAGAATAAATTCTCAAGTGTTAAGGATTTTTTGATATTTAAACGCTAACATTTCAGTTCAAATAAAATTATGTATGGCGACCTGCCATTGTCCTTTTAGGTGCAAAAAAAATTTTCGATGTGCCACTTTCAATTCAAAGCGACCATGGATGAAGGATGGATGGATTCAAGGAATCATTGGAAGGGTGTTTTCGACGATCTGTTCATCGGTGAACTACAATTTGTAGAACCGACTACGAGCGAATGGTGTTTTCGGCGAACCGTTCATCTGTGAACTGTAATTTTTAGAACCGACTTCGGACGAAGGGTGTTTTCAGCGAAGAGTTCATCGATGAAGGGTGATTTGGAATACGATTCTGAGCTCTATAATAACATGTGTCAAGTACCATGCAAAACACGCACTACATTTAACTGTGCAATAGCATAATCATTATTGATCTATTGGATAGGGAATAACTTAAGTTCACAATAAAAAAAACTAAGGAGTATTTAAATTAATATAAATTAAAGATTTACAAAAAAATAATAAAGTAACATCTTTAAACTACATATTCAAAAAGTTCTAAAGTTTATAATATTTAAAGCGATGTTAGATGGTATTTTATTCGTTGCTAAAATCACATATCTTGCTATTCAGAAACGCAGCCATATAAATTGGACCAACTATGACGAACGCTTCTTTAACTGACAATTCAATGTTATTCATCCATGTTATATCCAATGCTGATTGATCTACAAATATAATTTTAATTAAATTCTATTGAACAAATGTCGATAATCAATTAGATAATTTTAAAAAATCTTAAGACTCCGATGACATGACGGTTTTTGAATGCGCATTGGGTGTTTATAAAGTGTTTACATGATAAACATTTCATGGGCATTTCATTTTATATTTATATTTCATACAAAAAATAAATTTATATGAAAAGAAGTGTCACTAATCTTGAGATATCTAAAAAGTAGAATACAAGCTTTTATTTAATTAGCCAAATCCTTTAATAAAAAGGTATGCTCGTTTAAAAAAAGAAAAAACTCGCATTCAACACCCGTTATCTAAATATTACATGATTTAAAAATAAGAAACTTAGAGGTACCTCTTTCCTTAGAGCGCAGCAGTCCAGAACCCACTTGTAACAATGGTTTTGGATTAGGTAGGTAGAGATATACGAAGGTATTGTAAGGAGTCATTTTACTAACGGCAGTAGTCAAGGTCAATGACATGTTTCCTGTAAGACGAATTACAATATAACACTTACTTGATAAATAACAACTATACAAGGGGTTTTATTGTTTCTCATAGATTATATTTATATAGAATTTTATCACCACCACCAAGCTACGCAATTTATAAAGAAATGAAATTGGACACTATCTTGGATATAGGTATACATACCTCAGATAAAAATACAGATCAAAGCAAAACTATTTCTTTTTGAGATTTGATTACAATTACTAAATTAAAAAGGCTTTATAAACGGATTGATTAATTTTTTTCTTGTCTACCATATTTGCACATTAATTACTAATGTAGCACTTACTAAATTCGATAAGAGTCAAATCTGAAGCTTTTATAGGTTCCTGGCCTTTACGGTGATAAGTCATCAATGTGTTAGGCGTGTTTACTACCACCTTCTCAAATTCCACTTCCAGAACCAGTGTATCAGTATTTTTGTTTATGCTGAAATGTGCAAGACATTTTATTAGCTACTTAGTTCCCGTTCCATTCGTTATAAGCAAAAAACTACCTAGCTGATTTTTTTCAACTCTTTCATTAAATAGCTGATTAAACAAAAATATTTACTGTCAAGTTTATCAAAAATGTATTCAACAGTTTCAAACACTGTTTCAGGTGTTCAGTTTGAACTGTTAGGTTGTATCGTTTATTTCATAGTAGCTTGAATAAAAATGCGATAAAAATCAATGCTAAATTAAATTTAAATTTCCAATCAAATTTGATCGTAATTTTGAGCAACAATCACGCAAAAAAATATTAAGAGGTGATAATTATATTAGAAAAAAACATGTTATGTTTTTGTAACATGCTTGAATCAATTTTTCACTTACTAAAATTCTTGAATTCTTCCCGAGTTGAGGCCTTGAACTTTAGCATCATAAAGTGTCATTGTCATATTAGCATGGGGCAACTCTATTGGCACACTGCTTAGAATATAAGGGTCTGGGGCTAACCCATGCATGGGGTAACACTTGTAGTTATATGCAAAGAAACTACGAATGCAGTCGATGTCATTAATGGAACAGGGTCTTTTGACGATTTCTTTGTCATTTTTTTGATTAGGAAGATTTAAGTTATGGATTTGTGATTCTTGACCATATTCTTTTCTAGTATTATCTAAATAACGTGCTGTAATAAAAAAAAAACGATTAAATACAATTTGAAAATATGAATAATTCAATAATTCTAAGTTATTATTCTTTGAGATGTTTTGATACGACAAAACTAGGCGGTATTTTGTACGAAGGACCATGCTCACTCACCGCTGAAATGTACCACGTACGTTCCTTACATAATGTCTACCATTATTAATTTAAAAAAAACAGTATTTTTATTTTTTTAGTTGACGAGTACATATTGCCATCTTTATAATATTATATTAAACCAGACTTAATTGCAGTTGCAAGATTATACAATTCAACTCTAAAAACATTTATCACAGAGTTAAATGCGCCATAAACACGATAAATTGTAATAATCTAAGTTCAGAAAAATAAACAAGGAATTCTGTAAGGCCGAATACAATTTGCGTCGAAGCATAGGACTTCTACAGTATAATCTATCACTATCTTATTTTACCCCAAAAACTACGATATTCAAACACTTATTACTGTATGACGCATATCAATTAATACAAGCAATTTTCCTTACCAGAGTTTAAATTGTAGCCATATTTATTACCCTGCCAGTAATTGCCTGAAACCTGGCTGACTTCAAGGGCGATTAGAACAATTACACATAAATCAGTATTCATGTTTGCGAGTACAATAACGTAATGAATCAACATTTTCATCTTTTATAGCTTTACTTAAATAGTATTTAATGCGAGGAAGATTTCAATTATTTTAATGAATATTATGTAGTGTTAGGAAGACGACACACGAGTTATTAAATAAAGGTGAGTACAAACCGGTACATAAAGTAACTTTAGCTACTAGCAATCAAAACAAATAAGTTTTAATACAATTGTGTTAAATCGCTTATTACTTCTGGGCTAAGCCCGGAGCGAGTGGGAAAATATTTTGCCCAATATTTAATATGTAACTAAGATAAATGTACGAGTATTTTTTTCTCTTTGCTGGAGCGGCCTGATCGCACCAAAATGCGATCGGGCTCCTAGATTCAGTGATAGACAGGAAAAAGCTTCTGACTTCCCTCGGGATAGGGCCTAATAGGTGTGGCATCGATTCGAGGGAGGGGTGCTGAAATTGCATGATCCAGGTCCTCCTCAGAGTAGGGCGCCTGAGATCTTGTTTTTAGTGGAGACACCACATACTCCTGGCTCCTGCTTCCCCTAAGAGCCGGTGATCCGAAGGGATTTTCCACCACGTCACTAAGAACAAAAAAAGGCAACACCCAGAAAAATAAATTAAATAATTATCCTCCATAAAATTCAATGTAATAATGTCATATTTTCTAAGAAATCTGTATAGCACTGAAACATTTGTTAAACACGTAAAATCTGAACTATAGAATACAGTGCGAAAATAAGGGTAAATATATCAGAGAATAACATAAACTACTATTTACCGCGATAACAAACAGACACGCGGGCGGAGCCGCGGGCCAAAGCTAGTAAAAACAGATAAATACGTCTAAGTCATGTACATAAGTCCGCCTTGTGCAATGTATTTGCAGGAAGTATAAATACATAAATAAAATAAATAACATACTTACACATATCACCTGATCATACTCTTCACCCAATGATCTGCCCTGTGTGGCTCAGGTACTCAGGCTAACTACACAGTAGACAAAAATGGATTATATATGTATACCGCTCTTGGAAGCTTACCTGAAGGACAGCGCTATAATAGGTTATTGGATATCCACAACCAAGTGAGACACAAATTGTTGTTCTGAGTCTGCATGTTCTTTGTATCCGTTTCAGGTATGTTTGTAAAGTCCCACGCGACACAGGATATATTCTAAGTGCGGGAGTTGTCTTTTAAAAAGAGAAAGAGATGTTTAATTATGTGTATTATTATTTATTAGTATGTAAAGAAGTGTCTGATATAAGAATACCCATTGTTTAGTAGTAGTATAGTATGTTCTGTTGCATGTGAATGTCGATATTATATAAAATTATTATTCGTTTAACAATTAAATTGTATTTAAAAATACTAGTTAAAGAAATGTATATTGTTCTTTAGTAAGAATGACCATCACATGCCTGCTCTAGGTGCCTATTATTTTTTCGTTAAAAATACAACATTAAATCACAGCTTACACACACACACACACACACACACACACACACACACACACACACATAATTATCATACATATAACGCAAGCATACACACTCCGTAGATGTGTGTTTGCTTGCGGCACTTCCTTATTTGTATATTTCTTGTATTTTTCCTTTTTTTTTTTCTCTTTACATAATTATTTTTTTTATTTTTTTAATATTTTTATTAATGTCTCGTAAAGTAAATTGACTGAAGGGTTAGATCCCGTGTCACAGGGAATCCTAGTGTAGGACCAGTGTAGGTAGGTATTTTTTCTGAGACAATAAAATAAAATAATTATTAATAAGCTCAAGTGGCAATGGGCATGGCGTATTAGCCGCAGAACCGACATGGATAAGTGGACAAAAAGTGCAGTGGCAAATGTATAGGACGATAGATAGACGACAACGTGAGGTATAGGACGCCCACAGGCCAGGATGATTTGCGCAAGATGGCTGGCAGAAGTTGGATGAGAGAAGCCAAATATGGATTGAATTGGCGTGTAATGGGGGAGGTCAATGTCCAGCAGTGGACTGATGATGATGATGATAATGGTGATGAAGAAAAGTTGATAGCTTTCGATGCAAATTAGAATTGTCTTAAGAGCTTACTTGTAAATTCGTTTTTCATTATCGTCAGATAGTTTATTGCTCTTACTATCCGTATTCATTAGTTTAAAGCGCATTTTAGCTGCCGATCGTTGTGCCTGAAGGACTGGGATTCAAAGTGCAAAGACTATATTTCGAAGAGATTAAACCATTCAAACCGGCTTGACCAAAGAGATAGTACGGTCTTACAGAAAACCAACATCAAGCAATTCAAATGAAATATTTAAATTAAAAAAAAATGTTTATTAAAAGAAGACAAAATACAGGTCAGGAAGGATATTTTCTTTTGAAGGTATCTTTTTTACAGTCTGTATACAGATTTCTATGCTCCTGAACACAGCGTAACAAAAATTGCTTTTGCTCTTTCTTTGCAGTGATCAAACCAAGAAAAACTTTACAGCTCTTTCAGCTGTAGCATTAGCTGCCCTTACAGAAAGCACTTTTCTTTTTCCCTCTAAATAGGCAACATCTTCATCCCATGTAGTCTCTGTAAACGTGTCTCTGGAGGAAATTCTTATCAGTTTTCAATCGAGAAAATAAGTTTGTGCTCTTGACAGACATAAAATCACTTAATGATTTTCCTGCAACAAAAAATAAGGCAGTATAATTTTCAATTTATTGAAAACAGTATATCATATTCCTGCTTATCATACAAATAATCAGACATATCTTCTTCAGATGGAATGTATCTCTTCAAAGAATCATCACAAACTCTCTCTTTGTAAGTTTACTATAATGTTCGTACTGGTTTGTTCATTAGCTGCATCATCAAAGAGTAATAAAAGGGCAATTTCTTTGCTTTGGACATCAATTTGTCTACAGTTTCATATTCCTTCAGCCTCTTTAAAAAGCTCAAATCTTGATTTGGTGCCTTCACTTTAGTGATATATAACCGCAATGAATAAACAGACATCTTGAAGTGCCTGTGCTTGGCGCTAATGTTAAACTGGGATTGCAAAAAACATATCTTTAAAGAGCAAATAGCTCGAGCCATCCACCTTGCTTGATCCATTGCTCCAGGAAGTCTAATTTGATATTTTTTCACTGTCTCCTCCGAAGAAAATAACAGATAGTTCAATAAGTTCCCGATAATCTTCACGTACAATGGTTTTTTGCAGTTCTTGATTATAAAATGTCAACAAATCTTACCTATTGTTTGATAATTTATTAACTAAGAAAATACTTTTTTAATTCTTCTCAATTTCACTGCCATCTTTTAAATGTAAAACGATACGATCATACAATCACGAGATTAATTGAGAACAAATGACAAATACCGCGAATACGCACCGCTACTGCAACGTAACATGTTTAAACATGATTGAATGCAAGTTGGCACGGGTTATCGTACTTCAAATACCAAATATCGTACTCCAAATACGTAAATAAGTTTAACATGATTGACAAGTTGACTAAGAGGCATTAGGAAAACAAACACACAGGTATACAAACAAGCTTATAATTAAATATTTTGATTATAGTAAAGTTCTTCAATAATGTCGAGGTCGATTACCATAATCGAGAATAGTTTCACAATTGTTCAAGTCGATTTCACAAAGTCGAATTACTTTTCATAATTTTGCCACTTGATATAGCAGCGCTTCATCGGTAACATATTTCAATTACTGTAATGTTAATATTGAAAGTCACAGATCTTGGTTTTAAGAAATAAATCCATATATACTGGAGCTTGTTTCACCATTGATTCTTGAGCACTCAAGCCAATTAGATATTTGTGTGCCCACTTAAGTATTGGACGGTAGGCTAGAAAACAAAATATTATAAGTTAAGCGATACAGTGCGTTACATTTTATTGCTCTCATTTTAGAATATTTTAGTTACTTTCTGTTTTGTATATTAATATACATAATTTATATTCATATTAATGTATCATATATACTGTTATGTTCTTCAGTATCATTGCATTTCACTTAATTCCAAAATTTTAATATGTGTTTATAACAGACAAGTAACCAGATACGTGCTTGAAAATATTTCTAATTATTTCAAAAACTATTAATAATGAACGGTGTTCTATTTATTTATTTTAAAATTTTATATCAGATAGGTACAATGCGTGCCACTTGGTATTCTATTATTCAAAGATTCAAAGATTGACCCTAATGTAATTGGTTGCGAATCAACATGTCGCTGCCAAGAATTCCATAACATCAACATCATCATCAGCCTATCGCAGTCCACTGCTGGATATAGGCCTCTCCCATTGCACGCCACCCAGATCGATTTTGGGCTTTTCCAATCAACATAAAGAACGAAAGTAAGACTCGCCAGACGCTTTAAATTGTAAATTATATTAAAATGTTAAAGTTACCTTTTTTCTTATGTGTGATTCCTGGGCCCAAATATACATCTGGATATGGGTCAGAGACGTGAGCATGAACGTGGCTTTTGATATGTTTAACGTCATAGATATTTCTTATGGTTAACGTCAGCGATAAGTCTCCTGCAAATAAATTCAGATATACGTTATTTAATTTACCCAAGATAGCTAGAATCGAAATAGTAATTTTTAACATGCTTTTATTAGCTACCACTGTAACTAATCAGGTAAACAAATTTTTACCCTACGTTCAATTGATTTAAACATACTCTTAGTTGTCGCATCAAAAAGAAACTTTGTATATATAATTTGTTTTGAGGACAATACTATAAGTTGGGATCTTAGAGCCGATTTAATTGTAAGCTCGATGAATCATCCTTTTTTTTTCTGCAACTGTTAAGGGGACGGGCATTGTACCTCTTTATCACAGGCTAATCTATGGCCTAGTTAGATGTACAGTACTACACTAACTATTATTGTATGAACCATGTAAAACTACATGTATACTACATTTCTAAAACCTACAATCAAGTTTTGCGAATAGAGATTTATTATTATGATTTGATTTGCCTTGACGAAGCCATCAGATTCGGTTCGAGCCGAATCAATAGCAAAGGTCTTATAATAATAATAATATTCTACTACGTTCACACAACGCCATATAGCCCCAAACTAGCAGAGCTTGTACTATGTGTACTAGACAAACCGATAAAAATACATTTTAATCTTTTTAGTAAATACATACTCGTACATATAATACATAGAAACCAGACCAAATCAAACATTAATTGTTCATGCACACTAATGTTTGGCTTGAGCGGCATTCAAACCCACGACCTTGGCGTACCAGTCCGTTACACAAACCGCTATGCCGCATGATGAACTCAGGATGTGAATATTTTTTTATTTTTTTATTTAATGCGGTTTAATAGTAAAGCGTGTTTTGTTAAACTATACATTTAATAGATTAGAGATTAAGGAATAAAACAGATTAAGTATGTGAGGTCATGGTTTTCAAGTTACTACTTACTAAATTCAGCAGATGTAGCATCAGTAGCCACAACTGGTTCTCTGCCCTTAAAGTACTGGGAAACTACAGTTTCGAGAGATTCAATTTGAAGATTATCAAATTCAACTTCGAAAACTAATGAGTCTGTTCTTTTATTAATGCTGTAACGTAAAAATGTTGCAATTTGAAATGCGTCCATCAATAAGATCATTTTTATTATATAGTAAAGTGACGACTGTTTATGTCATGCTGATTTGATTTCCTCCTTCTGTTTGTATATCTGCGTGTTAGTACTTTAAGAATAAAACCCTTTAAGAGTTTATACTCTTTTTTTACCTTATACCAAGAAGTAAAGTTTCCTGCCATAACGCGATAGAAAGTTTTATTAAACTAGTTCCAATTTTGAAACTCGACTTTCCCGAAACATGTACATGAAATATTAAATGTTTAATGATGGACAAAATACTATGTAGTTAAAACAAAATAAAAGTTCCTCCTATACATTTAAAACCAATAATATTTTTACTTACAAAAAGGTTCTGACGTGTCCTTTACTAAGTCCTCTTAGTAAAGCATTGTTCAGTTCAAGTGTTACATTAACAAAGGGTATATCAAATTCTAGCTCCTTCAAAATAGGATCGCGAAGTGTTCCATGCACTGGTGAGCATCCAGTTTTTTTGGCAAAGAAACTACGGATGCAATTCAGGTCGTGAACAACACAAGGTCTTTCCAAGTATGGATCATCATAATAATGATGATTGTTAAATTGATGCCAGCCGTCTGTAATTCCGAAAATAAATTACAGTTAGACTCTAACTTAACTAAGTTTTACAAAGGAAAGTCACAAAGGAACTTCTTGTTGCGTTATTTTAAATTTCTAAAATAATTATTTGACAAGACGCTTAATCAATATCAAAGGCATTTTTCTTTAAGGGTCTCGTTGCATTGACGTACTATGTAATCATATTTCTATGACACATTTATTTATCAAAAGTATATGTCAAAGTAAGACAAAGACGAATAGGAAAATAAAAATTAATATTATCAAAATTCTTACCAAAGTTTGCATTCACACCAATGATGCCAGCCCCCTGGCTTGTTACCAAAATAACTACGCAGAATATATAGTTCATTGCTTGCTTATTATTGATCTATAGTCACCATTTTATAAGAATTTATTTTCATTGCGTGTATATATAGTGGACGCAGATAATCATTAATGGTAAATAACCTAAGCTAATAGATCAAATTAATAGCATCAACGATATTTTTTGATGCAAATATATTAACTTACATATATACAGGTGGGGATGAATTTGCGCTATTCAGTTAATCTGCTTAATCACTAATAGATAGTACGAAAGAACTAGTTTAGTCAAAAGCGACTCGTGAAAGTCGAGCTCATCCTCACTTCGTCGTGGGTACTACTTTCGTACTTTATTCTTACTTCTAAGAACATAGCACCATGTATTGAAAATGCATGACTATTATTATTACTACAACAGTTGGTTCATGGGCGGCGATGGTCACTTTCCATCAGGTGACCCGTCTGCTCGTCTGCCCCCTCTAACAGAAAAAAAAGCTTGAACTACCAATCGGAATAGTTCTAATTCGTAGGTAGATATTCCAAAGCTGTGAAATTTATATGAAATCAATAGCAATGTTTTTATATAAACCTATCCGTATTAACCGTGGTGTAGTGTACGTATTTCACAGGATGTGACCCAAAACCAAAGCAGCAGTAAAGATTTGTCGTAGATGTTTCGTCGATGTCGAATTTCATATCTGGTTTAGTTGCTATTGATGCTATTGATATCAATTGTATAATAGCTTGTTTTACCAGTATTATATTTAAAGAAAAACTAAATGTAACGTTGGTCTTAAGACGCTTCTTTTAAAATTTATCAACTGAACTATGTTATTAAGTCCAAAGTATTTTTATTAGTTGATGCATATGCTAAAGCAAAAAAGAAGAACAAGCAATAATATATTATAACAAATGAAACAAAGGTACTTCATATTAATTCTGATATTTCATGATCCTACTTGTGAAACTAAATACAGTGATTATCACGTTACAAGCTAATAACATCAGGTCATTTTCGCGCCTGATATTAGGCTAATCGTTTTACATTATGGGTAACTGAACCATATCGACACGCACAAGACTTTGTAGGACATGAATCACTTAATCAAACCTGCATTCATTTAAGACATTCAGAAAAAATAAACTTTTGAGATGCAATGACAGCTTGTTGTATGACGCATTGAGTAATTCACAATGTCTTTGGTACAATGTGATGGCGAGATCGACCGAACTACAACATCGAATCAATACGGGATGGTTGAAGTGGCGGCAGGTAACGGGAACAATTTGTGACTTAAATTTCCCTTTAAAACTAAAAGGGACAAATTTATAAAACTATCATCGGACCTGCCGTCCTGTATGGTTTTGAAAGTTCTCCTATCAAGATTTCGGCTTCGTTCTGGCGTGTCTCATCTATTGACGCGATTGAGACGCCTGAACGTAGCCGAAATGACAATGTTGAGATGGATGTGTAGTGTGACTCAAGTGGGCAAGATTAGGAATGAGTACATATACGAGGGGGTCTGAAAGTAGCGCCACTGGATGAAAAGCTAAAAAGTAATAGGTTATCTTGGTATGGACATATCACGCGGAGGAATGTGAACAGTGTTAGGTATGGGAGTTGAAGGGTACAAGAGAAGAGGAAGACCCAAGAAAGGTAGATGGACTGTGTAGTGAAGATATGGCTAGGAAGGCAGTAAATAATCAATTTGTCATTTTCATGAATGTTTGTAAAGTCTCCTGAGACACAAGTTTTATTCCTATTACGGGATTGTCTTTAAAAAAATAATGAAAAAATATATCAGTTTTTTATTTGCCTCCTTTTATGTTATTTTTTTCCTTGACAAATTAATTAATAACATAATACGTGAGTAATTAAATGAATTGCAAGAAATATATTATAATAAAATAATTGTAGTATACCGATAAACGCTCAATTATTGATCGCTGAAGTTAGAAAGTGCAAAAGTAATCTCATAGCAAAATAAACCGTTACTTTTATAGGATAAAAGCTGGATAACCTCAGAATCGGTAGAAAGTTTGTAACTTATCAAGACGTAAGGGTTTTCGGCCCAATCAGCCGTGAAGATTTTTATGGTAGTGCTAATTGAGCTCGGTGTCGGCGCAGGCGGTGATAAAAGTTATTAATTGGGTCCCGCCATCCCTCCAAGCGGAAGTTGTAAATACAAGGCTACTATTTCCGGTCAATCGACACGCATCGTGCGCACGCATTTTCACCGGAAGTTTCGGAAGATGTATGTTAGTGGATACGTGTTTCGGCTTTTGATATGATGTATATGTTCCTCTATTTTTTGTCCTTATGTGTTTAACTCTCTATAACTTGTCGAAATTATATAATTTTTTAATTATGTACGAAATTATATACGAGTATATTGTCTCTATGTCATATCAATTATGACTTGTTAATCACCAAAGATGAAAAACTTATTTACAGAAGTGTGTTACAAAATACCTTAAGATTCAAGTTCATAATGAACTATTATGGCTTGTGGAGTGAAGGCTCGGTTTCAAAATTGTTTCGTGGACATTCTAACTAAAGTACTTGTACCTTCCTTCTATGCCTTCGTTCAATAGGGTAGGGTAATTCTTTTCGGATAACCGCTGAATAGAAATGTTATTAAGTAATTCTTAAACTGCTGAATGACAAAACGAACGGTGATAAAATCACAATGGTACAACTCTACAGTATGGTACGATTGTTGTGCAAAACTTTGGTGGAGGCCCATCTAAAACAGTGGACGTCTTTTGACTGAGATGATGATGAAGAACTCTGCGGTCTATGTAATCCTTCCTATGACTTGAATTTTGACATGTTTTACTTTTTTTTATTTTATTAAGTTAGTGTGTTTTAACATAAGTTTTTTCCATTCAAATAAATAAAATTGAAGTTTCTGTTTATAATGTCAAAACAATAAGTTTTTTTCACGTTCACATGGTTATTTACACGATACCTATGCCTAAAAACCAGTATAAATATGTTTTGTCTGTCTGTCTCTCTGTTTTTTCCGGGGAATCTTCAAAACGGCTGGACCGATTTTGATAATACTTTACTACCAGGGTACTGTCTATATAAGGAGTAACTTAGGCTATCTTTCATGTCAGAAACCCCTAAAAAAAATTGCTCGGTCCGGGAACCGAACCCGAGGCCTCAGGGAACGCAGTCGCGTATCGTAGTACACCGCTAAGGCAGCGCTTTACAAATTCCACAATTTAATTTAGTTAAACAAATATAATTTAAATGAAAAATACTGTTTTCTTTCACTACCAGAAATGTAAACGTAGATGTTTATACAAGTATTAAGCACCGCTATTAAGTTTCATTGTCCACTTGTAATATAAACTAAAGAAATTATTTTAACCATAGGTATATTTAGATAAACTAGCTTCTGCTCATGAATTCACCGATAAAAATATAGGCTAAGTGAACTTTTTTTGCTCATACTGGTAAAACAAGATAAAAACAAAATTCCGATTCTATTCTCAATCTACTTTTATGGCAGTTCATATGTTCATATGTTAAATATGTAAAATATGATTGTTGACTTATTACTAAATGTTTGCATACCTCCTATAAATACGGAAGTGCACCGAAAGATTATTGTGACATATTTTCTGCAAGTTATAACAGCCTTTGTTGCAGATTCTTAAATTATAAAATAAAACTAGCTGACCCGGTGAACTTCGTACAGCCTTAGAATTAATAAATATGGTAACAAATTTTGTGACATACCGACAGCAGCGGGTCAATTGTATATACACTCAATAAAATGTCTAATTATAATTTAAGGCAGCTAAGTTACAAAAACCAATGGTTTTCTTAATACAATTCAGTAATCATAATTCAGTTCAGTACAAGTATTATGAACATTTGACTTGACTTATGGCTGTTCTCAAGAATAAACGCTTTATAAACAATAACACTTAAGACAATTTCCTTCGAGCAATGGATCAAATTAAATTCAGAAGTAATTATCAGATCCTATAATTTTTGTATAACAATTGCCTGTGTTATTATAAAGTTCATTAACTTCCTGAATACTTACCGCGACAATACAGAGTTCATCATCTGAGATTAGCATATTTTAAAAGTTATTCACACCTGTTTCGCGTCAGGTCAAAGTCGACCGCAAATTCCGCAAGTTCCGTTTACCGTCGCCTTTCTTAATCCACCAGAGGTGATAACTTGGTTAAGTTTTATGTTAACTCTCGGATAATTTTGATTAAAGTTTGCAGATAAAGATTTTAAGTACTTGCAACGTGTTGATATTATTGGGTATGAAGTTAAACTCTTTTAGGTACAAAGAAAAAGTTAGTTTGTACATTATGACTTAAAAGAAAAAGTGCGACTTTTTATCGTCGTGTTGAACTGGACTTAAGCGTTTGAATTCTATAGAAATGTTAATAAACAGATTATCTTTTCATCATTATCATCATCAACAGCCTACAACAGTCCACTGCTGGACATAGGCCTCTCCTTAGGAAGGAGGGTTTGGCCTACTATACCACGCTGGCCAGACGGGTTGGCATAGGGTTTGTGTCAAGTTTTCCTTCTCTTTGCCGTGCTGTTGTCCTACGTAGTTTGTCCCTTAGTCTGCCCTTACGACACCCACGGGATGAATAGGGGTGACACTTCACCCCTGTTTCTATTAAAATAAAAAACCGAAACGAACCGAAAGTCTTCATGAGACGCTTCCAAAAAGAAACCAACAACTTTTATATGTCGGTTATGCAGTAATATTCACCGCCTTCAGTTGAGCTAAATGCTTGTATTAGAAATAGGTTTTTAAGGGCACTGCACTGCGCTTTTGCACTAAGTGGGATTTGAACTCGAAGACAATTGATCGCTACCGCCGCTTAACAAACAAATACAACAAACATATATTTATTTATTTATACATCTTTATTGTACACCGCTTCAGTATATATTGTACAGACATGGATGGACATCTACATTTTGGTATTACAATAGGCGGTCTTATCGCTCACGGCAATCTCTCACAGACAACCTTTACACGGATATTGTTTAATCTGATTTAGGGTAGTCTATGGTATACTTTATTTAATGTAATTTTGAAAATAAATTAATACATATAACTTTAGTTATTCATTTGGTAACTTTGCGAATTCAATATTTCCTAACAAAATAAGCACCTATGAACTATATTTAGACCGCAGAATTTATATCCATATATATTTATATCGCAGGAGAAGAATTCCTAACAGCTTTATTAAGTTAACGGTTGATTTATAGGTTATAGGTAAAATTCTATTGCTTTGAACATTTATATCTAAAGTTTAATACCATTAAGTCTTCCCTGTTGAGTGTGACAATAAACAAGCGACAATGCACGACCGAATCCACTCAACTAAATTAACTCACTAGTACCTCCTTGTTGCTGCATTAGGAAACTGTTACACCAGAGCGTAATACTCGTATGCCTAGTTCTCAGCTTAAGCTGTGCTCTCTTGATATTCTTTTATATTTGTTAACGCAATCGGGTATCTATTATTTCACTTTTTATATATTTGTCTCGTAGTTATCAAGGCTCATTTATATATTAGACAATATAAAAATCTACGGGTTTCGAACTTATGAGCTCTAAAATATCCATATTTCAACAGTAATTTAACTCAAGTTTACTGGTAAATACTTTAAAGTTTCAGCCATTAACTGTTTTTTTTTTCTTTTTTTTTTCAGTATTTTATACATACCTAGTAAGTTTCTGTTAAAAACTTATTGTTTTTAAAAATTACAGATATATTTTAAAACTAAATAAATATGTACTTGTGTTTTAACCTTACAACACTCGAAATCTCGAACAGAACTTGAAACAGTGTAAGGTATTATTACTATTCAGACGATTATTTGCGGCGTTTATTCAGGCTTAGGGGAAAGTCGATTTAGTGTGAGTTGCGGCCACATTTATTTGTATTTCGTATAGGGGAATCCGATACGCGCCCTCAGCGAACAGACGAATGGTATTGGATTGCTCGGAAAAATTGTTGGTGAAATCCTTTGTGTGAACGGTTTAATGGCATTTCATGAGCAAGACCATTTTGATTTCATAACGAGAATCGTATTGTACGCGGTCGCTTTGATAGTGGAGAAGTTATGTATGTGATATAGCCTGTCTTGGGAAATAATATTTATGCTTCTATCACTCGTGAATACATAACTGAAGACACATGCAGACAATATATAAAAATGTCATGTTGGTTTGTGTACGCCTTAAAACTCAAAAAGCTCTGCACTGATTGAGATCACATTTTGACACGATATACAACACGCTTCAAGGATGGTTTTTATCTATCATTTCAACCACAATGTGTTATTCATAAATAATTTAAGTTTCCTTCACGCATACTTATTTTACCAGAATTATTAATTAAATATTAATAGATAGAGTTATGTAAATCAGGTATAATTTACTTATTAAACTCACTATCACCCTATTTTTTATAGTTTTAGTCTGAACTAATTTAAATCACAAATAATCCTACACAAACATAACAAAAGTGGCTCTTAGCAAAACTATTTATTTTGTCAAAAAATACCTCTTATATCTGTCTCAGTATTTCCCCGTCTTTTTCAAATTAGCTTCCATTTATATCAATACTACGTCACTGCATCCCGGGGGTCTGCGCCCCTCGGCGCCGGCCTGTCGCGACTTGTCGTCTCCGACGCCCGCCGGCACCATGGGAACTATAACTTTATCTAATAAATATGAATGTGTTGTTCTAGACAGAACGTGTTTCACGATATGTATGAATGAATAATAAGTAACAGTTATGAAATAAAACTTAATATCGAGCGGGTTTTATCAATCCTTCAATACTTGTATTCTAAATGTGCAAGTGAGTTTGTTTGTTACGCTTTCGCCTGTATGCCTTAACCACTAAACCAATTTTAAAAATTCTTTCACCAATGGAAAGCTACATTATCAGGGAGTAATTTAGGCTACTTTTTAACACGATGCCCGACTAACACGCGGGCGGAGTCGCGAGGAAAAGTTAGCAATAATATTATTTAAAGTTATAAAATAGAATATGGAGGCAGTATTGGAAGAGCCATGTTTTGACACAGACGGCCAGCTTGTCCGCTTTGATACCTCAACCTTAAAGAATATCGGCGTTAAGCAGTTCTTTTATTGGTTTTTTACCAAGTGAATCCTGAAGACTGACCCTCCTCTAGTGGTGGCCACTTTCTATTTTGTGACCCGTTTGACCCCTATTATAGAAAATTGAGTTCTATATGTTTTGTGCTCAGTCAGTACCTATTTTCCTACGTCTTAATCCAAGATGCAATTTATCTACATGTTACATACCTTAAAATACTATTTATAGGTCAGTGCAATTAGTGAACTGTGACCCGTGTACTGCGCTGTAAATCAATCACTTTGAGCGCTGATTACGAAAATGCGTTGTCGCGGTGAAGTCTTGTATTCTGTCGGTTACTGCTAACAGAATTGAACACTTCTGTCAACCATTTGACGACGGTATTCAAAAGGTGTTTTCTCGTCAATATTTTTGAATTAGAACGATTTATCAAATGTATGTTTTTATATTATATAAATGTAATGTTATTTATAAAGAAATTCCTCTTTTCGCTCACACTGTTATGTGAGCGAAAATAGTAATTTGCTATTTTTAATTATTAAAACCTAGATATAGAAACCTATAATTATTTGGTAAAGGAAAAGCCTTGGAAGGTTAGCTACGTCAACAGTAAACGTAAGTTTCGAATACACCCACATCCGGTAAACAACGAGCTTTATCTACCAACCGATGTTAACTTCCGGTGGAGGTGTGGCCACACAACACGCGGATATTAAACTCCGAAACGATCGATATTTCATAGCCTTATAGGTCGCCGACTAAGCCTTGGCGATTTTAAGAACTATAATAATAAAAACGTATAACTTCACACACACGGCCGTTTGATTCCAAACTAGGCAAAGCCTGTGGTAACCAGACTGCCGATAAACATACTTATATATTTCTAAATATATACATATTATAGATAAATTACATCCAGACCAGAACAAATTATCGTGCTCATCTCACAATTATTTGTCCTGGGTGGGAATCTAAAACACCACCTCCGGCTTAGCCAGTTTAATGTCACTGACCATTAGATCAACAGACTGTTCGTTAAACTTGTTGAATCTTATCTAATCTAGTCTAATCTAATCTACTCATTTTCAAGTTTGCGGTACCTGTGTACCGCAAAAATTGAAAATGGAACATAAGACTTGAATCGTTTTACTTATCGTGGGAGGGCCATACTTTTGTACATTATAGGCCATACTCGACCGGAGTGATACCACAGCCTAACAGCAAAACGGGTTATACGCAATATTCTTTGCTTGTTGTGCTTTTCACTGAGGGGGTGAGGTTACTGGAGCCCAAACTCCTCTCCTCCTGATTTGAGACTCTTGAGTTGCACATGTCCATGGACAGTAGTAGTTACTTACCATTAGGTGACTCTTGTGACCGTTTACGCCCTTCCCTAAAAAAAAAACATGGAATCATGTTACTTTTATATATATGTATATATATATATATATATATATATATATATATATATATATATTTGTCTGTACATCCGTACGTAGTGGTTTAAGCGGTCACCTCGCCACTTCCTACTGTGCTGAATGTTGTGGGTTCGGTCCCCCCTAGAACAACACTTTGTGCGATCCACAAATTGTTGTTCTGAGTCTGGGCGGTCTTTGTGTCTGTTTTACAGTAAATTCCCCCGTGACACAGGAATATGTTCCTAATGCGGAAGTTGTCTTTAAAAACATTGAACGAATGTAAATGTTTCTATTTGTTCTTAAATATTTGTCTCTCTGCTCTCATGGCCCCAAATAAGAATTGCGAACGCTTTTAACGACTTTAAGGAGCAATAAACCAATTCCCAAACGTATTTCTTAACTCATAAGGTTCGAAATTGAATAAACTTAAATGTAGTTTAGATTTATGATTTCTGCAAATGTATTTTTTCGCTTTCAGTTTGTGTTCTAAGAAAAATGTCGTGTTTAATGAGCCTTTCATAATACTGGAATGTATGCTTGCATAAGTTACGTTTTTCTTTAATAGCAAAGCCTACGTAATGTATTCATTACGCATTTAAAGACTGAGGTATAATGTAAACTTCTTGAAACTTTCCAAAGACTAAGACCAAAGAGAAAGAAGAAGAGAAAAAACTTGAAACTTTCATTTTTAAAGAAAAGTTCTTTAAAAATGAGGTCTCATAAACGATACAATTATTTTTGCAGTGAAGTTTGCAATGTACTTGCAATTAAATATCCAAAACTAAAGCTTAGTGTGACATTACTGGAATGACTGCACAGATGGCGTAGTGGTTTAAGCGGTCGCCACGCCGCTTCCTATTACGCCGAGTGTTGTGGGTTCAAACCCCACATGGGACGACACTTTGTGTGATCGACAAATTGTTGTTCTGAGTCGGGTGTTCTTTGTGATCGTTTCATGAATTTTGTAAAGTCCTCCGCGACACAGGATATATTCCTAATGCGGGAGTTGTCTTTTTGAAAAGAAAAAGAAAGAAAGAAAAAAATTGGTAATAAATATTAATTAACAAAAAACAATCAAAATTAACCTTTATGTACAAATAAGTGTGTGTGTGTGTGTGTGTGTGTGTGTCTTACAAACAAGTGTCGATCGGTCCAAAGTCTAACGACAAGCTTTTTCAAAACGCAATGCTCACACTTTTCAACTTTAATGCTGTCAGTTTTTATTGTATAATGCGTCTAGAGTTGACATTTATAACGACTGATAGAAGTATTATAATAGTCTTATTTCATATCGCTTAGAAAGGGGCCCTTTTCTTTATTTTTTTTTTTTTTTTCCGTGCGGAAATCCCCTCGGATACTACCTGTCGGTGGCATGTCGGACTCGAACCGACTAAAACCGCACGCCTTCGCCGGGTACTAATAGCCGGGGAACCAGGTATACCCTAGAAAGGAAGGCCCTGGTGCCCCGACATACCTCGGGTCATCTACAGACGAGTAGACGACCCCCGCCCCGTGTGGGAACCCCATGTTCCCTGTGCTCCCTGGAAGCGAGCGCGCTTTGCAACGCGCTCGCCGCCACCCCGGCCTGCTTCTGCTAGGGTGACAGATGGCCTCACCTGTCACCCCCAGGCCTGCGCTTATGGAGGACGGAGGTCGTTCTGCGACCTCCGGCGCCTGAGTCGCCTGCGCTGCCTGGCCCGTGCCCGGGCCTGGCGGGCCGGGAGAGTTCTAAACCTCTCCCGGTCCCGCTCCGCCGTCTCCTTCGCGAGCATAACTTGCTCGCAGAAGGAGACGGCAGAGTTCCACGCACTCTCGCTCCGCACGATAGCCGCAATCAGGCTATCGAGCGAGAGAACTCCCACTCCGATGGCCGCCACGAGGTCTCGCCTCTGCTCAACCCACGCCGGGCACTCTGCCAGCGTGTGGAGAGCCGTGTCCACGGTCTGGCCATCGCAGTGGTGGCACTCAGGCGTTGGCTCCTTGCGGATCAGACACAGGTGATCTCCGAAACATCCCTTCCCAGTGATCACCTGCGTCAATCGGTATGAGAGGGTCCCGTGACGCCTCTCGAGCCAATCCTCCATAACGGGTCTTACCGCCGCAATGACGGCGTGCCCAGCGCTCGGTTGCCCGAGTCGTTCCCTCCACTCCCCTATGATGACCTGGCGGAGTTGGGATTTCCGGTCATCGATTTCTCGAATCTCGGGGCATCGACCCAACTCCTGCGCCTCCTTGCGCCACTGATACAGTGCCGCAAGGGCTCTCGCCTCCAGGTCCCACGGTGGAGTTCCGGCCAGGAGACTCGCTGCCTCAAAGGAGATCGTGCGGTACCCCCTTATGATCCTGATGGCCAGCATTCGGTGCGGTCGTCGCAGTATCGCGACGTTGCTGGCCTTCAGGGCCCCCGCCCATACCGGGCACCCGTAAAGGGCCATGGACCGCACAACCCCCGAGTAGAGTCTCCTGCAGGAGTCATCGGGTCCCTTCATGTTGGGCAGCAGCCGCGCCAACGCACGCGCTGCCCCAACCAACTTAGGGACCAGACCTCGGAAATGATATCCGAAGTCCCATCGGCCATCGAGTACGAGCCCCAGATACCTGATCGAGGGCTCGATGCCGATGCGAGTGCCTCCTACCGTGAGGCTAGATCCCTCAGGCGGCTTCCTCCGAAGCCCGTGGAAGAACAGGGCCTCGGACTTGTGCAGAGCCACCTCGAGACCCAGCCGCCGGATACGCTCAACGACTTGGGCAACCCCGGCCGTGGCCCTCAGGGTTGCCTCGTGGTTAGAAAGGGGCCCTAGCTTTGCATAGACACTCACTCAAGACAATGCTTTTTAACTTTCTCGTACATGTTCTAACCAAACAGTTTTCATTTTTTTTTTTTTTGACATTTGCGTTCCAGTAATTGTCATGGTGTGTTTAAAAGTATGATTATTGTCTTATAGTTCTCGCAAATATTATTTAAAGACGCAATGGAAACATCGTAATAAAGAAGCGATATTTAAGTTCAGTTGTCGAAACAAACAGAAACAATAAGTTGGCACTTTGGCAATTTGGCATAATCTAGAGTTATTTAAATATTTTACTATGAAAATTGCAGTCTGTTTATCCGACTTACAGTTGATAGTCCGTATAAATTCAATACTTTATTACAGTATCAATCTAGATGGCTGGATCGAGTAGTTTACGGTGAGCATAGAGCAAGTGACTTATGAAAGAAAAATGGGACACTTTCATAAGTGATGTACCACTTTTTTAAATCCCAAGATTGTAATGAATGCTTGCCCCTGTAATCTGTCGACTCTGTCCCACAGAGACTTTCTGGGTGTGCAATAAAATCACTTTTAAATTTTGCAAAAAATATGTATCCAAAATTTTGCACCTAATAAAATATCTTTAACTCTTCTTTTTCGCTTTTCTTAATCTAATAGATAAATTTGAATTTTGTTATGGTATAGGTGGGCGAATAAGCAGATGGGTCTCCTGATGTTAAGTAACTATCACCACCCATAGACCCCTTCAACTTAAGAGTCACAGAGTGCGTAGCCGCAATTTGAGTACATACACGTCATCATCATCAGAATCATCTCCGGTAACGAAAAAATTGCTTAAGACCGGTTTTCTGTGCTGCCGCGGTATCATTCTGATCGAGCCGGTTGGAATTAAAAAAAACAGAAACCTTAATTTTACCTTTAAATTAAAGGTTACACGATCTTTCATTTGTATGCACATTATATACATATCACATCATCATCAACAGCCATTAATAGTCCACTGCTAGACATAGGCCTCTCCTTAGAAAGGAAGTTTTGGTCTACTGTACCACTCTGGCCAGAGGGGTTGGTATAAGGTTCGTGTCAAGTTTTCCGTCCCTTTGCAGAGCTCTTGTCCTGCGTAGTTTGCTCCTATAGTCGGCTCTCCGTATTATTAATCCGTCACCACACGGAAGAATATTGTTATTATTATATTCCTAATTCAAACTTTTAAGTCTGACATGAAGACTTTGTGACGACATAGCCTGTTAGCAGTGTTGGCACCCCTGCCTGACGCCAGAGAGTCTGGCGCCGCGTCTGGCCCCGTTTATCACTGTTTGACGACAGTTCTTATATTTACAGCAGTAACATTTTTGTCTCAATACTTACACATATTTTTTGTTAACTGAATTATATATTTCAATTTTATTTTTTACGACCTATTAATTCATCACCATGATCATCAACAGCTTTTCATAATCCACTGATGTACTTAGGAAAATAAATGATAAGCGCATACGCTATGGAAAAAACACTGTCCAACACCAACAAAGCTACAAACAATATAAAGCTAAACCATAAATTCATAAATCTACATTCAAATAGAATATCCCCCATCAACACATAACAACGACTTTGAAAACAACAATTTACAAATGGATTCAAATGATAGGAGGCTCGTTAAAGGGTGACTATCATCCGGAAGTTGATAGTATCGGTGGTAGCGGAAAGGGGCGGGGCTAACGACTGAAGATTGCACCCTAAGGGCCTTGAAGATTTGAGCTTTAACTTTGTTCTGAAATTACCACTTTACCTTATTTTAATATTGCTATTCTTAAAAATGCTTTCTCTAATATAAGGAAATTAATAAAAAAAGCGTATTATCCTGTCCCTATATATAAACAATGGTATAACTTACCTATTTCGGTCTTCTCAGAACAAAGCGAAATAAGTTATAATATTGTTTGTTGATGATTAATGCCAAAATACACTCTTGTGTGCGTTGACAACAATCATCACAACATGTCGCATTTATGTAATAATCAGCTTTAAGTAAACCCAACACTATCCATTTTAATCGAATGATAATAATTAGCAAAGCAAACAAGATCAGACGCCATTACGCTAATCTACAAGATGGTTGGTTTGAGATAAAAGTAATTTCCTTGTACGTTGTCGTGTCTTTTTACTGGAAGATTAAGATAAGGACCACAGGCAGTGCTATTAAACCAGCTGATATCTTTAGATAATTAAGTCTGATTGCAAGAAAACCACAACCTTTATCAATCTGAAGGGTAATGACCAAAGGGCACAATTTTTCAATCTGAGGTTTAGGAAAAACAATTTGCTGGTGTTTAGATTAGGAATACAATCACAATATGTGGTTTAAAAAAACTATTTTGTCAAAAAAACCCCATCATCCTTTGAGCCTTTTCCCAAATTAGGTTAGAGTCGGCTTTCAGTCTACTACGACATGGCTGAACTTTGATTTTTTCGGTGGAGTGACCGCCATCAGACCCTCACAACCCAAGTGCCAGGTGATTTCGAATTTCTGTAGATAGACTGTTGTCGGACTTTTTAGGGCTCCAACTACCCTTAACTATTATCACAGATGTTCGTAACGCAAACGGGACTGATAGCTTAATGTGTTCTCTACGGTATGGAGGGGTCTCAATGTGTTCAGAAAAGTCAACTATCCATTGACTGCTCTGGCTAGGTTTGCTTAACTTTGCAATGGGCTAATCGACTCGGTTACCACTTAGCCACAAGCCCCTTATTGTCAAGAAACCTGAACGAATTAAACTTGATTAAAAGTATTTACTTTTAATCAAGTTTAATTCGTTTCTACGAATTTCCAGTACAACGTAATTAACATAGCTATTACAATAAGAGAATATCACTTTTACTGAAATAGTACCATATCGTCACAGATATTCTTACTACATCTTACTAACTGTATATTCTAATTAATTCTCATATTTTTAACATATTTAATCCAATAGGCAATCTACTAAAAATGCACCCTTCCATACTTGCAACTTGCTGTACAAGCTGCAGTATTAATCATTTGTAAAGTCACAACTCAAAAAAAAATACATTGAACTCCAGTTAGTAATAAATATAAAAATCTCGGTTGCACAAAGAATTGATATGCTGAAACAAATTAGTTAGTTGGTACAATTAACCGGTGGCTATTAACCAAAGACAAATATGAAGGTAGCAGGGTTAATATCCTTTGAACATGCAAACCTAACGACCCTACTTGTTAACAAAGAAACTTGTGGAGCTTTTAGATTTGAAGCTAGTTTAGTACCTTGTATATATGTTTCAAATTTTAGAACATATGAAATTCTATTTCAAGGCTATACTCGTATAAATTTACATTCTATATTTTAACCCAAGGCACAGGCCACTTCTACCCGGTCTTTCTGGTAGGAAGTAATTGATTGTGGCCAAACGTAAAGAAGCTAAAACGATTGCGAGCTGGTAACAGAAGGATTTTGGATGTTTTACCGAAACCTATTCTCAGATTCTTCCTAATTTAGACGTAAAACGGCTGCATATGTAGTGTTAGTCAGTTCGATTAGGTGAAAGTGAGAGAGTTTCTACACGCACTAGAAATACCTAGGTCCCACTATGTTTTGTATAGCCATGGACTAAATGATAATACTTTCATCATAAAAATGCCTAGATAAAAACTACGAGCCCAAAACCGCATTATTGCAACAAAATTTGTTCAGAACAGATAAATTTGAATAATGTTACATTAGCTGTGTATAGTAAAAGTGAATCAGATTGGTACGATACGTTTGGAGACTATTTGGTTCTTGAATATTGACCTGAGATTTATTAATTTTTTCCTGTTTTGTTTGATGAACAGATATTGAAGTTTGGTTATTGTTTCAGAAGTACTATCATCCAAATGAGCTGGTCTGGTGCGTGACAGTTCGCGTCGTCACGATGCACCAATGTTCGCTTTTCATACTTACATTGGTGTGCGTCTCCGTCAAAGGTAATTGAAATATTCCATCCAACAAAAAATAATTATTTAAATCTGAAAAATAAATAAACTTTCCACCAAAAAACGAAAAGACTGTTCAGCTTTATGATATCATTATAATAATATGCATTTACCCACGCATTATATGATAATTGAACTGAATTCGAAAAAAACTAGTACCTTAGACTTCCCCAGAGTGTAAATAGTTAGATGGGGTTATTACCACTACTAATAAGTATTTCTAGGCATTGCTGTGGGTTAACATAAAAGCATTTCAGACTTATTTGTTGTATTAGTTATGTAAACTCATTGTCACTAAATTTATGACAGTCTTACAAAGATACGACATGATATTTTTACTGTTCATTTCAGATATATCCGGAAGTTGGGAAGAATGGTGGACGTACGATGGCATATCAGGTTAGTAGTTATTACATCTTATTATTTATCTGCTTAAATTTCTAACACAATTTCCTTAGGTTCTTTTACAATATTTAGTAATAAATTGGTATTCAATAACTACTGACGATTATTGAAATATCATGTACAAATACAAATAACTTTAATATTTTCTTTCACACAGTTTACAATCATATATAATATTGAATAGTACAGCGTGTGTAAAGCATTAGTTAATATTCTGTGTCCCACACATCCCCTGGAATCTGCACTAAGAGGAGACCTGTATTACAGATTACCAGCCTCTCCAAACTCTGGACAGCTGATGGCATAGTCGCAGTAAATATATAATAAGTGACTGCATAATTAAGAGGTGAGAGTTTAGCGTGCGTGTATGTGTGTGAGTGTGTGTGTGTGTGCGATTGTATGTGTGTGTGAGTGTGTGTGTGTGCGATTGTATGTGTATGTGTGTATGTGTGAGTGTGTGTGTGTGTTTGTGAGTGTGTGCATATGAGAGTGTTTGTGATTATGTATGTGCGTGTATGATTGTATGTATAAGCTCTTCATCGATTTTAGTACTAACACGGATACCCAAGAAATTATATTGGTACATTGAGTAGATTTTCAGTTTCTGCGTAATTAAGAGACTTCAGCCTCGAAGTGATAGTGATAGATTTTACACTTGTATGGGGGAAGTTGGTAAATAAATATTTTTTAAATTAATTTCTTGTACAAATATCCACCCAAAAAACCATAGAACTTCCTGGAGAAGACAGTGGACCACTGGACGTATGTATTTCGACCAAAGTTGTGTTTCAATCTTTTATGATTACACGAAGGCTCGTATGTCAGTGTAGAATGCTGTTTGACAAATGTTGTACAAATAACTATTCATTAAAGTGAATGAAAAAAGAAGAATACAGGCAATGCCCATGTTTAGTTTTCTATGTCCCATGGAGTGGCTCTCACAAGTTATTCACACTGAGTCTTAAAAAAATGAAATGTGTTATAGTACTTATAATCCATCTATATTATGTGAATCAGATACACAGACACTTTACTAGAATTAAATTTTAGTTATCTATTAATATATTTGGTGGTTATTTTAAACCCAATGCTGACCATAATTCGACATAGTTCGGACACATATCTAATCAAACAATTTAGTGACATTTATCGAAATAAATCGAAACCTAAATAGTAATTTTCAATAGAAGGCCCACTCACACCGGTGTGTATTGTGTTCTTTATAAATAGTGTTTTAGAGCAGAATATATTTCGTTGCAATTGTCACAGTGAACTGGTAATAGTAGCTTCTCTTAGCCTTTTTTTAAGCGCTTTCAAAAAAAGAGGAGGTTCTCAATTCGTAGGTTTCTTTTTTTATCTTCAGAAAGCAACATAAAAGGTATATTTTTGTACTCGTACAGTCACATGACTTTACTATGAGCGTAATTTGAATTACAAAATATTACTTGTCTAGTGTTGTTACTTGTAAATCTTATCAGAATCATGATTCTGATAAGATTTACAATACCATTACATTACAGCAGCAGCACAATTTAAGTTTCTTAAACATTTTAATTCCACTGATTCATATTTTTTTACATTGTTAGGAGTTAGGAGAATAAATGTTACATTATTTTCGAAGGGTATCTGTATGCTACAACTACTTATCTGATGCATAAAAACTTATAAAACAGAGACGTTTCTAATACTTAAAACCTGATCTATATTTGTAGTTTGCAAATTACCGAAAAGTATGTTTAGACTGTTTTGAAGTTATTGATGTACACATTTTAATATAATACTACCAATTTGGTGCAATGTAGATACTACTAATATGGTGCCAGCCATAGCCAGCGTCGAGTAATTCATCAACAAGCTTTAATAGTCCACTGCTGGACATAAGCCTCTTAGAAAGGAGGTTTTGGCCTACTATACCACGCTGGCCAGACAGGTTGGTTGTTTAAGTTTTCCTTCTCTCTGCTGTGCTGTTGTTCTGCCTAGTTTTTCCCTTAGTCGGCTCTTACGACACCCACGGGATGAATAGAGATGGTGACACTCTGTATTCTTAATCCGTCACCACACAGAGTAAGTAAGAGAGAGTAATTAATTAACTTTTAAAGATATACAATTCTGCAGTACATTTTTCTGATCTATCTCGTTAGTGTGTTTTACGACATCACAATACAAATCTTTGAACTTATCGAATTTCCTATACTGTAATATGCATGTATATCACATAAAACACTTCAACTGCATTAAAATCCGTTACGTAGTTTAAAAGACCTAGGCGTCCAAGAACTAAAAGGGACTTCATTTTATACTCTGTAAAGATTGGTCACGTTTACTTCTTTTTGACAGTGACTGCACATAGCACAAAATTGAATAAAAAGGGAGTGCGAACCATTGTTTTCAGAAGAAAATAGCCAGAAAACCTTCTAAAGAGAACCTTCGAAAGAGGTTCTAGTTTTCTTTTGGTGTCTTAATAGAAACATGGTATTTACTTTTTAGGATTTCACTCTTAGCTACACTGAAATCACACGACACACCACATCGCTTTCACGAACCTCAAACATTATACATAATCCTGAGGGCATTGCCAACTATAAGCCTCATTACCGTTATCGTCTCACCATTTGAATTCATCCCTGTATGAAGATCATAAATATAACAGGTGGAATCACAACAGTCTCAATGGCCAACGGGCACTGAATATCGGGGGCACGCTAACATATCCGTATAATGGGCGCGGTAATGATCACAGATAACATCTTAATGGTAAAATGCGCTCAACTGTGTCATTATATCGGATAGTGCTCGACGGACCCGAAATTTCAACGTATTATCTATTTCGATGACATTTGGAGATTTCTTTTTGTATTGTCAAGTTGTTAGGATTGGACCAGTGAATTAGTTTTCATAATATTTTTATTATTGACGCTAATGCTTACATGCAGCCCTTAAGCCTGTAGATTAAAGAGTATATATATATAATAAAACATCGTAGAAATTATTTTATCATCATCATCATCAGCAGCCTTTAACAGTCCACTGTTGGACATAGGCCTCTGATTAGCAAGGAGGTTTTGATCTGCTATACCACGCTGGCCAGACGGGGCCATAGGGATTGTTTCAAGTTTTCCTTCTCTTTGCAGTGTTGTTGCCTTCATAGTTTGCTCCCTTAGTCAGCTCTTGCGACACCTACGGTTTGAATAGGGGTGGTGACACTCGGTATTTTTTATATTTTTTCTAGAGGGTATCTAGAGGGTATCGGTGAAATGTATCGAAAGAAGTGGTATCACTGCGGTCGGGTCCAAAGAGTAAAAATGTTTATTGTTTCTAATTACTGTAGTAATTATCTCCCGATTTGTTCGTAGGAACGAATGAAGAGCTACACGCTGGTATTAAAATGATTTATCTAAAACTATTAGACCAACACTTACATGTTTTAACATGTAGAATATTTATATTTCTTGTATTTATTAGTTAAATACAGATTTGATAAATAGTGTACGAATGTATAAGTCATTTTCTTTCGTAACTAAATTTATAAAGTCATGAATATCACTGATATTCCAAATAAGATAATAACCCCGCTACAGCCCTACCTCACACAATCTCTTAGATGGATCTATCGACAACCACATAAAATCGAAAATACTTGTGAACCGTAAAAATATCTAGTATAAACGATAATGTTCAACATTGGAGCGGTAATGACGTACCGATACAGTCTAATGCCAGGCCACCCTACCCACCCTACTATAGTAGCATTACGCACGTTTCAATACACTATGATGACCAAATTTTGCGGTATCCCGAATCCCTATTCAATGTTATATCATGGTACATTACAGGCTTGAATAGGCTTTTCCATTTGAGCAACGTTTTAACTCCCAATTTAGGTTTCATCATCGTTTAAAACTAATTCTATATTTCGATTTTGAGTGTAGGAATTTACCGATATTATAGTCAAAGCTCTATGAAGAGTAAGTGTTAATAAATTATTATTGGTTGCTATGTATGAATACCGACATGATTTGAATAGCAAAATTTATGGCAGTTTTATTAAACCTCGGGATTGTAATTTCTATTTTCTTACGGAAAAAATAACGAAGCGCGATACCATTCATTCCATAGGTTGTAGCCGCTTTTCTTGTCAGGCGGACTACTCACCGGCCAACCCAGTGGAGAGATTCACGAGATTACCTCAGGGCGCCTTGTAAGAGAACAGAAGTGTGTGCGTGTGGGAAACCTACGGGACTCCTTAGAGGAAAACAACTTACACCTCAGTCATACATACATGTATATTTCAATAAAAATTAAAGTTACAATAGTTAAAAAAATAAATTAATTAGTGGGTATAAAAAAAACCGCAGCGGCGCGCGTCAGAGCCGAGCTGATGCTGCTCGGAGTCTCCTCGTCTTCACTCAAGGAGGTCACTTCCCCTTCCGCCTGAGTCGGCTATTTATATTAGGTATTAAGGAAAGTTCACTATTGATATTAATAAAGTTAACGAGAAGTACGTAACCCTTGAGTACGGCTGTCCGCTTGCTTTATGAGCCGCGTGACTGCCAGTTTGCCAGAGGGTACCGAGAAACTTGAATTCGCACCAGAAGGCCACTAATGAACAAGCACGCCGTCTGAGACTGACCGTCTTGACCCGAAATCTGGGACCCTACGAATGGATTAGCACTCATATTATCGATCAGGTTCCAACAAATAGGTACAAGAAAAATTAAGAATATACTCACCACTTTCGTGGGTACTTTGAACAGATAAAATATTACGAAAATAAAATCACCAGACAAACAAAACACTATTTAAGATTGGAAGAGAAGAGTTAGCAGAGTGTCCCCCGTGGCTGAAAGCCGGACTTATATATGTTCGGTTCGTGAAGTTTCCAGAAAGAAATCCCTACTTCAATATTTTAAACTGTCACTCAAATTATTATCTAGGTTAACACGAACTAAATCAAAAGTAACTCGCTTCCTACCATAACGGGTCACTTATAACACCAATACAATCTATCAGGATAAATTCTTACTGACTTACCAATAAAACAAACGCCATCTAGTGGTCCGATGGCGGACGAAGAACATCAATACTACAGTTACAAACTACATTGAATAAATAAAAAAAAATTGCGACGCGGGCAATAGGTGACGCTATTGACAACTCCGTACGCAATACAGATATACTAAAAAAATAACTGTTGCAAGGTTTTGTGAGTTCTGTGAACCTAACTATTAAAAAGTCATAAAGTTAACCGTTTATAACATAAAATATTTTCACATGCTTCGAATAGAATTCGTATTTCCATTCATTTGTACTACCGTTCTATATACATTTTACGCGGTCAATTAGAAATGATTTCAGGTTTTTTTTAAAATTGTTTGTTAACTCTGAACTCCGATTTAGCCCCTTTAAAATTTAAAGAAAAATGACTAACCCTAAGATTGGAAAATTAAGGTATTAAGAATACAGTTTATAACAACTGATCATGATGGTTTAGTTTCACCCCTATTCATCTCGTGGGTGTCGTAAGAGCCGACTAAGGGAGAAAACTACGCATTACAACAGCACTGCAGAGAGAAGGAAAACTTGACACAAACCCTATAAAAACCCGTCTGGCCAGCGTGGTACAGTAGGCCAAAACCTCCTTTTTAAGGAGAGGGTTACGTTCAGCAGTGAAAAGCTGTTGATGTGATGAAAATCGAGTTATTACCCGTACAAACTTATACAAGGAAGAATCTTTTGAAAACAGACTATTTCAAAATATGTATATAGGACACATTCGTTATTTTTTAACAGCCATGTAACCTAAAGTATTCATTGCAAAGAAGGGTCCAGTCGTAAAACTGATTTTATAGTTTTATTTGGTCTCGTAACTTTGTTGCCTTTGAATTACTTTTGGAAAAGGTACATATAAATAAAAATTACCTTTAGTAAGCAGATGTTTACGAAGAAGTTAATTGAAATGTCTGGCGATAAACGAAGATAAGTTAAGTTGTAAAATATAAGAATTAAATACTACCTTACTAGTTAGAATTAGAGTCAAACCGATAATACAAAAATGTAGGATATACAAATACTAAATATAAAATATCTATCAGTTACTTTTCCGTCGATAAATGTCAACAAAATAAAAATACTTATGAGTAACTCCATTGGTGATCTAATCGTGACCTAAAATGTCAAGTTCACTGAACACATGTTTAAAACAAAATGTTGACTTCGGGTGGACTATGACTTTGTATGGATATAATGCTCTTGGCGAGAACATAAACTGTTTATGAAAAGAACCAGTAGCAAACCAAAAGCGTGGTCCTTGAATGGATTAAGATTTTGAAAGTTGATCATGCTCTTGGAAGAAACCCTGAGCGAGAACCAAAACTACACGTGTACAGTTTTAAATATATTGCGTTATTGAACCGTATGCTTACGACCCTTGGCTCAGCTCGCTCAGTCAGGGTGATACTACGGCCTCACGGAAAATCGCTGTCCAGCAATTAATAATAATTTTCTACGACATACACAGCACACCATCTAGTCCCAAACTAAGCAGAGCTTGTACTATGGCTACTAGACAACTGATATAAATATATATAAATATTTTTTTGTAAATACATATATATTTTACATAGAAACACCCAGAGCAAATCAAACATTAAATGTTCATGCATACAAATGTTTACTTTGGGAATCGAACCCGCGACCTTTGGAATAGCAGTCCGTTGCGCCAACCTGTCGTGAGTCACTGGTCTTAGTACCTATTCTTTCTCTGGTCTTAACCAAATTTATAAGGTTACTGAAGCTCCAAAACCCTCTTCTCCTAAATATACTTAAAGAACGGCAACGTACTTGTTACTCTTGTATCGCAAATGTCTATGAGTGGCGGTAATCACTTGCCATCAGGGGACCTGTCTGCTCATTTGTCTGTAAAAAAAAACAAAGATATCATTGTCTATACTGGATTAAAGTACACTATAACAACTAATTGCCGTAATTTATATAATATATTTTATGTTATTTTTATTTCTACACTTCCTGCATTACAACTTGCACGAGGTGGACTTAATGCCACATGGCATTATCTACCAGTCAACCTTTAGATGGTTCAGTAAGGGGCATGAACAAGAGAAGAATTGTGTATTGGACACAAGAGTAAAAGATTATTAGTGATCATTATGATCTCTGTCATGGTTGGAGCATAGTGGTTTAAGCTGTGAAGTAAGATAAGTAGAAGCTGTAGGATTATTAAGAAGAGAATAAACGGTAGTCAAGGCCCGCAAGCTACGGCGCTGACGTATAGGTAACCATGACAGCTTGGATCGATAGGCAGACACATGGTCATACTTGCGGAGGTTAAAGATATAATAATACAGCACGGAAAATTCAGTAAACCTAAAAGCGATAGCGCATAAGTTATTCCTGGAAGTATTTACAATGGATACAACTAAATGATTATAGCAATCAAACAAAAATAAAAAAAATATATGGATCGAGTCATTAAGATCATATCGCGATCATAACATTCACTTGCCATCACGTTTATGACACTTCCATGCGTAATTAGGGTATCGATTCTATTTAATATGGAGGTACATGATAATTATCAGTAAAATAAAGCATATTTTAGTGGTATTCCATATGCCTCTGCCTAAAATTTGATAGAGTTTTTGCATTAGGCTTTCTATTGTCTCTCTTATAATATGGCTCCTCCTCGTTACAATTAATCTCTTATACGTAAGGACCATCTAAAAAAGTAACTGCTTACTGTCAAGTCGGTTATGTGTTACTGCGGCATATTGTTTATATCCTGAACATTACGAATAATTAGTTTAACCTACTTACTGACTACATTAAGAAGAAACATTATTTCATTTTCCACTGCACGGTTTTTTATTTCTTGATTTGACAAAGGTAAAAAATAACTACGCAATCGTATAGGAATACACTATCACCTATTAATACCCATAAAAAAATAAATTTCACCTACCGAACTTATTATAAGCGCCATCATACACAGTTAATTCCTTTTAACTGTATGCCAAGCCTTTAGAGTTTAATTTACTATATGATTTATTAAATAAAAACATTTACTAAATGCAGAAAATTTATCCGTGTCGTGACGGATTAAGAATAGTGTCTGACCAGGGCGGTATAGTAGGCCAAAACCTCCTTTCTAAGGAGAGGCTTATGTCCAACCAGTGGAATGAACCTCCCCTGAAATACGAGTAGACACAATCCTCTCTATATTTAAGCTTCAAAAGACTTTATAACAATTTTAAATAACTGTCGGCCAAGTTATAGCATCGTTAATGTTAAAAATAATTGCTGTTCTTACTCGTATTCAGTTAACAACAGTTCTTATTCAGTTACTACGAATAATAATTTCTTTAGAACAGTAACCGTCTTTAGTTGTTTCTTTGATTTCGGTTCCACCACGCACACCTTCCCTTTGAGTTTGATGTCCCCTCCCCCAAAATCAGAGAGGGGGGGTTGGATTCCAGTAACCTCACCCATACGATGAAAAGCAACGAAGAATTGCTTAATACCAAGTTTATATAAAACCGTTGTCTGACAATAGTCGAGCGACCCCATTTGTGCCGTAGCACAGCTCTCCCACGGCTAGGCATGCCTAAACTACTGCCTGCGCCGCAATCAACGAGCTCTGACTTCTTTCTTTTCATTTCTTATCTCCCCATCCTCACCTACTTACCTTGCTCCCTACCTTCGTTTCTTGTTGTTTTATCACGACAGGAATCTTCGATCTGCAAATAATTTGCTTCTCTTATGCCGATTCTCTCTCTCCCCACAATTTCGACTTCGTGAGCTCTTCGTTCTTCGTTGAAGCAGTTCTACTCTGGAATGCGCTCCCGGTTGAATTCAGGATATCCACAAACCGTTCCGTATTTAAAAAGAAGGTACACAACCTTCTTCTTAATGAGACGGCAGAATCATCGAATCGATAGCGCAGCAACCAATTTTTATACACTCATGGTTTACGAATATATATATTATATAATATCGGAAACGGCTGTGACGGTTTTCATGAAATTTAGTAGATAATTATATATATGTGTGTGTGTGTGTATTGTACATAAATATATATATGTGTAGTTTATGTTTGTGTATGTATATATATATATGTATATGTGTGTCTATGTATATATATATGTGTATAGTATGTATTTCTTTGTATATAAAATTTGTGTTGTGTTGTTTAGTATATATTTTACTTATATATTTACCTAGTACTATAACAATTAGATGGACACCTATTATATATATGGAAGTGTAAATAGCTTACTATTATTTACTATATAAAATACACTGTCACTATTACAGTTCAGCGTTAAAGTTATAAATAAATAAATAAATAAACTATGTTTCACAGAACTCGAGACAATAGGTTATCTCATTACACCGACGGTATAGTAAAACACAGTCTAAAACGTTTGGCATCGGTCCACAAATGGACAGACTTATAATGATCGAAATGTTTTTACAGGTCCAATATTTTAAAAAGTCTTGAAATGTACCCTCGTATAAAATATTAACTTTTGTTAGTGACTTAAGAATTTAGGTAATAAATTGGATTAATTAATTTATCCTGCCCATTTTACGTATTTTAACAAACTAAATCTTTGTTTATACAGGTCCTGGTTTCTGGGGTCTTATAAACCCCCAATGGAGCATGTGCAACAAAGGACGTCGTCAAAGTCCCGTCAACATCGAGCCTGATAAATTATTATTTGACCCCTGGCTGAGGGATATACAATTCGATAAACATAAGGTAAGATACTTGTAAATGTTTTTTTTTTGATGTCTCGAATTTAACATCAAAAGAAGTGCATAGTTTCGATGATGAATGCCCACAGATAATCGGCCCAAATGATCTAAGAACTTTTATTATTATCTAGTTTATTTAAGTCATTACAAGAAGCACATCTTATTGAATTCGTTTAAAGACGGATTTAAAAGACTTACTATATTATTACTAAGGACAATAGGGAATATGCATGTATTTTTTTTATTTTTTTAATGATTCTACTAGTTATTACATTACCAAAAATAAATATAACACATCCGAAATATAAACCGTTAAGCAAAAATTTTTTTATTAAAATCACTTTCATTTTGGGACAATTTGAACACGTCCATTTTGGCGCGCTTTTTTGTGACGTCAGATTACACTTTCAGACGAATTCGATGTCAACAACGGAGTGAAGTTCACAAAGTTTCTGAAAGTTAAAAAAGTGAGTGATGAAAATTAACTTATTACCATGGAAAAGCCAATAAAAACTTATTATAAATATTGTGCCGTTCCTTTGTGCCCAAATAATATCAAAACTGCACCTGAGCGTATTTTAGGTTATATTTATGTTATACGACAATTAACAAAACCATGAAAACCACCATATTTAATAAAATTTATATAACTTGTTTACCTCGCAGCTTTTACTCCTCTGAGTTCAGCAGACGTAAAATCTGAATTAGATGCGAAATAGGTGCTCATCATAAACACGTCTATTTTAGGAAGATTATCTGATTGTGCTTTGACAAAACCGGTTTCAGTCATTGTGTTGAGTCTTTCTACACGGGAATTTAATAATTTAACACTGAAAACGTATTAGTTATTAACTTAAAATGAAACATAAAATCACCAGAAACCAAATATTACACAACTTGTTGTCACTCTTGACAGTGTAGGTTGACGTCACGTTTTATTCAACCAATAGCGTTGCGTTTTAGAAATTTCCAAGCGGATTCTTAAAAAAGCCAATTTTTGATGATTAAATTTCACTATTAAATTATAATAATTTTCTTATCTATATCTTTATCGGTATCTTTTTTTAGCGATAAAATTTACAAATAAAAATATTTTGTCCATTTTGGTGTCACGTGCATATTCCCTATTGCTGAGGCTACAGTCATTGTGCCTCTAAACAGTCACAATCAACCGAGCAATGCAATTTGAAAATAACGGAACAGATCAAAAAATATCCAAAAACATAAAAACCCCTATTTTCTTTATAAGTTTTAGTTACTTGCTTAGTAACTAAAACTTGGCGGTACTAATGTAAATTCTGTACTGTGTGATAAAGCCTTTACAAATTAACGTCGTAACATGGCCTGCAGCATGTTCCTTAATCCTATGCTAAACACAGTAAGGTAGCGATATAACAACATTACTTTTTACACAGCTTTGTAAGATAAAATTACAGTGATTACTTTGGAATCAAAGCAGAAAAGGTTTAAAATTTTGTTTTATTTTTATTCTGCATCTAATTTAAATAACAGTTAAGAAGAATTTAAGTAAATTGAGTAGTTTTAAATGCAAAAGAAAGAGCTTTTCTATAGATTTAAAGTTTATTGGTAACGGATATATTATTTCCCAGCTTTTGTCAGTTGCTTCGCTTGCGTATCCATAATTTTGTCATCATTCATTTTTTGTCAGCATAATTCAGAAATCCCACAGAAATATATGGAACTACTTCCTGGACAAATGTATCCTATGTCTTTTTCTATACCTCTGATATAATATATGCAACATGTGAGCAAAATCTTTCTGTAAAAGGTTTTGCACCAATCAAAATGCCCTCATACATAACTGGGTCTCTCATACAAGACTGGATTGTCGGATTGTCGGTGCAATGTCGGATCTTATTAATGTGCTTTAATATCATCATTCCAATAAGAATATACTTTCAATTAATAAACAAACATCTTTATATTTTTAAGTTTTTTATACAATTATAGTAATTTCTGTCTTTGTGTGATTACAAAGTCCTGTCTATTCTTCGCTAGATTTTTTTTCTCATGTGAAATCTCGTTTCGGCTTGTCACCTCACCGGGCGCTGACGGTGAAGATGTATATTGGACTTGAACCCACTAAGATCGATCGTTGTTCCGCCACATATGAGTCTAAGCAAACCTTGTCCGTCTAGGCAGCTGCACCAATGCGCACAGAGGGCATTACAGTACTCCCCACTAAATCGCTTCTAAACCAACAGCCTCGCCCGTTATCCCAAATCCGACACTAATGGACGACAGAGATCATTCTGAGCTCTAAGGTGCCTGCCTATGTCTTTTGAAATCCTAAGCATTCTCACTTTGGTACCTGGTCAGAGCCATGAGCTCTTCGCTGAACTGTAATAGTAATGTTGACAGTGTATTTTATATAGTAAATAATAGCAAGCTATTTACACTTCCATAATCAGCACAAGTAATTGGTTTAACAGAAATTTACATATAATAGGTGTCCATCTAATTGCTACATGTTATATGCATTAAAATTTATGAAACTGTGTTGACTAACCAATATTTAAGTTAAAATGTTTACATTACAGTTTATTCGAAATGATATTATGAAAGAAAAATAATACATAGATAATTGTATAATATTGACATAACCAAAACATGGTCCTAAATTTTCAAAAATGTGTGTTTTTTACTTCCTTTAAAAAAGCTATGGTAGCTCATACAAGTACACATATGGGACCATGAACTGCTCGATTCGATGCTCATTCCTTCTACTTTCTCTTCTTATCTTCCTTTTCCTGTCAATAAACTTCCACTGTCTTCCCTACTTACCGATATTTTCCTTTGAATATACTCCTAAGCATACCATTTTTCAATTTTCTCGGTGCTTGGTTGACAGTATAAATTACGTTTGAGAGATCCGATTATAGTAATCAAAATGAGCGTATTTATTACTCCTTTGTATTTATAGTATAACGGACATAAGTGTTTTTTCTATGCATATAATTTTTAACAATGAATAAACTCCAAACGAAGTTTCATCGTTGTATTTTCTCGCCATTACCATTTGGTTTGAATTTAATTAAAGCGACTTAAAGGTTTTTAAATAAATCAGGCAACTTTTTATATCAATACTTCAAGTAGTATGGTACATATATCGCGTAGGTAATAAATATTGTAAGCCTCTCGTGCGGAATTATTCATTAAGAGTGAATTACAAGGTTGGCCAATGTGATGCTAATGTATGCGGAGCGCGATAGCCTATCGTGTACTATCGGAGTGCTTTTTGCAACACACGCTGTATATACTGAGTATACTTATTTCAAGCTTACAGCGCTTCTAAGTAGTGAAGTAACATTTCCAGCTAACTTTTAAACTTTGGCGTTCCATGTATGTATGTAAACGGGAATAAAAGCGATCCCATAATACTGATACTGGCCGTGGTAAATTACCACATGATCAAGCCAGTGTTACCTGGTCAAAACATCAGGTAATTCAATATCTATTGCGTAATCGCATAGATTCTCGTATAGTCGTAAATGCATAGTTACAAAATATACCAAACTATTTTAAGTTCTATGTGTACCTAAGTTGTTTTAAAGTACCTATTACAGAATGCCAAAGGAACACATAAAACAATTTAGATTGCAGGAAAATTTGAGTCACATTTCATATATTTATTTTATACTACTAAATTTAAAACAATGTTAAAAATTTTGTTATTACTATTATGAAAGTTTAAGCGTTCGGATATTTAATAATCATTTTTTTATATGTGTCCGATTATGGCCTCCCTACTCCTTACATATAAATATAGCTGGTGCATGTTTATTAATACCTATATCTAACAAAGTATAAATGTAAACATCTACCCACTCCTATATCCTATAAAAGGAATGAGCAGTGGTGTATTAAATGCACACTTTTAAATAACTAAATAACCATCTTATAAAACATAGAATGCTGCATCTTATAAAACAATGAAATTTTTTCTAAAATATTACGGCAACTAATAGCCAAGAATATAAAAAAGAAATATATCGTAAAAGAAACTTTAAAAGCTTTACGAATTTATAATGATATGTCAAGGCCTACGCAGTTTTGAATACTTTCAAGTTAAATATTATAAAAGTTAGCAAAGTATACTTACTTACGTTATGAGATTTGAATAATTTCGCACTTTTATGTTTCTAGAAACCATCAATCTTGATCATTTTAATATCATCACATTATTAAATTACTTTCAGTTCAAGGTCGAAGTTGAAATGCCAATATTATTATATCTCTATGTTATTGACGATTCTGAGAATCACAACCCATTAAAAAAAAAAACAGAACATAATTTCTGGTGAACCTACTCTGACATTTCCCCACCACCCAAAGGTTGACTGGGAGAGAATGCCTGTGGCATTAAGTACGCTATTGTACAATTGAGTTGTAATTTGAGCATAAAGAAGTAAAATAAAATGCACCTTTCAATAGTTATCTATACTAATATTATAAAGCTGAAGAGTTTGTTTGTTTGTTTGTTTGTTTGAACGCGCTAATCTCAGGAACTACTGGTTCGATTTGAAAAATTCTTTCAGTGTTAGATAGCCCATTTATCGAGGAAGGTTATAGGCTATATATCATCACGCTAAGACCAATAGGAGCGGAGCACCAATGAAGAATGTTTCAAAAACGGAGAAAACTTATTACTATTGAGAGACGCAGACGAAGTTGCGCGGGTCAGCTAGTAAAATATATTGATTCAGGATAACTGTAACGTAAATGCAATCTCATATAATTTTCTCTTTACTATTATCCTAAACAAAAAAAATATGTTTATTTTTTGTTATGCTAAACGCCTTAACTGCTACACTGGCCATTATAAAATGAATAGGCAGACAAACTTGTCAGGGGACAGGACATACCTTGGATCCCGAAAACAAAATACTGTTCCCGTGGAATACCAGAATCCTAGTAAATACGAGCAAAATCGCTAGCAAGAACAAGTGATTTATTAATATAATAATAATAACATTCTACCACATTCACACAACGCCATCTAGTTCCAAACTAAGCAGAGTTTGTACTTTGGGTACTAGACAACTGATATAAATACAAATGTAAATACTTTTTTTGTAAATACATACATACATATTTTACATAGAAACAACCAGACCAAATCAAACATTAAAAGTTCATGCACACAAATGTTTGACTTGAGCGGGAACCGAACCCACGACCTTTAGAATAGCAGTCCGTTACACAAACCACTGCGCCATCTGGTCGTCCATCCATTAAGTAAGAAATACACACATAATATCTATTAGAAGTGATGTTATTTTATAATTGTTTTTATTTCTTTATATTACTAGACACTATCGTAAACTAGCTTTAAAACAAATTGAAAGTTGTCATTACGCCATTATTGTCCACATAATCTTTTCATGGTTTTAGTTTAAATTAAGAGTAAAATAATTTTACCCAGCAATGAAAAAGATAACAGATCCATGTGTTTAAATTTCCATCATACATAGTAAAAAACAATTATACACACATCATCATCTGTACATGTCACCACATCTGTAACTAGATAAAACAGTGCTATCAGAGCTCGTTATCCCTCTTAAGCCCAATCGGTTATAACCACATGTATTCGGGTCATAATAGTTGTTTATACTTAAGTCTTGTATATGGACTTTTCTATTATATATCCTTTTAAAAAAAAGTCAAACCAAATTCAAAAAATACTAACAACAATGAGCACTAAAAAACTAGCAGCAATCGCTGTTGATTTGCTGTTATTTTGTGAAGAGTTCCGTTGTCTGTCTCCGAAACTCATCATCAGATCTATATGAAGGTCCATTTCGAAATAAACTCCTTTCGAACAAGAAAAGAAGTTGGGAAATCCGTCTATATATGTCTCGGAGTTATGCCATATGTTATGAGAACATACATAAAAAAAACATCCGATTTGATAATCCCCTTCTTTTAGAAGTCGGTTAGTAAAACGAAATATTTTTCATTGAGATGTTTTAAAACATGATTTTTTCGCTAACCGTCAAATGCGGTAGAAAATAATGCAAACATGTATGATATTTTAATTAATAAAACTCACAAAGTAACTGTAATGATGAAATCGAATAATAAACCATTTATTAATGTAAGTTTCAGAAACAACTAAAACTAAAATCTTCAAAATGTACATTTAAAATTACTAATAATCTTTTGATGAATCAAAAAATCAAAATTAAACAGCAATTTCTATCAAATTTTACAATCTTTTTACTTGATTTTAAAGTCATTTATTATAGTAAAATGTTTGACGCTCTTACATAAACAGGACAGGTTGGCTACAAGGCCAGTCACTCCCTATAAAAGAAACATGGATATAAAATAAATAAAATGGACTTCGAATAGAGCCCTGCTCTTGGTTCGCTTAAATTCTGAAACATATAAATAAAAAGTTTGGGTCGTACAGATAATCGGCGCATAATACGAGTATTTAAATAAATAGTGAATGTTTGTTTTACGGAATTAAGTACAAATTGGCTTAAAGTAATGTAGGTAGTAATCCATATTCAAAATCGCTTAATTTATTTAAAATAAGGAATGCATTAGTTTTTAAGATAAAATATAGTAAATTTAATTTAAAAATAATTTATTTAGCGTCTTTTTTTTTTCGTGCTGCGGGTTTTTTAATTTTTTGATAATGCTAATCAAACTCTGGAAGGACTTGAAAAGGAATAGTGTCATAGTGTAAATACATATTTATTTTATAACGTTTAAATATTTTATAGTACCTAATGATCTTAATTTTACTTTGATTTATTTCACCACTGCTTCACTAACGTAAGAATAGAATTAAATATATTAGAAAACTAACACAACATTATGGATCGATAAGTTGCTTTTAGTTTTTAAATTGACTCTTAGATAAAGTGGAATAAAATAATCCATAATCATGAAGTAAACTGATAACCCTCACAGCGAAGAGTTTTTATTTTGATCTGACTGCGCTAGTCATATCAATTTTTCAACTGAAGGTTCTTCCATTTTACATAGAATGTCTATCAATGGCAATCGCGTGTCAACAAGCAATATATCATCTCCACTCAAAGCGCATAAGTTGCCAGGCTTTAATCAAGGTGTGACCCATTGATTGATAGGACGACCCCCCATAGGGCACGGTGTGATTCATTCGATACCGCACGCTTTGGTGTTAATTATTTTTATGCGTGTATATAACAGTTATAGTTAGCTGTCGTACTGCAACAATAAAAAACATAGCAGTTGATCTAGAAAATATTTTGTACCTAAATATCTGAAGAACAAAAGGTGTGATATCATCATTAGGTTGATTAAATTCTGTTTAGGTTATTACGCTATTAAACATTTTGCAGTATGACGCTTTGTGACTTTAGCGATCGCAATTCTTGAGGTCATCATAATATACTGTAATTTAACGTACTTGTTTATCAGTACTGTAAGTGTACTGTATATACTTCCAAATTGATATATCATCACATCATCATCATCAACAGCCTTTAATAGTCCACTGTTGGACATAGACCTCTCCTTAGAAAGGAGGTTTTGGCATAGTATACCACGCTGGCCAGACGGGTTGGTATAGGGTTCGTGTCAAGTTTTCCGTCCCTTTGCAGAGTTGTTGTCCTGCGTAGTTTGCTCTCTTGGTCGGCTCTAACGATACCCAGGGGATTAATAGGGGTGGTATCAACTCGTTTACCCCTGTACCATACGAAAACCGCCGGCCTCTTTTCCCTTTCAATTTTCGTCAATGAAGAGCGGTCAATCGGAGTACTGCTGACCGTTCTTCTTCGGTTCCGTTTGATTACGATTACATTTTCAAGCAGTGGACCATTTAAGAAATCATCTGTATCTCTCTACAATTTAAAGAACCTTAAACAAAATTGGGAGAAGGTCAGGTAGATTATTATATACACTTTGAAGTATAAATACTGACAGCTTATATTACTTTGGCTTTTAACTAACTACACATTACACTACGTCACTAAATTTTACGATCGATATTGAAACAATGGAAATTACTACTTGACGTTTACTACTCGTATTAGTATATTTCTGATAAGATTTTATTTTCATTTCTAAATTTAAAGAAGATTTGTTATTTCATATTACCGTCCTAGTTCTGTATTTTTATCATTTCGTTACCAATCAGCATTCAATTAAGTATTTGTTTCCTATTTTTCTTATCGCAGGTTTCGGGTATCCTTCAGAACACGGGGCAGTCTTTAGTCTTCCGGGTAGAGAAGGACTCCAAACATCAGGTGAACATAAGTGGTGGTCCACTGTCTTACCGGTACCAGTTCGAAGAAATCTACTTCCACTATGGCATGGAAGACAATAGGGGGTCGGAACATCAGATCGATAAACATACGTTTCCTGGAGAGGTGAGCGGCGTATTACATTACAATTTGTAGCGTGTATAATATATAATAATAAGATTCTTATGAATTTGGTTTCATCTAATGGTAGTTCGGAACATAAATATATTATGTAATTTAACTTAACAATCACCTGAAGATTATATTTACAATCAATCAATCTAAACAATATCGTAAATAACATGGTTTAAAATTTTAACATTCATAAAACATCCTTTAAACTTTCCAACTCCATTTAGTCCGTATCCAAAAGAATGCATTGGTTCGAATTTCAATCTGAAACATTTTAAGTTACTTATAGAACGACACTATATAAAATGTTTCTACCACCGTATAAAATTAAATACCCATATTTAATAACTTTGAAGGTTATTTCAAATGTTGCTTACTCAGTATATACTTTATACAATGCATCTCACGGACTCGTAATCCTGAAGACGAAAGTTAAGAAAAATTCGCTTCGCTGTATTTTTAAATTTTGTATCTCTTCGGTTCATACCATTTTTAAGGGTACTACCATAAACTACTATTTGATAAAAAAACATGCAAGGTATATGAAAAGAATCAGACCCTTATACAAAATCTATACTGTGGCAAATACATAGCATAGATAATATACAATAGCCAAGTTAGTCAGGTAATTCAAACTATGCGGCTGACCGCGACGTCGAACTATGCCGACATTCCAATAGTTTACCGACTAGTTTGCCACTATCGTCTTCCCTTTCTAATTAATTCAGTTTTAATTATGCTCTGGAGTTTAGTTTCTTACAAGGTAATAACGTGAATACTTGCTTTCCGTTGTCTCGATATTTAAGTACAAAGATTTTTTAACGCGTGGTGACTGCTTTAACCAACACTCTAACTTGTCATTTTTTTATTTGATATTTTTTAATAGAGGTTTCCTGCTCTGGATCTGATCTAATAACACAATACAAATAATTTTTTGAAGTGAAAAGTTCTTTAGGCGCGTTGGGCATTTTGAACAACAAACAAAAGAATGTTTTTATGGTTTAACAAAAAACACATTTTTTGGGATGGGAAAAACCACTAAACTCGCGACACTGTTACCTTTACCATTACCGACACCTCTGAATATAAGTATCTACATAATATTGGCCCCGTTTACACGAGACGACTTTGGCTGGAAATACATTGACAATCTATAATATAATCATAATAATATATTGTGTAGATGTATATTCATGTCGGAACTTTCGAATCGAAAAAACAAAACTATTATAATAAAAAAATAAAGTTTTCGAAATTAGATTTTTTTTTTGAAAGGCAAATGCATGATAAAACATTTAAAGTCTGTGACCTAAGTCTGTCTGAATTCGTAAAACCTAACTTCGCTTGCTATTAATATTTATACTTACGCGTATTTTGGATTTAGAGTAAAGTTCTAAAAATACTAATAACTTCACTAAAAAGTGACACATACTAAGTACTGCAATCCCGCATAAACCCGTTAAAGTTTATCAGCCCCTCATTCTCAGCACAAACAACAAATTAACACTTCACAAATTAACACCAAAACGCGATGTCGTTATCGAACGCTCATTATTACCCTGGGGCTTCAACGACCGAAGTTAACTTCTTAACTTTGAAAACGATCGTTTTGAAGCTATTATATTGAAATATTTCAACATAAATGCGTTTAATATTAATGGGGACTTTATTATGACAATTGCTGCTATTTTGGGTTTTAAAATGAAAAAGAAAAGAATTTCTAATCCATGTTATTTTTGTGGTATGATACTAGCGGATGTATTCAGCCAGTAAAAACTAAATGTAAAACATAAAACTTTGATCTATAACTTTTTTCATGTAAATATATTAGGCAGTAAAGTATATTTATACTTATTATTTACATGTAAGTAGGTTTCAATGTATTAAAAGCATTTTATTTTGGGAAAAAAGAGAAATGATTGCTTACCACAATGGCGTTTAGTAAAATGAAATCATTTGAAATTATCATATGACCTAATGATTTGAATAAAGTTTTAATTATTGAATTATTCAATGATCAATTTATTATAAAGCAGAGATTTACAAAATAAAGAAAAATAGTTGTTGCAGACCTTAAGACTTTAAATATATCTAAGGTACTGATAAAAAATTCGTAATAGTTACGATACGACCTCAAACTTTAGGGCTAGTGATTATATTAGTTAACAAATTAGAACGTAAACACAACTCAATCGAGCCCTCATTATTAGTCCCCAGGGTCTAAACTACCCAAGTTTAACCCTCTTAAGCATTGTTTGAATAACATCGTGGTAACACACTGATATTGAAATATATTGTTCCCTTATAAACTCAAACGGATCAATGATAACGGAGATTATTTGCAAAAGGCTTAATGATTCTAAAATTGCATCTTGAACGCAGATCGATCTTTGTTTATTTACGTCAGTTGCGAAAACCAACAACTACAAAATGATAATGGGCAGTTTGATATACAATATCAAGCCAATTACTGGTTTTAACGAATTTCTTCATTATAAACTAACAGAGGATTTGGAACAATAACCAACACGACACTACACCTATACAAATACGATAAATAATAATGGATCGAAGATACTTTATGATTGAGAAAAATTAAGGTTTAACATACTGCGCACAACATTACTTTTGTCACTAAATCCATGTAGTACCAAAATATGTGCAAAGAGTACTGTTTTGACCCATATTTGCACAATTTATGGTAATATTAAAAAACTTTACCAACATATAAAAACTATCATAAATGAAAAAAAAATAAGTCGCTTGTGAGATACAATAGAGAAGTCAGACATGGACACCAACACTCCAGTTTTGCCCTCTTTTTAAATTACAGTCTACTACTCTGTCAAGAAAATACCGGAAAAAGATCAATAATACACAAAATGTTTGTTATTCATCCAAATTTATTTTATCACCTTCAAAGTATGCTCCTTCAGAAACGATACACTTACGCCAAAGAATAATCTAATCATCAAAACATTTTTTAAACGCTGTTTCCGGAATTGAGTTCAGTTCTCGCCGCGAATTCCCCTTTATGTCTTCTACCGATTGAAAACGGGTGCCACGAAGTGGTGATTTGAGTTTAGGAAAAAGAAAGTAGTCGGCCGGAGCCATATCTGGTGAAAATGGTGGTTGCTCGATGGTATTTGTTGAGTGTTGTGCGAAGACGCATTATCGTGGTGTAATCCAAGAATTTTCTTCCCACAAATCTGGCCTTTTTCATCGAATTTACCGCATAGCGCTCAAATAATATTATTTATTTATCGTTTGACTTTCCGGCAAGAATTCCGAGTGCACAACACCGCGATAATCAAAGAAAACAGTCAACATTACTTTGACTTTTGATTGACTTTGGCGTGGTTTTTTCGGTTTCGGTTCAGTTGGAAGGCGCCACTCCAAAGCTTGTTGACTAGTTTGCATGTCAAACTACGTCTCGTCCCCAGTAACAATGCGTTTCATGAATGTTGAGTCGGAATTGACTCGTTCAAGCATGTTATCAGCGACACTCATGCGATTGAGTCTTTGGAGAAAATTCAGGTCTTTTGGGACTAGCCGAGCGTTAACATGTTTCATACCCCGATCATTAGTTAAAATGGTACGGATCGACTCGTGAGATACAGAAAGTTCCACGGCTATCTCTCTCAAAGTTGAATGAGGATATTCAGTCACCATTTCCTTCACTTTCGCGATGTTAACTACAGTTGCAGACGTTGATGGCCTTCCAGAGCGAGGCAAATCTTTCATCACATTTCGACCGCTTTTGAACGCTTTTTACCACTCATAAGCATGTGTTTTTGATAAACTCGATTCACCGTAAGCCTTCTGTAACATTTTCAGTGACTCCGAACACGAAAATCCATTGGCGATGCAAAATTTAAGACAAACTCTTTGTTCGATGTTTTTGTCCATTATGCAATTCGCAATACACACTGGATATGATATAACTAAAAACAGCACTGTATTTAATATAAATAACAGATGCAACTCAAACTCCGCGCCAAAATGGAAAACAGTTGTGCTAATCTAACAACAACAAAAAAAAACAAAAAAAAAATTTGGAACCGTAAATAAATCATCCATTCCCTATTAACTTCTTTATACAAACATGAGTTTCAAACATGAATCAAGAAAATAAATGACTATACTGTGTTTTAGAAGTAAAGTGAAACATAAGTCATGCTAATTTAACCCAAATATTACAAGCAAATGTTATAAACTTATATAATCACCTTTTTTTTTTTTTTTTTTTTTTTTCCGTGCGGAAATCCCCTCGGATACCACCTATCGGTGGCATGTCGGACTCGAACCGACTAAAACCGCACGCCTTCGCCGGGTACTAATAGCCGGGGAACCAGGTATACCCTAGAAAGGAAGGCCCTGGTGCCCCGACATACCTCGGGTCATCTACAGACGAGTAGACGACCCCCGCCCCGTGTGGGAACCCCATGTTCCCTGTGCTCCCTGGAAGCGAGCGCGCTTCGCAACGCGCTCGCCGCCACCCCGGCCTGCTTCTGCTAGGGTGACAGATATATAATCACCCTAAAATTGGCTTTCATAATGATATCTCAGCAAGTTTTACTTATTCAAACACAGATCCAGTTGTACGGTTTCAACAAGGAGCTCTACCACAACATGTCTGAAGCTCAGCACAAATCTCAAGGCATCGTTGGTATCTCCCTGATGGTGCAGGTAACACACTAGTTATGAATTTATTTTTAATTTTTGTTAACATCTAAACCTAATTTTAAATTTAAAAGTAAATATATACCGAATTAATATCTTTTCAATATTGTCCTATCTGTTTGGGGATGCAGTTTATCTCCACTTGCTACGAGATCCGAAAATGTGTGCCTTATCTAAAATTGTACTTTTAATTAAATCTACCACACGTCGATCTATGCAACGCTCCTATTAACACTGCGGCGATCTTCGCTGAGAGCAGGCTTTACACTTCTGGGTTGAAGCTCCAATGCATAGTCAATTATTTGAACTATCTGCTTGGCTCCATTAAACTATACATAAAATGATGAGTCACTTGATTTTCATTAACTTTTTAATATATGTTGTAACTTAGGTTGGGGAGCCGACCAGCACTGACTTCAGGTTAATCACTACAGCCTTCAACAAAGTCACTTATCGGGGTAAGTGTTAAACTTTTGTCATAGGGACGATTCATTTTTACCGACACTAAGTATATATTTTTTATCTCTACAGGGGCGTCATACCCAATCAAGCATTTACCACTAAGTTCTTTATTGCCGAATACACAGCAGTATCTCACGTACGAAGGATCTACAACACATCCTGGTTGCTGGGAGACTGCCGTTTGGATCATTTTCAATAAGCCTATCTATATTTCTAAACAAGAGGTATGTTTTATATTTACATATATTAACAATGTAAGACACGACATAAGAACTAATCGGCCTTAAGGTCAGTGAGGAATAGGTAAAATGAATGGTTATTAGTTTGCCTTAGTGGGATAGTGAGAGAGTTAAACAGATAAGTCTCCACTATTAAAAGTCGTGATAGTTTTCGGGGTCTGAATTTCTATTAAGCTAATTGTATGAATAGCAGCTGTATGCAGCAGACGACCTTAATATTTGGGCAGCATAGATTTATGTGTGTTTCTTCATTTCTCAATTACGATAAAGGTATTGTTCGTTATTTTTAAATTAAGGTATAGAAGCGGCTTGTAGGATTAGTGTATTGATATCAGACGGGCGATCAGTGTGCTAAAGTAAATATAATGCAAATCTTCATGAACCGTGATTAAAACTTTATTAAAAATCAACGTTATCGATAAGTGTAACGATTTACAAAGGGTCACTGTTTTTTATAGTGGCGTTATCATTGTCACCTATTTCCATCAAGTTTATTTAAACTAGATTAGGTTACGAACTTATGAATACAGTAAATCATTTTTCAATCAGATGTACGCGCTCCGGCAGTTAATGCAGGGGTCTCAACTGACTCCAAAAGCGCCTTTGGGCAATAATGCGAGGCCAGTACAGCATCTCAACCACCGTACCGTCAGGACTAACATCAACTTTAATAAACAAGGACTTCAGGTAGTAATGTTTTAATGTAAAGTTTTTCCGTCGAATAAGTACCTACAAGAAACACTTTAGAAGCTAATAAATGTTTACTCGTGTTTGTAAATAGCAAGAGCTACAAATGATAGTGATGCCGGACAAGGTTTGAACTTGAGTCCCATTATTATTCTGCCGCCACTTAGTTACATAGATAACAGCTCGACTAGTGAGTTATGACGTTGTGAAGTCATAATATGAGAGTTAAACTTCTTGGAATTGATCATTTTAGTTCTACATTGTGTTGCCAGCCTTAAACACGCTGTTTTAATTTGAGTATGACCTATAATAATACTAAGTAGGGTTCACAAAATAGCAAAAAGGAATTTTAGTGTATTGACTCCATCTGATATTTTATACTAGTCAATTCATTTTCTTTTGATAAAATATAAAGTGTTTTAATTTTTTTATTAATTTATTCTTAATTTTTTTAGTAATTTCGTTTCTCTTGCCAAAAATTTTGGAATAGAATCACTGAAAATAGATACAGTATGGTAACAGTATATTTATGCGACCGCCTTGTAGACGACTTAAGCAGAACCAAATTGCATGGCCGGCAATAAATTGCGACAAATCCTTGCCTAAGTCGACGTTTGTCCGATTCAAGGGTGAGAAATAATTTACGTCTGGGCCAGTCACATTTATTTAGTATACTCTTGTGCTACGAGTTTTATTAATAAGAGATAGATACAGGATTGAGTCCCCTATTTCTATTGACAGAAGCAGTTTAATGAATCCTCATTTAAAAGATAAATATGGTCACAAAAACCGAAAAATAATATGCGTGTGCAATCTTTTATAAGTTTTTTTCAGGCTTATCGTTGTTGTTGTTGATTGAAGTACTATCTTGTTCAAATGTACTTTCCAATTGAGTTATTCTTAAAGTTAAAGGTCGCAAGGCGGTCGAAATTCGACCGTTATGAATTACCTATTTCATTTTACTCAATCATTCAACTTTCTGTAACTCAACATCCTACTAATCTTTCTAAATTGTTTCAGGGCTCGCACAATTGTCCAGATATGTACCGCAACATGCATTACACAGGTATTTTTTTCAATATCTTAGCTCATACCCAATAAAACAAAACATTTTCCTATGCATCTTGTTATCAGAATGAAATGTAGCATGCCCTTTAATCAAATTATAATATGCACGATTTACAATTAAATATTTCGTATCAAATAATTTAAAAAATTAAAAGTAAGTAATTATGTAATGTATAAAGTATCTGTATAAGTAAAGTAAGTTTTACAATTCTGTCGTAATTTAGGAAACCGATAAAGTAAATGAACCTTGAGTTACTTTAAATTGAAATACATTTTACAACAAATACCACGCCTGCCACGAGTACCAAATTTATTTAATTATTATGATATATAAAATTTTATTCATACTATACTATCAAGTGAACAGTAGCAGGAAACTACTAGTTATTTATATAATCGAATTTAAAATTGATGTGTAAACGTGCAAGCGTACATGCATGCGTATGTAACGATTGCGCGATATTTACCTCAATACAAAAAAACTTTAACAGACAAATAAGTAAGAGAGTCCCTAGTAATAGGAACAAATTTTAAAGAAAATATGATATGAAATATTTACAAAGCAAAATAATTATTCTAGATAATAACGAATACCTGCCCTATTTCTTCATGTAATTTCAGCACGGTACCGCGGCAGAAAGCGTTCAAAAAAAAGTGTTGCATGCAAACGAAATGATAAACCAAAGAAATGTCACAAAAATAGGTATAGTCTGGCACTTCCTATCCATTTTATGTGATGCTTAAATAAAGCAGCTTACACAATGTTGCAGCAAATTCAAAATTGAACCCAACTCTGTAGTGGTAGTAATAGTAGTAGAAACCACCTTATGTCCTTTTGCAAGTCGTGTTTGTTCCAGGACTTTTCATTTGCTTGTAAAATGCCGATATTATGCATAAACAGAATGTATTTATTTGTTTTTTATTGTTTATATTCCATCGTTCCATGTGATCTTTCTATGTCCTTCCATTACTTACACCGTTATAGTAGATAGTATTGCTTCCCTACTGGACGGTCGTTGTATAATGTGCATTAGCGTGTGTGTTTACAGTTGTTTTATTTGTGTTGTAGTATAATATATTTTGTGTCGAGTATTTTAACCTAACTTTAAATGCTTACGTTTTTAACGATACATTAGTACAATTAAATTTAAAAAAATCGCCATAAAAGTATAGCAATGAAAAAAAAAAGGTATTTGGTTAAGGTAAGGAGTGCATGATGTGTAAATAAATAAATAATAAAATGTCACAGTGATGGCGAATATGCAACACTATTTCAAGAGTTTGCTGGGAGAAGGCAGCGGGAACGCGTCGCGCGAGCGAACGCGGCACAAAGTTATTTAGATAAATGAAACATCTTCTCTCCTCTCCGCTTGATCCATTGCCACCGTCGCTAATCGGAGAGGAGAACGAAATCTGATTGGTTTATTCAAAATACTTCTCCTATCGTCTTCTCTCCTTTCTACTTTAGTGGATACCGAGCCTTAGAAGCAGCCATAAACACAAGGCAAGCTGCGGGAACCTGCTATTATTTAATAGTTTTTAATATTAAACTTCACACATGGCATTGTCCCTTGGTTTCATTTATTACAGTTAGTAATTAAATGTATTGTTACTTAGCATTTCTTTTTACGGGTATATCCTAATCATCTCAATATTCTAATATTGTTTTCTATTTACAGCCACCCAATGGCCGAAGGAGCACACCTTGCGGTACAGAAGCGTTGATGACATGGGACTCTCACAAAATTAATGAAATTATTTTTCCTATAACCACAGTTAATCGATATTATAAAATTTAAATTTGAGAAGCGCTGGTTTCACTGGATGATTGATTTACGTCTAAATATATAGTCTGCTTGAGACCACTAGTTTATTTTTTCAATAGCTTATGTAATTAGAAATTGGTGACTATTGAATTATACTGAAAGAAATTTAAAAGTTTGAATAGTTAGGTTTAAAAAATACATGCGAAATAACTTACGACTTATACTTTAGATCAGCTGCGTTGTTAAATGAATAATATCTATATTAAGCATTAATTGTTAGGAAAACAGCTAACCCAAATAACATACGAACATGTAATTAAATCCAAAATTTAGTATAAAATGTCTATTGATGTATCTATTTGTAAATATAAATATGTAATCAATGTAAGTTATTATAAACATGAATAGTAATAATAAATGTGCTTACCAAAATAATACCGGATTTGGTCTATGCTAGTTATCAAGCTCATATTTGCCGACATTGCACTCGTGATTCTAGGTAGTCATCCATCAGGTGACTATCAGGAACCAGCTTGCTCGTCAACCCATATGACAAAAATTAACGTAAAAAGAGTAGAGACGTAAAAGTAGAGAAATAAAAAGTATTTGCAATATCTTGAGCAAAGCATGGTTGCCGACCTTAACTAGAAGTAGTTGTTGTCTGGTATAGGCTCTAAGTATAAATTAACTAGCAAGTGTACTATGTCGTTCATATAATGCCGTACAAAAAAAATCGAATCCACATGAACCACCGTAAATTTTACTAATCAAGTTACTGGATACATAACGTTATTAGGTACTAGAGGTTAGGTAAAACTCACAGAGCAAATCATAGATACTAAAAACTGTTGAACATTCGGAGTACCAGTAACTATGAGCGAGCCAGACTTCTTACATCTCGAAACGTTGATAACACCTCATTTCACAAATTGAATGTTATAACTATTGTATTTAGGTATATATTAAATTGCACAATATATCCTCAAAACTATTTTTAAAAGATGTTTTTTTTTACCTATGCGTAAAGGTATAATATTTATAAGAACATTGGAGAATATACAGTTCTCCAACGTTCTTATAAATGTTAGATGAAAATAAATAAACTATACAAAATAAAATGAAGCGAAACCGTACCTTAAAGTTACTTAGAAATTAAAAAAAAAAAAAGTACTGTATTCATGCAAGAAAAATACATAGAAAGTAGTAGATACCCTTGCCACTAGTATTGGATGTAATGATCGTTTCTATGTATTCCATTTCTTATATTTTGGGATTAAAATGTTTATTATGAATATAGCCGTGAATAGAGTCGAATTATTACATAAATTAAGATACATATTAGTTATAATAAAATAATTATAAATCGTCAATTGTGTAGACAATATTTTCCATATTACATACTGTTAAATTATAAGTAACATAATAATTTGAAACAAAGCTTCTAATATCCTATCTTGGCTAATCTTAGACTATACAGGTTTCGCGTAGAAGTATATAAATGTATATAGAATGTATATACAATATTCGTTTTTTAACAGATAATTAAAAACAGTATCATAATTCGTCCACACTGTAAAGTGTACTTTATGGCAAAATACACGATAATAAGGCTTTTATACATATTAAGAAACAAAACACGTAATATACTTATATAAAAAGTTTTCTAAAAATTAGTACATATATATTAGAAAGTAATACATAGTAATTGTGAGTGGAATATAATTTATATTAAATTAAATATATTCCACGATTATTTTAGCTTAAAGATGGCTTAGAATTTTTTAATCAAGTTATTCGTTACGCTTCAAAAATATGTTAATATAAAGTTAAAATGCTTATGAATAGATTGATATATTCGTATAATATAGAAGTTAGATATAGATTAACCATTTGGCAATTAAAATCTATTTATGTCAAAACTCCGGGACAAAGCAAAATAAGCTAAAATATTGAACATTTTATTTTACATAATGTATAAAGAGTTATATGAATACATAAGTAACTGTAATGTACCTACGGAATTTAATGTAGTAGTTTAGATGCCTGTGTTGTCTGTATGAGTTAAATAATAAAGTGGTTATGAAAAATTCATAGTTTTATTTAAAATTCAAGACATAATCCAAGTTTAGCTGATCTCTGGTATTAAATTTAATAATAATGATAGTTTAGTAAAACGATAATGTTAAACCTCCACCCTTTATTTTAGTGTGACTTCCAAGGTGCTAAATTGAAGCTACACTACTGCGAGTACAAACTACAAACATACAAAGTTCAAACACTAACAAGTAAGTAGAGAGATTGAAATGAAGTCGCAAGACTTATTTACACAGTTAAATAGTGAATAAGTCACTTAATCAGTCAATTACAAAAATCGTGGTCATTTTCTAACACCATTGTAACAGTGTTTTCTGCAAAATAAGTAATTTGAATATAAATAAAGCCTAAAACTAGCCCCGACACACAACGCTGGCTCTAATTTTAATAGCCTTAAACCAGTTAGGTGTCCTCGTTTGCTATATAGTGTCATATTGCCGCCATTACAAAATCATATAACAATCGTATGACTTCATATATTTTGGTATAATCTGTACTAGTCACTGACTTTCTCTCTCTCTCTCTCTTTCTCTGCTCTTTTCTTTTTTAACTACACGTAACTACATATATAGGTTCAAATATATACCAGAAACACTTCTTTATAATGTAAATATTTTATACTTATGTATTATATATGTATATATATTGACATTCGTCATTTGTCCGTCTTTAGTGCAGGTTGTCCCAAATACCCCCAAAAATGTCTAAGTGCGATAATTGCAACAAAAATATTTCTAAAACTACACCAGGCCTAGAGTGCAGTAAGTGTGAAAAAATAGTACACCTGAGCACAAAATGCACGGGCTTAACGAACAAACAGATAGCAGCCCTAAAAGCTGCAACAAGTTTGGAGTGGACATGCCCCGACTGCCAACAAGAAACACCCCGGCGGACGTCCTCAATAATAGTTCCAGAAGAGGAGGAGGAAGACGAAGCCGTCCAAATCAATGCTAAGAAGTTGCTTAGCAATATAACCAAAGAAGTGGAAAGGGCAATCAAGAGAGAAATGGCCCAGTTGAATGACTCATTGCAATTTCACAGTGCCAAGCTCGATGAAGTAATGGAGTGTATGGATGCTTTTAAGAAAACAGTCAAAGCCCTTGAACGAAAGAACATAGAACTGACCAATAAGAACAACCACTTAGAAATTCGAGTCGGTGCCTTGGAACAGCGTCTACAAGACTTAGAGCAAGAAAAACTCTCAAAATATGTAGAAATTGCAAATGTTCCTAACCAAAGCAATGAAGAGATTCAAGCCGTTGTGGAAAATATCGCTCGAAAATTGAACCAACCAAAAGAGGTGATTAAAAGTACAAGCCGAGGGTATACAAAAAAGGATCAACCCGTTAATATACTTGTGGAACTAGAGAATGAACAGGTGCAAAAAACCTGGATCGCTGCTTCTAAATCGTTTAAAATGACTGTAGGTGACATCCATCCTACAGAAAATATTAATAAAAATACAGTATATATTAGAGAAGCCATGACTAAATTCAACAAACAACTATTCTGGAATGCAAAACAGGAGCTTAAAATCAACCAGAGCTTCAAATATGTATGGTTCAAAAGAGGAGTCGTTAGGGCCCGAAAGGAAGATAGTGATAAACCTATTATTGTAAAGTCGTTAGAACAATTACGCTCCCTATCGTCAAACCTGTAAGTTTTCATTGAATTGTTTGCAATTGTTACACAATACACTTTCATTTCTTATGGACAACTGCTTTAATGAGATTACTGAGATCACAGATTGTGTGAATGTAAACGACTTTCTTAACTATTTACCTAATAACACCAACAGTATCAATCTATTATGCATTCATATTAACATTCGATCCCTAATTAAAAACTTCTCAGCTCTCGAACAATGTATACAGGAGTCCAAGATACTCATTGATGTCATAATTATAACTGAAGCTAATGTATCTGAAAGCATTAGCAGTCTCTTTCAAATCGAAGGCTACCGTATGTACGCGGCCCTACGAAACGAACGTCGGGGTGGTGGTATTATCTTATATATAAATAACAAACATAAGTGTAGCATCAAAAGTATAAAAACTATTCACTTCGAATGTTTATTATGTACTATTACCACCCACTCCAACTATTCCGCGGGTTTGTGTGCAATATACCGTCCCCCGAGAACTAGCAAAAACCTCTTCATCAATGAACTACACACTACACTTAATCACTTTCCTAGGTTGAGCGACTTGTATGTGATAGGAGACACTAACATAGACATAAAATCGCATAATCCTGTAATACATAAATACAAAAACATGTTAAGTGGCGTCGGGCTTCTGTGCGGGATCACTGAATACACTAGAATCGAAATAAGTAACGGATTACTAAGTAAATCATGTATTGACCACATTTTTGCTAGATCCCGCGCACAAGACCTGTATACCGCAGCGCTTGGGACGACACTGGCTGATCATCGTGCCGTTGTTCTTGCCTGCGCTGGCTCACAGATACAGGATGCCCCAAAATATAAAACTTGCATAAATAACAAAAAGTTATTTGACTTATTGGAAAAAGTATCTTGGGATGACGCACATAATATAAACTGTCCTAATTTATTGTACGATTATATAAACACGCGATTCACTGAGTGCTACGAACAGTCAAATTATAAAATCCCATTAAAAAAATCACCTTCTCGCTGTAATCATGACTGGATTAATAAACGAATAATAAAGGCTTGCGAATACAGAGATAAATTATATAAATCATGGATTAAACAACCTTATGATATGAACCTTAAACTAAACTATAATAAAGCAAGAAATTATGCAAATTATTTAATGCGAAAGGCCAAAAACAACAAAATCAAATCTGACATTATTAACAACAAGAACAACACGAAATACCTCTGGAAAATACTGAACCGATTGACAGGACGAATCAAACAATCTATCGATGGTGTTGTTATCAATGCTTTCAAAAACGTTCGTAACACCTGTAAGCATATTGCTAATAATTTTGCGCGAACGTTCGCCAACAACGTTAAAGACGTAATTCCAAATTGCTCGTTACCTCTGCTAAACAAGTCACTCTACAGTAGTACCGCTAATGTAACAATGCGCTTTAAACCAGCTAAGTCTCATTCAATTAATAAAATATTAATGTCTCTAAATAACAATAAGGCACCGGGAGTAGATGGTATCAGGACTATTGACATTAAGAAAATATCCAAGAGCATAATTTCGGTATTGTGTAACTTAATAAACCTTTCTATAGAAACTGGTAAATATCCTTCCACGTTGAAAACAGGCATTATAAGGCCCATACATAAAAAAGGCAGTCAAACTGACTATGATAATTACAGACCAATAACTATACTACCAACCATAGATAAAATAGTTGAAAAATACATTTGCAAACAAGTCTATGACTTCTATGAAATTAATAATATACTGTCATCAAAACAATATGGCTTTCAGCCTCATAAAAATACAGCACAACTACTGTCAGCTTTCACAGATAGTATATACAACCACCTAGACAAAAAACATCACGTATTGGTCGTATTTATAGACTACAGCAAAGCATTTGACACGCTCAAGCATGACAGGTTAATAGAATGTCTCTCTGAGAGTGGTATTAGAGGCAACCTGCTAGAGTGGTGTAGGGACTACTTTTGTGATAGGAAGCTTATGGTCAAAGTTGGTGACGCGCTTAGTGAAAAAATCACAGTGAAGGAAGGTACAGCTCAAGGCTCTGTTCTTGGACCCTTACATTACCTCACCTACGTAAATAATCTGGAAAGCCTGATAAAAAACTGCGAAATGTACCAGTTTGCAGACGACACTTGCCTAATCTCTGCGGGAACTAATATCATCGAAGCTCAAAATTGGCTACAAAGCGACTTCAACCTCCTTTTAAAATGGTCGCATGATGCTGGACTTGTATTCAATATTAAAAAGACCAAAGTGATGTATATTAGTTCCAGCCAAAACAGAAGTATTTGGGCACCTAAACTTATAGCACACTGTCATGATTGTCTACATAAGACTAATTACGTTAATTTGACTATTCCTTGTAATTGTGACACCGTAGAAAACGTTGAGAAACAAACCTATCTCGGACTAATTATCGACAACCGCCTAAATTGGAAGCAACACATAAATCAAGTCTGCAATAAACTAAGAACTATTCTCGCCAAATTCTCATTAATCAAGCATAACATACCATACAAAACACTCCTCCTACTTTATAAATCTTTGGCAGACTCAATAATCTCGTATGGCCTTTCGAGCTACGGCAGGACTTACAAGAGCCACCTTGACCAAATATATGTACTTCAACTTAAAATTTTAAAAGAGATTGTACCACAAAACATAAAAAATAAATTTAAGCACGATTACGAACAACTATTTGATTTCTGCAAAATTATTCCTATACATCAGAAGGTAAAACTAACGTTACTAACCGAGGAGTACTTTAACGTAGATCTTCAAAAATACAAAGCCCGTGATACACATGGTATGAAGACCCGTAGCGTCAATAATGCAAAATTATTACTACCACGATTTACAAATCTGTACGGGAAAAGAACTCTAAAATGCATGGTACCACTCTTAGTAAATGAGCTTCCGAAATCAATAAAGACTTCATTAACAAAAGTAAACATAAAAATAAAATTGAAACAACACTTTTTACAAAATTAAATCGACCATTTGTCATACCCTGGAACAACCTGTATAGTGTAGTAAAATATTACAAATGTATCCACGATATAATGTTGTTGAATTCATCACTGATGCGCGGTCGATGTGACCATTGCGCACTGCGTACACATTTTTGTATACTACCCTCACTTAATTATTGTGATGCTTTATGTATTGGTGCTTTTATTCTAAGTGTATTTGCATTTTGTGATATTTTGTAACAATGTAAGTAACATATGACGAAATTGATGTACGGTAAAACTCGAAGGAGTTTATGTTGCATCTCTATGTACATGATTTGTATTTGTATCAGCTATTCAAATAAATAAATAAATAAATAAAATAAATATAGGATGTGGGTGAGTTGTCCAGCCAATTCGCAAACTAAATAAACACAAATAAAAACTAATATATGGTAGACTAGTTAAAATAAACTGGTTTTCTGTATATTGGAAGGTATTACAGAAAAGTGTGGCCAAATTTTAGGATCCATATGTGTAGACGACAAATTGTAGGTACAATTTTTTTTTTTAAAACCTTTTTCAAATTTGAATTTTAGTTTTTATTCGAAATCATTCTCGGTGATATTGTTTAAAAAATGAGGATATTTCATCAATATCATTGACCTTCAAAACGTTAAGTGTCTCAGCCAACTTTCAAGTTATATTTAATAAAAGATCATCAACAGCCTTTAATAGTCGACTGCTGGACATAAGCCTCTCCTTAGAAAGGAGGTTTTGGCCTACTATAATAAAAGATAAAGATACTAAAAATAACTAATACTATACTAACTACTAACTAACTAATAATGAGGGGCGAACCACCATCTTTCGCCCCAAGCCAACCTCACCTGCCCGCGGTGCATCCTGCTGAACGACGAACGAGGCTCTGGCGACCGACCGATGGCGGTATATCCATCCCAATAGGCGTAGCTAAATACAACAGGCCGGTGACGGGCAGCAGCGTTACCGGTGCGACAAGCTACGCCCTGCGATCGCCAACCCGCCTGCCCAGCGTGGTGATTATGGGCAAACCCCTCCCATGCAGACGCAACAAAGGCCACGGCCCCCAGTTCCCGGCGGCCCCGCTATTCCTGGTCATGGTGGCGACCTCGGTAAAGGCGGGGCAGGGGGTGCGAAGAATCTCCGGGCTACGGGAGGCCACCACAACCGACTGACCCTGGCTACGTACAACGGACGCACGCTACGGCTAGACTCGCATCTGGCGCAACTTGAGGTGGAACTTGGGAAGATTAGGTGGCATATCCTAGGGCTATGTGAAGTCCGAAGAGAGGGGGAGGACACCATAACCCTCGAGTCAGGCCACCTAATGTACTTCCGCGAGGGAGACCAACAATCCCAAGGTGGGGTTGGGTTTCTGGTAAATAAGTCCCTATCTGACAACGTTGTGGAAATTTCCAGTGTGTCGAACAGGGTAGCGTACCTCATTATCAAGCTCACCGAGAGGTATAGCCTCAAGGTTGTGCAAGTGTACGCACCGACCTCGGCACATTCGGACGACGAGGTGGAGGATATGTACGATGACATATCGAGGGCCCTCCAGTTCACAACTAAGACCCACTACAACGTTGTTATGGGTGACTTCAACGCTAAAGTGGGAGTACAGAATTGCGGCGAATCGGTAGTAGGATCCCATGGATTTGGAAGCAGGAATCATAGGGGGCAAATGCTGGTCAACTTCCTCGAACGGGAGGGGCTGTTTTTGATGAATTCTTTCTTCAAGAAACAGCCCCAAAGGAAGTGGACGTGGCAAAGCTATGACCAGAAATGAGATCGATTTCATCATGACGGTTAGAAAGCACATATTCAGAGACGTCTCAGTGATCAATAGGTTTAATACCGGTAGTGATCACCGACTTGTCCGGGGCTCTCTGAATATCAACTTTAAGGCGGAACGTGTCTGTTTGATGAAATCCAGGCTCCGACCAACTCGGCTCCAAGCCATGACAGGATCTGAAACGTTCCAGTCAAAACTGGAAAACCGATTCGCTGCCGTGGAAACCACAATCGACGTAAACCAGAACCTCAAAAATGTGGTTCAGATCCTCAGGGAAGAAGGTATGAGATTTTGTGAAATGCAGCGTAAGGGCAGGAAGTCGAAGCTTTCAGAAAGGACCCTAGGGCTGATGAAGAAACGACGTGAAAACCCACCTGTCACTTTGTCGGCAAAGCGGACTCTAAACCGAGAGATCAGTAAACTCGTACGACACGACCTCCGGTGCTCCAATACTCTTTCAATTGAAAGAGCGATCGAGCAAAATCGGGGGTCAAAAGTGTTCGTACAATCTCTTGGAAGAAGCCACCTGACAAAGTTGACTACAGAAAGTGGAGAAGTCGTTGCTTCGAAGCCGGCAGTCCTTTTGGAAGTGGAAAGCTTCTATGGCCGGTTATACGCTTCGCATGCATCTCGACCTGATCCCGAAAATGAGGACTCTAGAGCCACATTAACACGTCACTACACCGAAGACCTGCCAGAAGTTAGCATTGACGAAATCGAGATGGCTCTTGGACAGCTGAAAAATGGAAAAGCCCCTGGAGAGGATGGCGTTACAACAGAGCTGCTGAAGGCCGGGGGTAAACCCGTACTAAGGGAGCTCCAAAAGCTCTTCAACGCTGTCCTGTTTGAAGGGAGAACTCCAGAAGCGTGGAGTAGGAGTGTGGTCGTCTTGTTCTTCAAAAAGGGTGACAAGACCAGGTTGAAGAACTATCGACCCATATCCCTTCTAAGCCACGTCTACAAGCTGTTTTCGAGAGTCATCACGAACCGTCTTGCGCGAAGACTCGACGAATTCCAACCACCGGAGCAAGCTGGGTTTCGGAGCGGATATGGCACCATAGACCACATCCACACAGTGCGGCAGATTATACAGAAGACCGAAGAATATAATCAGCCCCTGTGTCTAGCATTCGTGGACTATGAGAAAGCCTTTGACTCGATCGAGATCTGGTCTGTTCTGGAGTCCCTGCAGCGTTGCCAAGTAGATTGGCGATACATCAAAGTGATGAGATGTCTCTACGAAGCCGCCACCATGTCCGTCCAAGTACAGAATCAGCAAACAAGGCCCGTACCATTGCATCGAGGAGTGAGACAAGGGGACGTTATTTCCCCGAAATTGTTCACAAATGCAATGGAGGACATGTTCAAGACGCTGCACTGGAAAGGGCGTGGCATCAATATCAATGGCGAATACATCTCTCACTTGGCGATTTGCTGATGACATCGTCATCATGGCAGAGACGTTGTGCAGGACCTACAAGCAAATGCTGAATGACTTAGCTGACACTTCTGTACGCATCGGCCTACGGATGAACTTGGATAAAACCAAGGTCATGTTCAACGAACATGTACTACCGGAACCGATTGCGGTACACGGTGCCGTTCTCGAAGTTGTTCAAAATTATGTGTACCTCGGGCAGACATTGCAGTTAGGTAGAAACAACTTCGAGGACGAGGTGAACAGAAGAATTCGGTTGGGTTGGGCAGCGTTTGGGAAGCTACGTTCGAGTCTTCTCATCGTCGATCCCACAGTGCCTTAAGACGAAAGTCTTTAATGAGTGCGTCCTACCCGTCATGACATACGGAGCTGAAACGTGGACACTTACGGTACGGCTGGTCCACAAGTTGAAAGTCGCTCAACGTGCTATGGAAAGGGCTATGCTCGGCGTTTCTCTAAGGGATCGCATCAGAAATGAGGTGATCCGGCAGAGAACTAAGGTCACCGACATAGCGTACCGGATCAGCAAGTTGAAGTGGCAGTGGGCTGGCCATATTAGCCGCAGAACCGATAACCGTTGGGGAAAACGAGTTCTTGAGTGGAGACCGCGTCTCGGCAAACGTAGTGTAGGACGCCCACAGGCCAGGTGGAGTGACGATTTGCGCAAGATGGCTGGCAGGAGCTGGATGCGAGAAGCCCAAAATCGATCTAAGTGGCGTGCAATGGGAGAGGCCTATGTCCAGCAGTGGACTGCGATAGGCTGATGATGATGATGAACTAATAATATATAAACTTAAATAACTAATACTAAAAATACCAATATTTTTTTTAATAAACTAAGTATATTCACGCTAACAATACGTAAGAGCTTAGGCATGAAACGTTAAAAAAGGAAATGAAAATATGTACATACTGGTATACACATATATCGCGCGGCGGATGTGTCCGCTGTCTGCACCCCTCTTCCTCCGGAACCGGGCATTCATAGGTACTGCTACGGCTGCTACGCCGTAGCGGTCGTAGAATCACCACGATGCCGCAAGCAATGCGTTATAGTTCTGTGACTTTTTGTTTTATATTATATCTAATTAATACAAATTGGAATTGTATGGAATTATGAAATTTCATCATTCCAACAAATTTACCTACCTTATAAGTAAATATCAAGTTTACGTACAATATTCGTGATATCAGGCATTTATACACAGACTTATTACGAGTTTAGAATTTACCCGCAAAAATATACTTTCTTTGGATTGTTGCAATACATGTTTTTTTTTCGAAGTGGTATCACAGTCAAGTTTAGTCTGTCTTTTTCTCACACCTAAATTCTTGTTTAAGTATTTCAATTGCACACATTTTTTGTCTATTACGTTAATATATTAATTTTATTATTATTCATAAACTTATTCTATAAACTATTGTGCCTATTACTCTCAGTTACGCTTAAATAGAGAAATTATTTTCATTTTATTTTTTGCTCAGGTCCCGTAATATAAAGATGATGATGAAGGACCTGATATGCTCTGATATGCTCTAATTGAAATATAGTTAATTGTAAAATAAAACATAACATCGCTATTTTCTATGCATTATCAAATATAAAAATACTCGTACATGTTTGAGAACATAAGGGCTTTATTTAGTAAGTTCATTTCGCAACACACTGCATGAATTCTTTTTTAATCAGTCATAGTTATAAGGCCAACACACATACAATATACTGTACTTACACACGCCAAAAAAATCTCAAGAGACACATCCATAAATCCACTGTACATCACATCATCAGTCTTTAATAGTCCACTGCTGGACATAGGCCTCTCCTTAGAAAGGAGGTTTTGGCCTACTACACCACGCTGGCCAGACGGGTTGGTATAGGGTTTGGGGTGCTAGGCTAGAAAACCTCCCCGTGGTGCACCCTGGAAACGCTGGCGATGGTACTGTTTCCTCCTTGTCCTCTTGGAGGAGAGGATTATCGCCAGCGGTTAATATTCTAGCAGAAGAGGTAGCCGTTCATCGGCTCTCGGGCAAGGCCTGGTCCAGCAGGGTGGGCGTGTCTGCCGGTTGCCCTGCTGGCTCTTCGCTCTTCGGAGCATGGAGGAGGAAACCTCGGTAAAAAACCGGATGGCGGGGCCCTGTAGGGGCCACAGTTTCTCCGCTGACAGCGGTGGAGAAAGGATGACGGGCTCAGCGTGTACTGACACTACCACCGAGCAGGCAGGGGGACGTAGTCTCCCTGTCAACCGTCGGCATATCGTAATCCCGAGAAGAGCGCTGTGGTTAAGTCTCGCGGCTCTGATCGGGGGCGAGGGTCTTGGCTTAACCGCCCGGACCGCGAGGAAGATAACCTCTCTAAAAAATTCCCCGAATCCCGTGTTCTGGTGCGTGGCCAGGGGATGCATGGCTGATGGGAAGTTCAGTCTCGAGCGCACTCCAAGCCGAGGTACCTGCGGACCCCTCGGTTGGGTTAAAAACTTACGCTTGCCCGGGTAATGGGGGATCTCTGCCCGGGTGGACCTTTAGTTCTCCCCCACTCGTGGGATTTACTATGGAAAACATAAACAAAAACCTAAAAAAATCGATCAGACAAACACAACGAAAACAGGCAAGCAAAACGGACACTGAAACGAAGGGTGCAAAGGAGAAGAGGAATAGTGGAGCGGATGGGTCGTCCACTGAGGGTGAGATGGTGTCGGGAACGCCTATCTCGATGGGGCTCCCAGAGGTCAGTCTGACTCTGGTCTCTGGGAGCCGAAGAGCATCGGATCGTTTGCGTTCCGGATCCGCCGTTTCATCGGATGGCGCGGACGCCATGGAAGCGGAGCGTAGCGACAGCCGGAAACGCGGACGCTCCAGGGAAGAGGAGACCGACACGTCCAGCGAAATGATGCCACCAAAAGTGGCAAGCAGCCGCCGAGGGAGGGCTCGTAAACCGGCCTCGGTCTCGACCCCGTCAGGCTCCGCGTTCTCAAACGCGGAGTCCTACAGGAACGTACGAGTGGACGGCGAGGCCGTAGCGGAGGAGGAGATCGCGGATCTCCTGCTCAAGGTTCGGGAGCCGGTGGGGGGAAATGCCCCCCAGGCTCCCGTGTCCGTGCAGGAGAGGGCGAAAGCGGCGGTGGCCGTCATCCACAAGGAGGCCACCAAGTCCGTGAACCTTAAGGGCTCATTTGTGAGGGCCCTCAAGGACTCCTCCTCCGCTTTGTCGGAGGTCGTGGAGGGCCTAGTGGGCGACGTCTCGCGCCTACGGGTGCGGGAGCGGGTGAACGAGCTGAGCGCTCAGTTCGCCCGCTTCCAGGCTAACCTCCCCGAGCGGGAAGCCCTGTCCGCGTCCCAGCCTGCCCCTACCACCAACTCAGGGGCATTTAACTCCCAACTGCGAGAAATCCTCATCGCAGTTGGGAATGTGCTGGACGGACGCCTGGCTGGCCTGGAGACGAGACTGCCCCCTGCGCCGATTATGCGCCCCCCGCTCGCGTCGGCACAGCGGCCTAAGGCCGCCGCTCCGACCGCGCTCCCCGTGGTGGGAGGCCGCGTTTCTTACGCGGCGGCGGCGTCTGCCCCTACTCCATCGGCTCCACAAAAGCCGAGGAGGGGGGGCCAAGGCACCGGCCCAGGCGCCGGCCAAGGCACCGTCCCAGGCGCCGGCCAAGGCGCAGGCCAAAGTGCCGGCCAAGACGGGGCCTAAAACGGCGCCGAGGAGCGGAGTGGCATTCCCTCCGCTCCCCACTCCGACACCCCTGCCGGGCTCCTCCGCACCTGCCCCCTCCAACGAGGGTTGGCAGGAGGCGAGGGGCTCCAAGAAGTCCCGAAGGCGGGCCAGAAGGGCTGCCCAAAAAGCAGCCCAAGCCCTGCCTTCGCCACCGGTGGCAACGGCCTCTGCAAAGAGGCCGCGGAAGCTGCAGCCGCCCAAAACCGCGGCTGTAGTGGTGACCGTGTCCCCGGAGGCGGCTGACGGCGGGCTGTCCTACGCGGCCGTCTTCAAAAAGGCCCGGGACAACCTCGCCACTGATTTTGGGACGGTGGGGGTCAGGATGCGCCTCGCCCAGACGGGAGCTCGAGTACTCGAGTTCCCTGGGGCTGAAGGCGCTAAGACGGCAGACACGTTTGCCGAGAAGCTGCGGGGACTCTTTACAGCTACGGATGGTGTAAAGATCGCCAGGCCTACTAAGTGCGCAGAGCTGCGCATCTCGGGCCTGGACGACTCCGTAACGGCCGAAGATATCCGCGCTGTAATCCGGGAGAAGACGGGGTGCAGCGCGGACAACGTCAGGGTCGGCACCATCCGCCCCGGTCCAGGAGGGCTTGGCGCCGTGTGGGTCAGCTGTCCCGTAGCGTCGGCCAAAGTATTGGCCGACGCCGGCAGGCTGCTCATCGGTTTCGTGAGCGCCAGGATCACAGTCCTGGCGGCGAGACCGATGAGGTGCTACAAATGCCTAGCATCGGGCTAGCCAGTCGACCCAGGCTACCCCCGACGTCAATATTGCGTCGACGTCGTCGCCCATGGAGGAGGTTGTAGAGACGTTGTATTACTGGATAGTAATGGATCAAGTCTCCAACCTCCTGGTCCAGACGAACCTGAACCACTGTGCCGCGGCGCAGGATCTCTTCCTGCAAACCATGGCACAGTGGTCGATAGGTGTTGCCGTATTCGCGGAGCCCTATTCTGTCCCTCCCCGTCCAAAGTGGATGGGTGACTGGGACGGCTCCGTGGCAGTCGTCGGTTCCACGACGGCTCATTCCCCGCCCTTGTCGCTACGAGACAAGGGCACTGGATATGTTGCCGTCGAGTGGGGGGGGATCACCATATATGGTGTTAATTTCTCCCCCAACCGGAGTTTGAACGACTTCGAGGTTTTCCTAACCAGCTTGGAGACCTCGATACGGCGACTAGCGTCTGGGCACGTCCTTGTGCTGGGGGACTTCAACGCAAAGTCCATTGCGTGGGGTTCCCCCAGGACGGACGCAAGGGGCGAGGCCGTAGAGGAGTGGGCGGCCTCGGTGGGCCTCTGTCTTCTCAACAGAGGCTCCACCAACACGTGCGTGCGACAGCAGGGGGGGTCGATAGTGGACCTCTCGTTCGCTACCCCTGCCCTCGCCGCACGAGTAAGGAACTGGCGTGTCCTGGAAGAGGTTGAGACGCTCTCGGATCACCTGTATATCCGATTTGAGCTCTCCCGGACCCAGGACTCCAGTAGGGGTCACGTGGCGCGGCGTTTATCCCGCTTTCCGCGGTGGGCTGTTGCCAGACCTGGAACCGGGACCTACTAGAGGAGGCAGCCATAATTCACTCGTGGCTGTCTCCTCAGGCTCCGACGAGGAGGTCGGACGTGGGGGCTGGTCGCTTTCGCGATGCGATTACGCATATCTGCGATGCGGCCATGCCCCGCATTCGAGGTCGTCGGCCTCCAAGGAAGGAGGTCTACTGGTGGTCCCAGGAGCTGGCGGACCTCAGTGCGGCCTGTACACGTGCCCGGAGGTCCTACACGCGCAGTCGGCGGCGTCACCGTGGAGACGGTGAGGAGGACCGGCTTCATGAGGAGTACCGACAGGCGCGGAAAACTCTGAAGCTGGCCATTAGCCGCGCCAAAGAAGAAAAGAGACAGGAGATGCTGGAGGGTCTTAATCGTGACCCTGGGGTCGCCCTTACCGCGCGGTGCGACAAAAGCTGCCCAGACTCTCCAGCCCAGCTTCCTGCGAGAAGTGGTTGAGGGCCTTTTCCCACAACGAGCGGAACACACTCCCCCGGCGATGGCCTTGTGGCGACTCCCACATACAAATAAACAAAAACATACTACAGCGCCATCTAATGAAGACACACCGAACTACGGAGTAACTACTAAAATAAGAATTGCTAATCCTGTATCGCGATATAAAGAATTCCCTCGCCGATTAGTATATATACAACTTCCCAACATCAACCGTTGGGCCGCGGCCCGCCAGGTATGATCACCTCGCCTGGTCGGAGGATCCTCCCTTTGTGTTGGAGGGACATGACACCCGTTCCTCCACAGCCTCCTTGGCCGGAGACGACGGGGAGCATGGGGAGGATAATGTTCCGCCCGTCCGGGATTCGGAGGTAGGGGCGGCTGTTCTACGGATTCGTTCCAAGAACACCGCCCCTGGGTCAGACGGGGTACCGGCCCGAGTGCTGGCCCTGGCCCTCAACCACATGGCAGACCGCCTCGGGGAGGTGTTCGACGCTAGCTTGGCGTCGGGACGCTTCCCTGAGTGCTGGAAGAGCGGGAAGCTGGTCCTATTGAGGAAGCCGGGACGGCCTGCCGATTCGGTCGCGGCCTATAGGCCCATCGTGCTGCTGGACGAGGCGGGCAAATTGTTTGAGAGGGTTCTTTCTGCCCGCATCGTCCGGCACCTCTGCGAGGTGGGCCCCGATCTGTCGGACGCCCAATTTGGTTTTCGGGCGGGGCGTTGCGCCTGAGGGCCGTGACCGAAGAGGCCGTGAGCTGTGGCGGCGTGCTGTTGGCGGTGTCACTGGACATCGCCAACGCATTCAATAGTCTGCCATTCAGCTGCATCAGGGAAGCACTCCACTATCATGGGGTGCCAAGTACCTGAGGCGGCTAGTGGCAGACTATTTAGAGGAGCGTACCGTCGTGTACGAGGACCGAGAAGGTAATTTGAGGAGTCGGCCCATGTCGTGCGGTGTTCCACAGGGTCTGTTCTTGGACCCCTCTTGTGGAACATAGGGTACGACTGGGCCCTTCGCGCCGATTTCCCCCCCGGGCTGGGTGTAATCTGTTACGCAGGACGATACCCTGGTGACAGCCCCGGGGGCAAACTTTCCAAGAGGCGGCGCGCCTGGCCACAGGGGGAGACTCCCCCTGTGGTCGGGCGCATTGAGGCGCTGGGCTTACGGGTGGCCCTAGATAAGACGGAGGCCCTGTTATTTCATGGGCCCCGTCGTGGTCCACCCCCTGGCGCCTCAATCGTGGTCAACTCGGTCCTCGTACCGGTTCGGGCCCAGATGAAATATCTGGGCCTGATCCTCGACGGGAGGTGGCTCTTCGACGAGCACTTCCGACAGCTTGCTCCAAAGCTGGTCGGCGCTGCGTCTGCCCTAGGGCGACTTTTGCCCAATATGGGTGGACCCAGCGTCGCGACAAGACGGCTGTACACGGGGGTTGTCCGGTCAATGGCACTGTACGGTGCACCGGTGTGGGCGGCGGCTCTGACCGCCCAGAATAGGGTACGCCTCTGGCGCCCTCAGAGGGTAATGGCGGTCAGAGCCATACGCGGTTACCGCACCGTTTCGACGGAGGTGGCATGCGCGTTGGCCGGAACTCCCCCGTGGGATTTGGAGGCGGAAGTGCTCGCTGAAGTTTATCGGCGAGTGGCTGACTCCCGGGCGGAGAGCGGATTTCGCCCTCCGCCCGAGGATGTGCGCGACTGGCGCGAAGCCGCTCGCCGAGCCACGATGGCTCGTTGGTCGTTCCGGCTGGAGGCTCTCCAGCCGGTCATCGCCGAGTGGGCAGGGCGGCAGCACGGGACCCTTTCCTTCCGGCTGACGCAGGTGCTTTCCGGGCACGGTTGCTTCGGAAAGTACCTGCACACGGTCGCTAGGAGGGAACTGAGTCCCGCCTGCCACCACTGCGACTGCAGTGAGGACTCGGCCCAGCACACGCTGGCGGTCTGCCCCGCATGGGCGGCGCAGCGCCGGGCCCTCACTGCAGTCATCGGAGTGGATCTCTCGCTACCGGCCGTAGTACGCTCCATGGCCGGTAGCGACAGTTGTTTTACCGCGGTCGCAACCTTCTGCGAGGTAGTAATCTCGCGGAAGGAGGCGGCGGAGAGGGCCCGGGAGGACGACCTCCACTCGGACCCGATCCGCCGCCGGCGAACCGGGCGGCGGAGGCCCGCCTATCACAGCCTCATGCCCGCCCTGAGTGTGGCCGCGGGTGGACGAGGTGGGTTTCCCCTCCACCCGCATTAGTTTGGCCAGCCGCGAGGGGGCGGCGTCCGCGTGTGCCGGACGTCGCCTATAAAGAGAGGAAAAACATTGAGACGGAGCCCGCACCAGGAGCGGGCTGGCGCTAGGAGGGGTCCGGATGTCTTCACAAAAGCTGTTCCCGGATCCCTCCTGTTACAGGCGCAGAGTGGCACACCGTGTGGTTTTAGTCGGTCCGAGTCCGACACACCACCCCGCCGCAAACCCCGGAGGGGTGACGGTCCGAGGGGATTTCCACACGTTAAAAAAAAAAAAAAAAAGGGTTTGTGTCAAGTTTTCCTTCTTTTTGCAGCGCTTTGCTGTTTTGCGCCCTAAGTCGGCTCTTACGACACCCACGGGATGAATTGGGGTAGTGACATTCCATATTCTTAATCCGTCACTACACGGACAGAGCTTGTCACTTGTAACCGCTTATCTTCTCAGGCGGACTACTCACCGGCTGACCCAGTGGAGAGATTCAAGAGATTACCTCAGGGCGCCTTGTATGAGAATAGAAGTGTGTGCGTGTGGGAAACCTATGGGACTCTTTAGAGGAAAACAACTTACACCTCAGTCATACATACATGTATATTTCAAAAAAACTTGATTACATTTACAATAACAAATTAACTAAATTAATCAGTGTGGGTACAAGAAAAAAAAAAAACCGCAGCGGAGCGCGTTAGAGCCGAGCGGATGGTGCTCGGAGCCTTCTCGTCTTCACTCTGGGAGGTCCCTTCACCTTATGCCCGAGTCGGCTATTTATATTAGATATTGATGAAAGTTAAACAAATTGCATTTATAAGTTTTCAAGTGAGTACGTAACCCTTGGGTACGGCTGTCCGCTTGCGTCGTGAGCCGCGCAATCACCAGCTTTGCCAGAGGGTACCGAGAAACTTGATTCTGAACCAGAAGGCCACAAACGAGCAAGCACGCCGTCTGAGACTGACCGTATTGACCCCGAAATCTGGGACCCTACGAATGGATTAGCACTCATATAATTATTCAGGTTCCAGAAACTAATAGGTTTAAGAAGAATTAAGACCATACTCACCACTTTAGTGGGTACTTTTGAACAGATAATATATTACGAAAATCAAATCACACAGCAATCAAAACACTATTTAAGATTGGAAGGCACGAGATAGCAGTGTCTCCCGTGGCTGAGCCGGACTTATATATCCTCGGTTCAGGAAGCTTCCAGATATTACCCCTACTCAACATTTTACTTTGACATTTAAATTGTGAACGAAGACAACACTAACAAAATCAAAAGTAACTTGCTTTCTACCATAACAAAACATTCTCAATACCTATACAATTTGTCATGATAGATTAATAAAAAGACTTATCTCTAACACAAACGCCATCTAGTGGTCTGACAGTGAACGAAGAAGATCAATACTGTAGTTATAAACTACTTTAGATAAATCAACAACAATGCGACGCGGCCAATAGATGTCGCTTTTAACAAGACCGTACGCATTACAAATATACTAAAAAAATAACTGTTACACACTGTACATAAATGGTATTATGTATATACGAGTATGTACAGTCGATAGCAGTGGATGGTAATGGCAGTTTGAACGTACGATGTAACTATACAGTTTGAACGTTCAGTTACATCGTACGTCCCTATAGCCCCAAATACGAGTACAACTCAATTGTTGAGGTTCAAATATACTAATATACCGTCATACTAAGTACTTTATAAGTAAGCGCTATCAAAACCATTAATGGATGGCATGCATCAGTGCCGGATGTCCTTGTCGTCCGCAACTGTTCTTCCTCCGGAAACCTTTGAACTTCCGTATAAGGCCGGTGGTACATGAAGTACATCTGAAATTAAAATGACTACATTTTAAAACTAGTCATGCCCTGCGGTTTCATTCACGTATAATTTAGAAGAAATCACTGACTGATTATAAATATTATTTCTGTTTAGTCTCAGTATATGTATATTTGTATGCATATAGTGTCATATTTTTAGCATCTTAGTAATAATCTTAACAATATTGCTATCGCCTATAAAATTTCTTACATAAATAAAAGCTTAAAGCTCATTTTAAGTTTGATAACTTAATTATCAAACTTAAAATAAGCTTTTAATCACAACGCCATACGCCGCCATCTTCCGGACCAATGGTGTGACGTCACTGATATACCTAGTCGTAGTATGTCTATTGACTCCTTTTTTTAAAATATCGAATTTTTTTAACATTTACTATCGTATCCGAACCGTTCACTGTTTATCGTTTCTCGACAGTGCTTGGTTCTCATTAGGCGGAAATATGATTGAACACGGTTCGTTCAGGATCGTAGTGTTGGATTACTTTAACTTCCTATTATGTTTTACGTTATAAGTCCAAATAATATATATTAATAGAGGACAACGTTTACCTTCACAAATTTCTTGTAATGGTTTAGTATCTTTGTTTAGTAAAGATGAATATGCCTACTATAATAATGCTTGTTAATCACTCTTTAATTCTCAATATTTTTGTCACAAAACAGATAGCTAATGATATTTCGCTTTTTTTGATGTAGTGAGTAAGAACATATCTGTAGAACATTAAAAATAATACCGGGCCACGACACACAGACAAAGCAGTTTGGACGAGCCTTGTCGTCATATTTTAATAAAGAAAAATAAATAATTAAGACGGATTGTTCTTCTCAATTTCAACATATTTTTCATAGTACTTTATCACATTAAATAAGGAATACTTTTTCCAAATTTTAAATAGCCAAGTTTAAAGTTACGATTTTTTTTAGTACTGATTTAATACTTTACTTGACTTAATTTGTTATTCCACTTTTATTGAAATACTGACAAATTGGCAAAGATGTCACAAAAAGTAAAAAAAGGAGTTGTAAAAATCGTATAGGTTATAATATTAAATAAAGACAATTTTTATAGTCACATTTACCTACGTATTTTTCTGATTTGATTTGCATAGTAAGTAAGTAAAATAAAAAGATAAGATGGATTTTAAATAAATATTGGTAGATGTATCGGACGATGTATCAGATAATAATAACCGTGAAAAAAGCTTTGCCTTTCGTATCGAATTAAAAAAAAAACGCATTTGTGTGACAGTGTTTTGACATTTGTAACCATTTTTTTCACAAAATCAAATAAATGCATTGAAATTAACAAACTAATCAGGTACACTTTTGTATTCTAATCAACCACCTAATGTGAATGCACTCTTATGTCAACGTCATCTTAGCTCTTCAAGTAGTTAGTACAACTTCTGTTTCTTCAAACTTCTTCGAGTTTACTAGACAAAGTGTGCAAGGGTTTCAAAGTTCTTTAGTTATTTTGTTTGTTTCATAAAATATACTCTATTTATACCTATCAGGCAATTTTAAAATAGTTTTGAATGTGATCAACTACTATAGAGTAAAGTAATGAGCTTCAAAAATAATTTAGTCGGAAAAAGATTTTTTTTTGTTACTGCCTTAACTATTTATAATATTACAGACATCATGTAAAAAATTAGAAATAAATAAAAATAAGTAAATAAATATTATAGGAGTCCATCGGTACCTTCAAAACACAATTTATTTGTTAAATTTACTAAAATTAAACGTTTAAATAAAATTTAACGAACCTAGTCAGCAGATTAACATTTAACCAGATATCTTGTTTTAAGCCACGTTTTGAAAAGTTATTAATGTTAGCGGTAGACCGAAGTCGGAAACGCCGCGGGCGGATGTGGCCGGCGGCCATATTGTTTGCGGGTGAACTTCCGGTGCGACTGTCGCCACTTGTCTACCGCGAACTGCCGCCTGCATTATGCCACTTTAACATATTTTTAAACTTCTTTGGTTTTGTTAATACAGAATATAAAGCAGCCTTAAGAAAAATTGGTAAGCTTTTTCTTGACAATATTTAATTTACATACTTATATGTACATTAAATAGTGTAAAGAAAAAGCTTACCAATGTTAGTAAAACGGATTTTTTAAGGTTAAAAAATAAAATATAAAAGTATTCTATCAGTTAATCTAGCTTTCATAGTACAAGCCTTGCTTAGTTTGAAACTAGATGGCGTTGTGTGTCAGATGTCCTAAAATATTATTATTTTTTTATTCCTGGGTACAGTCTCTTTTTGTATAAAAGAAAGGTACTCTAACGTTTTGTTGTAGTCTTGTCAGCATCTTATAAAACATCACGATGATCGGTTGTATTAGTTAACGTAAAATATAACAAACTAGCATCCTTACATTCGCATCTATAATGTTGGTTAAAAGTGTAACGTATTATTAATGTCTCTCTATTGCAACACCGATGCCGGATGCTGGATTTTCATAAATCGATGAGTGTGTGGATCAAAATACAATACTTCCTGGTTCCTGGTTTTGTAATGATTTAATAATGAACCTGATAGTGCACAACAAGCAATGAAGGTAGTTATATCTTATACTCTGATTATTTATCATATATAGTAGAAACTTATTGTTAAAAGTTATAAAAAACAAGAATATATAATATATTTCAAAAAAAGGTGCCTAAGTAAAGATTTTGTCAATCTTTTCACTATCCTTGGGGTAATATTTTTTCTGGATAAAAGATACCCTATACTTTTCTGAACCCTTACATGTTATTTCAAAATTCGCCTTTAAGTTTTAACTATTAAAGATCTTAAGAAAGTTACAATACATATTACATATAATATGCTCAATAATATTAATATTAATAGTAAATATATTAATTAATATAAATAGTTTTATTCTTATATATTAAGAAGAAATTTCATGGTCCAAATCTTTACAAATTTTAGGCTTCTTAGCCAGCTAGTTTAAATTATAAGAAAAATGCGATTCAATAAGTTACAAGTTATCCTTTAGTAGACTTTATCGACGTCTTTTGTAGGGAGTTGTACCTTTGATTAAGGATTATATTTAAGTCCCACAAAGACTACGTAAATCGTACATCGATGGTCCAGTTGTAAAAGCAGAACACTGTTTTTTATGCATATTCAATATAGACAAGCACAAGAAATTATAGTTTCTATTTTTTGCCAGGTATCTAACAATAAATTTACATTTTATAGATACTGGGACATACTCAAAAATATTCATACCCTAAACCGAGAAATAAGTTAGTAGCGTCAGCAAAATAAGCGGTCACGATGCAACCTATGACCTATACAGCACCGCCGCCGGCGGCGAGCCACTAAAAAGCCGTCTCGGTAATTTCATTGTATGTTAGCGAAACGGTGAAGTGAGCGACTTCGAGTGGTAGCGTTGACAAAAGAAGCGACTGGCAATATTTACGTTAGAAGTCAATCTATGTAAATGGTAAAGTCCGTTTCATCTAATTAATAAACAATATTTAAAAGGTAAAACAGATCAGTGCCTATGAAGTTAACAATTATAATATAAGAATGGAAGAAGTTTTTTAGAACTTTTCTTCGTTCTTGATTCGTTTATTACAGATACTAATAAGATTTAAGGTTTTAGGTATACGAAAAGTTGAACAAATATATCGATAATTATTTAAAATTATAAAGAAAAGGAAACTCCACCTTCACGGTAGAGTTTCCTTTATGATTTTTTTATTACTTTCATTGCATTTTATCGAGTGACTGAACAGAACCCAAGGACTAAACATTAATCATAATTAATCAATGGTAAGTCCTTGATTATTATCTTAGTATATTATCAAGTGATAAAGTATTTTTTTCTGCATACCATACATTGACGGTTTTGGTGCGCGTCAGCAAGTGAGTTATTGTTCATTGACGGCGTAATGCACTGCGTACAGCGTTCATTACTTGACAACAATTCACTTAGCACAGGACCTGTGAGCGCTGTGCTTTATGTTGTCAGGAATAAAGTTTTGAATAGAACATTAATTTTTAGAGCGCACTACACAGTGACGTTAACTAAAGAATAATAAATTATCCCTGCTTCATTTTATGGGTAAAAATTTTGCTTGTCAAATTTATAATATTTGCTTAATAATCAGAAAAAAATTTAGAAGCGTCGGTAATCATATTACACTGATTTGACTACTGTACATTTCCTTCAAATTACACTAAAAAAATAAAACAGTATCTGGAAGGTAAATCCCTCGAACATAACGTTACCGTATCGTGGAAAATTTTTACTACAGTCTATTTTTTCTTACTGTAAACTTTGCAAAACGGGAAATAAATTATTAGTTTTTATTATTTTAGAAAAATATGAATGTCGTACTTACGCCTAGGAATACATCACAGTTTAGTCACAACAATTTTCTAATTTTTATTTTACACTGTGCACAAAAAAATGTAAAAAGCTGGACACCATGGGCATTCTCCGCCAGTCTACCTTGGAGTGGTGTAGAAATGAGTGATTAGGTGAACTGAACTTGAGGAGAGAGTTCCAAAGTAAACATAACAAGACTTGACCAAGAAATAAATTTATACGAAAAGCAAAAAACTGGAAATAGAAAGAGGGAATATATATATATATAAATATAGATACATATCCGTCTAAACTTTTTTACATACACACATATACCTTAACATACATCCACATAATCCGTACGCATATACACATCATCAATATTGGCAACGCACTTGTGAATCTCTTATCATTTGCACGTGGGCAGCGGTTGTCACTTGCCATCAGGTGACCCGTCTTTTCGTTTGCTCCCGTATATCGTAATTTTTTTTTATTCTAAATGCACTACACCATTTAGAGGCTACAACCCAAACAGAAGTTAATATATTTCTTAAAGTCCACCACAAATCAGACGACTTATATTTATCAAAGCACAAAGCAGACACTTTAATTTCTCAAATATGTTCAGAAACATACAATGAGTTTCTCCCTATCTAAACTATAAATAAGACAGTTTCCCTACAACGCTCATCTCACCGCAGACCGCTAATTACCTGTTAAATCACTAAAACGACTAAATCCCAACGAAGAAAATGTGGATTTCCCTGTTTACTGTGATTTACACTTGTGAATACTCTAACACAAGTGGGGAGAGAGCTTAGTGTACGAAATACAGCGATTTCTGAATATATACAAATACTTTATTTATTTATCATACTTAAAGCTAACATTACAGGTTTACCTAACGCGACAACGAGTAACAAACAACAAATAATGCTTTTGTTGTTTGTTACTAACTATTATTGATTTAGCCTCCGTATTTTATTTGATTGGTAAAACTAGAAACCGATGTAGATTACATTTATTCACGAAGAAACTATATATGAACATATTAAGCACGCTTAATATGTTCATAAATTGTTTTTTTAAACATCAGTAATTCATCACACCAGTCAGGTATTTTATCTAGAGGTTATTCTGTCAAATAGAAATAGTTAAGTAATAATTTATTAAGGTTCTTCGATGCGTATGGATAGACATAAAAATTATTAAGAACATTATATACAGTTTTTTAATCATTTTTTGTCAGTTTTATTTGTGTTGTCTTTCAGTGCTTGTTAGGTCCAGCAGTATGTTTAAAACACTTTTACAAACCTTAATATTCATAATATTTATTCTTAACTAGCTGCCCCGGCAGACTCCATTCTGCCGAGTTATCGGCCTGTTGAAGTCCAATATAAAAAATAAAAAATAAAACGTATTTCAGAGTCATCACTTTATTTACCCGTTTAATGTCTCATTAATAAACAACGATTACTTAAAAAAAATTTTTTTTCTTTATGTCGTCTGCGTCGTCTATCGTTATCGGCTATGCCTATTTTGAGATTAGACGGTTATGTCTAATTAAATATCCAAAAAATCATAATCACTTACTAACTATATCAGTTACTAACAATACAGGCGAAAACTTTTAAAATACGTAAAAATAATCTAAATTAAGAAAATTAAATAAAAAAGATGTAAGTTATACACCGCTCTGGCTAATAATATGTCCACGGTCCTAACAATACGGACCCTACCCGCGGTCGTTCGCCCGCCCAAATGGAATTGAAACTGTGACAATCCAGTTTGCACACTGCACTTTTTCTTTACACCAGCTAGATTTGATTGAGTTCCTCTCCGCTTTGTGATGACATTCGTTTCAACTCAAAGTGATCACGATAGTTTGCATAGTTCTTCGATCGATATTTCTAGTCCGATGGCTTTTATTGAAAGTTTTGACGCAGAAATGATAGACGCCGGCGTTTATTTTGTATAAAACGTTACGATTATGTGATATATAAAAGAAAATTGGTTACAAATTTTAATAGGTGGCTTATTGATTTAACACTTTTCCAACTGACTGAATCTGAAGCTTGTTTTACTTTAAATGTTATTTATCTATGATGATTTCAAGTACATTGTAATGCAATTATTGTTTTTTTTTTTATATTTAGAAAAAACATTTTATAAATGTTTTGCATATTGAAATAGCATTGCCTCTCGAATGACATTTCAAATAGTTTTTCGTTTCTTCTTCGTTTCGATGTTTTTAATAACTGGTTAATTATAATGTAAGATAAATTATGTGTATACATGGACGTAAGACATGGTGGAGACTGTCGTTAGAATCACAGCTAAAATATATTTTGTTTATATTTTCAGTACATAATGTGTGAAATAATCCCATTACGCTAGGACTAAAGTTACCTACTGATTTTGGACACACTCTTTACAGGCGTACAAGAAATTATTTTCAGATTTGAACCAACATTTTTGTTTTTTCCAAAATATATATAAGTCTACTAGTACACTACTAGTATACAATTTAGAGCGTTCTTATCTCACTAAAAATGCTAGGAAACCTTGACTTAATACATATTATTATATAGATGAATAAAAAATCTGTTGTATAAAAATAAATAAGCTACATACACATATGAACGACAACGATTTAATTATCATAATGTAATATTTTCTCCCATATGACTCCAGAAGCGTGTTCGTAAGCACCCTGCTTATGGGGAAATTGAAACCCCCATATTTTGCATTAACTCACAAGTTTTATCTTAACACGTGTGGTAATTACATAATCTTTAAAAATATATCCATACAAATAATACTATACATGGTTTCGTTTCTTCACTAGTAAGAAAACTTACATGAAACTATTCTTTCAACATAAGTGATTCTAGTTAGAAACTTAACAAAATGTAGTAAGGAAAGTTTTATGACAAGACGACCAAAGAAAAGAAAGACGATTTGGCTAGATTGGGAGTAAGCAGTGAACTGAGTAGTGATAGAGGACAATGCAAGAAGAAAACTAATTTTGTCGATCCCAAATTAATTTGGGAAAAGGTAAAAAGATGATTATACCCTCTTTTTTTTTTGGGACTAATCCCACCCACACGCCCACCACTGTAACTCCTGTACACCAGGATCCACAGCAGTGACCCACGAACACACCGAGTTATGACACTCGGGAAGTCCCAGGAAGAATTTAAACTGTCTTGGAACCCGCAACGAAATTAATCAGAAGAAAATTGGAGGAGTTGGAAATACAGTAAATCCACTTCCCTCCTTAGCAAAGCGGGAGACAAAATGAAGTAAAATAGGCATACACCCTTTTAAACAGGGAAGCACCACGGCCACAAAATATTACGGGTCCTACATGAGCTATATTTGATTTCTATAATATGTATGGCAGAATCGCCTAAACGCACGGAAATTCACCCTAGTTGACACAAGATCCCCATAGTATACCGCCCCAGATGTCACCTGCAAGATATTCAGCATTATATTACGTTCATTATACCAAAGACCACATTCCCAGAGGATATGATGAGCAGACTGTTCATAATGAGAGTTAGGTGTTGAGCATTGACACAATGGTGACTCGACTAATTTAAATGAATACAACTTGCTCTTAAAGTTACCATGACCCGTAAGAAATTGAGCGACACAGTGATCCACCTCAAGCCATGTCCTCGACAACCGTTCGCGAACAGATGGAAAAAATTGGTAAAGATGGCGCCCCTTGGATGATTCGTCCCAGCGTTGCTGCCATTCGTCTATGAGGTCATTATAGACATCGGACTGCTGTTGAAGCAATCTTGTGATTTTACCGCGATCCCGCGCGCCCAAAAAATCGCATTCCATGTTTTGTCTTGAATAGTACATGGCTGCACGTCTCTGCACCTCGAGATCGACCGGAAGCACACCCGCCAACACCGGCAAAGCCTCAGTGCTAACCGTCCTATATGCCTTGCACAAAAATATCAGTGCAAGTCGTTGGCCTTGTAACAGTTTGCGACGGACAGCGCCTACGGTCGCCCTATCGGCCCATACAGGTGCACCATAGCACATAGAACCTAAATAAGTAGCTCCGTATATGATCTTTAATGTATTAAATGATAGACCCCATGTCGCAGTTGATATCCTTGTCAATGCACAGAAACTCTTTTAGACTTTTCATTAACTATTTTAATATGTTCGATAAATGAAAAGTTTCTTTCTAAAACTAATCCTAGATAACACACTGTGGTTTTATTTTTTACAGTAACATTGTCAAATCTACTGCTCGGCGGTGATTTGAGGTTACCTTTTAAAAGTAACTGGAAGGTTTTGTTGGGTGCAAAAGTTAAGCGATTACGTTCACCCCATTGAGATATCAAGTTCAAACATCTATTGGCTTATCTCTCAAGCCCCGCCCTAGTATCAGATTCCACCAGTAATAAGCCGTCATCAGCATACGCGTTCAGAGTACATCCGGATGGTATTGGTATCGCAAGAAAATCGTCGAAGCCGATATTCCACAAGTATGGACCTAGCACCGATCCCTGAGGACATCCCATTGTAAGCGCCTTCGACACAGAATGATGACCGAGTCTTAGTTTAGTTGTACCTTGTGAAAAGTACGAAGAGATAAGGGAATAAATATTTTTAAAACACCCCCGTGATTTTAATTTCAGCAACAGCATGGGCCACCATGCGTTGTCGAAGGCGCCAGATATATCTAAGAAAATAGCCAGCACGTATTGAAATTTTGAAACTGTGACAAACTTTCTAACCGATATAACAGCGTCAGTTGTCGATTTACCCAACGTAAATCCAAATTGTCTATCATGAAATTTGACTCCACCTGGCAGAAGCCGGGGCACTACAAGACGTTCTAAAAGCTTTCCTAACGATGGTAACAATGTGATTGGTCGGTAGGATTTAGGATCATCCGGTAGCTTGTCGCCACTTTTTGGTATTATACGAATACTACCGCACCGCCATATACGAGGAAATATTCCTTCAGCAATGCAACGTTTAAAGACAGTGAAAATCGTGTCACCCGAAAGTTTACAAGCTTCTTTGATCATTTTGTTAGATATTTTATCATCGCCCGAAGCCTTGTTTAGCGGCAAGGATCTAATGATACCGAGAAATTCGTCTGAAGATGGTAAATCAGACATTGGAGACAGTGGTGGTTCGATGGCCCACTGCCTGATCTGTCGGTGATGATCAGTGTCGTTTTCCGGTCGATCGTCAGGTACGAGTGAGTCTAAAAGATATTCTGCTGTTTGTTCTACTCCTGTGTTATATCTGTTATTAATTTTGATGTTCTGTATGTATGCAAGGTCGATTGATCTATTTGCCTTAAATTCGTGATACAAAGGTGACCACGGGCCCTCTCTATCGAGTTTATCAACAAGTTTCTGAATTAAGTTTCCCTTGGATTTTTCCACAGCAGCTCTGTAGTGGGACCTGGCAACTCTAAGAGCAATGAGAGCATTGTTGTACAAATCTTCTGTTACGTTATGTTTTTTAATAGTGTTTAATTTTCTACGAGCTTTCCGGTAGCTTCTACGTAGTTCGGCTAATCTATCATTCCACCAATCACATCTACGAGTGTTAGTGATAGATCCGCGACCAATAGTTACATCAGCGCAGTATGTAAAAGTTTCTGATAGTATTTCTGCGCTTTCCTCAGCTGATAAACTACTGCGACTGAAGTCTTTGGTATGAGTTGCAAAGAGTGAACCAAACAAAGCCCAGTTCGCACCTTTAGTTTTATATCTAAAATTATAGGGAGCCCTTTGTGGATCCTGTGCAACCCTTGGTATGAATTCGTACACGATCAAGCGGTGATCACTACAGGATGCGTCCGTCAATAGAAGACTCACCCATTGGGTTGCAAAAAGTTGGTGGTGCATCGGGGGTATTGTGAATAATAAGATTCATTTCCGCAATGAAATCTTCAACCGCACAACGTCGAACCGTGTCGGTTGAACGCAACTTGCCATACCATAATGAAGATGACGCATTGACATCAGCGCCAATGATAATTTTATGTCCCACGAGGAACTGCAAGACGTAACGTAAGTGATGTAAGTGAGGCTCAATAGGATGTGAATATTGAAAATAGCAGCTCACTACGTAAACCTTACAGGTAGAGGATGAGATCTCAGCAACGGCGCAGTGACGTCACAAGATTACGCAAAGATGTTACCGTAAAATTAGAACTTGCAACATATATCCCAGCCTGCGAACGGCAGTCAAGCTGTGCTACATTACGAGTGAGCGCTCTGATATTGTTCTTGTAAAAGGACAATGTCTAACTTTTGTTCTAAAATTAAACGGTCTAATTCTGATGTAGCAATTTTATCGTTATGAAGATTTAACTGGCCTATCAAAATATTATTCATTACTTAGTAAGTTACTCTTTAAACTTTTTTTTTTCTTTTTCTTTCTCTTTTTTTAAACTAAGTTAAACTATTCAGTAATTGGTATTTAATATTAGCTGTTCCAGTTTTAATTTGTATGTGGCACAGTCGTATGAGCCGCATCGATGGTCAGATGGTTTTTTGAACCGCTTACACTGTGCGCACGTGGGCTTAAAATCTGGTGTGTCTTTATCTGGACAAGCTCGCGTTTCATGTGCGGCGGCGCAATTAGCACAAGTATGGGTTTTAATGGTGCAAAACTTTTGTACTTTTGTACATGACGGAATTTTATAAATGATAATTATAATAATAGATGTAATTAAGCACTAGATCACCACACACGAAGGGAGCAAACTACGCAGATTCCCAGATATGTCCAGCCGTGGACCTTTTCTTTTACAGAAGCAGTGACAGTATATGGTCTGGTTTCATTACAGATCTACTGCTACTAATGCTATGAAGATCAGGAGGATCAAGATTCTAAGAATCATTTTCTAAGACATAACATGCAATGTTTAATTTAAAAACTTTTCCTTTATTATTTGCGTCTGTCGTACTTCCACTTTTTCGGATATCCTCCTATAATACCACGAGGCTCACTGTTTTATATTGTATCTTCTTGATATTTTTGTACTGTTTTTTAAATAAAACTTGTATTAGTAACTTTATCATTGTTGTCTATATGCATAAATTTACGCATACATACAAGACGTACGTATACATAAATAAATAAAAAAATACTAATTTCAAACTTTATTTATTTGTTTACTTTCTTACAATATCCTTACATAATTTTTATAATGTAATATTGTAGTTACAATAATTCTAAATTACAAACTAACAAATACAAACATAGCGTAATCTTAGGAAATAATTACACAATAACGAGCAGTAATAAATATTCAGGATATAACTTATTCTTTTTCTCTAGACAGCACTAAATAATCCAGATAAAATCTGACAAAACGTTTCACAAAGAGAGCTCGTAGGCTCGTAAACATGATTTTTTACCTCACAAAGGTAAGGAAAACAATTATAGCCGGCATTGAGATCTGCTATTAAGTACGGAGTACAAACGTATCTGAGAGCCAGTAATGGCGTGCACTTCAAACAGTGGGGGACTCAAAGAAATCATTATTCCACGAGGTTCCTCGCGCGACCACTTGGAAAGACAAGGATGGGTCATTCATATATCGATAAATTTATGTTAAGTTTAGCATAAAAAACGACTTATGAATCTGTACAAATAAATAAAATTGAAGTGACGGTTTGTAAAGTCAAAATAATAGGTTTTTTCATGCTCACACGGTTATTTGCACGATACCTATGCCTAACAACCAGTTTATTATTTTATATCTGCCTATCTGTTTGTTCTGGGTAATTTTCTAAACGGCCGGGCTGATTTTGATAAAATTTTACTACTTAGGCTATTTATCCTCTCAGTAAACCATATAAAATGTTGTGCGGTCCGGGAATCGAACCCACTAAGGCAGCGCTTTTCAAAATTCCACGCGAACGGGTACCAGACCCGCAACTCCGTTCCCGTGGAATTTGTTAAACAGAAATTAAAAATCCTAAAAAATTTAAAATTAATTATGTCTTAATTTACAAATATCTTCAATAGCCATGGAGTTAACTTACATTTTAATTATTTGCATTTAAAAACCTTAGCAGTTAGTTAACGTTGTTTAAAAAAACAGTTGTCTAGTACCCATAGTACAAGCTCTGTATAGTTTGGTAGAATTTTATTATTATTATTCCTGTGGATGGTTTAATTTAATTTGAATTTGAACTTAAAAAATACTTTATTTTTTTTATTAATCTAGTTAAAAACTAGCTGACCCGGCAAACGTCACACATTACATCAATAGCCTCCAATAGTCCACTGCTGGACACAGGCCTCTCCTTAGAAAGGAGAGGCCTACAACGTTTGCCTGTTTTTAGGCAAACGTTGTTTTGCCTAAAAAAAATTTAGGGGTGGGTCACCCTTACCATTTAGGGGTATTTGAAATAGATGTTGGCCGATTCTCAGACCTACCCGATGTGCACTCAAAATTTCATAAAAATCCTTCCATCCGTTTCGGAGGAGTATGGTAACTAACATTGTGACACGAGAATTTTAAATATAAGATTAACAAAACAAAAAACGTGATGGCACTAAGGCCGTACGGTTTTAGCCAATTTGAGTTATAAATATGCGATCCTGACTATCCTGCTCAAGCTAGTGCTTGCATTCCCTAATCCCTCTGTTATTGTCTTTCCTTCTTATATATCTTTATTTTCAATATGCTTCCAATCCTCTCACCTTGTCTCGAAAGTGTGCCCTGTTGAAAGCAATAAACTTGCTCCCTGTGACCTATATATAACACACACTATCACACACAAAGACACACACACACACACACGCACACACGAATGCATACATTAATATCCATGCTTAAACACAGCGTTGACAACATTAGTGTATCTTCAATATCGGGACGCTTGGAGCACTAAAATACAGGCCAAGGCTTAGTTTAGACTACAGATCTCCCACAAATTACCAATGAAGCAAAACATTTGTCAACTTAGATATTAAGACTCGTGTAATTTGTGGAGACAAACAAAAATATATTATTATTATTATTCTCTTTATTTACTTTATATACATATTATGTACATTTTTAAACATACACTTTATAAAAATTAGGAGACAAACAAAAATATATTATTATTATTATTATGTAGTTAGGGCTAAAATTAGAGTGCGCAATATGTTGATTTTATGATATGATATAAAAATTATCGCTCTTTCTTTCTTGACTTGAGTGTATAAACATAACATAAATATAATGTTGCTTCATATTGATTGATACGTAAAAATAAATAACTCAATTACTTAATGTCTAACATACAAATAAAAATAAACAAGTATTCCTATTTCCCATCACTACATCAGGTGGAACGCTCCGCGCCGCGGGGTAACGAAGCTAATCTGTGTTCAAGTGTCGACAATTTGAGGCATAACAACAGAAAATAAGCAAGACAGGAGCCATGTCGTACTTAAATTGAGGTTTACTCCTTGTAATGAACGATGTTTATCGACCATTACTTACAATACGCTTATAATTTGCACATTTAAATAAATTACAGGTTTAATTTTGAATGGTGTATGTGTTTGTGACAAGTGGAAGTTCGTGAAATAAATATTTAAATGCATATTTCTTTTCAAACTTAGCTTTTCTATACAATCTGATTATTCCATAATTACTTCAAAGAGTCATAATGTGCACAAGTTAAAGACTTGTCTGGCGTCGGTAAGACTTGTAACAGATCACAGCAATGAAGATGAAGAAGTTATGTACGCAGACCGACTGGTCAAGTGGTTAGTAGTTTTATATGCCAAAAGTCGTGGGTGTGATTCTCCTGGCATTACGAATAATTGTTATTACAATTTTGTAGTTGATGACAAAGCAAATATCTACAACATCCTACCCAAAAATAATAGAGGCGCAAAGTCACTGGTATTATTCAAAAACCTAATAAAAGAACACATTTTCAAAGGCACCACCTCAAATTCATTCTAAAACTTATAACTACTAATGTAAAATTCATGCACTACTATTTTTATTATTTTATATGTATTTTTATTATTAATTATTCTTTTACATTGTCGTAAAATAAAACTGATGAAAAAAAAGGAGAAAAACGTATTTGTTTCATAAAGTAATTACTGCATGTAAACCTACCATTATATTTGCTCCACTACAAATCAGCATTCGACGGGACAACTTAATTTTAAGAAGTACCTACTTTGCATAACAATCAGTTTGGAATTATCTACCTGTCAACGATTACTTTTATGATTAGTATTTTATTTCTCCTTTAAGTGATTTGTGTAATCTGGAGAAATAAAGTGATATTTAAACCGTATATTAAAGAATAATCTTATAAGCACTAACTTGTGTTTTCAAGAGAAATTTGTCCAAAATATTTACATTCTCATTCTCATCTGAAGACTTACAGAGATGGCGGAATGGCGGGCATAGTCTTTCACAGAACACAGTCTAAAAAATCCGTGACTCTGACCGGGAAGGGGAAACAACTTTACAGTTGACAGTTGTAAAAAATACATTAAAATATTGTTCATTGGAAAGGAAGTCTATTAACCCTGTTAATAAGACTTTACAAAATTCTTATTAACGGCATGGGAAACTCTTTTGCTCGCCTGCGAATTGACAGAATTATAAGAAACAAAGCCCTTAATCTGTCGGGGACCTCTTATACTATTTTATCCATACGATACCCGAAATACTGCAGTTTAAAAGACCGATGATTTTTTTAAAATGTTATAGATTTTTTTTTAAATAGTCATAGGCTTTGTCACTGTCACATCAATTATTATTAGCAAAATCTTGTCTCCATTATTATATCTATGATGCATATAATCTATGTAGACGAAACAAAACCTGACCCTCTTTTTCAATAAAACACATGTATGTGCCGAAAACCAATAAATTATAAAAGCGACTAAGGCACTGCCGAATTCAGTGCGGTAAGCGACAATATTAAGCGCGGGTAAAATATTTTTTACCCATAAATTAAACGAGTGTAAGCGAGTTTTTCATGCGCCACTCGCCTAGTATATCGCAAAATTAAACACATAAATTGTGAACAGTACTACTTGAGATACATATATTTAATTTTGGAAATTTTATACTTAGTTTGAATTTACACACACTCATATTTTAGATGAATTGGTACTAAATTAATAAATACATTTAATCGGAATAGGACTAAGACTAACTTCTTAGAATTTTGACTTAGACTTTTTATAGTATAGACGCTAGTAGACCAGATCAGACCAGACCAGAATCTTGGTGTAAGCCACCAAGATGAAAAAGATTCTTCAAGGCGCACACGCTGCCTTCGACCAAACAGGTAACTTTGAAACCAATCAGTTACTGTTGAAGATATGTTAATAGAGCGCAATATGGCCAGCAAGATGTTGAAATCTACACTATTAAAAGCATTGCTAAAGTCCAGTAAGGAAATAACTGTGAGTTTTCTATTTTCCATTCTAAGCCTGATGGCGTCAGTAACATTGATCAACGCACTTGCCGTACTATGACCGGCACGAAAACCTGACTGGAGAGGATTTAGGAGGTTTTTATTAAGAAATGAATTTAACTGGATGTGAACAAGACGTTCAAGGACTTTTAAACGGAAGGGCAAGGACAGGAGGATGCGGGATTCTTCTTTTTAGGTAGTGGGATCCGGAAAAGTACTGGAAAAAAGGGAGGAGGGGCGGATATATATAAACTAAATAATGCAAATACAAAGAATTGTTAATCAACATAGTTAAAATGACGATTTATCTTCAAGTCCTCTGCATAAAAATTACATTAATATGTTACACAAAATATTAAAACGTTGTTAGTAGCTTGGTATGTATGTAACGGCATGATTTTGACCCACTTCAAAACGTCGAATTAAATGAAACTTCGCACACCTATCAAGGACCGATGACAATACAATAATTTGATAAATTTGGCCTATTATCCCCAATCAGGATCTTCAGGATTGAGGATTAACGGCTTTTACCATACCTATAAATACGGTAGCGTCTTTTGCTACGTGCTAAGAGGAGTGTCCTAAAGCATAATGTAACTTACATACTGGTTATCTTTTTAATCCTAATGAGAAAATAATCATCATTAATGACTATAAAAGCAAAAATAAATTACAGTTTAAAAAAACACGCTTTTGTAACTAGACGAACTAAATAATTGATTTTTTTTTTAACTTCAAAAAGAAAAACCATTTTATCGTAAAAAGCGTGGGGTGCTTTTCAATTTAATATATTTTTTATGAAAATGTGATTAAGTTTCATTTTTTTCATTTTTCAAAATGTACTCATAGTTCAAAGGACCGTTTTTTTGGCAAAATTTTATAATCTATTATTATATCTATATACTATTATGAAGAATTGGAGTATGATATGTGAATAAACAAAATTATGTATTCAGTTCATTGTTTGATATTTTCGTTTTACGTAACAAATGAAACATTATTCTTTCGCTGAAAAATGCATGCATTCCATCAAAAGTGATAAACATACGCTACATCAAACATCTGATACAGTCACTCTTTAAGCAGTGGTCAGTGAAACAATGATTTTGGTGAAATAATAAAAGTGCAAATGAGTAATAAAATTGTAAAAAGCATGTATACTTATCACGTCAAAGAAATGCTATTTGTTAGCACGTGTAAGCAATCGTTTATTAAAATAGGAGTATATTTTTCTTTAGTGCTTGTAGGTTTAGTGTTGACGATAATTCCACATCTACTTATAGAAAAAAGTTTGCATCATCAAAGAGTAAGGTATCCGACAGATTTAAAATATATCCTTTTCTATAGTCAAATAAAAAGACACCACAGAGGGCATTTTCATGTTAATAAAACTCCAGAATTTTCATCAGGACAAAGCATGTTCATAGCACAAAAATGTGAAAACATTAACTGTTTTATAACCTATGATAAGAATACTCTGACACATGACGAGGATTATGACGCAGTAGTTTTCGATATTGATAACCTCAAGAAAATAGATGTTGATCGTGTTAATTTAACTAGATCACCCCAACAAATATACATATTTCGGTCTTCAGAAGCTCCAGAAAAGTATCCTATTTGCAAACATGATTTAGACCATTTTTTCAACTGGACGTGGACTTACAAATTAAATTCTGATATACCACAACCTTTCTTTAATATTTATAGCAAAAATAATACTCTTGTTGGACCTAAAAAAGGAATGAAATGGATTGAAAAAATGCAGCGTAGCGATCAATATTCTACAAAAATGCTTAAAAAAAGTAAAGCAGTTGCTTGGATTGTAAACAAATGCAAACTGAAAAGTAAACATCAAGATTTTATTGACGAGTTAAGAAATGAATTAAAAGGTTATAATTATACAGTTGATCTTTTTGGCTCTTGTGGTACACACAAATGTTTTGGTACGGCTAAATGCAATAAGATGATCGAAAACAACTACTACTTCCAGCTTGTGTTAGAAGAGCATTTTGCAGAAGATTACGTGACTGACAGTATTGTAAACACTATGTCACATCTTACTATTCCTATCGTCATTGGAGCTGGGGATTATCGAAAGTTAGAATCTTTTCAAAACTCGTGATTGTCTTCATTCTCTATCTTTCGTTTCTATCTTTTATCATAAGTTTCTTTGTCATCTCCTTTATCTAAGTCATATTATTATTGTATTACTTAGTGCATTTTATCGATGTCATGAAACGCTATTGGTATTTATTTTTAATTAATTTGTTTTAGTGATATTAAAGGTGCAGCTTACATTTGATCTTTAATCGATAACAAATGAAAGACTCCTATGGAAATACAAGAAACATTAGTTTGTTTTAGATCGATTTATGCAAACAGTCCACGTGGTGACGGATTAAGAATACGAAGTGTCACCACCCCTATTTATCCCGTGGGTGTCGTAAGGGCCGACTAAGAGAGCAAACTACGCAGGACAAGAGCACTGCAAAAGAGAAGGAAATATTGACATAAACCCTTTACCAACCCGTCTGGCCAGCGTGTTATAGTAGGCCAAAACCTCCTTTCTAAGGAGAGGCCTATGTCCAGCAGTGGACTATTATAGGCTGTTGATGTGATGATGAAGTGTTATAGCTATTGTCAGCTTCGCTCTAGTGATTATTTCTTATTTCGTATTTCTAACTTGACGAAAATCACGAACTTGATACTACCGTTCATCCCTTATTTTAAGTGAAATTTCCAAAAATGCTTTCTTAGTGGTTGCTAATTATAAGCATCAGCTCCCAAAATTTCAAGTTTGTAGCCCCAGCAATTTAGGCTCTGCGTTTATGAATCAGTCATTTAATCAGGGAAAGTAATTTCATATATATGTATGGATGAGAATCGACAAAGGAAAAGTCGAAAGGTTTATTTTTCCCGAGGCATCTCGTCAAACTAGATTAGCAATAAATAATAGAACACATGTTAATGAAATATACTTATTTCCATTATTATTATTATATCTATTACGTATATTATTACTCTATTACCATTCTTTTAATTTCTAGCATGATCATCAACCATTAACTAAAATATCTCTTTTTTTTCAGTTTCTTGTCACCCGGCGCCTATATCAATGCCCAAGCATTTGATTTAAAAAAATTAGGTGCTCTCATAGACTATCTCATCAAAAACCCTGAGTTGTACGACTATTTCTTCGATTGGAAAAACCATTATTATTACAAACAAAGTCCAAAGTCCCAAGTTTGTACGTTGTGTGATAAACTTAACAAGAAAAATAAAACCAAAAGTTACAAACGATTCCGGTATTGGTGGAACCCTGATTATAAGGATATCTGTGAAAGGATGCGCTTGTACAAGATATTTAACAATGATAAAAAGAAATAACATAATATTATAATCCACTAAGTAGTTGGCTCGGACTTGAGGAAGAGGTGAGCGAAGAGTGTGGTGTGCAAGAATAAAACGTAGCGCGAAGTACTCATTTAGTAACTTATTGTAAAATATGTCATAAAAGTCAAAGAAGAGAATAGATTATTATAGTAATTAATGTAATTGAGTGATCTGAAGTTATGAAAAATAATAATAAACTTTGTTTTGGCAGAAATCAATGTGATTTTATAAATTTTTAATTTCGTGTTCACGTTTTTTAAATGACATTGTCATTACGTTTTTTTTTTCATAGCATGATGCACTCATTCTCACTCACAACTAAGACGTATCTATCGATACCTCAAACTCCAAAATCCATGAAGCCGTTTAGGCTATAGAGCGTGCGAAAGAAATATGATACAAACCTACATACACTTAGTGTTTTGATCGACATCACTTCAGAATTAACAAAAATCCCAGTCTAAAACGAATATGAATTTATTAGAAACGAACAATCGACGTCAGTCTGTAAATATTTGCAGAAATAAGCGGTACCGTTATCGTAGACGTAGAATCTTTTAGGAAAAGACGATTTTTTCTACAAATTTCTAGATAAACTTTGATTCAAAAGCACCCTGAAAGTTAATCTCACAACGGTAGCTGACCTTAATAAAGAAAATGAATATTTATCAGAACATTTAAATATTTAATTCTTGTCTCAAAGAACCTAACAAAGTCTTATGTAATCCATATTATTTTCACTACCCTCGCACTCCCTTCATTTTTGCATTAAAAAGGAGTGCTGATATCACTCCTCTGGGACGCATCTGTGATCGACATCTCCCAACTCAGATTTATTATTGAATACTTTTTAGCCTTCTTATTCACTCACAATGAAGGAACATCTATCTTCTTTACATTCAATGTTTTGTGCGTCTTATTTCGTTTTGATCGCTTTGTTATGGAAACTGGATGGATTTGCATTGTGTGCTTGCGTTTTCTGTTGAATTATTCGTTTTCGTTGTGATGTAACATATAGTTATGTTTTATATGACTTGAGTGCTACGTGCCTTAGTGACGTGACATAACTAGTGTGATTGTAGTGATTTTACAACAGATATGAGTAAATTCAAAATCACAAAATTTTATTCTATATGAGTATCCTTTAAATCACTATAAATAAAAACAATATGCTATACATTCTCCATACTAAATTTCAGAAATGTACAAATATGTATTTTTACGTAACACGTATCATTATACATTCCAATACTCAGGGTGTTAACACAAAGAAAAAAAACTCATTATACGCCAAACCAACATTAGAGAAACACGAAGATTATGATGAGTCTATAAACAAAAAGTCTCAAAATATTTGGTGTTAACAAAACCTCAACTAAAAATCATAACTGAAAAACATCAGTAATAAAAAATAAAAATAATTCTCTAAGCTTACCTTGAACTGGATTCTGCCTGCAACCTATGTTGCAAATAATTTTACAATAAATATACAACATAGAAGATTAACCTTTTATGAGAAACGTTTACGAGCAGTTTTTGATGGTCTTTTAAAACAAAGGATGTCCTACACCTCTGTTTCGAAAGAACCTCAAAAACATTTAACAGTATTTTAGTACAATATACACAGTAAAATACCCGTACCCGGAGAACTATATCGGAAAACAATAAATAAATAAACATCATTAATTTATAGTTCTTATCTTATGTAAAAGATCATGTGCATCCAATAAAACCCCACAATAATATTATTAATATGAATTTTAACATTCTGAGCTTTATAATAAATTGCAAACCACACAACTCATCTATTACGACCACAAATAAATACCACATAAGAGGGTGACTAAATAATCTGTGATTTCACATTCATCGTTTCAGTTTTAATACAGCCGATCAGCCATACGATTCTTAGATGTTGTTTTTATAATATACGAGTACGTGGTCACTGGCAGCTACGCTTAATCATGCGTAATTACTACTGAGTCCGGTTACTAAATCTATCGTAAAGATGCCTTTTAGCAATAAGAGCGCCCATTGTATTCATACACAATATTACTATTTAACTTCTTTGTATAAAATAAAGAATATTTAATTATATTCTTTATTCCAGATCCACCCTTATATAATCAATGGCAAATGTTAAACGTAATGTTGTATTAGTGGATAAAATACCTTATGTCCTTCTCACCAACCGGTTTTAATCAACACCATGAATGTCAACTGTTGTTTTCATAGTCAAATCGATGGCATTTGGTCAGATCCTTCCAATAACAAGCTCTGTTATTCGATACTTTACGAGACTCTTTACACTTGTGATCTTTAAGTTACCGTACCTTATAAAATCCTCTATTCAGACTAAGCCTCATGTAAGCCAGTACTCAGTTTTAAAACGGCATTTCAAGAATTATCAACCGTCCATCTTTTTTTGTATTTAATTTTTAATGCAGTAAGCATCAGATTCGTGACCTCCGATCTGTGAAGCATACGACGTGCGATAACAGAAGAAATACTTTTCTTCGGCAAAAACATTAGGTGGGTAATCACATTAGGTCACTGACCTCAGGTAGGTACATATATTCGTCATAAACAGACATATGATGTTTTGATAAAAGATAAAATGTTTTTGATTTAAATGTTTTATAATCATCACAATTTTATTGTTCATTTAAGTAACTGATGTTCCTGGTACTCTCCAATCGTATCTACCTACCTATCTATCTATCTACTGTTTTAATGTAAACCTGTAATATTAATGGCATAAAAAACAAAGAAACGAAGGAACACTCCTATCGATCGGAATCGTAAAAATTAGAACAAGAAAGCCCGTCAAAACCCTACCTTTCTTAAATAACAGAACAGTGACAAATCTCAACAAACAGAACTCAGACAGTACTACAACTCACATATATCATTGTCACCCCTGACGAGATTATATCTAGAGCAGGCAGCAACTTTCCGAACCCAATCGGTCGCCTGGGACGCAATCAGTTATTTAACGCTGCCCACAGAGCAGCGTCATATAACCAACTAGGTATTAGAGCCTCTGTACGAGTATATCGTGGCTTTTGAAGTTATAATTGAAATAGCAACTTTGATTTTGAAATATTTGGTTATCGTTATTAACAATTGTTCAATACTATTGTGTTCATTTTAACAAGTCATAAATTTGTTTTATTTATATAGTTTTTATATGAATATATTTTATTTCATGTCTTTGAATATTACTCTAAGTTCACACCATTCTGCCCATGCAGATCCAATGTTTTCTCCATCACATAGTTGCCTGACAGAGACTGCTATAGTGCGAAAAGCCATTAATTAATAAATTTCCCATATTGCAACACTCTTATTATTTAAAATATGTTGGTATACCCAGAAAATGTATAACTTACCATACAAAACATACCATGAAAAACTATTATTGCGATAATTCAAAATTGAATAGTTTTCGCAAATAAACTCATCAGTAATGAACGGGTGCAGTAATTCGTCTCATTTTTTTAGTGATGATATTAGGAATAAATTTATCAAAAAGGACAATTAGAAAACCTTGAAATCGGAGATTTGTGTCAAACTGCAAAGATTTTGAAAGTAAAAGCATTAATCAAACTACAAAAGTAATACAAATTTCTCATACCTGAAATTTACTTATAATTTATATGTAGGGAAAATTCAGAAACCTTAAATGTTCAAAGATCGTGTTTTATAAAGTTAATGTTACGTAAAAACCGCTACATAAGACCATGTTTATATTATAAGTATATTATAGTAAAAGCCCTATTAAATCGAATACTATAACCAAGAAAATCGTTTCTTCTTTGTTTGCCGTTAGTATCTTAAATAAGTATTACTTTATTGCAAATGTTTTTGGAACAAATCTATTTAAATTGTATTAAATCAGTAAATAGTCGAATATGTTCACTAGATACAGTTTCAACTGCGGGTCCAAGTGTGCATTTGCATGTGAACAACGAAGGTTTAATACGACTACATACGCGACGACACAAAGCAGAAGCCCTACCATTGTTTTAATAGTCAGCTATATTTAAGCAAATACACTATTTGGTATTACGAGCTTTATTTTTCTTTAACCTTATTTACTGCAAAAGTATATAGACAGTATTATTTTATTTACAGTGACGAACAGTAGAACTTTATTTAAATTGAGATATGGAAAGTTTTATGTTAATATTACACATCGAAAACCGATAATTTAAATATCAACAAGATATATCTATAAGGTATTGCTCTGTTAAGAAATATTTAGTCCAAAATGTCGATAATAACATATATATTTGTTCGCACATTTTATGCAAAACTTCTCAACAGTCTTCGAAAAGTCTGTTCGAGTTTCCAAAGTAGTAGTGCCAGTGTATTAGAGACGCAGGTGCGTGTTTGTTAGTTAACACCTACTAGTTGATATATCGTTAAATCTCGAATTCCGATTCAATTGCACTGTGTTCTGTACTGCACAATCTGAGTTTGGTTATTATAGGCGTTTAATTGGCTGCCACAATTGCCCTGAGGCCTTATTGTGCAATGTATGCTGGTTGGGTGTCGCTTGGTAGTAGTGAAGCGGCTAGCAGCGCTGCAGAAAGACAAAATGAGATCCTGTTTTCCATAATAATAGAAAGGGCAAATAAGTAGACGGGTCACCTGACCACCGCCGCCCATGAACGCCTGCAACTCAGCAGTCACAGGAGCGTTGCCAACATTTAAGTTGCGAGTATGCACTTTTCTCTCTTTTCTTTTTCTGTTTATAGAAATACTAGGCACTACGCGGCATATTATGCGCCACGTAGTACGAATCTACGGCAGCAGATGTAGCTGTAGCACAATCGACGTGAATAGCCTCTACCTCTAGCCTCTATATTACTCTACCTCTCTTGTCCCTGCTTCAAACCATCGGAAAATTAAGATCTAAGAAAGAAAGAAGAGGTACAGTAATCCAAATGTTATAAATTTTAATCAGCAATATTATATTCCCTCTTATTACATTAAATTCATTGAACATTCTGCCTGAATAGTAAATATTTTTGTCATCGAACTCACCTACGTCAAAGGCACTCATGAAGTAATCAAGTCACCCTGATGAATATTCGAGAACGCTTGACACTCCAGCTCGAGAGGGTGCCACTGAGCTAGCGATTTGAATTATGCCTGGTCAGGCCCTCGAGGACTTGCCGTGGTGATAATTAAAATATAGGGTCATGGCAGACGAATAATCTCATTCTACAGGTTTTTAAATATGGGATGAATTTTCTTGGGGAATATGTTTCATAAACACCATTCAGATAGTCCTGATTGCAGGCTTTGTGCGTTAATGTTTGCTTTCAGTCCACATAAAAAAAAATAGTTTTTTTATGTGGACTGAAAGCCTAAATCCTCAATAAAAAAAGATACATAGAATATACTTCATGACACAAATCTTATCTTAAAATTAGAGTACAATGGTCGGGTTCATAGCTAAAAGAAACTCTACCAGAATTTTTTTAGCTTGCGAAGATTATAACCGAAGTAGTTAGAAAACCTACTTATATATGTATAAAAAACAAATTACACCTCCGCTCAAATAACGTCACAATTAAAAAATCTAGACATCTAAAGTTAATTTCCTTTGATTTTTCATTTTTCGGTCGTTCCAAGCGGTTTTAATTTTTAATCAATCATCTAGTTACAAACTTGTTAATTAAGTAAATTCAAGCAATTTTCTTACTTGTTGTCCTAAAAATAAATGCCCTTTATCATTTTTTTTTAACATAAAAATACATATTTGTGATCGCAAAAAAATACTAAAAACGAACTTCATATGATAAAACAACAGAAGTCGCTTTTGTTGAGGTGCTGTAAATAAATACTGAAAAATGTATAGGTCTCGTCAACGTCGTCGCAAGTCGCAGCATACTTAGCATATCGTCGAGATAGCCCGCTCGAATATTCAACAGCTCTTTGTTGCTAACCTTACTTACTGCGATATGGTAATGACGTCAGTTTGTTTGTTCTCATATATAGTTCGATTTAACCATCATTCAACCATCATCAGTCCGTGTAGTGACGGATTAAGAATACGGATTTCATCCCGTGGGTGTCGTAAGAGGCGACTAAGGGCGCAAAACAACGCAAGACACCAACACTGCAAAAAGAAGGAAAACTTGATACAATCCCTATACCAACCCGTCTGGCCAGCGTGGTATAGTAGGCCAAAACCTCCTTTCTGAGGAAAGGCCTATGTCCAGCAGTGAACTATTAAAGGCTGTTGATGTGATGATGCGAACAATCATTAAATAAACGCAGTTCTGGATTGGAGACCGCGTCTAGAAAAACGTAGTGTAGGACATCCTTCGGCCAACGGCAGTGAAGATCAGCTCAAAACGATTTTGAAAACCTGAGTGAGGAGAACTGACGATCTAGTTCTGTGGCGTTCATTGGGAGAGGCTAATAATAAATAGTGGACATTTATGAAACAAAAACAATATTTGTAAAAATCATCCACTATCATTGTAATTTTCTTTACTTTCAAGAGTATAACTTATTTAAACCCATTATTTTATTTATATTAATGCAAATTCAAATTCTGATAACTCCTTTGTTTAGTTAGTACAACCATGGAGCAAATATAAAGAGTACAACTGCTAAAGAATATTTTTGAATATGAAAAACAGTAGACCTGTCAGTTCAAACTTACGTATTTTATTTATCCGAGTATTTTCCTAATACATATTACAATAAAATTTTAATTTTAAAGCTTATACGAAAGTTGTCTAGTCGTTCTCATGAACTTACTTGTCTTGCCTTGTCTAATAAATTGTTTGAGAGAACTACAAAAAGAGACAGAATTTAGACAACCAGGCAAAAAAATGGTACGTACTTACGTAAAATACTTCACGGTACAAAATTAAGTACATACTAATCAAATAAATTTAACTTTATCTGTAGTAGTTGCAATCTTCTACGGGTAACACGAAACTTTATCACGTGATCCTAAAGTAACCTATAGATTTTATTAGAATGAAAAGACCTTTAGAAGCTTTTTTCGGAGGCGTTCGCTCATAAATATCAACCACTTATTAAAACAATATCTATACAATATGTAACAAAAGCCTAACCTTTTAAAATAATAGAACCTTTAATAGTGACTACTGATGCGTTCAATGATTTTTTCACATTTTACTAGCATATTGGTTATCTCAAAAGGTTAAACCTTCATTAACTTAATTTTACACAGTTATATGTTCATTTATAGATGTTCTTTTAAAGCCATTTTGATTAACTTTTACTTTATTATAATGTAAACTTTGTTGTTTTATAATTTATACTGTTTAATTTATATATATTACTGTTCAAGAATATAGTAGGAAACAGGCTAGAAGATTTAAGAATTTTTGCAGTAATTTCCATTTAAATAAACTCCTAACACCCATCTGTAATTCCCAAAGTGCCAGGTCTACGGCAGTAGATTTGGTTTCTATATGTATTGTGAGTACAACTAATGTGAGTATTCGATACGCCTATACGATATATTGAAGATGTACCCTAGAGTGTATGTTTTGCATGTGAGTATATCGAAAAGAGAAATAAAAATAATCCGCCTATAAAGACTAGGTGTGTACCAGACTGCTACGCCAAAAGTTGATGTGTTCGATTCCCGCTCGAGTCAAACATTTGTGTGCATTAACATTTAATGTTTGATTTGGTCTGAGTGTTTTTATAAATAATATGTATGGATTCACAAGAAAAAAAATACGAGTATGTACTAACATCAGCTTTTAGTATCCATAGTCCAAGCTCCGCGTAATTTAGGACTAGATGGCGTTGTATGAAAGTGGTATAGAATATTATTATTATCATATCACTAATTTAAGGCATTCTCAAATATATATACATACATGTAATATTCTCGAATACATATTAACCCTAAACATCTAATCTTAAAAAAAAAGCTTTTTATGTAAAACTCTTAAAAACAGTTTTATATTTATTTTAAGGTCTCATTAATAAAGAATAGATCCAGAACGTATAATTTCTTTAAAAAAATATATGCATATTTACCATTACCATTATTCCCATACCATTATTTATATTAGTATATGGGTGGTTTCAACAAGTCCAAGTCATGTCAACGAGACGAATAAACAGTCCTAGAATTTTGCCGAATCCATCCGCCAAGCCATCCTGTCGATTATCATTTTTATTGTAAGAATATTTTACGAAATACTTTATGCCACATTGATAGCTCTAGAAATATTTTCGTAGGAAAGAACCTCGTCGTAAGTTTCTGCTCCTTTCGGCAGACATTTTTGTCTTAATGGACCATGGTGCCACCAATGCCTGAAGTTTTCATAATTGCTGAAGGAAGCAAACTTCTTGTAATCATTTAACAAAGTACAAAGTTTACAGAAACCTTTATTCTGGTCCACTCTGTTTATTGTATATAGTGACTTCCAGTTGAAATATTCGCGATATTTCGACGGTGTCTTTATCGTGTGGGCTATTATGGCGGCTAACTGTACTTCATTCAACCCTTGGTAACTGATGTAAGAGCCATCTGGCAGAAACCTGTAAAAATATTATAATTTAGGTTGTACTGCAGGTCGTGGGAAGCCGTTGGATGCGGGCAGCATAGGACGGGTTGTTGTAGAGAGCCTTGGGAGAGGTCTATGTCCAACAGTGGACGTCCTTCTTCTGAGGTGCTGATGAATAAAATGTACTTCCTCGTAGTCGTAAACATTGCTGCTAAACTAGCAAAATTAAATTAGCTTTCTGTTCGCTTAAACATGATAATCTCTTGAGTTATCATTAAAATTTGAATTACTCTTTTTGTATTGTATATAGTACTCGTTATGAAATTTAATAAAACTATGTAGCGCCTAGCTGCAGCCCTTAGGGGCAGAGCAGTGACCATAAACACAAGTAAACCTGCGAGGAACATCTAGTTGTATATATTTTATTTATATATTAAGATATATGTTCCAAAATGTCTTTCACCGATTAAATATATTTTTTTATTCGTGATCGTTGTTCACTGTACTAGTTTATTGGCAATACTGCAGTTAATTAACATTAAAAGCTTGCTTCTAAATGAAACGCAGATTTTCTCACAGTGATAGAGAACTTAAATTTTTATAAACTTGGGGGAGTAGGAAGCTTTTTTGTAATGAAATTTAAAAAAAAACATGAAAACAACAACATCAAGTGTCACGAGTCCCTCTAACTATAATAAAATAAACTAAAATTAAACAAAACTTGTATTTAAATACACACCTATTTTGGTATTAAAAACAAAATTACATACTTACTTGGTACAATCACCACCACCGATAATTATAGGGACAGCATCATTGTCGTACGCCATTAAAACCTCCTCAGTCAAATAATCTTCTGTAACACTGGATTCAAATACCAAATAAAAATAATAGCGCCTGCTAATCAGTTCCAAACATCCGCCTGGGGGACATGGGGTATTTCCACAACCATAAATATCTAGACTCAAGTCATGATCCTTCAAAGATGTACTCAATTTCTTTAAAGACATTAAGTTCGTGGCTTTAGGTTGACAATAACTCATTAACCACATGACAGCCTTCGTTTTCGTGTTCACCTCGTCAATGTTATTGAAAATAGCCGGTGATAATTCTGAATTCTTAGGCCATATCACTTTAGATCTTGGTGCAACCACTGTACCATTGATGTGTCTTACCTCTATAAACGGATTGAAAATATCCGATGCAGACTTGTAACTCCAAGTCCAATTGAAATAGTTATCTACTGTTTGGCTACATATAGGGTAATCTTCTGAGGGTAGTCTTGAATAAAACACGTATTTCTGATGTGGAGCGCGATGCTTTGGAAGAAAACGAGGGAGCCACTGACGTAAAAGACCAAAATGGAATACAATGGCGTTAAATTGCTCGTAACGTCCATTTAGAAGTGATTTATTTGTCGTAATGTAACAATTGACGTCTTTGCAGTCATGGTCAAGTAAAATACCTTGTCCATCTTGTACTTCAAATGTGCTATTTTCTGTTGTCCACACCAGTATATATTTTAAGTCATCCCCGAATCTCCATTCATACAAATCATGAGTCTTGCTTTTATATCCCTGCATTTGAGCTACGGTACTATAAGCGGTGTGAAATGAATAAAATGCCAGAGCGACGTACATAAATAGCCCAGTGAAGCTGACGAGGAAAAATAATTTTGCGAAGGTTTCGGTTCGAGAAACTAAATACATTTTTACAAAGTTGGTGCGGTCCGCGTCGCTGGCACAATGGAAAGAAACGTCGGCTTCATCTCGATAAATAACAAAGAATGCGTCCGCTGTCTCATTAAATGACAGCCAAAACAAAAAATTCTTTTGATTCCAAAATAAACAAAGAGACAGTGAGTTACGTCCTTCGCCGACACTCACATTCTTGAAGAGTTACGATGAAATCATTGACAACATTGCACGGCAATCAGTTTACGTAAATAATATCTTCTCAAAATCTGTAACGTAACATAGCACCTAATATCATAACTTACTTCTTATTTCTTACAAACTGATGATAAAATACAATTTTGACTGGGAGGTACTCGTAAAATATAGGCTTATATTAATAGTCTATGAGGCGGTATCCCTGTTATCCGTTTGGTGACGGATTCAGAGAATAGAAGACTGCAAAGAGAAGGATCAGCGGGGTATAGTAGGCCAAAAAGTCTATTCTAAGGAGAGGCCTATGTCCAGCAGTGGACTATTAAAGGCTGTTAATGTGATGTGATGTGGTGGTAGGGTATAATAAGCTACTGAAGATACTACTAAGACCTTACACATGCGATAAAGTGGTTGTAAGGTCAAACCCCTCCCACTGTACACCTATATATATTCTAGGCCGAAAAATAAAGAATGACATCTTAAATAAGATTATGTAATTATAGTTCAAAACCACAGCAATAAAAGTCGTCTATAAAAGAATCCTTTAAGCATATTTGTCCTATTGCTTTATACCAAACATCTAAAATTTTCCGTCGTGAAACCTCTCAAAGGAGATCCATCTGTCTGTCTGTTCGCAGCCAAAAAGCTTTCGAGAAAATTTTTCTATCAGCCGATGTCTCCCTCTATTTGCTAAGACCTGTTTCGTTAGAGGCATTGTTTGTTTCCGTTACACTTTTCATGTCAAAAGATTAATTTTATGTGAATCCATTTTCAAATACTAGATAAGTGACTGACTTTGAGAGAGAATTTGAAAATGGTTTTAAAACGAAATACTGACATTATTAATACATGAATATTTAGCACCAAAGATGAAATGATTATCAAAGTTTTTCTGAAATTATTTGATTAAAAATACAAAATTTTTAAAATCCTGGAATATGGCCTAAAAATATAGGGCAATTTGAACCGACGAGAAATTTGAATCCCACAAAAAACATTTTCATGTAAAATGTTGCCAAGACAAGACCATATGGCTTGCACTGTCCGAAATTTATCAGATCTCATGTACAGATAAGCTACTAACTCTATCCGTCCTAACTCTACAAGTCCTAACTTCACAAACTCTACACCTTGCATGGCCATGCAACAAGTTGAGACAATTCCTGGACACAAACATGAAAATGATAAAAATCGAATCCCCTTAAAAAGTTAAATTAATGCTATGCAATTCACTAGCACAACCTTACATGAGGACGGGCCTACCGACGTACATGCAATACGTACCTCAATGAAATATATAACTTCCAAGTAAGAATCCTGAAATATATAGTTCCTAAAAATATTCGGAACCACTACAACGATGACAACTTGGTCTTTTCAAACACAACAAGACCTTACCGGTTCAAACACAAGTTAAATATGTATCATTAAAAATACATTTTTTGCACTAAAATTAAATAAGAAATAGAACACTGTATACACACGTGCGGGTGCCCGAAACCATTTATAAACATTATAATATTTATGGTGAAAGAACGGCAGCCTACTTCTTTCCTGGTCCAATACCGACCAACCTGAATAATATTAAAAATAAACTCAGGTCTTTTTTTCTAAATGAACTGCCCAACCACAAGTATTTGTCTACTCTCGTATGCTAAGCTAGGTTACCTAGTATTAGCTTTTTTGCCTCGAATGATTTTATTTATGAACATATTTAGTATAAAATATCTAAATGCAGCACTCAAACACTATATAATATACTTGTATTGACTATTGTCTGCATATGAAGTAACGGTACTTGCTACAAACCTTTGTGATTTTACAGTACCAATAATGTTATTTTCTACCTCTATCGTTTAAGGATTAAATAAATTTAAAAAAAAAGTAAGAAGCACTTATTAACATAATGTATGCTTACATAGCTTAGCACACTTTTTTGTGTATGAGATCATAATTTATAAATATCTTATATCTCTTTAACCGTCAGGGTAAACAAGTTCTTGATTGGAGACCGCGTCTCGTCAAACGCAGTGTAGGTAGCCTACAGGCCAGGGCCTCAATTCTGCTATTTTATGTTCACGCCAAGCCACTGGCATACCACTGACACGCTATTGAGATGCCATCGAGTGGCCATTGGCATCGGTATAAATATCGGCAGTTGAAAATATATTACGTTTTTTGAGGAAATGATTTATTTACTTTTATTATAATAAATGATTAAAACAATAAAATTATAAAAAAAAGAAATAAATTAATTAGGTATTAAAAAAAAATATTTCCTTATAATTTGAAACTATATTACGTTTCTTGAGGAAATGATTTATTTATTTTTATTTTAATAAATTATTAAAATAAATAAATAAATTAAAATAAATTATAAAAAAATCTATATATAAAAAAAGAAAGTCGTGTTAGTTACACTATTTATAACTCAAGAACGGCTTTACCGATATGGCTGAAAATTGGTGAGGAGGTAGCTTAGAGCCAGGAGACGGACATAGGATACTATTTATTCCGAAACAAAAAAAAATGGATGCACGAACTTTGCTTTACTCAGAGATGCCACGTTATTATACTTGGAATGCTTCATCGAAGAATTTTCAAAGAATTAACTTACTAAATTCGAAAATCGGCTTATTTATTGCCTTTAAGGCGGAACAGAGTTCGCCGGGTCAGCTAGTAAAATATAAAAATTATATAAAAAAAAGAAATAAATAAATTATTAAAATAAAAATATAAAAATACACCTACCCTTTATGACTATAGACCTACATGTACCTATATACCCTATCAATCAAATTTCAGAGTTATAGGTCAACAGGAAGTACCCTATGAATTTCGATTCCTTTGAGAGTGTCACGAAATTTGCGTTTTTTGCGGCATAGACGACCGTATCTTTTTTTACGTTAACTGAGGAGTTTGATTATTTTATAGATTCTAGGGACTATAGACCTACATGTGGTCTATAGTCCCTAGAATCTATAAAATAAGTTGACCTATAACTCTGAAATTTGACAAGTTTAAACCATTTAAACCATTTATTTTTGCTACACAAGAAACATAAAACATACACGGATACAAGGCACATTACTAAAACACAAAAAACACATTATTTCCCTTATAAATCTCAAGAATAATTAGAGTAATTACAGGTTTTGGAAACTGAATTTCTTGAAAAGCTACCAAAAAACTGTGAGATTCGATGCCTGAACTATTTATAACATGTACCTAAAATGTGTAGGGAACCCTCGGTGGGCGAGTCTAATTCGGTTTTGTCCGTATTCTTTTTAAGTAGGTCTGTAGACCTCATTCTAAGATTAATATCGTGCCGTATGATACGTTGAAAACGAACCCCGCTCTTTGCATGTAGGACGTCGAGTCTTCGGCAAATATGGACATCGCGTATGAAGTCAAACAAAATTACGTATTCCATAAAAATATACCCCTTTTGCGCACGTGACAGCGACGACGTGTCAATATGAACTGTGCATGACTGTAGTTAGTTTTACATAAATACGAGTACAAACTCGATAGCCTTTGAAGCGACTTCTCCTGTGACGACAATATAAGTGAATATTCTCTTTTTATTAGCATTTTAATAACAACTATGAAGCCATAACATTGCAGCAGTTTAGTTAGAATTCTATATTCATAGCAATTTTACATAAAAACAGAAAATTAAAACAATTATTTCTTTATCCATCCGGATTCATGTCTGGTATTTTATTTATTTATTTCATAAAGGTATAGACTGAACCAAACCAAACACTTCTTCTCTTCTCCTACAAAAGGAAACCACTAAACAGGAGCAAATGGTTTTTTTTAGTTATGGCCTGCGTTTAATAACGAGGAAAATAAGTGTTTATAAAATATTCGGTTAAAGTAAAGTCAAACTAAGCCAGCAAAGCAGGGTTATTTTACTGTTCTTACTTTGCGATCTACTTTCATAAAGTACTATTTTTTACCGACTAGGAAAAGCTACATTTGCTTAGGTCTATACTAGAGATAGTTCTTTTGAGAATAAATTTCATTATATCTCCCCTTTTAAAAATCCCCAAACAAGTTATAGATTGATACATTATGAAGGTAAATATTCAGAGACAAACCACAACGGCATTCTAGTGAACAACATTCCAGTTATTCGACTGAGAATAGCTGCATACCGGTGGTCCACGACTCACGATATAATCTCGCTTGTGTCTTAAGCTTGGCTATTATATAGACAAATTTATTATTAAGACAATTTACTGTCTATTAGGATAACATTAGCTAAACTATGTTATAATGTTACGTAGGTCTAGGTGTGATTAACAATAACAGAAGCGTCAAATATTTAACAAAGGAGATATACCTACCTAATCCAAGTCCTTTATTCTTTTACTAATTATAAATTTAAGCAATAAGTAAATATAAGAAAAAAAAAAGAAAACAATATATTTTCAACTTAGTTACTAAATATTATGCAGAGGAATCTAATTTTACAAAAAATTTATGTTTCGAGGCGTGTTTTCTTCGGCTCTACTATTATACCTACAGTATTTATCTTTTGAATTGAATTGAATTACTGATTGCCAAAATCAAATATATTTTCTTCAAAAGTTAAGCTGATAGTGATTAAACAATGAGAATACATTCATTAGTAAATTTATTATTTTGTTTAGCGATATTTTTACTAACAGCTAAACTTCCTTAACCTTAACTTCAACTTAACTTCGGGTAACCACCACGTGCATCGCCGTGTTTCTTGCCCTCATGACCACAGTGTCCGGGAGGAACGGAAGCTGGGGGCCGGTGCGTCCTTGGCGACGGTCAATACCTTCCCTTTCTGGGGTGGGTATCGGCCGCCCGCAAATAACTCGGCAGGGGTAAGTCACTCTCGGTGGCTCCAGGAGGGTACGCTGAGAACCTGTTCTGTTCTAAATCATCTTGTCGAGGGCCTGCCATTATTGACCGACCCATGACAAGGAGAGTCTATAACACCCAACAGCAAAGTCGTTAAAACCTGTGGATACCGGCCCACCTCCTCAGTATAAAGGCTTATCCGGGTGCAGAAGGCACCGCACGGATGGACTTAATTTTCCCCATTCTCGTGGAATTTAATATATAGACCTTAACAAATCAGAACAACAACCAACAACAACGGACGGATCTACCAACGACATTGGCTTAATGGACAACGGACAACCAATTCTAAGAGAGGAGAAGCGCTTGCCTAAGGTGACGAATGAAAAAGCCTTGCCTAAGGTGACGAATGAAAAATACCTTTCTCCAGACCCTCCACTCCGCTGCCGGTCACCGCTACGGTCACCCCGGGATGTGCCTCAGATATGGGGTACGGCAGGAAGGACTCCAAAAGTCGCCGATGCGTTCCTGGAGTTCCTCCCGACTGCCGAGGTAGGCCGTCGCGGGGTTTAGTGGATAGACCGTTTCTCCAGGAGTCCCACAGACGCCCTGCGTTTCCCAACGGAGGGTATGGTGCGAAAAGCATTCCCCGCGTGAAAAAAAAAAGGTTTTTCATACAAATGCATATTGACGATATTCTTGTTTATTTGGTATATAGATAATTAAAACAACCTTCTTTAATAAAAAAAAATGGTTTTGTTTGACATACCAGACAAGATCAGATTTATATTCAAGAAAGATTTTATCCAATATTAACTGTAGATAGCTATGTATAGAATTTTATTATAATTTCAAATAATTGATTTACTAAATTTTTCATTCAATTTATCTATTTACCTATAGATCACCATATAATCGCTAATCATATACTAGCAGTTTTCCAATAAATATGAAAATATTGTCAAAATAACATCCTTACAGAGTTACGTGTACATTTTATTTTCACTGTGTAAATTTGACACCATAAACTTACAATTGACCAAGTTTTGTACAACTCGCGTCCCTGCGTGGATGATAAAATTCCACTTTATTCATGAAGTCCGCCAAATCGTTTGTCATTCGCGAACATTGTTTCGGAAACAAGCGATAGGATGTTATAAATGACGATTCGGTTCACATTCCCCTTCGTTTTTTATTTGTTGTGTTATATATTGTGAATTGGTTTATCAACGGGTTTCTGATTAATGGCTGATGTGTTTTCCTGTTGTTTTTTGTCGCGTTTTTTTGTGCTGTAGTTCTTTTGTTTTTAAACTGTTCTATAAATTTAATAGTTTTTTTTTAATATATTATCTTTAGCATATATTTCTTTAGCGTTTTGTAAATTTAATTGTGAATGTTTTATAGGTCTGGGAACAGTATTTTTTTCAACCACTATATGTTAACTCTGAACTTCCAAACAATGAAAATTCAGCAAAAGTAAAAATGTTTATTGTGATCATTTAAGTAGCAACTCAACTGTGCGTATGTTATATTCATAAGGTAACTTCAAATAAATATTTCTGTGCACTTAAATTAAATTACCACTAGTCACCCTCAAAACTAATATCTCTGATAAAATGAAAACAGTTGTCTTAAATTCCGTTAGATTTAAAAAAAAGAGTAATAACGCAGCTCACCTGAGGGGCGGAGTTAGTCAAAGTTGGTAGAAATGGGGTAAAATCGAAGTTCTGGAGGCAAGTTTAAAAAGTCTAATTTTCCTTCATACGCGACTGGAGTACAGGAGAGCTGCAGCTCCACTAAGGTACGAAAGAATCTAATGGATATGAGTTAAAAACAAATGATAATTAGTTTCTACTCTTTTAATGAAGTATATTTTATATATGTTAACTTTAAAAATAGTTATATACGAGTATAATATAATATTTTTGGAATCTAACACTCAACGCCATCTAGTTTCAAACTAAGCAGAGCTTGTACTATGAAAGCTAGATTGACTGATAGAATACTTTTATATATTTTTTGTAAAAATATACAATATGTATAATGAAAATATTTACATAGAAAAACCCAAACTCCGAAACAAATATTTTCAGATCATACAAACATTTGATTCGACCCGGGAATCATCAAACACAAGACCTCAACACAGCAGTTGCATAGGCTCCCACTGCACCACCGAGGCAGTTAAATAAATAAGAAAAAAAGTTTAGTGAGTCGTTTTACCGTTTTATAAGATGCTCGAATGGTTTCGGAAGGTAACTGGGCCGCTTATCAAGGGATGAAATAAATTATTATTTTCAATCCTGACGCGACATTATCACGGTGTTACTGAATGTCACTGTTTCATTCGGATATAGAAATTGAATGAATCAGCGAACTTGTATACTATAAGCCAATGTAGAATTTCAAAATCTTTCTTCTATCAAACAAACAAAACAAAATAACTGATCATGTCCATATATACCTCATGTTGGCGGTTCACAACATGGCTATGCTATAATAAGGCAAAGTTGGCGATCTCACTAGTGAGATTTTCTCCCAATCATAACTTTCAAAGAAAAAGGAAATGTTACCGGGAATTGCATCAGATACTTTATGCTGTGACGTGTTTTCTTTAATATGCTGACGTTAGTCTGCGACTAAGCTTGCGTAAAAGGTAACTGACTGGTGGACTTTCTGGATGAAAGGGACCCTATATATCCTTACCACCATTTCATGATGATCAAATGTTCATTTTGTATGGTATGGAAGCGCGTTAAGTACAAACTGATTTTTATACATTTAAATAAAATAAAACAAACACATGAATTAAGATGTAATTAAGAATAAATACTTATTTATGATTATTTTTGCTAACAGAAAAAATGGCCGATGGGACCAAAAAATTGGCGACCGCATACCGGAAGACAGAGCGTTGGTAGGCGGTCCAACGACCTGGTAAAGGTCGCGGGAAACCTTTCTATACGGACAGCACAGGACCGGTTGTTGTGGCAAACCTTGGGGGAAGCTTATGTCGTGAGGCTGAGATGATGATGGTGATGAATAATTATAATCCCTAAAAATGAAACTATGAAATAACTTATTTGAGCAAACCATTACGCAATTTATTACACAGAGAAAATCTTAGCAGCATAAAGTTGTACTTTAAAAAATACGTTAAGTACGTAATGACATCTATACAACAAGTTTTTAATAAAAAAAGTGTCGGCATTAAATGCGCAGTGCTAGGTGCTGAGCCGTGCGATAAATCGTCAGAACATCTTCGCGTCGTGGACCAATTAGTACAAGATGTTACCCACCAACCCTCGCGGGTTCACACTATGTAAAAGAGAACCAGTTACATGCAAATTTTGCCATTTTCAACTAAAATAAAAATATCACTATGCTTCGTATATCGCACTAAACCGATTTTGTATTACATACATCCATACCTATTTTGATTTATGGTAAACACCCAACGCTTTACAGAGTCCTACAAAGTGAGTGTGCTATTTACTGAAGAGTTTTTATATATTATTTTAACATTGAAATATATAATTAATACCTTTAAAATTGGTTTGACAGTATAATCAATAACTGTAATTTTTATATTTACCTGAACAATAACATCTGCATATATTTTCTACCGGCATTTCAATAGTTTTCGTAGCAAAATGCGGCTTGAGATCGTGAATTGACAAATTTCAATCTCATTCATTTTCAATTTGTATCTATTTAAACATAGCAGTTAAGATTTTATAAATTAATTGATCTTTTAAATTCAAATGTCTGAACAATAATGACATTACTGCGTTAATTTGAATGTAAATAGAACTCAATAAGCAAGTAAGTATTCTCGTCAGAATTGGGACACTGTGGTACGAACTACAATTGCATTAAACCAATGGGATGCGTGACGAATATTGAGTTTCCCATCTTTGTGGAGAATGGTTTTCAGAAAGCTATACTTACTTACTATATTTGATACCGTGAAATCAAATCAGTAGTAAATGAAAGAATATAAAATAACTTTTTTTTTTTTTTTTTACCACATTTACACAATGCCATCTAGTCCCAAACCAAGCAGAGCTTGTACTATGGGTACTAGACAACTGATATAAATACATATATACTTTTTTTTTTTGTAAATACATACATATTATACATAGAAACACTCAGACCAAATCAAACATTAAATGTTCATGCACACAAATGTTTGACTTGAGCGGGAATCGAACCCTCGACCTTTAGAATAGCAGTCCGTTACACAAACCACTACGCCATCTGGTCGTCAACTCTTTGTTTTGTACTTTTTTTTTCAATTAATTATATATTGTATGACTGCAGTGAGTCTGTAAGCGTTGACCAAATACATTTCTGAACTTTGTATTATTTAGTAATAATACAAAGTCTACTGGATGCAAATCAAGACTACTAAAAGAATCTGAATTGTTCATCATATGCGTAGCACCGTCCATACGTTGGCTGCGAGACTAGTTTTTAACGAATGTCGCGAAAGCGTTAATTACTTTAACAGTAATTAATATGATTTACAGATCTGTGAACGAATTGGTTAAATTCTCTGTATGTGTGGTTTTTATTGTACAAATGATAGTACAATTTTCTATACTAATTCAAGCTTTAAAATCAGAACTAATGATCCTTACATTACATTTATCATATTATGATTGATTGAGACCAAGGCTTAAAACCGAACCGGAAACCGGTGTTAATAGTTTTCAATTATTTCGTTGCTTCGTTGCTTTTTATCGAGTCAGTGAGATTGCCGGAGGGTGGATAATCACTTACGAGTACCTTCAAGTGACCAGTTTGTTCTTTTGCTTCCTTTGCCGTAAAAAAAAAGTTGTTTTACATATTGGAGATCAGAACAACTACTCGATTACCTCGGATTTTCATATTTCAATGATATTGGAGAGCTCTATGTAGTATTTTTAAATTTAGCCATTTTCATTCACGCCAACTAAAACCTTACGTATTACTACTATAAAAACACAGTCATGGGGATTGATCTATGTACTTAATACGTGAAAGGATAAATGGCTTCTCGAGGTAACTTATGGCTGCAGCATCCGGATTATTCGACATCTTGTGCACGTGTTTTGCTTCAATCCTACGAGACAAGCAGCATCCGACTTGATTGATTATGTCGAACCATCGCCGTTTGATATGCAAGATAAGAGAGCAGAAGGTTCACTTTGCTTTCGATTCGATTGCTTTAACCAATGACGATTGTACTGTACCATCTGTCGCACTATTAATTAATTTGTTAGTATTGAAATCATACGCGATGAACGTTGGTTAAAAAGTTTGCCAGTAATGATAAGAAAAACACTGAAATTCAGTAAATATTAGGTTAGAAATAAAAAATTCTTGCTCTAATCTCGTAAATCTTTGAATTCATTGCTTGTATGAAAAAACATAGATCGTACACTTCGGGGAACTGATATTAGTGAAAAAAACTCTCAACATAAGTAAAAGTCCACAAAATGCCTTGCATTTAAGAGAAAAGCGAGCGATCTTCTTTGGAGTGAATTGGCAGAACAGTCACAACGCTAGTTACCCGACTGAGTAATTTTATATTATATTAAATTTATGTAGATTAATATATGTATGTTTACTTATGAATGTGTGTACGAGTATATATATTGTGTATATATCTAGACTTTAATTATGTTAAATTTAATATTTTATTTTGCACATCCCGCATCATAATTCTACATCACCTGAAGGTTGACTGGGAGAGAATGCCTAATGGCATTAAGTCCGCCTTTGTACAACATGTACAAGGCTACTATTTTAAAAACCTAACCTACTTTCTTTCCTTGATTATCGGTCGACGTTTGTTAAGGAGTCAGAGAAATTTGCTGCATAGTCGTATCGTACTCGTACTCATTCGTTATGGCTACTTATTATCGAGAGGTTAGAGGAATAACGCTTTTCATGTAAAAATGTTCCTTTTCGAATGCTAAATACTTTTATACTGCTGTTTTCGGTTCAATGTATTCTATCTGGAGTCCAATGGCATGTGTAATATATTGGAGAGGAAGGATTAGGCCACGAGCTATCAGGCTGATGCATTGGGCCCATTGTATTAGCCATGAATCGGCGTGCATGCACTTGGAACAAAGGTGTCTTACCGGCATAGATTACGAACGCAATACCGCAAAGTTGTGTATGGCCATTTGTTTCGTGACATACGGAAGAAAAACATGGCCAACATTTTAAAATTAACTAATATTGGATACAGGTTTATTTGGAATACACTACAGTTTATCCAAAAATAGGAGTAGTAATATAATAAATAAAAGTTGTCGGTTAATTACTTTATTTCATTATATTTACAAACACTCACTTTTATAAACTAGAAATTACTATATATCTCGTTAATCGCACTAGACATTCAGTCCACACTATAAGAGTTTAACAATTATTCAATCCTTTTCAATGTCTTCCTTTTTTGGTTAATGATATTTCGTGTACGATACGTTATCAAAAATCTACTGTCGCTCTTTGGATATGGCCTATCTTAGTACCGAAAGTCTCGTGAGATAAAGTTATTTTTAAGTTTAGAAAGACTTTGTTTTTGTCCACACCTACAATATAGTTATTAGACCTAAAACAATCAAATTAGAAAGGAAAACATTGTTCCCTTGGAATGATCAACAAATTATTTACTAATTGTTAGTGACAATCCTAAAAGCAACCTGTCAGTTCCGTTTTGTTTAGTATAATCTCTCGTAATAGAATACTAAACAAAACAGATAAGTCACCGTAGCTTTATTAGTTTGTAGCTGGAGCAAAAGAAGACTTTAAAGCTATCGGTTATGGTACAGCACTGTGGCACTAAATGTTTAATTATATTTTTTTATGTATTTAATTGTTTTTTGTTTTTTTAAAGGCACATCCCGCGTTAGGAAATTGATTTTGCAACCTGTATCGCGGGGGACCCACAAACATACATGAAACGGCCACATAGAACACCCAGACCCAGAACATCAAATTGTACGTCACACAAAGTGTTGTCCCATGTAGGAATGGAACCCACAACACTCAGTGCAGTAGGAAGTGACCACTTAAACCACTACGCCATCTGTGCAGTCATTGATTTCTTTGTGATAATCGAACCTGATAACTATCCCATCAAGTTAGCTTCAGTTTAGCTAGTAGGCGACACGGGCTCCCCGTATGACTCTTAAAGTGTGGCGCGCCAGGGAGTCTATGTCGATGTTAGCTTATCCATCTGTCTATTGACAACTGCATTATTCACGTGCTAAGGTGCGAGACTATACTCCGAAGATTATGTTATACAATTTACGTATTTGGTTCACGGGCTGTCCTAGTTGTTTCGATAGATGTATACAAGTCTTGAAATATCCTTACACTGAATAGAAATAAACACAAAAAAGTATTTTGTAAGAACTACATTTTGTGTAGAACAATAGAAAAATGAAATACATCAGGAAATAAGAAAACTTCGGCACATTTATTTTGTAGTAGGTAGACCCAAATAACGATTATTCTTTTGCGGTTATTTCATCAATAAATGTACATACATATTTGAATTCGTCAATATATTATAACTTTGCTCTATTTATGAAAGCAACAAAAGTGCAAAATAAAATAAAGATATAAGACAATTATCTATTCTCTGGTTGAGTCTATACACTATATGTGTGACGCTGGCTCGTGGGTTTTGTAGAATTCTTTTTTTAAATTGAATCACTCCTAAAAATATTTCTATTGCAATGTAATAATTTGATGATAACTATTTTATAATCTTATAAAAAAAAGTTTAAAAAAGCCAACTGCTTAGGTTATGCTACAACACTCGTAATAGCGATAGATGGTATGAAAATACTAATACTTCATTGGCATGTCGAAACTGTCTACTGTCCATATATGCTTTGAGAGCTACATGCTGTTGTAGTCAGGAAACCCAGTGTCTGCGTGCTAGGATGTGTGTACACCGTTTTACAAGAAGTATAGTACATAAAAGTGTCAGACATATAAGGTATAAAGGGCGCCATTTGTACACCGCTTTACAAGAAGTATTTTACATAAAAGTGTCAGACATATAATGTATAAAGGGCGGCCTTAGTGCTAAGAGCAATCTCTTCCAGGCGACCTTAGGATTATATTCCGGACCTTAATATTCCGGGGAGACAGTAATAGTTGACGGTGCAATGAGTTTTTAAGGTTAATTGCTAACGAATATAAACGAGATAATAACTAGATATATATTTAATATAATAAATATACACATATATATACACACATACATCTATATAACATAAAAACAAATATTTTTACATACTAGCAAATATACATACATCCATAACTACTTAAGTATATCACATATAAAAAAGAAAACATTCACATCATACCTTAATATATAGCTGACTTAATTAAGATACATAAAATTCTTGAACCATTTCCTTAACACTGTTTATTGTTTGCGCTCGCCTGAAGATGTTCGTTTATTGAACTTATGAACTCCATGCATGGTGCAAACAAACAGACGAGTCACGAGATGGAAAGTCACTACTTTCGCCCATGAACGCCTGCAGAGCGGTGACTTATCTATTTTGCTTTTCGGGACTGGAATACACTCTTTTCTTGGTGGTTGGGAATTCGGTCCGATAATACTACTATATATTTCTTCCAAAGATTGATTGTGCGAAGCAAAAAGTTTATTGAAAGCGCATAGTGACGTATTAGTCCAAACTATTCATCGGAGCACTCCCCATGATACAAGCAATAGAGAAGGCAGGTAAGCGTTAATATTTTCTTTTTTTCCTCATAAACTGCATAGCACATCATAAAGAGATAAAAAATCCTTTACACAAAGTTGGCAACACGAATTATCGTAAAATCTCATCCCATAAGAAAATAGACATATGACAAACGAATCGCATTCGCTTACACAATTTATCAACGTAATTCTGCACAAACGGCTTGCGAATATAGCTACTAGAAGAACGTTTAGTATTTCTCCGGTGTCTCTAAGGAGCCAGCCAGTGCTATAAAAAGAAGTTACTAAAATCCTTGAACAACCTGTGTTTATGGACAATACACAGATAAAGTAACGTAAGTAGATTTAAAAATAAATCTTAAACATCTCTGCAACGAATTTATATTTTTTAAATAAAAAGACACTCAAATACATATTTTTATTAAATATATGAGCCATAAATCTTATTATTACATTTCTAAAACCACTTTTAACCATCAAAAGGAGCGTCAGTCGAAAATATATTTCCAACATGAAAGGGCTGGTTGAGAAAGGCTGCGGTAGCGCGCTCGAGAAATAAGGAGGCACTTGAAAACATGCTTTTTCCACGTAATGCCTTTGAGGAAATTAAATAAACTGCAACACCGCATCATAAGCATCCTTACGAGGTACGCTGTCTGTGTTGTTTTCCAATGGACGATACGGTACGTCACCACACGTGCGTGAATATTTTTGATTTCATTAACCGACTTCAACAAAAAAAAGACAACCGAACTGAGTATTTTCTTTACTAAATTCGGTTGTCTTTTTGTTTGCTATCTCAGAACTTCGTCATTTACGAATCGATGTGGATTTTTTCATTTCGGAGGGTATGTTACCCGTTTGATCCATTTTTAATTTCTAATTACCACACCTAAACATGGAAAATTAAGCAATGAATACTACAATTCATTATAGTTCATCATGATGCATGTGCAGGTGCATTGAGGTTGGTGTTATTAAAAAAAAGTAACAGTAAGTTTTTAACATTTGTTAGAGTACAGTATCGATTCGTATGCGCCGCTTAAATGAGATTGTTGTATCTAAAGTAATTAATTGATTGTAACACTGTTTGACTAAGTTCCTTTTTTTTCTGTAGTATTAAACTTTATGATATGATGACTTTTAAAACTTCAAGTACTTGGGAAACAAGTAATTTACGCAAGTCCGTCATTGTTATTTTACACCAGCAATGTACAGACTCTGTACATTCATAAAGACAAGATACATATATTTCTTTTAAGGTCACATATCTACGTTAAATATTTTAGATTTCTTATATGGTAAGATAATAACCGTATCGCTCTATGCAATGGACACTCACTTGGTATATATCGGCGACGTCGCGTGTACGCAGTGGTTTGCCATAGCAGTAGCTTCTATATTCGGTGTGACGTAATTTCGTCTTACTTTTCACCTAAATTTCATGATCAGAACCTAAAGTTAGAATGTATTTTATAAAGCAATTGCAGTGTATTCATGTAAACATGTAATTGTTAGAATTTTTTTATTAAACAATTTACTAAATTTTAATAATGTTAATTTGACTACTGTTTAAGATATTGTGCTTATAATTCGACTATTTTAAAAGGCTACATTGTTAAACGCTATAACAGCCGCTTAGTTACCGCTTACTCATATTAGCCAGTGCAGGTCAGTAACTGTCTTCTTTGTTAAATCACACAGTCATTATGTTCATTCGCGTTAAGAAAATATTAACCTGTGTATGTGCCTGACCAATCGCGTCCCAAACTTTCGTACAAATCGATAATCTCTTGGAACCTGAATATATTTTTGAACCTTCTGAATCTTTCATATTTGTTTGTGGTCACTGTTCCATTCCTAAGGATATAAGAAAACGCAAACAAATTCGGCCAAATTATAGAAATCAAAACAGAAGGCCAATCTACTCTTGATCTCACAAATGTCACTTAATATATTTTCATTAAAAAAATTAGTAAAGTAATACCAAGACTAGCAGATTACCGAATCAACTTTTGGTAACAATACCAAACGAGTATAATCACATTACAGTCAAATTTGGATGTTTACTACATAACTACGAAAATACCGTTTATAACATTTATGAGATCGGTAGTAGATTGGAACTGAATTTTAACTGAATTGTTATTACAAGAATTAACCGTCTGAATGTCCAGGTTCAGGTGCAGATTAGCACTACACTTTTGTAAGTTCTAGTGTGGCTTACGCTCTTATGCTGTCTGTAAAAGGACTGTTGTGTGTTGTATGTGTCTTGTGAGGACCATTAGTGTTTTTGATTTTAAAAAAGGTTAACAGCAATATATACACATACGACGATACAATTCGGCATAGTTCACACGGGACATCTGAAGATTTCTCATGTTTTGTAATGAATAGCCAATAACATTATTCTTTATTAACAATGGTGTTGATTATAAATTTAGTACAAACACTACATTGTAGTGGAAAAATAATTGATGACATCCCAACCTTACCGGTCGTAACGAAGACAATGGAATTGCTTTAGTTGTAGATTGAGAATTGAAGTGTCAACATGTATCAAAGTGGTGTAATGGTGGCTGCGTTATTCATTTTCGTAAGTTCCTTTTTAAATACTACCAATCGTATTACTTTCTTTAATTTAGTTTACGTTCATATAAAATCCCTAACATACATTCGTATATCTTTACAGCCCTACTAACAGACGAACGAAAATTTTGAATATTTATTTTAATTTGTAAAAACATCATCTTTTGTACCTCAGAGAGAGTGAGGTTTTTGCACAAAATGTTGAAGTGCATTTGCTTGTATCAAGGTGGACTTGCTGTTAGGCTTTATGGGTACCCACCACCCTTCCCATCTCCTTATTTGCAACCTAAAAATAATCTGAAATAATACGCAAGATATGTTTGTTATCCACGTTCTTCTGTACGTTTTATTAACCTATTTAGCAACTCGCATTGGACTCAATTAATATACAAGTACAAGAGGAACTCAAAAATAAAATTCCTATGTACTCCTTCCACTATTACTCGATCAATCATTCAGGGTTTATTCTAATGATATGTATAACTATAACCATTTCAATAAAGATTATTCTTCACAGACTAAAATCAATGCCGAGTCCTCAGAAGATTCACAGACCTTCACCTATTATGCACCACCAACATTGAATTTTCAAGACATCTATGCGAACAATCTTGCCTTATTAACAGAAGACTCAACCATGAGTAATTTGTTAGACGACGAACCGTTTCACATCAAAAACGTGCCAGCAGAATTTGTAGAATTTAATCCTCAAAGTGTTACGGCTCCATCATTAACATCACTCTCTTCAAAACACAGCCTGAACTCTACTTCCAGTAAGAATAATACTGCAGCGATAACCACCCCGCTGAGAACCACGTCCACAACAGAAGAACCAGAGTCAACTGTCAAAGTTCTTCCTATTGTCAAGAGCAATAAGTACCAAAGAGGAGTTTTAGACCTCTTGTTTCCAGCCACGAGGGTCAAAAACTTTAAATCTGTTTTTGATACTGTTCGGCGGTTGCTATCTCACACATTTTAGATTGTCTTCATTTCATGAACAGTGCTGCACTGTTGTAGGTGTTACTGTACTAGATCAGAGCTCTGAATAAATGTGCCAACAAAGTTTTTTATAAAGGTTTAGAAGATTTTAAATAATGAGTAATAAGTTTCTTCTTCAAAAGAACAATGGAGAGTTAAAGCCTTTTACTCTTTGAAGAAAAACCAAATGTGTATTGCAAACTGCGAGTTTGCTTTAAGTGAGTCAGATGGTAATATTATTGCCCAGTTGCTATGTCGCGTTCTGCAATAAGTATGAGTGTCCACGTCTAAGCTTCAAAGTTGCACCTATAAGTTTTTATTTTATTTAACAAGTAATATAGTTTGCTGAAATGTAAATAGGTATATTCAATATACAATTGCCGTACTATATTACAATAAAATATACTATTAATATTTTACTGTAATTTTATTAGGAATACATTTAATATGTAGATAAATGTGATACAATTGGAACTTATCCAAATAATTGATGACAAGATAGGCATGAACTCCTTGCATGGTTTTCAGAATAGTATTCGGTTTATCAACATATTAAAACTACCCCGTAAATTAACAAAACACAGCATGAAAGTTTAATAAAATTAAGTAGATTGCTATTGAAGATTACAATTCAAATGTATAAGGCAGCTAATCAAATTTTTACTTTATACAATAAGGGTTAGTATAAGGTAATGCAGTATAGTAATTGTTTTTGATTTAATATACTAGATAACTGTACTATCAAACCAATTTTCTTAAACGCCAAAATTGTGCGTGTGTATGTGACTTTTTTTTCCATTTATTGACACAAAAAATACATTACGATGTTAGCTGTAAAACGTCACAAAACCTTAACAGGTTTGTCTGGACGTTGAATCACCCTTGAGCAATCTGTTAACATCATTTCACTTAGAAATAACTTAAAACCAAAAACAATGTTTATAACATAGAACCGACAATAGGCTAATACTTCTTATCGCTAAGAAACCGGTTCTGAACTGACTGAACTCCTCCTAAACGACCGGACCGATTTTGATGATATTTTTGTGTGTTCAAGTCTATTCAAGATTTTTTTCGTTTAGATTCACAATTCGGTCAACGGACAACTATAGGGTTCGCTAGTATATATTTAAAATAATGATCTGTGATTATTTTTATAGTTTGGTTTGATATAACATTCTTGAAACAATGATCAGTATTTTTAAGTCTTGTGGATGGTATTTTTTGTACATACTACAGGGCGATGGTGTGTTAAGCCGGTTTTGAAATCCTTTAGTATCTACTAATCATTATCTAATGATATGTCCTGCCTTCAAAGAAGTCTAACTCTGAAAGATGTTTACTGAAGTTATGTGTAGTTCGTCACAAGCGTTAAATCAGTTACATTATGTACGAAAACTGCGTAAATTAGTTTATGTAATATAAAATTAATTAACATTTGTAAGCAATTTTCGTAAAACAGATATTCATAATTGAGTCTTCTGTTCCCTTTTAAAAACTTGAGATAAAAAGAGACGCACTGATTTAGTTCATGACATCAAACATGGCTCCACTGTGTGTACCTACTTGACTCAATGCAGGCGCTTGGCTATTTTTCCTTGTATTTTCTTTACTTTATATATTTTGTTTAAATATTGTACAAAAGTTACTTGTTTGTTTTATTTTACCCTATTATTTAAAAATGATGTAAGAATGATGAAATACTCTTTTTACTCCTGACTATATAATTCTAAACACATACAGATTACAGATAAATAACACCCGACACAGAATAAATGATAGTGCTCATCACACAATTATTTGTCCTGGGTGGGAATCGAACCCACGACCACCGGCTTAGCAGCAATGGTCAGTAGCCACTAGACCAACACAGGCCAGTCGGAAAAACCACAGACGCAACTTGTTTCACAGATTGGTTGTGCGGGACAAAGAGTAGTGGAGTACCAATTATCCAGGTGATATGGATGGAATTTTTTACCACGTTAAACGATGTTTAAAAAATATTTCGACGTTGGTAATTGAGTTCAGTTTAGAGGTAAGTGGTCATTTTCAGCCACTCGTCTAGTTCTCTCTAGATTATACTAGTTTATAATATATCTATATTCACGAGTATTAGAGCTCTCGATGACTTAACTTTCAACACATACTACTCAATATACAAAGTCAATTATTTTAGTGTTGCAAATCATCTGACACAACGCCATCTAGTTTCAAACTAAGCAGAGCTTGTACTATGAAAGCTAGATTCACTGATAGAATACTTATATACTTTTTTTGTGAATACATACTTCCATATAATACATAGAAAACACCCAAACTCCGAAACAAATATTTGCAGATCATACAAATATTTGGTCCGACCTGAGACTCGAAGCCGAAACCTCAGACCTTTTACATCAATACTATGTTGACATTAGACGACCGTAGGAGCACTCTTACAGGATCTTACTTTCTTAAAGTAACTGGTCCACTGTTCACTTTAAGACGATAAAACACCCTACAAAAGGTAAATTTTGAGTTGCTAAACGACTTCCAAAAAGTAGGAGGTACTTTTAATGGAACTAATTTCCCCCACATGGCCACCACTGTAACTCCTGTACACCAGGATCAACAGCAGTGACCCACGAACACACCGATTTATGACACTCGGGAAGTTCTAGGAAAAAATTAAACTGTCTTGGAACCCGCAACGAAATTAATCAGAAGAAAATTGGAGGAATTGGAAATACAGTAAATCCACTTCCCTCCTTAGCAAAGCGGGAGACCAAATGATGGTAGAAACTACATGCATTTTGTCTCCCGCTGAGGAGGTACTACCCCTCCCGAGAAAGAGGTTACATTCATCCGTATGTAATGTTTGTACGAGTACATCAATATTCCTTATATCTACCGACCGATTTAAAACAAATATTTATACTAAACCGTTGCCCCTCATATAAATATTAATAACTAAGTAGTAAAATAAATAATGAACATGCTTGAAAACTTTGACATCACTCTTTAGAAAAACTGTGGAACAGCATTTATATAAAAAGAACATGGAAAGTCATCACACAACAAGGTAATGATCCATATCAACGTCGACACGTTACCCAAAATATTTCGTTCATTTTGAAGTATCTGCAAAAGAGCAATTTCAAATAGTCGATTGTATGTAGTTCGTGAAATGTTTAAAGCACCACTACCATCAGTTCAAGATTGCGAGCTTCACCTGCATACATTATATCTTTTACTGAAATGTATATATCCCATTTTAATAAAATGAGATCTCCAGGTGATGCGGTTCTCTAATTGCAAAAGAATCAATAATATCGGTACAATCGTTTTTGTAAATATATTTCGAAAATTTATTTATTTATTTCTTTTAAAAACAACTATTATTACAGGTTTAGCCCAATGCAATAGTCTAGTCTAGTCCCATCTACTTATTTATTATAAGAAATAATTCTTAATTATTATTATTATCTGTTACTGTGAATCCACTCAGTGAGCAATAAAATAAATCTATTTCATCCGCAATTATATTCAGAGTACGTAGTGCGCGCGTCAGCGGTGCTTCTCTCTGCAGGTTAGTGCGCCCGCACGGGACAGCCAGCAGCGGCGGCCGGCGGCGCCGCCACACGTAGATACGGACAGATGTCCGGAACACATATGCTGACTCGTCCTAACACGTCTTCATTATGTATCCCACCCCTAAGTACCCTAAACAGGTACGAGACGAGTGTGAGTTCCCTTCTGACCCTCAGTTCATTGTATCCCACCATACCCAGAATAAATAACGTGGGATACATTAATGGATACAATGGGTATACTCCATAGTATCTGAAGTACAAAAACCTAACAAATTTATTTTGAACTCGCTCCAACATGAGGCTATATTTAGCTTCATGTGGGGCCCAGATGACTGCGTTACTCTCTAGCTGACTTCTTACCAACGCGTTATTTAATGCTATAATTGTATTTAGGTTTCTAAAGTCCTTTACTGTACGTAAAACAAAACTAAAATTCCTATAAGCTTTTTTACAACATTTCACTATGTGATCACGAAATCTTAGCTCAGTATTAACACAAATCCCTAACCTCTGTGACCCTTACCATCTGTGTCCCGTCTAAATTATAATTATACGAGATGGGTTCGCGTAAGCGTGAGAAGGTGATAGCCACGCATTTCGAGGTATTAAACTGCAAGAGATTGTCTCTACTCCATGTTACCACCCTATCTATGTCTGTCTGAAGCTTCTTGCAGTCCTCCAAGTTGTTAATAGGGAGGGAGAGCTTCAGCTTAAAATAAACAAACTAATTCATTTGTACTGTAGTATTGCCGTTAATGTTTAAATAATGACATAATATACACTAAAGCTAACATATTATTTTAATTAAATCCAAAAGTAAGGGCAGTACTCGACACAACAGCGCTCACTTGACTAAAACGTGATTCACACTGATTGCACTAATTACACTCGACACGAAAACGCTTGCACTTGAGCTTGAGCGCTTTTAAGCGTTTAAACGCTCTTGAGCGAATGCTTGTCTCCAATTAATTTTTTGGATTAACGCCAAATAATAACGGCTGTAGCCATTTCTTAGTCGAGATAAGTTTTAGGGTTATAGTTAGATTTCTATGGTATTTTGTAGAAACCTGGTAGGTCATTTTGTGTGACGGTATATTGTGTTGTGTTAATTGTTTTATTGTTAAGAGAAAGTTGAATGAAGAAATAAATTTACTTCTCTGTGAACTTTATCGGTGAGGAATATTGATTTAAAAATAAATTTTATCTTAGAATTACATACATTAAATTCTTGATAGAGCTATCAAAAATAGATGCATCTTTTTTCCAGATAATATAATCCCAGAATAATAATAATAATATAATAATAATACTTTATTTACGCAAAGATATACATATTCGACTACACAGTTGATAGGAATTTTCAATTTTGTATTTGAGATGTGAAACTCTGTCCCTTAAACTAGGCGAGTTACCTGTATCTTAAGAGACAGTGTTCAGCCTTACAGATTCATCTTATATTAGTTCTGTTAGAGTTGTGTCTTTCGATAGATAATATGCAGTTGGATGTTTACGTGTGTATGCTCGCGTGTGTGTGTGTGTGTGTGGGCGTGCGTGTGTGTGTGTGGGCGTGCGTGTACGTGTGTGGGCGTGCGTGTGCGTGTGTGTATCTATGCGTGTGCGTGTGTGTAGGCGCAGAAGATCCTACAAATGTCCCACATAATATAATTTAATGTGAGGCTATTTCCTATTTGGGGTACATTAGTAACGACTCCGTGCGGGAATAGTCTTGTTGTATACCTATTTGAACCTAGTATTTTTAATTCTTTGCGTGTTTTTTTGTATATATGGGAGCCCAGTACATGAAAGTGGTGTTTTGCGAAAGCGGTTCTGTGTCGGACACTTAGTGGTACTTTCCTATGTACCACCAAGAATGTTTCATCATTCAATCCCATATCATATTCGCCTTCATTGTCACTTTCTATCAGATGAGTTTGACGTCAATCGTCTATTCTATTATTTAACAAAAATACTTAACTAAAAGAAGTATTGAACATTATTTACATATAGTATCATAATCATCATCAGCCTATCGCAGTCGACTGCTGGACATAGGCCTCTCCCGTTGCACGCATTCGCCAACCCGCCTGCCCAGCGTGGCGATTAATAGTCTGGGAAACTCCTCAGCAGTTGGTTACGATATACTAAATCTTTAACAAGACTTGGCCTGTGACCACTATCGGTGCAACCTAGTCGAAACTTTAAACAAATCAAAAGTATGTAAGACATAGATCACGTTAATTCCCGAAAATAAAAAAAAAAGTTCAATTTAATTCCCGCGCACATTGGCATCTCGCATACGTGATCAATAAACGCGTAGCATACCGTCACTTCGGTTAGAAACCACCCATTGCAAAAACAATAGAAGCAGTATTTGTCCAATCGTCCTTAACCATATAATAAACCGCCTCGACTTCTCATGGGTAGACACTAATGTAATTCTTAATGTAATGTAATTCTCTCAACGTAGACACTAATGTAATTTCAGTGTGGGGTAATTAATTATACTACAGGATATCTTTAAATACAATATTTATAGGCACGATCGGCGCCTGCCGGCCGCTGCCACCCGAGTTGGACATACGGCCCGACGGCCGCTCAGCCCCCGCATTTTAAACCTCTGATATCTTCTTAAATATTCATTCTAATGATATGCTGCAAAGGACAATTTTAATCTACATTAAATGCACATCGTTTCGTATCTATTTAACTAGATAAGAAATAATATTGTATTATTAAAAATAGCTTCGTAAGTAACCTAATTATTTTTTGTAAGATGTAATAGAAAATAGGTTTTTTTTTGTAGATCTTATTAAGATATTCAATTCCGTAGTACATTATTTTGATCTATCTCGTAAAGTTTAGCCAGCGTTAAAACATGTTTTTTACGACATCACATTACAAATCTTATTCTTGGATTTTCTCTTTTATAATGTGCATCTATTATATGTAACTCTTCTTTCCTCTTAACCCTTTCCACTGATGGAACCCGTATCAAAATCCGTTGCATCCGCATCAAAAGATCTAAGCGTACAAGAACAGGAAGCGACTTTATTTTATACTATGTAATAAAGATAAAAAACTTAAATTAGAAGACGGTTGAACATCGGAACAGAAAGTCTGACATAACATTCAAATTCATATTAGATAACAATATTAAAATCAAACACCAAATTTCAAAAGATAACAGAATTCAATTGAATTAGAAAGAATTGCTGTGACAGCTTAAAAAAAATCCGTCACAGCGTTTATCAAACGGGAAGGGAGACTTTTAACATTTTTTTATTAAAATGAAGTTACACAGAGAGTCGGGGTGATAATTTTATTCAAGATTTATCTGAGGGTGCTGACAGACAGACTTTCCACTCAAAATTATGGTGACATTGGGACCGTTATAAGATATTTTTATGCAAATTGTTACCAAATGTTATTTCATGGTTGGAATGATTTAGTTTTTAGGGGTATTGTAGTTGGACTACGTGATAGACTCTTTAATTGCCTAGTAGTATAAGATGAAATTTAGGCAATGACGTATGAATATAAAACAAGCTAAACCTCTACAAATATCACAAGACTATAAAAATTACAAACAGTTACTTGTTAGAGGAAATGTTAATTAACATGATCGTGGGAGAGCCATACTTAGGCATAAATGGGCCAGCTCGACTGGAGTATACCACGACCTCACAAAAAGAGCTGTTAAGCAATTCTTTAGTTGTTTTTAACCGAGTGAGTGTCCTCCTCTCCTCTGACCTCTCCTCCTTTTTTGTGCTTAAATGGTTATGTCGGACTCGAACCGACCAACTGGAACTTGTAACTTTTGAGTTACGGGTGTCGATGGGCGGCGGTACTTGCTTACCATTGGGTGACTAGTCTGATCGTTCCCCCCCCCCCCCCCCCCCGGGGCCATGACAAAAGATACGTACACTCACTCACAAATCTGTCTGCTCAGCGGTCATCCAGCCGCTCTAGTGATTTATTTATAGTTCATATGTAGGTACTGCGTAGAATAATAATATTTTACACATTATACACACGGTCTGATCCCAAACTAGGCAGAGCCTATACTATGTTATCTATACTGCCGATAAACATACATATTTCTAAATACATACATATTATAAATAAAGTACACCCAGACAAAGAACAAATGACCGTGCTCCTCACATAATTATTTGTCTTGGGTGGGAATCGATCTCTGGCGTAGCAGTCAGGATCACTAACCACTAGACCAACAGGCCACTCGTTGCTTTTGCTTGTTTATTTATTTTCCAATGTAGATACATTTTCTGCATGAACTCAGCATACAGTGCAACTAAACGGATATCAAACATTGGCACAAAGAATATGCGGGTAGAATAAATTGTTAACAGTTTCCATTATAGTTTTTGGTTTTACTGAAATATTTTAGTTTAACGACGCTTATAGTTATACTTACAAATACAACACAAATGGTACAATAATACAATACACTATAAGGGACTCTTATCCTACCACAGTAAATAATATCAGTTTATCATAGGGCAGTTTTTTAAGGACGTCATATTCAAGCTGTTCTAACAATAATTTGAAACCTTCAATTTATATATATTTTTTAAATTAGTTTAAATTATAGATCAATACACACACCACAAGCCGGTTTCAAAATCGTTGAGCCTTGTAAAAAAAATCGGGCATACAAACTCAAGGCTACTCTTTTAAATCACCTGATAATTATAACAATATTTAATAAAGATGTTGGGGTTTTAGCTTAATAATATTGTTTATTGATATTTATAAGGTGAATATAATTTTCATATCAAAAATACATATCCATGGAGATTTAAGGGTACACACTACATAAATACAAAAAACTATAAGTCACACAGTCACAAATACGAATTTCAAAATACCGATTTTCTTCATTCCGAATGATTCAAACTTCCTAATATGACAACTCCAATGTACTCGTATCATACATGCTATTTTTATAATTCGAAAATTTCAATATTCCTAACGTTTTTAATTACTAAAAGTCCGATTTAATGATTATTCGAAACATCAAAAATTCGTACATATATAAGAAGAGAAAAACACTTTTTTTTTTTGCAATTGCAATGCACAAATATTAGTACCAAAGTAGACGTTTAAAGACTTTGAATATAAATGCGTAACTGAATATTATATTAACTGAATTAACTGAAAATTAGCATGTCGTTTTATGACCCGCGAATCGAATTTACGACTTTCGGTAACAAAAATTTCGTAACTTTTAAAAATAGATATTATAATTATTATGTCTTATAAAATTTGGACTTTTGAAAATCGGAACATCGAAATTCGGAATAAAATATTTCGGAGTATTTGTGTGTTCCCGAGATTTAATGCCTGCCACAAATCACTAATAGTATGATTAATTTACAACCCGAAAATCAAATAAGAATTCACTTTCTAATTCCCTCGTAGTCATTTTAACTTCAGATATGATCATTTAACGCCAAAACATAAACCTTAAAGTTCTTAAAAGCAAAATCGCCACAAAACTCAACTAAAATGTTAATTATAACGAAATAATACCGACAGAGGTTTAAACATTAGCGAAGTTTAGCCCAAAATGAAATTTAAACCCTCTGAATACAAATCAAAAGTTAGATTTAATAATCAGTAATAGGATAAAGGCGGCCGATGGTGCGGAAACCAAAACCCTACAAGTAAAATTCGGCTAAATTAAAGAGTTTCAAGAAACTTTGCCATTGTACTGTAAAGGTTACTTTTAAACGCTTTAATTTTATTGTTTTCTTGAGGACTTTTGAAAATCGTTTTATGTACTGTTATGGTAATGTTAGAAACTGTTTAATAACAGTTATTATAATTTACTATTAAAGTATCAAAGTTAACAAATAAAATCTCAGTCATACAATGGTGAGCGTAAATTGGTTTTGTACTTTTATTTGAAAACTTTTTAATTTCAAAGTGTTGTCACAATTTTGTAAAATCACAATTGTTACCAATACCATTTTGGATTAAGATTTTCTTAGTGTTTCATTGATGTTTTGAAATCCTTTACTAGGTTCGCTCTTTATCTTTTATCTATATCTCTATATCTTTATCTTTATCTATCGTTGATAGCCCAAATATCTCCGATCGGCTCGATCCCCCGTCGTTACGTAGAGATGTGGCTTCACTCTTCATTCTCTATCGCATATATTGTGGAGAGTGCTACGAGGAGTTGTTCGGACTTTAAGGCGGCCGAAAAGGCCGGCAACGCGTTTGTAACTTCTGAGACGGCGATGGTCACTTTCCATCAGGTGACCCGTCTGCTCGTCTGCCCCCTCTAACATTAAAATAACTTCACTATTTATTCGAACCGCTTTTTGCTACTGGCCAATATAGGTATAATAGATAATACAAAAGGGATTCTAAAAGTTAAAAGAAACCGGAGTTAATATTATTCTGGTACTTTAGAAGAACTAGGATTTATTCTATAGGGGGAATACGACCAGACTTGTCTCCTATTGGTAATTTACTACCACCACCACAACAGCCTTTAATAGGTCACTGCTGGACATAGGCCTCTCTTTAGAAAGGAGGTTTTGGCCTACTATACCACGCTGGCCAGACCGGTTAATATCAAGGTTTTATTTAAAGGGTTTATTTCAAGTTTTCCTTCTCTATGCAGTGCTGTCATCCTGCATAGTTTGCTCCTTTAGTCGGCTCTTACGACACCCACAGCATGAAAAGGAGTGGTAATGCTCCGTTATCTGCTACCTGCTACTAATAATGTGCATGACGGCAGTTCAAATATATAAGTACTATTTAGCATCATACCTATCACATAATCTAAGAAAGAAAATAGAGCATTCACAATATTTATATATATATATATATATATATACGTTAAAATTTGAAATTCAACGCGGCCCGTGAGCACACAACCGTTAAATGAATGAACTTTTCTAAGTTAAGGTACCAACTTGCTTTAATACCGACTTTGAGCCCGCTATGATGAAGCGCCCTTACTTTTAATGACTTTTTGCTAATATCTAGCCTCGCTTTCGGCTTTTAAAGGAAAAACTTTCGGGTTTCGATATTTTTTTCAAAGATGGGGTCGTGTTTAAGGTGTGTAAAGTTTTATTATGTAACAGTTGGGCCCACTATATGTGGTTGCAGAAAAGATAATGAAACTTACGTACTTACGGCTTACACTTACACTTATTGCAGACAATCGTTTAGGTAACAACTTTGACTTGTACCCATAAAGTAAAAGTTAATAAAAAAACACAAAATTCGTAAGTTATTATGTGCCAAATTTGAATATATAGCAGCTTTTGGAGGTATTCTATGCCCTAATCAACCTAAGTGAATAGAATACTTGTCATTCTTCTCCAGGCTACAATAATAATTTTAAGTAAATTCGAAGTAGGTACCCATATCGTAGTCAGTTATAACAGTGTTTTCATTCTTTACTCGGAATATTCTTTGTTCTTGACACCTAATTTGTCCTAAAATAATCTAAGATTTTTGTCCAATCAGGGGGTTTGAGAGATTTATTCTAAATCGTCTCTCATTAAAACTTTCTTATAGTAATGTAATCTTATAATAATAAAATCTTTCATGAATTTTCGTCAACATTGTTACCAGTGTCTTAGATAATGTGTTTTTGTGTTTTTTTTTCATCATTGGCTGTATGAAGTGATGTTTGTATGTCTGTCTGAATGTCTGTTACGATGCCCTAATTTAACAAATACAACGTTTACGCAGCATCATACATCCTATCTTTCTTACTCTAAGTTGTTCTTTAACTCAGCGAGAAGCTCTGCTTGTCCTGTATGAATTTATTAACTCAAACAAACCTTAACATTCTTACACGTACTCGTATATAGCGCATGCTAAAACAAAGGGCGTCACCTCTCCGTTCCTTTAGCACCAAATATTAAATCAACAGCACACAACAAAACAAGGAATATATTGTGATGTAAAGGAGCTCTGAGGACACTCTGTTATGCTAATACCGGGACAAGTTGTCTACTGAGCCAGGGATTGTCATCGTCGGCAGCTGTTGAACATGCGACAACTTGAGTTCGTCTTTAAATATAATTATATAGAATACATCAATTATTATTACCAATAATTATAAATAATTGTAGTTGCATGAATGAGAAAAACAGATAAAACAATCTTCGACATTTTTATAAGACAAACATACCGCATGTTTGTCTTGTAAAAATTTGAGATCAATCGATACAGAACTGTGAGTTTGTTGGAGCGTACCCAAACCAACTTAACATTTATGTACATATATATATTATATATAAATTTAATACACTACTTTCAATAAAAGATGAGTAATAAATTGTTGGCACATAAAAATGAAGCTGTCTATCGATGACCACACAAATCGGTACTCTTTTAAGACGAAAGTGAAAGAGCTATTGCTGAGCGAAATGGCAGATTCAACGAGCTCCTAGTTCATCGGCTAATTTTTTTTTTTTTTATGTCTCATATATATATGTGTATGTGTATGTATATATATATATGTTTATATTTATGAGTATGTATATGTATATATATGTGTATGTGTGTGGTATTACGACGTATACACCAAATTCCAAGATAGTTGGTATTTAACAAAACCACTATCGTTTATACCCTACCATAAATGCACCTACCTCATTCTTTCTCAGCACCGCCCAATCGGTCGACTGGCAGAGAATGCCTTAGGCATTAAGTCCGCCGATGCATGTACTTGTGCAAAAAGTTAAAAATAAATAAATACATAAATACAGCCTTAGGTTCTTCCTTTAAAAAACTTAAAAGATTTCCTTCAGATCTTAAATTTATATTAAAATACACAGATGCATTTGTTACTCGTGTGACTTCATTAGATATTAGCGGGCAAGAAACGTTTATCCAAAACAAGTGTAAATATATAAATTGTTTCCTTACAAATAACAAACAGCACCGCCCAATCGGTCGACTGGCAGAGAATGCCTTAGGCATTAAGTCCGCCGATGCATGTACTTGTGCAAAAAGTTAAAAATAAATAAATGACCTAAATACAAGAAACATACTGCCCACAAACTCACGAACACACATTTACATGCATATCAGTAAGTAAGGTATCTAACTCTGGAGATAAGATTTTTCTCAAAACAGATTTCAAATTGTAATACGAATCATAATATAAACTGTGGCTATCTAAAATCGAGGAATCTGGTATTTTATTCTGAAAACCGAAAGCACGATATATGCGTTCCACAATTAAAATAAATTCCGTGGCAGCTGTCGCAAGTGAGGTCGCCACTCGTCTATTTATTATCATTAGCATATCAGACGCTGAGACCAGCATACGCAGCGCGCTAGCGCAGATAAGGACATTTTCATATTTAGTTTTCAATTCAGTTTAATTGCATTTATAGGTCCTTTTGTCCAAGGTTTTTAGTGTCTCGAAGTTCTCAATTTCATAATAGCGTACGTGTTGTAGAAATATTGGTTTACAGGTAAACAATAATTGATGCATGTGACAATTTAGAGCGTGCCACAAACTTTACGTAAGAGTCTCTATTGTTCATAGTATTGTGGCATTTTGTTTTCACTTCAAAAGAGTATACAAACGCAAAGATTGTTCTTCAAATCTTCTTATATACTTACGTTTGTGCTATAACAGGTCACAACGATGTCCAAGTTGATAAAGGTCATACTGTTAATCGCGTACAGTTTTGTTCTCATTCAATATCTTAAAACTTCAATAAGTGCGAGTAATAATAACATAGAACTAGCTTATATATTGAGCCATGAACAAATTGAAGCCAAAAATCTAAGGCGACTTATAAGATTATATAAAAACAATATGACAGCCTTAGGTTCTTCCTTTAAAAAACTGAAAAGATTTCCTACAGATCTTAAATTTATATTAAAATACACAGATGCATTTGTTACTCGTGTGACTTCATTAGATATTAGCGGGCAAGAAACGTTTATTCAAAACAAGTGTAAATATATAAATTGTTTCCTTACAAATAACAAAGATTTACTACTCGATTTACGGAACTATGACGCGATTTTATTTCATGTAGAAAATACCTGGGACGAAAATCTTAAGTTAAGGGAACCATTTCAGAAGTATATATTTGTTGCATCCGAGGCTGCTGCAAACTATCCTCTCTGTGATATGTATTATAACAATCATTACAATTTGACAATTACTTACAAACTAAATTCGGATATACCCTGGACTTTTATTAAAATCATTGATAAGCTAGGCAATATCGTAGGTCCGCGAGTCGATATGACTTGGATAGAACCAATGGCACCTACTCCTGCGAAAGTAAAAGAAAAAATAGCTAATAAAAAGAAGGCTGCTGCGTGGTTTGTTTCCCATTGCGAGACTAGGAGCAACCGTGGAGCCGTTGCTCAAGACATACAAAATGAGCTACAGAAGCGTGGACATGTAGTTGATATATTTGGCTGGTGTGGAAAAAAAACTTGTCCCAAAGACCGATTTGAAGATTGTTTGTCATTATTGGAGTCTGACTATTACTTCTATATGTCTTTTGAGAATTGTTTTAGTGAAGATTATGTGACTGAGGTTATTTTGCATCCATTGCAATACCATACCGTCCCAATTGTGTATGGTGGAGCTAACTATTCTAGGTAAGAGTTTAAACATATCTCTTCTGATTTTTTTAGTGGTACAGGCAGTAGTGTTTTTCTCTTATATCAATCTTAAATTTAACGTGATTGTGCAAATTATTAATGGGTAGTTTCAAGTGGATTTAAACGGCAAGATAAATGATTAGTATCATCATCAATAGCCTTTAATAGTCTACTGCTGGATATAGGCTTCTCCTAACAAACGTTTTAGTCTACTATACCACGCTGGCCACACGGGTGGGTTTTTTCTTGTTTCGAGTTTTCCTTCTCTTTGCAGTGCTGTAGTCTTGCATGATTTCTCCTTTAGTCGGCTCTTACGACATCTATAGGATGAATTAATGTATAAGGGTGGTGACACTCCGTATTCTTAATCCGTAGACATACTGATAGAAGAATGAGTAGTATAGTTTTAGATAAATCTATCAGCATTAAAATAATAATAACTTGTTACAGTCCCTACATGTTAGCTCTATTAATAAAAATAAAATTACGTTTTAGTCTAAATTATTACAATTAATTAATTTAAATTACGTAAAATTACGTAAATCCAATATTTTTTCATATTCAATCTTTGGGCTTGAGCCCTAAGACATGAGTTGAGTCAGCAGCCCAAGTCCAAGCCCAAGTTAAGATGCAAGAGTCTGATACAGCTATCAATAGCTGTATCAGACTCTTGCATCTTAACCACACCTTATTGTTTCGCAATAAAGTAAATAAAATACACTACCAGAGCGTATATTTGTCATAAATTGAACTTTTTTAAATTTTACAGGTTTTTACCGCCTAATTCGTACATTGATGCAAGGCAACTGAACGCGACACAAGTTGCTGACGAAATGGTTAAAGCTATAAAAAACAAAACTGTGTACGAAAACTACTTCAGGTGATTACTATATATCCAGTACAATACACATTTAAACCACTAAAGTAGGAAACAAAAAACCAGACTCAAAACATCAAAGTCCTTGGTCTACTGTCGTACATCAAACTCCATCACACCTTGGACTTATGTTATACTAGTTTCGGGTTCGTACCAACAGGCGCGTGCACCTGTGTATTTGTCTAAATTAGTTTGTCAATTACACACACACATGTACATTTTTTGAACCAAATGCATGCCTGCTTGTAATAAGCAGTATTTCCAATATTCAGGGACTTCAAGGGCAGCAACGCACCTTTCACTTTTGAGTTGCAGGTGTCCATGGGCGGCGGTAGTTGTTTACCTGCTTTAGTCTGCTCGTTTGCCCCCTTATACCATAAAAAAAAACTAAGCTTAGTTTTCGAGCTAATGGGTAATAAGTGTTTTTTTTTTTTATCACTAGAGATAATTAAAGCCCAATGTTAAACAAGCTGTCCGTGTGGTGACGGATTAAGAATACGGAATGTCACCACCCCTATTCATCCCGTGGGCGTCGTAAGAGCCGACTAAGGGAGCAAACTACGCAGGACGACAGCACTGCTAAGAGAAGGAAAACTTGAAACAAACCCTATACCAACCCGTTTGGCCAGCGTGGTATAGTAGGCCAAAACCTCCTTTCTAAGGAGAGGCCTATGTCCAGCAGTGGACTGTTATAGGCTGTTGGTGGTGGTGGTGGTGGTTAAACAAGCAAGCAATTCAAAGCAAAGGTTAAAAGGGCGATTGATCAGCAGTAATATCTGGTATAATATTAAGAGCCATAGGCATAATATCAGTACCAAAAACTGATGAACTAGCTACATATTTAGGTCCGTTAGGCATCCTCCCGATAGCATTCCTATTTAACCTTGACTGGTGTTTTATTGCCTCCTTTTTTTTCAGATGGCACAATTACTATAACTATATAGACAGTAGAAGGAGTCCAGATGTTTGCAAACTCTGTCAGATTCTGAACGAGGAATCTCACATACATTCTTCCATCAAAGATTTCTTGGGCTGGTGGAACCTAAAGGATTACATCCCCAAATGCGGCGAAGGAGAGGGAATGGTTTTGATGAAGGACCAATTATTTTTACAACCAGTTGTAATGGACAGGATGTGATACTATTACTATTAAATAAATTACACATTTTTTTCTCCTTTTTTGCCAGTATTTACTACATACATTTTACTTACGCAGATCTTCAGAACCGCGAGGACGAAAACATCTATAAAAAGCCCCAAGCCCACGCCCTGATGCCTCTGATGGCAATGGGCTGAGTCTAGAGGGAGTCCAGTGCCGAGGGCATCCCGTCGATGGACATTAAACTACAAACATGACATGGATAAACAAAAATTCCGTCTGGGGAATCCTCCCGGAGTCAAACGGTTCCGGCAGCTCCCAATCGTATTCTGAAGAGTGCATTCTATGTCGAAACCGCCTGTTGCCGAACAGTAAATCTGGCGACCAAATCCAAGCGAAGGACGCGCAAAAACCTGAGGCGGTGTGAGCAACCCATTGGTTCCGGATACGGAGCAGTTCCAGCAGGGTGCTCAAAAGCACTCAAGGGACAATGACCCATGGCGTCGCCCTCTAGTGATGAGGCCAGCTCACCTTAAGTGGATACAAGCCTCCGAGGGACTCGCGGTGGAGGCTGACCTCCCAAAACTGGTCGGCCAGCCCAAAAGGAGAGGCGGGCTGGCGGATCTGCTGCAGCGAAGAGGTTTGCTGCTCAATATGCTTTTCGAGAGGGTCGCGGCCGACAAGCCGACCACCTCGGAAACCAGTAGCTTGGAGGAGCAACATCGCAAAGTCGGTTACCCAAATGAGCGCATTAAAGAGGCGATTGGCGTAGTCGATTCCTTTGGAATCCCCAGGCTCCGAAAAGGAGGTGCTGATGGCAGCTGTACGCTCTACGGCTGAGGCGGGGAGACTCGTCGTGGCGGAGAATGAGGCCCACGAGAAGGAGAAAGACCGCCTCAAAGCAGATCTTGCTAAGGCGACAAAGGCGACATACATATACACACACACCCATATATACACTTACACAGCCACGCACGCACACACACACACACACACACCGGTGTCGAGAAGATGTGTGGTGGCATCAGCGTGAGTGCGAGTGGAGTCTGACGTCGCCTGTCTGTGAGTCTGAAGTCACACTCACACACTTATACACGGAGAGAGAGACACACACACATAGACACGCACGTGCGTGTCTATGTGTGTGTGTCTCTCTCTCTCTGTGTATAAGTGTGTTAGTGTGACTTAGCTCCTTATGTTATTATTGCCATTAGAGATTCAGTTTCATCATAAGTTAGTTGTTGTAACCAATTCGTAAGATCTTTTTTACAATTTAGCTTATTTAGCGGATATGTTTAATAGTCTATTTGTTTTATGATACAGAAATATAACTGAAAAGGCGCATCTCTGCAATAGAGATCGCTCACGAGGGGAGTTCCTCACAGACAAAAAAGGGGTAACGCAATATGCAAAAGCGTTTTGGTTAAGTGTTGGTAAACCAGGACTGGGATTGCAATACCTCGAAGAGACCAAAGTCAAGTACCCATGTATGTGAGCTGTGCTTGGACAGGCCAGTGTGTGAAATGCATGTGGTATAACATTATAGTTATAATTTATTAGTGTAAAAAGTAATTATTTGTCTTTTAAAAATGAATTTTGAGTTGTTTGTGTTATATAACACTAACTTTATACATTTATGAATACACAAAATGGGTAACCGAATTTTAAACTTCATTTTCACATTTCACATGAAACACTTTCCCTCGTTACGGTACCTTTGTACATTTCCTATCATGTTGTCTAAACCTCTGAGATGTATGTTAAATTTTGTGATTATCAACCTATTCGATAAGGCTTGAAGAAATAAACAAAAAAGCAAAATTATGTACATTTTTTATTATCAGTTATAACTTTAGTACATCACCTTACTCTAGTCGCTCCCACCTTCGAATCTAAGCTGTAATATTAATTTGGACAGTAACAGTCCCCTGTTAAAGTCCCCACTATTATGCCTACAATAGGTTAATACATTTAAGGGCGAGTCAAAGCAATTCTCATACCGTGCTCGTTAAAGAGACTCATTATTCAAAGCCTCAAATTTTCACCGAGATAATTCCAATTAGACAACCAATAGCGCAAAAATATACAGAAGTTTAACTTAAAGCCTTGGATACAGGACAGTAGGTCTGTAATAATCATTTATTAAAAAAACGAATAACATTGCTATTAAATATAATCTATCTAAATTTATGGGCAGAGTTACTAAAATTAATAATTCAGATTTTAACAATTTGAATGAAAATGGCGTACTATTTTAAAAGTGTCAGTTAAAAAAAAACAGTTTCTGACAAACGGTTGTTTCCAACAGACTAAACAACTCTATCTCACAATGACGTAATTCCGTAGTTAATATAATTTGTAATCAAACCAACTTAATCACCCAACAGCGTAGTTACTATTTATGATAACAGAAAAATTAAATACCTCAAGGCTCGTAACTGGTATATAGACAAATAAATGTAGAAGGTGGCTATTCTGAACATTTCTTGTATGCTGGCACTAGAGTCATCATAGCCATCGCTTTTTTCCAGCGTTATAATTAAAATTTCCGCTGACACCTTGCGAAGATTAAAGCTATTATATTTTGATGACTAGAAGCCACCGTAAAAATTGGTAAAATGTAATCTTTTTTAGAATTTAATATTTTTTCTGTGTTTGCAAATTTGACCTTCTGAGTGAACAGCATCTCATTGAATTGATATTACGACATTTCCAAGAAAAAATCACTACCGGTTATTACAACTAGTCGCACGTATTAGGTACAACCGTCATCAATAAAAATCTGAAAGACTACAGTATTTCAGCATATCCACCTACATCAAGGAATAATTTTAGTAGGCGCTCAAATTATTCCTCAAAAAACGATAAAGAAACAAGGCTGTTTCTTTATCGTTTTTTATTTATAGGCAGAAGTTTATTTCGCCCGCTTCGAGAACTACTTTTACAAATTAGTTGACAGTAAAACTACAATTTACGTTACAATGGTAACCAGGTTGCTTATAAACATTCTTATATATTTCCAAATACATATGTACATATTATAGTGAAACTACACCCAGTCATGCTTATTACATAATTATTTACCCTACGTGGGAATCGAACCCATGACCTCCGGCTTAGCAGTCAGGGTCTCTGAACACTAGACCAACATGCCAGTCTCAGAATTCCCATTTAGTATCCTCAAAGATTATTAATACAAGAAGTTTCAAAATTTAATCTAAAATAAACAAGGTTAATTTAAAGTTTCACTAACTGTTGAAATGTTCAGTTTGTATCAGCTTTGTCACACATCATTAATCGCCGGGACGCGAATTTAACTTTATAATAAGATAGATAATATAAACACAAAAAACATCGTTTTATTATTACTACAATAAAATTATAAAGTGCACATAAATACATATCCTCTTAGTACTTTCGCATGCACCTAAAAAGAGGTACGGATTTTAATCATAAGTTAAATACACTTTCCACCGAGACTTGCTTAAATAAACTTTTAGTTGATATAAACTTTGTGAATTCGTCTGGAAGATTCTGCTACTGTTTGCCCATACGCTTAGTGTAACGAGGTTCTGGAAACATCAAAGTTATTTGCTACATGTACCAGTTGACAAATTAATAGCTTAAAGAAAATAGTTTCGCTCGTTATAGTTTCTTCAGTAGTCTCTATTTACTTAAATAACCTTATATTATATACTGTTACTTTAGATAGTTAATAGGAGACAATAAAAGCAGTTCAAAGTATTTGGCATTTGTGATGTTTGAAGTAGCTAAAAACACTAGCATCAGTTATGTCATTGTCATACAGGTGACCAGAAATCTGAAATCCAGAAATAAAGGTAATAATCGCAACCAAGGAAATAACGTTAGTTCTGTTAACCAATAAGTAAATACAAACTTCCCTTTGGCGGGTAAAGTGCGTAAGTACTTCGGAAGGCGCGGTGAAGTTGAACAAAAATAACTGTTTAGTTAACAAAATCTCCGAGCGATGTGGAGACCAACTTGTTAATTAGTTTCGTTCCCACTACTTTCTGTGTGTACAGTTATAGAGTACATACTTAGGTATTTCGTTTAGAATACGTAGTAGTATAGGTATGCACATACTCGTGGCGTAGGAATTCACTGAACAATCAAGATATATGCAACAAACTGGCTATGCAAAGTTCCCACAGTATATGCCAATTGATATGATAATGGATCGGTAAATTTTTATGTCTTAGAGTTAAGTGTATAAGCATAGTTTAAGTTTCTGGTGTTTTTATGAATTTTACTGTCTTTTTATTATTGGTAATATATGGTTTAGAAAGGCTGAAAAACACGCTTTGGTAGTAAACGGAGTTTAATAGTTCGCTTTCCTTACTAAATCCTAAGACAATCGTTAACAAGCAAAAAAAATACCAAATGTATCACTTAACATCATATCAAATTGCCCCAAACTGCGGGTAAAAAAGGTTCTTTGGATTCTATCATCGGAACAGCTCTAAAAAACCAAATTTTAGTGTGAGTACAGGCTGAGAATGTTCAGATCGAAAAAAATAAACTGGCTGGTTATTCAACGTGAGAATTCAGATAAGAATATTAGTTTAAAAAAATACTTTGAAAAAAAAACCTTATCGCAAAGAAATCGAACAGGTGCGATAAACCGGTTTTTAATGGAAAAACAAAAAAAAGGAGGTTTTAGTGAAGCAAAGTAAATAAGAGTGGCTAAAGTCACTTTTGTTAGAAACTTTATGGGAAAACACGATTTTATATCGAAAAAAATCCGTCCTTCATTTTCTCAGCTTGTGTACGGCGTAGGAAATTCGCCAAACGTAAAGAAAATTTTTTTCCTGGTAAGCAGCAGAAGGAGCATAAGCATGAAGTTCGCGCCGGGAGCGGTGAGAGAGAGGGTTCAACCACTCCGCCGCCATGATCCCTTTGCTACCTACGAGGAGCGCTCGAGGAAACATTGCTGGATTTTCTTTGCGTTTTTAAGGCTCTATCATGCATCTAAGAGATTTATAACTAAGCAGAGGTTGTAGGACAACTCTTAACGAAATAAAGTTGTTTTTATTGTCGTTGATTTGTTTTCATTGGATCCCAATTTTGAATCTCCGTTTAATATTTTTGGTTTCCAAAACTACCCCACAAATAAATATTATGTTATTATTTCCGTTGGATCCCAAATTTAAAAAATGTAAGAGAATTGCGTTTTATTGTCGTTGATTCCGATAAAGTATTTCCTATGGATCCCAAATGCTTAAGAAAATCAGAATGCAGGTACTTTCAACAAGAAAATTGTTTATTATAGAATGAGGATATATTTTATATTTACTGAGTGCTGATAATACGCCAATCTTTTTACACCCGTAACTATTGCATGATTAATGACCGTAGTAATTTTGTGGCAAACTTAATCAAATCACTAAGATGATACAGAAAGTATGAGTGATCAAAGCCCATCTACTTCTATAGAAATATTTTATAGAATATAGTAAAAAGAACTCGCTATTGTAGCCTAATAAAACGGAGAGCATAAAATGTTTCCAAATTGCACACTTGCGTAATTTAATACCATTCATTTTTTTAGGTACAAAATAAAGTATCGCATATTGTACGAACACACGCTACTACAACCCAGAAGTTCGCGATGAGTTGCGATGAGTCGATAAGATAAGCTGATGTAACGCTTAACGTACTCTAATGAAGTCATGCTCCTAAAGAATTTGGTTTGTTTATTTTTTACTGAGGAACTATTTAGTGTTAAATCGGCTCACTAAGTTGAACCCTAAATGTGTGCGGTGTAACGTGATGATTTTCCAAATTCATCGGTACAAGCAACATCTAATGTTTAATAATGTCTTTCTTCCATATCTACTTTTTAACTTAACGAGCCACGGAAGAGTCTCAATGTATTAAGAATGGTCACCCATCCATAGACTGACCTGGCTACGATTGCTTAACTTTGTGTTAACCTACTGGGTTACCACTTACCTATGAGCATTCTTCTTATCCTATGAACAATTATAGCATTTGAAATAAGGATATTTCTGCATCTGTTTACCTATTCGAGATAATAGAGTTGAGTGCACATTTCTAACTAAAATTAAAACTATATTCGTAAACGTATGCTCAGCACTGAGACTCAAATTGCATTATCAAAAGCACTATCAGTTCTTTATACCAATTTGGGGTTGTCATCGTCAAAGGATTATATTCAAAATCTAGTCTCTTGAAATAAGCTTCGTCTAATACTAACTGTGCCTGTTATAGTGAAGGGACATTTGTAACTTCTTTACACCTTACCGGCTTTTAAATTTGTCGATACATACACGCAGTGTAGCAGTTATCCTTGAGAAAATTTAAAGCTAAATCTTCTATAGTATACTACTAGTACTTAATAAAGAGTGATTTTAATCTAAACTGGCTTTAAAATCCAACTTGTGGCTGAACGTTACCGAATTTACATCCATTCGCTTGGATATATATTCGACATCCAAACTCTTGCTTGTATCAATCATCGCCATCATCATCAACAGTCTTCAATAGTCCACTTCTGGACATAGGCCTCTTCTTAGAAAACAGGTTTTGGCCTCCTATACCACGCTGGCCAGACGGATTGGTACAGGTTTTGTGTCAAGTTTTACTTCTCTTTGCAGTGCTGTTCTGCTCAGTTTGCTTCCTTAGTCGGCTTTCACGACACCCACGGGATGAATAAGGGTGATGACACTCCGTATTCTTAATCCGTACTGTTTATTTTCTTACGCTTGGATAGAGTATTTATTAAAATAATATATACTCGTAGGCTATAAAATATCACTTTACTATAAAATACACTTAATAATAAATAATAAGGCTATAAAATACACTTTCGCTACGGTTCTGAAAAGTTCGGCAGAAAGAACAAATTAGTGTAGATCTGCGAGCAATGTTTTATATTAGATAAATAAGAGCGAAGCCCAGTTTCGGGGTCACTTAAAGGGTAAGGTCAAATTAGACTCAAAGAAGCTCGGTGTGCTGAACAGATCGAGACAGTATGTCACTCTCCACATTTATAAGGCGCAAATTCAGCCTAATCCAAAATATATGGAATTCGCATTCTGGACAACATCCAACGAAAAGCGACTCGAATCCTAGATAGCCAGAATATTTCTGATCGGCTTGACCTTTGGCGTTATGTACAGCTGTAACTTCACTCTGTATTCTCTATCGCATGTATCATGGACAGTGCTCCGAAGTATTGTTCTGACTAATCCAAATCACAAAATCTTCATCCACATTATCCTCATACTCCGACTTTTTTTCCAGTCGAGGTTAGGGTCAACTTCAAGTCTACTACGATACGATTGACCTTCAATTTAAAATTTTCATCCCATCACTTGGATAATAGGCACTTTACCACTGTACACTTTTCAAGGTACTTTTTGACACAACCAATCTATGGAACAAATTATCGTATGAGGTATTTACGAACCGATACCACCTTCAAAGCTTCAAGAAATGAGCGTACTCCTTCCTCAAAGACCGGCAACGCTTTTGTGACTCCTGAGTTGCAGGCGTTCATGGGCGGCGGTAGTCACTTTCTATCAGGTGACCTGTCTGCTCGTTTGAACCCTCTATCATAACAAAAAATTAATATGTACAAATTTTAATATAATATATATAATATTTGAATAAAAATACATATGATTAATGACATAATAGTCCTTGTGATAAAAACTACTTAAAATATAAACACCGATAAATTTTTAACACAGTTACACACTTCACTACTTGTTAAGTATTCCAGGTTATATGTACATACGTAATCTGTACCGAACAAGCTTCAAAGTAAATCTTGGGTGTCGCTTTTAGCTTTGACGCAATTTGACAAAGTGTAGGATATTGGATTTGGTTGAGATCTATTGGCACACACTAGTGGAGTCCCAGGACTGAACTTAAAACTATACCAGCCCATTACCAGCCTGTGCATATTTGTACGATCATATTACCTAACTGTGTACTTTGTACGATTTCCTTATTTTATAATTAATAAGATTTTCTTTTTATCTATTAACAGCTGATATAAAAACGCTGTGGTTTTTTTTTAATGGAAAAGAGTACAAGAATATATCGCTAGTATAAGAACGCTTCTAATGAAGTCACTTTTAAAACAGAAAAGAAAAGCTACATTAAAACCAGTCTATCCGTTTAGGAGCCACAATATTACAGGCAGGTGTATTGACTCAGGGGGGGGGGGGGATCGTCTACTCGTCTGTAGACGACCCGAGGTATGTCGGGGCACCAGGGACTTCCTTTCTAGGGTATACCTGGTTCCCCGGCTATTAGTACCCGAGACGGCGTGCGGTTTTACGTCCGACATGCCATCGACAGGTGGTATCCGAGGGGATATCCACACGGAAAAAAAAAAAAAAAAAAGGTGTATTGACTCATTCATATACATATTCACGACAACTATGATGCACATAGAAACAGATACACAAACATTAATATAGATACATAGGCAGACAAATATGCAATATGAATTGCGAATGCCATAATAAATTGTATTGTACTTTAACAGTCATCTCGAATTTAGATATTAATTTACTCTTTCTAATATCAACTAAAACTGTACTTATTTCTTTTTTATAATTAAGCTTACATATTATTATGTAAAAACACATTAGTATACAATACCCCGAACAACAACAACGAAAAACAAAATTGAGTTTCATTCAATTAGAAGAACAATATAACAATTTTCAAATTAATTTAATCATGTAGGTATATTTATATTGAGCAATCCAGGTCACATAGTATTTTCTAGGAACTCCTTAGCAAGCGTGAATATCTATTTTTATTTGGCTTTATTATGTAAATAAAATTAAACAAAAGAAAAATACTTACAGAAAGATCTCTACAGAAATAGTATTACGACTATTCATTTAAATGCTCTGCAAGCGTATCTGTTTTATTAGATGGGGCGCAATCGAACCCACTGACTCATCGATTCCTGGTTACGCCCATTCCGTGTCAAAGTCGCGAGGGGATGGACTTTTCTACCTCGTATGTTTGACGAGAAATAAGATTCCTTAAAAGTCCGTGAACCACCACATACTTGTTATTTCGGTTAATAAAAAATAAAATGATTTAAAAAATCGGTTTTGTCATTATAAGAATACATTTAATATTATCAAATATCCTTCGATTATTTGGAAAAGTGCTTTACTAGATTAATAATAAGCACTACAAAAGTTTTTAAAAGACGAATCTAAAATATTTTGTCGGATTTTGTATGCAACTAAGTAGAGATGGTTGGCGCTTCTTGAGGGAGGCCTTCTTGGACTTCTTGGACTCATCAAAGCGTATAATATATAGAAAAATCCGAGAGGCTTACGAGTTACCATTGAATAGTTCCATAGTAGAACTACAGTCTTGTTAACCGAACTAAATTTCAAAGAAATGTTTATGTTAATACGACCATTGCAAAAATGCCAAAATAGATTTCTAACATTTGTTAACATTGTTGATCAGTTGCAAGAGAAACTAAAAATAGCGCGTTAACTAATTATGGGCTTAAAAAAGTAAACAAGCCTACTATAAAAATTGAAAACTTAATTTGTTTGACTCATCAAAGCGATTAATTTTAACCCAAATGTGCGGGAGATTAATAGTTGCCACTGAAGAGTACAACTTCTGGATCTATTACTAGATTAGTTCAAAGATGCTAAATTATAGTATTATCATGCGAACTATATATATATTACATTTGTACATACACTGTGTCATTTTGATACTATTAGAACCAAGATTTGTACACATTGTTAGTTAATTACAAGTAAAGCTAATGAAAGCTGGTTAGAAACAGCACTGTCTTTTGCCATGTCATCTAGCTTGACCCTTTTGTTGAGCGAGATGATCTGCTGTAACTTCTTCAATGTTAACAAAGTAATGTAAGACATTGGGAATAGACATAGATGTTTTGCAAGTGTGTAAATGTATAAATCCTTTTTTTTTAAGTTGAACTGACTTCAAACAATACTAACAAACAGCACTGAAAACCTAGCCGCAATCGCAGTTCTTTTGCTGTCATTTTTTGAAGAGTTCTGTTGTCTGTCTCCGAAACTCATCATCAGATCTATTTGAAATTTAAATGGGATTATTTCGAAATAAACTCCTTTCGAACAAAAAAAGAATTTTGCAAATCCTTCGATAAATGACGGAGTTATGCCCGAACATACATAAAAAATAATATCACATCAAATCACATCAACAGCCTTTAATAGTCCACTGCTAGACATAGGCCTCTCCTCAGAAAAGAGGTTTTGGCCTACTAATATAAACATCCGAATTAATAACGTCCCCTTTTGAAGTAAATTAAAAAATAGAACCTGAAAACCTGAAATCTGAAAATCTTTTATAAAACAATTAAATTCACTTTAAAAGTTGTTCTAGTATCTATTATTGCTTATAATGTGGGAAATTAATACTTCAAATCGAAGGAAGTGTCAATGATTTGAGGAACAAATTTGAGCAGCCAACTATTTTGAAATGGCTTAATCAAATTTCAAAGTTGTGTAATTTATTACTAGTATACAGTAACTTGCACAAAATAAAATATATCGCCATAATATTTGAACCCTCGACGCTAAAAGAAGCATCTCTGTGTTGATCTGTGATCGAGTGTTCCACGCCAGTTCAATATAATTAACTTATTTCTGGTCTTTATGCATCTTACAATGAGTTGCACCTGACGAATCTGTTTTATTTATTTGACTTATGTTTTATTTGTTTTAAATATGTAAACCCAAAAATATCTGTATAATAAGAAAAAACAAGTAAAATAACATGAAAAATAAAGACAGTATTGTTTGTTACCGATGGCCCCACACTCGCAAACCCGTTGTACAGTGACATTATTAAAAAGGAAATAAAAATAAATTATTATTGCCACTTACTATGATTTTATGTCATTCTCATTGATTATTTTTTCTGCAAATTTTCTTGAACAATCACAAAGACTCCCTAAAGCATTTATAAGATTAATTATAAAATACACCCAGTGTATTATAACCTTGTTATTAAAATTACTCAGAGACTGTAAAGTTTTAAAATTAACACCTAATACAGATAAAGGGTGGTGACGGTATACCGACTTACGGAAGTTGTCGTACACTCTGAACTGACGCGGAGCAGGTGCGAATTAGAATTACTTTTAAAATATGCTAATCTCGGATTATGAACTCGGTACCGCTTTGTGGTTTCTTAGTTAAGTTTGGAGATTTAGAATTATAAGATTAAATGTTAATGTTTTTTTTTTCTTTTTTCTTGTTAATTGTATTTATCATCGATGAAAGATGTTACAAAAAATATTGGAAAACACCTCAGTTAGATTTAAAAACTATTGGAAAACACCTAAGTTATATTTGATAACTATTGAAAACAATTTATTTATACTATTTTAATTACTATATATTTACAACTTTTTATGTTCATGGTTAATCAATACGTAATGTAGTGTTTAGCGTGTAAAATGTGCCTATGCATCAGTGTATCAGTATTCCATCGTATCTCTTTAACTTATAAACCAATTCTTACTTTTTTTTAATTTAAAAGATGAGTCTTGTTTAAGAGTGTGCTGTGTAACATTTCAATAAAATGTGTGTAGTCGTTCTAAGATTATCATTATATTGTGATCGTTATAAATGAGTTTTGAGTCTGACGTATTTTACAATTAATTTAAATATATTTATTTTTTTAGATGCAGAATTTAGAAGAACCACTGGAGAAAATAATTTGAAACTGAGAAAAACTTTTTCTTGTAACTCTTCTTAACATTGATGTAAAAAGTACTTGCACAAACCTTTGAGTTATGGAAACATATTCAAGAACGTATTCAATAAGGTCAGGGCGTATTATAACGTAAGCGTATCGAATAGACACATATCAAATAGATAATATATCAATTTGCAGTGTCTGAGGCAATGTACATACCTAGGCTAGGGAAAATTCTATCCAATAATTAATGTTACTCGAAAATTGAATAAAATTCAAGACTATTATTCTACTTACTAATTGCATAGTGCAATTATTCTAAACACAATAAAGGCGCGTAACTTGATGAGGGCGGGGCGAGTGATGGGGGTCAATGTTCTCATAGAAAAGTTTCAGCGCCCCTAAATGTGACACTGTGCATTGCAACTGGTTGATTTATTGTGTAATGGGAACAACATAAAAATATTTATCATAAAACAAATGGTTTTTTATCTTAATCATAAGGTACATCATTAACTTTTCAAATAGTATCAAATACTTTACTGCACCTACATCATGATGAGTTGGAATGACCTTTATTCTTTAAAGATTATGTTTTACCTTTGTTCTGTACCTTCATGTCTGAATAGGACCAAATAAGAAGTATACTCTTTGTATTTTTTAAATCAGTTTATAAGTCACGAAATTAGAACAATTAGAACAACAAAAAATGCTAAAATCTTGAGAACCTCCTTTTTTCAAGTTGGTAAAAATATGAAATTAATATACACAGAACATTATTCACTGTTCTGAGTTAATATAGCCTATGCGTCGGTAATACGTTAAACACAAAAGTTACAGGTTACACAATTTCCCCTGGCTATCTATTGGTGACCCTGATCACAACTTTGAAGATTATCTCAAGGGTCAAAGACAATTTTCAAATGGGATTGCATTTTTTTAACCCGAAATTGAAAAAAGTCGAAAAATTACAATTGCCATTACAATTACCTTCAGTACGCAAAATTTTGACCTTTAAAGGTCACCAATGCAAAGTCAAATATCAAGGTATTTTCTATTACATAAAATACACAATTTTCAAGAATTTATTACTAAGTATTCGTGTGTTGCAGCGCACGGGAGACAAGATAAAACAACAAAAGCAACATAATAATATGCTTATCTGTCTGCATACAAATGTTTGTAAATGACGGAAAATATTTTTGCTCACGATATGCTAACGATTCTATTTTCAAAAATATTTTACCATGGAAGAGAGAAGAGATACTTTGGCAAGTTAGGTAACTGACTACTCTCCTGTCTGGGGCAGGGACACTTAAAAGGCGGTAAACCACTTGTGAGTCTTGAGTTGTACGTGTTCATTGGCGACTGTGTTCATTATTCATTTCATCATCATCCTCATCAGCCTATCGCAGTCCACTGCTGGACATAGGCCTCTCCCATTGCACTATTGGGGCCTTTTCATTTCTAAAAATACTAATTTTACAAATCGTTATAGCAGCATAAAACTATATTCTACCCTCGCCTATCCAAATTTACCTGAAATTAATGCAGTCATATAAAAGTGATTTTGTGTTCGTAGTATTATACATATAACGACACATTCATTGTTTGTGCGAGGCGCGAATTGGGATTCGAACCCATCGATTCTCAACTAATATTTTACACATTCATGTTGAAACAAAAACGTATAGAGCGCAGATTTCAGTTATTGCATACGATTCTGGAAAACTTAGTAAACAACTTTTAGGTTGTATTATTTGCCATCATAAAATAATATTGGATTTATCAATTACTGAATTATTAAATAGCTGACTTTTTGTGTTGCAATTTTATAGTTGATTCTTATAAATAAACTAATAAATTAACGACATGAATAGACAGTTTCTTTTCTAAGTGTTAAAAAACATTAAATTTAAATAGGTGCCCCACTGCTATCCGCTTTTGAGCAAGGATATTAAGATTACAATTATTGGATAGTAGCACACCATAAACGCAAGCCACTTTCGCTTTCAAAAATTATTAGCCATCGGAACGTTTTCGTAAACTCTTAAAAATAAGATATACAACATTAGATACATTCTGCGGAAGATATTTATCATATTATATACTTAAACTGAATTGCTTTTCAGCTACCCTGACAGACGTTGTCAAAAAAATGTAATCGTTTGCATTACACCCATCAGATTTAGTATCTCGTAATCGAGTTTTTACTATTAAAGTTATTTTGAAAACAATATATGGAAAGTCTGTCCTGCCATTCTTAAATGATGCACTTACCAACTGTAAAACGTGTTTTATTAGAAACATACGGACATCAAAATACTATTAAACAAAGTTAAAGTTATTAATTAAGTTTGGATTTGATTTCCAAACTTACTGTATAAGTAACTTTACTTATTTAATAAAACAAACAGTCCAGTTACTACGTTATACATTTCAGCAAAGTGAACAACGGCTCTGCGGCCGCTCAAATGTAAATTAAATGATGAATAGATACGAACGAATGCGCTTTACCACCAACCATTAAGAGATATGTGGATATTATTTACCATTCGTTTTTGTTTATATTCATTTCATAACAATGATTTTAATTTCAGCCTTAAAAGTCAAATTTTAGCTTTATATTCCGAAGTTTAGTTTTATTGGCTAGTGATTTGCCTCTACCTTCTACTCGTACCTCTACCTAACTTCAACTCTATAAATGGCAAACACTGATGATGATTAACAAAAAGGTAAGGTGTATACTAACCATAAGTTTAATAAGGGTTACCGGAGTGGTGACGGATTTAGAATACAGAGTGTCACCACACCTATTCATCCCGTGGGTGTCGTAAGAGCCGACTAAGGAAGCAAACTACGCAGGACAACAGCACTGCAAAGAGAAGGAAAACTTGACACAAATGGTTGTATGGGGAATCAATAACTGCTGAACCGATTGAAATGAAATTTGGTATGGACATAGTTTGATTCTTGAGAAAGAACATAAGCAACTTTTTACTGCGATAACCGATAGACACGCAGACAAATTTAATCATCTTATAACATTTTCACCAAATTAATAAAATGGGTAATACTGTATTGTACTGTATTTGAAACACATTTGCTCTGTATACCGCTTGAAAAGACTAATTATCGTCTATTCTATACGAATCGATTTCACCTTTTTTTATTTTTTTTACGTATGGAAATCCCCTCGGACCGTCACCCCGCCGGGGTTCTCTATTCTGCGGGGCGGTGTCTTTGCGCTTTTATTTTAGGGGGGGTCCAGGTAGTTATCGCCTTCTGGGGGGGCCCTCCCCCCTCCCCGCGCCGGCCCGCTCCTGGTGCGCGCTCCGTCTCAAATCTTCCCCTCTTTAGGCGACGTCCGCCCCGTCGCGGCTGTCCAAACTAATGCGGGTGGAGGGGAAAACCCATCCCGTCCACCCGCGGCCACACTCAGGGTGGCATGAGGCGCAGGTAAGCGCGCCTTCGCCGCCCGGTTCGCCAGCGGCGGATCGGGTCCGAGTGGAGGTCGTCCTTCTCCGGCCTTCTCCGCCGCCTCCTTCTGCGAGATTACTTCCTCGCAGAAGGTTGCGACCGCGGTAAACAACTGTCGCTACCGGCCATGGAGCGTACTACGGCCGGTAGCGAGAGATCCACACTGCAGTGAGGGCCCGGCGCTGCGTCGCCCATGCTGGTCAGACCGCCAGCGTGTGCTGGGCCGAGTCCTCACTGCAGTCGCAGTGGTGGCAGGCGGGACTCAATTCCCTCTTGGCGACCGAGTGCAGGTACTTTCCGAACGTACCACGACGAGGCCCATGGAATAGTAGGGCCTCCGTCTTATACATTGCCACCCGTACACCCAACGCCTCAATGCGCCCGACCACCTGGGAAACTCCCGATGCGGCCAGGCGCGCCGCCTCCTGGAAGTTAGCCCCCCGGGCCGTAACTAACGTGTCATCCGCGTAGCAGATTACACCCAGCCCGGGGGGCAGACGCCCTCGTAGGGCCCAGTCGTACCCCATGTTCCACAGGAGCGGTCCTAGGATAGACCCCTGCGTAACACCGCACGATATGGCCCTGCGTCTCAAGTCGCCATCTCGGTCCTCGTACATGACGGTCCGCTCCTCAAGATAGTCTGCCACTAGCCGCCTCAGGTACTCTGGCACTCCGTGGCAGCGGAGCGCTTCCCGGATGCAGCTGAATGGCAGACTATTGAAGGCGTTGGCGTTGTCCAAGGACACCGCCAAAAGCACGCCGCCGCAGCTCACAGCCTCCTCGGTCACGGCCCTAAGGCGCATCACGGCATCGATCGTCGAACGCCCCTCTCGGAAACCGAATTGGGCGTCCCACAGATCGGGGCCAACCTCGCAGAGGTGCCGGACGATGCGGGCAGAGAGCACCCTCTCAAAAAGTTTACCCGCCTCGTCTAGCAACACGATAGGCCTATAGGCCGCGACCGAATCGACAGGCCGTCCCGGCTTTCTCAGCAGGACCAGCTTCCCGCACTTCCAGCGCTCAGGGCAGCGCGGGTTGTTCGACACGGGCGGGGCGTTCGACAGTCGACGCTGTTTTGCGCCTGAGGGCCGTGACCGAAGAGGCCGTGAGCTGTGGCGGCGTGCTGGTGGCGGTGTCATTGGACATCGCCAACGCATTCAATAGTCTGCCACTCAGCTGCATCAGGGAAGCACTCCACTATCATGGGGTGCCAAAGTACCTGAGGCGGCTAGTGGCAGACTATTTAGAGGAGCGTACCGTCGTGTACGAGGACCGAGATGATAATTCGAGGGGTCGGCTCATGTCGTGCGGTGTTCCACAGGGGTCTGTTCTTGGACCCCTCTTGTGGAACATAGTTTACGACTGGGCCCTTCGAGCCGACAGCCCGGGAGGCGTACTTCCAAGAGGCGGCGCGCCTGGCTACAAGGGGAGTCTCCCTGGTGGGCGCATTGAGGCGCTGGGCTTACGGGTGGCCCTAGATAAGACGGAGGCTCTCTTATTTCATGGGCCCTGTCGTGGTCCACCCCCTGGCGCCTCAATCGTGGTCAACTCGGTCCTCGTACCGGTTCGGGCCCAGATGAAATATCTAGGTCATTATTTTACAAATCGTAAAGATAAACATACGTTATTTTTAATTATTTAACTTCATTAAGAACAACCAAGGTGTATTAAATCAGCAGGTACATTTCGAAATGATTTATCCTTTAGTAAGTCCTGGTTTAAATGTTTCGCTGACGGTACGGCACCCATATCAGCGAAAAACGTCAACTGTTCGTAATCCAAGCTTTGCATGTATTTATTACAACACACCTGCTGCGCAATTTTGATGCTATTTTTATATTACAGTACTGTGCTTCTGCCTGTTACCTTACTGACTAGTTAGGTACCATAATTTAAAACGTAATAATATATTCCTTAATTATACGCCAAAGGTAATAAAAGAGTAAGATTCAAATTTCGACGGTACAGTCGTCTCAACTCATTGTTTTGTTTACAACTAACACATCTATATATCCTTTTCACACCAGTGTTTAACCCCTCCCTCTCCTGCCAATTCTTCCAACAAGACTGCATTCAAACAGCTAATTAGGTATTTTATATGTGTGCCACAGGAACAAAATACATGCGGAGGAGTGCCTCCACCGCATGTAAGTCACCGTCTGTATCGTAAGCTGCTCAGAGACTGAAGCGAAACAAATTAAGACAAACATCTGACCGGTACCCAAGCACCTACCTCTGGTAATGGATAGCGAAGGATGCCACTAGCAAGGAGCCATCGACCTGAACTAGACTCCACAGTCCGCTACGGACGTTGTGAGGATCACAATTACAAGGGTGCACTCTCTGTTACTAAACGGTGATCTAAGTCTAAACTCTCTAAAAACCTACCTTCATTATTTACATCAGTACCTTTTATTCCGTGTTGATATTATTTCGCGTCATAATCGTATTGCCAGTTAATTAAAAACTATTGAATACCTCGTAAACATCTAATTCAATTCATTTTTAGTAAGTTTTGGTCCTCAGTATTAAGTTTTGGTCCTGATCAATACAAGTTAACAGGTCAATTATTTTTACAAATTACTTCAGACTGAGGCATTTTGGCGTTTTGTCTATTAAAAAATACAGATTAGGTCATTTAAATATCAAACTACTCATAAGAAAAATAACCAATCAATTTAAACATTAAACTACACGTAATTAAAGAAAATGGATGTATGAATTCTGTTTATGCATTTTATGTCATTAAGCAATTATAACTGGAAATGCGCCGGCGCGCTATGAGTACGTCTTTAGTATCAACATAAACGTACTGCCAAAACAACGTGGCGAAAATATGATTCGAGTGATATTGTGTTTGAGTTTTTTATCTGTAAGTAAAATTATAGTGTTTTACATTTTTGGTTGATATTTAAATCTAGTTTAACCTCTACCACTGAACCTAGTAGTGTCATTACTACTAATAAAATTGGTACGATAAAGTGGTACCTACAATAAATAAACATTAATATTTAATTGTGCATATTGTACCTAAGTACATTTTGTACAGAATAACGAAAGGGGTGTCGCCATTTTGGGAAGGAATTGGCAAAACAATTATTCGCAAATAAGCCGTCAATGTTTTTATCTACGGCTTGTTCAAAGGCAGACCATACCATGACGATAACATGTCTTATTTTAAATGATGGGACAGTCTAAAGTTCTAACTAGTAACTGCAAACAAGTGATAACCGACTAATGAAATTTGTGTACACACACATGTCAATAAACAGGGTTTTTAGTGCTATATTAGAAGGATTTTTCAGGCTTGCTTGACACATTTTGAATTAATTTTTGTCATCAAAGTGTAGTTTGTTATATCAGAAAATACAAAGTACCCATAATCGAAAATCAGAGACAATACCTACTAACTACTATACTTCCAATTAACAGTTCTCTAGTACAGTAATACAGATATATACATCAACTGAGTACAAAAACTAGCATAATATTGAAAATTTATAATTATACTAGTAAAAATAAAACAGCTTTCAGTTACTTAGTTGGTAGTAAAAAGTGATGCAGAGCAAACAAGAAATCAGAAACGTGTATAATCTTGACAAAAGTCTGATTAATTATTGTACTTATACCTACAACAGAAAATATGTTTTTAAAGTGAAACTTCTTTAGAGTCGTTGTGATTTGTAACTGGAAATAACGAAAATGCGTCACGATAAAGAAACAAACACATAAATGTATAGGATTAAGACGACGAGAGAGTGAGATAGAATACATTACACATTATTTTTAATATAAGATTTTGACACTGAATATTTTTATCTTTTATTGAATTCTAGCTGGTACCCGCGACTTGGTTCGCGTGGAATATGAAAAACGCTGCCTTTGTAGGTACGATTCCCGGGGCCGGGTCAAATGTTATAGGATTTCTCTGAAATAAAACAATATATTTCACTTTTTCCGTGTGTGAATTAGACACACACTTTTTTTAATAATAATTGTGCTCTTTAATAAAAATAATAAGTTGTGATTCAATGTGCGTCATAAATTGAATCAAATAATCGCAAGTTTTATAGATTACAAACGCTATTACTATTACAACGCCATGAAATCAGAAATTTAATGAAAACAGAGCGAGGGCAAATTTTTGTTGATATTATTAAAATGTGTTCAATATTGATTTCATAGTTACATGATATAAATTTTCACATAATATTAAAACCTGTGATTCGATATTGTGATACTTGTTATTCTGACAAATGAAGAGATATTATCGGAAGTAAGTAGTAGTAGAATTACATGAACTGTTGAATTGGCAATGAATGAAGAAAAGGCAATTCGATTGTTTATATGTCAATATTATTCAACATATATTTAAATAAATCCTTTCGTTGCTTTCCACCGAGTAAGTGAGGTTACAGGAACCCAAAACTCTCCCTTAAAGGTGGACACCTTTTTTTTTCCGTGCGGAAATCCCCTCGGATACCACCTATCGGTGGCATGTCGGACTCGAACCGACTAAAACCGCACGCCGTCTCGGGTACTACTAGCCGGGGAACCAGGTATACCCTAGAAAGAAAGTCCCTGGTGCGCCCATGGACACCTGCAACTCAAAAGTCACAAGTGCGTTAAAAAATAATAATTAAATAAAACTACATAAAAATACACCCCACGGTCATCTCTAATTATTGTTTTAATTTATTTATTAAAATATTTACTATATATCATAAAAATTTCAGGTATGCCTGCATTGGCCACAAATATCTGCTGAACAAACGACCTTCACTCAAGAAACGTCAAAGGATTCTACGATTACACCAAATAGTAATGATGTAACTAAAAACGTGACGAAAGAAGACCACGATATCAGTCTCAGTGATTCAAGTACAGATAAAACAGAAACACGAAAAGAAGACAAATCTGAAGATCAAGACATAAAGAAAACTGATAGTAGTAAAAACCGAAGCCAAAAGTCATCGGAAGATCCAGGTATCAGAACCCCATACGTATCAGAATCTTTAAGTTTGGAACTGAATGAAGATGAGGAAAACGAAGATACAAACGGGCCTGATAATAAACATGAATCGCAAGTTATAGAAGATTCTGATAAGAATTTACCAAACAGCAAAAGTGCCACACAGCGACCACAGGAGAGTGAAGAAAAGGAAACAAATGACATGAGAAAATTAACTAGTAATTTGCTCATTCCAGTCTTAAGTAAGTATTTATTGGCATTAATACTTAATGAGACATAATTATCATATTCCTGCCCGTTTCTCTTATATATATCTATTTTATTCTCATATAATTTATATAAATTATATGAAAAATATAAGGAATACGGATAGGGCAAAACACCTAAGACCTGAGTAAAATACCGCAAGTCTCGTCTTGACTGAGTGAGATTACAGTAGCTCGAGGAAGACGGGTCTTGTACCCGTATGTCTTTTTCAGTGATTGATTGACTAGGTCAGGGACTTCATCAACGAGTATGTGTTGAAAGATTACCGAATTCTTCTTCTACTTCGTGTCAACGGGTGAACACCCTTAAATTTTGACCGCCCGAAATTCCGCCACAGTTATGGCATTATCCGTTGTTCCCAACGGCTCCTCTACAGTGCAGCTAGAGGAGCACAGTGGACATGAAAGCAAATGCGGCACAATTTTGCAATGGAGCGTCACATTCACAGCGCGCCTAAGACTTGTCGATGTTGCCAAAATTTGCCATATTGCCATTGGAACCACAAATCTGCGTATGTAAGCGATTCAATGATCTCCATAGTGGCCATTGCAGTCGTTGTCCAGTGGCAGGTTTTCTGAACTTTTAATTAAACCTGCTGGGACAGGATGTTTTGCTACATTTGCTCTCTTGCCCGGTGTGGAGGAATACTACTTGCAATATTGTAAGTAGATCTCAAAAGTTACGGTGGCTTTTTAAGCGCGCAGAAGGCACCTGTAGCCGTACAGTGGGTGATGGGAATCACTTACCTGGTAAATTCTACTCAATCCTACACAGAAAAACTTCGTTATAAAAATAATACATTTTATAAATTCGTTAAGGTTCATGTAAACACATCAGTTTTAGTAATTTTCTTATTTTAAGAAGACTTCAATTAGATATATATATCATCTCTATATTTCTGAGATGTAAAAATAATTTCGGACCCAATGGAGAGCCTTTTTGATGAGCCTTTTATTTTTTTGCAGAAAGTCAAAATCAATTTGGTAAGGCAATGCACCATACCAACGAAGCTATCAAAAATATTGGCTCTGGAACATATGAAGCTGCTTCAGGTGCATTTAATTTTTTCAAAGACGCTGCTTCAGCTGTTATAAGGAATGGATAGGTTTAAGTTTTAAAAAGCTAAACACTATTGTACAGGGTGGCGCAATAGAACGTGCATATTTAAAATATTGATTAGAAAATAAATACAAAAGGTATAGTTAAAATAAAACTGAGGTATTATTAAGAAATAACTGAAGTTTATTTTTTAAAAATAACATCGTCTAAATGATGACCCTCTCTACGACGACACTCCTCTAATCGCAAACGGAAGTTATTGAAAACTTTCTTCAGTAATGCTGGTGTAATTGCTGCCATTTCACCACGGATATTCTCCTTGAGCTGATCGTTGTTTTTCGGATTATTACTGTAGACTTTGTTCTTGAGGTATCCCCACAAAAAAAAGTCAGGAGGCGTCACGTCTGGACTACATGGGGGCCATGGGATATCACCTCTTTTCGAAATCAGTCTGCCAGGGAACATCTGTTTCACAACCGCCATGGAGTCATTTGATGTGTGACAGGTAGCTCCGTCTTGTTGAAACCAAGTCCTAGAATTCACTATTCTTGAATTTTCAAGCTCTGGAGCCAAAAAACCTTCCAACATCGCAACATAGCGTTCGGTATTAACAGTGACGTTTTGCCCCCGCGCATTTTCAAAAAAAAAACGGTCCAATTATTCCTCTACCAGAGATTGCTGCCCATACTGTCACTTTAGGACTATGCAGTGGTTCTGGTGCTTGAGTTTGGGATTCTCACTGTTCCAGTAACGACAATTTTGACGGTTTACGAACCCATTGATATGGAAGTGGGCCTCATCTGAGAAAAGGATATTGTCAAAATTGGAAAATCGATTAAGCATTTCATTAGCAAATGCGAGCCTTGCTCCGAAGTCAGACTCTTTCAATTCTTGTGTTAACTGCAGCTTGTAAGGATGCAGTTTAAGATCCAAGTTTAAAATTCGTTTGCAAACTTCGTCGCGATAAGTGTAAGACAGACGATCTCTTACGAGTAGACATTTGTGGATCTCCTCGTACAGACTGCATAAACTCTCTCAATATTGTCGTCGGTCCTAGATGTTCTTGGACAACCTTTTGCTTGTGGTTTAAACGTTGAACCAGTCTCTTCAAAACGCTGTACCCATATTTTAATTAAATTAGCACTCGGAGCTTTACTAATTTGCCGTAGTCCATATTCAGAACAATATAAACGCCTAGTAACGATGTATGAACGAGAGTTCTCGTAAAATGCGCGCACGCAAAATGCGCGACGCTTCCCGTCGAAGTGACTCAATAGTGACTAAAACTCCATGAGCCCGCCTACCCAACGATGCAGGCTCCCCCCGCCCGCGCACTTTCTACCCCGCGAAAAAAGATGATGCAATATGCACGTTCTATTGCGCCACCCCTGTATATTAGACTCAGATTTAGACTTTAGACATTATAGTATGTCGTGACTGCGTGCATGCATTAAATCTGGCTTATTTTATTCTAAACATAGGTGCAAATTAGTTTTATTACATTTGCTCTCTTCCTTTCTTTTCCTCTTTTGGGTTTTCTCACTGAATCGCAAAAAATTGTTAAATGCGTTAAGAAGTTATATTGATCTCTTACATACAAATAAAAATTAATAAGTTTCGAACTTATAATTGTAGTCAATATTTTTTACTGAATTATTAAATAGAGGTTTTGAAATTTGCTATTTTATGTAAAATGATTATCAGGGTGGCGGCGACAATTAAGGACACTTTAAATCCACACGAAATAATATATTCTCTTAATACACGTTAGGACGGGTAGAATACGAATGACCCGAAATATGTTAACCGTCGGTATTTATACAATCATCTTGACCTATTTTAATACAAACTTAATAGGTAACATTGTTTATCTTAATTATCCTATTGATTATTTACGTACAATTATTATTTAATAATATTAAATTATATAACATAAATAACATTAAAGGTTTATTGCGCCGGAAGCTGTCAAGCGGAAGGCGCCAATAAAATATTATAAGTATAAATGAATCAACTATTTACTTGATTACAAAATTACTAACTATATTATAAAACAATAATAAGTTCTATATATTGCCTAATTATTAGGATGTACCTGAACTAGTTCGTAAATAATGGCTCACGTATTATGTGAGGCCGGAAGTGTTACTCGATAACATTCGGCCATCCTGTGTATGCCGTGTCCCATGGCGATCAGCGCTGCTATTGGCGCCTGGTTTGTCGCTGGTGTATGGCAGCTGGAATTGACAAGTTTAAGCAGTAATTAAATCTTGTATTATCTATTTTTTTTTTTTTTTTTTTGGTTGGCTAACACAGCTTTTATCTGTTCTTTATCACACAGCTTTTATCTGTTCTTTATCACACAGCTTTTATCTGTTCTTTATCACACAGCTTTTATCTGTTCTTTATCACACAGCTTTTATTTGTTCTACATCACACAGCTTTTATTTGTTACCT